>CM076410.1:3023776-3623776 GCA_038363315.1 Mugilogobius chulae
AGCGGTCTCCCATCCAGGTACTAACCAGGCCCGAGCTGGCTTAGCTTCGAGATCAGACGAGATCGGGCGTTGTCCAGCTGGTATGGCCGTAAGCAAAAGCTGCTGGCATGAAATGCCTCTTTGTAAACTCTCAACACTATTGGACGTTACTCTCTGTTATGGTTGCAAATGAGAAGTACACAGTTATAATGGCTAAATGGCTATTCATAATCTCAATCAGCCACACTCTTTTTTTTTTTTTTTTTTTTTTTTTTGTAGAGGATGGACAATGGTTTTAGTAATGGGATGGCAGAATCAATCTAAGAATGTAAAAAAAAAATCCAAATATACAACTTTGATTTTTACACAGTTCACTCCCCTAATGAGCTAAGGGCTTTAAAAGCTTACAACACCTGGTATTCCCAAGCGGTCTCCCATCCAGGTACTAACCAGGCCCGAGCTGACGAGATCGGTGGCGTTGTCCAGCTGGTATGGCCGTAAGCAAAAGCTGCTGGCATGAAATGCCTCTTTGTAAACTCTCAACACTATTGGACGTTACTCTCTGTTATGGTTGCAAATGAGAAGTACACAGTTATAATGGCTAAATGGCTATTCATAATCTCAATCAGCCACACTCTTTTTTTTTTTTTTTTTTTTTTTTGTAGAGGATGGACAATGGTTTTAGTAATGGGATGGCAGAATCAATCTAAGAATGTAAAAAAAAAATCCAAATATACAACTTTGATTTTTACACAGTTCACTCTCCTAATGAGCTAAGGCTTTAAAAGCTTACAGCACCTGGTATTCCCAAGCAAGCGCTCCTCCAAGTTCCTGAGCCGACCAATGGTTGAGCGATGGCCGTGCTCAACGGACCAATGGTTGAGCAGTGTTGAGCAGCCGAGCCGCTCAACAGACCAATAGGAGACGCCGAGCTCCGCTGTCGTCAGAACAAGATGGCTGCCACAACACTGCGCGCAAAACTACAACTTTTCCTACTCTACGGGATAAATAGAGTCGTCTGAGAGTGAAGGTGATTGTTTTCTCTTTCGGAACTTGTGCTTTAGTGTCTGCAGAGTGGACTCAAGTCGGTTTTAAGCTGATATGTGCTTTAGTTTTGCTGTCGAAGTTGTATTACTGTTGTAGCTAGCATTAGCTTTAGCCGCACTGACCGTAACACGGAGCTTGGCTGCTGCCAGTAGCTCGTTTCTTTGCTCTGTTGACTTATTCTTCTGTTTTCTCTGTGTTTTTGGCGTGTGTAGATCAGTCTGGATTCAACATTATTCAAGCAGTTTGGCATATAACGACGAATTACTGTTGAATTTAGCAGTAGCAGTAGCCACTGACACAGGGACCAAAACACCGACTTTTTCTGCTGTCAGGCGCTGTTTATTTGCACTATTTTGTCAACACATGCTCAATATAAGAGGTATTTACAGCTGACATGCGATATTTCGCTCTTTTCAGTTGTAAACCATTGCTTACTTAAGTGTTTCATAGCCCTGTAAAGTTTTGCATTTATATTTTTCATCCTCCTTCTTAGATCTATGTGGATCATAGTTATATTGCAGTGTATTTGCTTAAACTTTTAACATTTTGCTGCCTGCAACATGTCAGTCATGTAAAGTTTGGATTAAGTTTATTGTGCACTGTAAAATGTATTACACACATCTGATAATCCTAAAGCAAAGCCTGTAATAGGTAAACAACTCAGCAAGATTGTTGTTCTGAGTACCATTATCTGTTTAATGTTTTTGAATCTAATCTTTTGTTTGTGCGTTTGCAGAGGAAAAGGAAAATGAAGTTGCAGCCTCTGAAGACCAATATGGCCAACTCGTGGTGCAGCGTCCAGACTGATGAGCCAGCAGGAGACAAGCGACATCATAGCAGTCCCTGTCTTCATGCCCTCAGCCTTAGGAGCATCAGCTCTCAGCTCCAGGCACTTAAACACTTGTCCCAGCAGCAGCAGAGGACAGCCCGCTGGTTAGATTTTTACCTGTGTCTGCTGGACCAAGAGGAAAGTCAGAGCACAAGGTGGAATCAAGTCATATTAAAGGTATGTTGTTGATTGTAACGTCTGTATGTGAGTAAGAAATTAGTCACAACAGTCTCCTTGAATGTCTTTGTTCTGTGCAGGCGCTCTGCTTCAGCAGCATCCTTTCAACTAGCCTTAGAGCCTCCAGAGGAAGAGACAACATGACAACACAAAGTAAGTAATGTTACTGAGGAAGTCCACATACTCACTAGGGCTGGGTCGCATTTCACTGAAACATAATTGTACATTCAGCTCTGTGACACTTTGCTAAATTTTGGAAAATGTCACTTAAGTAGTTATCTCTTTATCATAGTTCTGTTTTCCCGCTCATTCTTCCTGCTATTCAGTTTTTTTATAGTCTGAGGGAGTTACAGGTGGACTAAACAAGATCAGTCAGGTGTGAATTGTCTGAAGAAGCAGATGTGTTAAATTACCTCTTATGAGCTGTGTAAAAATACATTTCTGCAAGTGTACATGAATGTTGTTGATGAAAACGAAACTGTATTTATCAGTGCTAGGCTTGAGTGTGGATCTGAGTATCATCAGTTGTACTGTTTCTGAAACTATTGTTTGTTTGTGTGTCTGCAGAGAAAAACATCACAACAGGGTTGTGTTGTAAAGCACAAGCGGAGGAACTTCTGCTGGTCTCTGTTGACCCAAACTGTCAACGCTTTAGCAGAAGAAATGGGAGCTGAGTGGAGGAGCTGCGCTGACAATGCGGTCACACAACCCTATGGAGGTTAACAAAGACACCACCTCCACCAGACTGCTTAGACTTGTGTCTGCTGAATGTGGGAAGAATCCCTGAGTGAGGAGTGAGCAGAAAGATGACTGCTTCAGGAATAAGGTGATTATACATACATGTGTTGTAGGCTGTAATATCTATTTATGAATTGTTTACCAAATGTAATGCATCATTTAAGTAGTATAACGTTTGTTTTGTCAGTAATAATGTTAAGAGCTGTATAGCTTATCTGATTTGATAAATATGAATGAAATATGTGCACTAAAATTCTTTTGGATTAGCTCTGCTAACTGTAATTTATTAAGTGGTTGTACATATTTAGAATCCTCCTTTATCTTTCCTTTATCTTTTTATCTTTCAGCTCGCATGATTATTGGACACCAATGTCTACAGAGCTGCTTCCAGACGGGCTGTTGAGACTCCATTACAGCATCGTCCTGTGTTAAGATGCTGAGAAGAAAGACTTTAAAGTGAACTTTTGGTCCATCAAGAGGACTTGTCCTCATGAACAGAAGCTCAGCCCCTCCTGTCCTCCCACTGACACCCGAGTACACCTGGAGGCCTGTAGCTTGGACTGTGGCAACTGCACACGGTCAAGATGAGGCGTGTACATCAGAGGATTGTGACTCTTTTCAGCACTGGCTTTACATTGTGCGGCATCATACTAAATAACTTTACATTTTGACATATATTCTTCAGCAAACTATTAACACATGTTCATCAGTAAATACAGTTGCAGGGTCTTTATGAGCTCCACACTTGACCAACAGTGTCATTATCATTGATGTCTTCTTCTGTTAAGTTCTGGGCTTACAGGTCAAATGCACCCACTGCATACTTTTATCTCTTGTCCCACCTTTAGCAGAGGTAAAGGTCAAAGAGTGTGTTGCTTTTCTGTTTTTTAAAAGTACAAAATGTATACTTTATCAGTATATATATTTTTTCTTACTAAACCTGTAGCTTGTTTTAAGTTTTGTATTGCTCTTACTTGCTGTTGATTTATGATTAAAATGTTTTTATTTGGGAATGTTTATGTGACCGCCAACTACAAAATATGAATGTTATATAATACACTGGAATAGTTTAGTAATTATCTTGGCTACATGTAACCACAATAACACTGGCACAAAGTTCATGTATTTGTTAACGTAAATAAACAGATCTTTTATTTATTCTTTTTCCCCAGAGCTGCTTCAGAATGTGGTACAATTATGCAATCCAGTTTAATTTCACTGTAACTGCACAATAAAGAGTGTTAAGTATTAACTCTTAAGAATCAATAGTGCAGATCAAATCCATTGACTAAAATCTGTTTATTAACTTTGTAGAGTTCTTTTACCATCAGTAATTTACAGTTGTTTATAAGTTAACCAAGAAATAGTCTTAATACATCCAAATAATAGCACAAACAGAATATCAGCTGAAGCGATATTGTGAGGCCAAAACACAATTCCATTATCCGCTGGGTGCATAATAATACATTTTATTTAAAACACACTTTACTTTTCGAGGAAATCTCAAAGTGCTACATAAGAACAGGTGCTTAATACAAACCAAAAATGGTGACACAATTCAAACTAAGAGACAACTAAAACAAATGGTCATATGCAGTAGATTGTCAGAGGTAAAAATTTGAATATAATGTTACATTCTTGAGTCTGACTATCACATTTTTTGGGCAACTTATGTGTCAAGGACTCAATGTATTCTATCATTTTTTTTTTTTTTTAAAGCAATTGCAGTGTCCACATGTTTAAAATGTATCATGACTATTTTAAAATAAAGCAAATTGTTTAAAAGAAAGTATGTGTCTGAGTTTTGATTCACTCTTAATTAAAAACTATTTATCTTTTATGTTTGATTTTTTTACAATTATTATTATTTTTTAATTGTAAAAAAAAATAAATTAATACTTGCAATATGTGCAGACACAAAAACATGAGAAAAATGTTGCAAGCACAAGACAGGGAAAAAATGTCATCATCAATAATTGTATGGTTGAAATAGTAATTTCATTCATACATTCAACTGTTACATTTCAGAGAAGAGCAATACAAACCGACAAGAAAGATATACAACACACATTTATCTGTTTGCATTACTTATAATAACAATTGCTGGTAAACTAAATCTTTGTTGAGGAAAAGGAGGTGACGTTTTATAGAAGACAAATGCAAATATGCTTTCAACAGGCAAACCCAATATATTGAAAACTACTAAAACACTGACGTTGAGTTTCGAACTCAGGTCTAATGCTTTCTAATGAATGAGCGCTGACTTCTTCACTCTCATTGGCTGATGAGCCAAAGGCAACACGTGGTAAGAAAGGTGAGCTATCATTGGCTTTTTAGATCTAAGATCAGGCTCCTCCTGATCTATGAAGTTGAGCAGGATAGGGACTTGGGGGGTCGTTGCCCATTCCCAGGCGGTCTCCCATCCAAGTACTAACCAGGCCGACCCTGCTTAGCTTCCGAGATCAGACGAGATCGGGCGTGTTCAGGGTGGTATGGCCGTAAGCGAGAGACTCTGCGCTGGAGACACTTTTTGTATGTGTTCCCCTCAGTGAACACTTCTACACTAGACTCACAAATGAGACTCGTGCACCATTTGAGGAGAAAAAACAAGCTTTTGTTGTCAACTTGTCATTTTAAACCAAAAGAAAACATTGATCTATTGTCTGTGTGAATATTTGGAAACAATTTTTTTCCTTTGTGGGTTTTGTTATTTATAAGAATAAGAAAAAAAACCCACAAAGGATTTCTATGGAGAAGAAGATGCGAGTCGGGACACGTGGGTTTCTTGCAAGGTGCGTGTACACCAGATGCTGTCAACTGTGCTCTGGTTTTGTTGAAAAACACGAGGATTCACGTAATTTTCCGCAAGATACATTTTTGTATATAATTAATTAAAAGCCGAACCAGGCCACTGCGGTCTCTGGGAGACTCGCGCAGCTCTCGTACTTGCGTCCGCACTCCACTGAGGTCCGTGTACATGGGCGCATTGGTTTTAAGCACTTTCTAAGTTCTGCGGGTACATCCAGGGTTAGTTTCATTTCTTTACACATAAATAGTGTTAAGAGAGGCGACAATACATTTAGTGAAGGCAATGTGGCACTAAAACCCTTGATTTTCAAAGTTTATAAAGTTTTTTTTATGCAGAGAATTGTATTGTGCGTCTAAAGTCTGAGGCTGTAAAACTTTTCATTCATTGCAAACTCATCATTCACAGATCATATATTGTCATAAATGTTCATTCATTTGCGGAGCGATCAGAGCAGTGCATTGTGGGATGTCTCCAAGCTCCTTACTGGCTATAAGTTATCATCAGAGTTTCCTATGCTAAAGGAACTAAGATATATAGCATACAGGCTCCTAACTACTAAGAGCCAATTTATGGTCAGGAGTCGCACAGGCTGCCATTGGAGCGTCTGTCTTTGTTTTTTTTTCCAGGGTTTCTGGGAGCCAATCAGAAAGTTTGCAACAATAGTAGCACTGTGTTTGTGTTCTCGTGCTCCTACTCTCAAAAGTCACTTGGCGTCAAAGCTGATCTATGATCTGGTTGTGATTGGTGTAACTGACTAGACGCACCTGGAACCTATTAGCTTCAGACAGAAGCTACCGTGCGAGGGTGTATTGAGACACAGAACTATAAACCGGCCCTAACTGCTACCTCCTGACTGCACTATTCGAACAGTTCTCATCATGGCGTTCAGTGACGCACATTAGGTTTACGCTTAAGGAGCTTTGGAGCATATTTGACCTATTCGGACGTAGCGATTGAAAAGTTTATTGCTGTGGGGAGAGCCCCCTTGTGGTCAAACACCAGAACTAACATTTGAGCTGTGTATTTTGAAGCCACAGGCGCTCGGCTACTGCTGTAATAGCGATTATCGTCGTGTGCGATGATCACAATTATGAAAAAACGCCACAAACATTTACAGTGTGTGTCAAGAATTTACCTTCTGCGTCTTCATCATCCTCATCGTCTGGGTTTTCTACTTTGTTCCGGAGGCGGGAGAGGAGACTTTTGAACTGGAAGTCAATGTTGTCGATCTCTGTGTTCAAAAGAGGCGTCGGGTCCAGCAGGATGCAGTTTGGATCAATGCTGTTTTTAAGCTTCCTAAAGGAGATATGCAGAGAGTTAATATAATTTTTTTTTGCATTTGAAGTCCGCAGCAGTTTGTTTTGGGTTTGTACTCTAAGGTTGTACATCAGTGTTTTTCAGGGATTGAGAGGTCAAATTGTTTTAAAAGATGTCTAAGATCACAAAACATACAAATTAAGACGTATTTGAGTTATGACTATACTATAGTATTTCACAGAGCTGCTTCTTTTCCAGGCGGTTTCTTAAAAATATTTTTATATTTTGCTACAGTTATGAACAATCTAATGAATTAGCAAGAAAGAAAACAATTTATACAGCAACTGAGCATTCCATCTATTCCATCAACCAAATAACTGCCGAAGAAACATACCAATTGTGTTATATTAATGAGAATTTTCTGACAAGAAAATATGCAGCAGTATGAAATGAAATTAAAAAAATGTAAGACCTGTGCAAACATATTTAAGTAAAATTTTAGACTTTTAGAGCTATAAATTCAAACCTTGGATGGGTATTGCTAAGATTTATTGATATCAATGCTATTATCGATTCCTCTTATCAAAACGATTCTCTTATCGATTCTTAAAATTATGTATTTTGTTTATCTAGATTAAAAACATTTATTTTAAATAATTTTAAAACATTCAGACAACGATATGGACTATATTATGATGATTACTAATTACATATAGGCTAAATGAAGAGCAGAAATATTTTTCAGAGCTACAGGCATAACAGTAGATGCCTGTGCCAATCACCCAAACATTGACATTAACCGGAGAAGCATACCTCGACTGTCCCGGCGCTGGTGTGTAAGCCGCAGTGCGCCACATGAACATGCTGTATTGTCATCGTTTCTTCTCTCTCCTTTCCTGTGCGCTGTGCGTAAACGCGCTGTATCCGTGAATTAAGAGACTTAGGCTTTGCCAAAGCTAAACTTGTGCTTGTAATGAAGCTGAATTTAACAGCCCATCGTGAGTTGAAGTTCACGCAATATTTAAAGGCACAGCGGCCCAAAGCGACATCGATAAGAAGAATCGATAAGAGAGGAGACATACATTCCAGTGGATTGCTAAAAATAGAACCGGTTCTCGATACCCATCCCTAAACCTTACAACTGTATTTAAGATTTTAAAGACCCCGCAGAAACCCTGGAGAAACACTGAATATTTTTACATTAAAAACGTAGTTTTTTTTTACATTAGATCAAACACTTGATCTACTCACAAAATCTTCTGAAACAGCGCCTCCATCTTGCTGACTCGGGGAGAAGTCGGTTTCGTCATATTTTTCCTCAGGTTGTCCAGCTCCATGAAGAGGCTCCGGAGCTGCTGCTGGTGTCTCGGAGCACCAGGACGCAGCTCGTTTGGCGGGCGAGGGATGAAGGTCCTCATGTTCTGCGCGCTTTCTCCACATCGGCCACGTGGAGCCACCAGTGTTTACCGCAGGCATGGCACTCTTTACACTCGGGGAAGGTAGAGTCGTAACCCGGAGCACATTCGTCGCAGAAAATGCCCGTCACGCCCACGCGGCAGTTACATTCTCCGGTCTCAGAGTCGCAGGCGGGTCGCGTGTGCCCTCCAAGTTACAGTCACAAGCTGAAAGCAAAAAAAGAAAAGGATTTATTGAATTCTGTGGTTAACTAGAAACATGCCTTTTTAATGATTAATCGACTAAAAAAGGTTGTATCGAAAGTTCTCAAAATTTACATAATCATAGTACTTTGACCGGAAATCTGACCCAAACTGGTCACAGATCATCGGATTTTAAGCAAAAGTGCAGAAAGATGCAAGAAAATTACATTTGTACTCTCAAATTCTTTTAATCTCGGGAAAATAGTAGACTAAAAATATACCAACATCAAATTATTGTGAGAAAAAACGTCACAATTTAGCCATTAATTGTTAAAATATTTACTAAAACTGAACTGAACTACCTAATTTTTCTTCAAAAACTGTCGCTTTAATATTGTTTACTTCTTACAATTAAATTATGACAAAAATTTTCACCTGAGGATCGAAGTCAACCAAAAAAATATTTCTTTATCTAAGATGCCATTAAAAGGTTACATGACAAAACAACTAAATATGTAACATTAACCAGTGTCAAAACATACACTGATAATACTCATTTTATGCTACAGATAATAACCTAAAGCATAATAATTCTGCTATTCACAACTGTTTCCTTTATAAAGAGTATTGTTACCACAATCACAATATCACAATATAAACATTTATGAAAAGAATGGCTCGATTTTGATGCAACAATAATGAACTTGGACAGTACAAATATTGAAAATAGTGCAAATTTGTGGAGGCCTGCACAGTTTCATCAAAATATAAAAAAAAACATACTTTGGACATTCATCGAGACATTGTGCCTGAAGAAGAAAAAATTATGCAGTAGCTGCTTCTATGGAGTTTTAGCCATCTAATGCTGGAGCATTTGACTGTTTTATCCGAATGATTAGGAATATACATATATTAAGTGTAAATATAAACTCACAGACACACTGCAGGTCAGGGTTTCCAAAATGATTTTCTCCACATTCGTCACACTTCCTGCCTCCGTACTCAGGTGACACGGACACTGACCAGTCGCCTGAAAATACAACAGAGAAAGTGACAACTGAGCTTTGCACAGTTTAAGGTTAAGGCAGGCTTTCCGCTGGCATCAAAGGCGCGTGGTACTTATTCTTGTATTAAAAGAATGCATATCAATTTATTTTTTTAAATATCAAAGTGAATACAGGGTTTCTGCTACATGTAATTGATCGTGGCGCACTGCCACGGCTGAATAAAAGTCGCCACACATTCAGAAACTTTCTTTTTTTTTTACATTGTAAAATTAATGGATATATGTAAGCAATCCTCTTAAAAAACGTTTTGTCATCTGCTGTAGACGCACTGATGGCTGTAACAGCAGGAAAAGTGCAGTTTCTGAACCGGGTTTTCATAGGGGAAGGTTGAGGAGGTGGGCGGGCTGCGCGTATGGGCCGGAACGCGCCACCCGCTGGCCCGGGCGGAGGCCCGTGACAGCCCGGCCCGCGGCGCCTCCGTTTGGGCGAGCAGGCGGCAGGTCTTGGTCTGCATGCGGGGCTTGCTCCTTTTTGTAGCCTTTCCTTGTGAGAGCCTCCGTAGGTGCACGGAGCCGCAGTAGCTGCAAGGCTATGGCCTTGCAGCAAGCTAAAAAAACAACACGATTTTCTGTTTTGAATATGCGTTGCAACACTCGATTCCCATTGTAGGACAAATAAAGACATTATCTACCAAAACAATGAATGCCAGCTTAATCTGTAGACAATAGTATTTCTGAACCTTCCTGATCCTAACATCAATTGACTTTTTGCCAATCTGTTCAGCACAACTTCAAATCAAACTCACTGAGCACAAAACTACCTTGTCACAAACGTTGGAGAGTGCATTTGCAGAGTCGCAGGAGCAGGGCAAACATCCCAGATCTATGTTCCAGTATCCGTCCTCACACTCGTCACAGAGCGCTCCTCTCACCCCCGACCTGCAGGGGCACTGTCCTGTCCAACGTCACAGAAACAAGGACTCTCCACAGGGCACAGGGTCACCTCAGTGCCCCGCCGGTCACACGAGCACTCTGAAGACAAGACATTACACTCACTGAACTGTAGAAGTAAGTAAAACAACATGCTTTGTTTGGCTATACTGATTCAGACTGTGTCCATGTTTGAACCACAGGTCGTCTCACCTTTGCAGTCGTGCTCCGGAGCGTTGCCGTAGTAACCGGGTTTGCACTCCTCACAGTGGCGCCCCCCGGTGTTGTGCAGACAGCGCAGACACTCTCCGCTTACACCATCGCACGCTTCTACGTCGTTTGGGTCGATGTTGTTGTGGCACTCGCACTTCTCACACCGAGCTCCAGACAACAACAGGTCACCGAAGTAACCAGGACTGCACCGCTCGCACTGAGGACCTGCGACAGAAGAACAAACATGAGATGGTAGAAAAAATGTTTGCAGCTTTTTCGACCCAAGATCTACTTTTAGTGATGTCTTCAAATTTAGCTTTTCAGATGATTCTTTTTTATTTTCTTTCTCAAGTTCAAGAGCTTACGGGCTTATCCCACTACATGCATCTCCGCTCCGCTCCGTTCCGTTCCGACTGCCGGATCAACTGCGCAGCTGTTTTAATGAACGAAGACCGTTCCACATCCTCCGTGTGCGCTGCGCAGGGCTCCGCCTCAGCTCCGTCTCTCCGTCGCCGTACGACCAAAATACGCATCAAGGCTATTTTCTTCTCCGCCCGAGTCCGTCAAAGTCAATCTCCGCCAATCAAAACACACCAAACAGGAAAAAGAAAATGAACTATGTCCGGAATTACAAAGTAAAATCACTCCTCACGTACTTTGTATTGATCAGATAACGAAAAGTTCGTAGTTTAACATAAAGTTTCTTTGATATTTGGACACAGCAGGCTGTTAACTACATAATATGTCAGTGACACATGGACAGGACAACGTTATTGAGTTCGTGCTCGTAACAGTTTAAAGCCTCTTTACCCTCCGCGGAGGAGGAAAGCACGTCCTTCTGTTGTGATCATGTGAACACAGGGTTGTCTGTGCTCCTGATAGAGTTATTTGATGTTCAACTTGGACTTTATTTCACAACTCATGTTTTTGGCGCATGCTCTTCTTGAACTCCTCGGGGCAACGCAGCCCTGCGGAGCGGACTGGAGCGGAGACAGTGGGCGAGGGGTCTGCGGCAACTTTCGGAGGCGGACGGGGCGGAGCGGAGCGCAGATGCATGTAGTGGGATCCCCGCGTCACGTGTTCATTCGCCTCATCAATTGGTAGACAGAAAAAGTCGTGGTGCATACGGCCTTGGCTTTGCGAAGGCGAGCTAGTTGGGGTTGTGAGCCAATGGGGAGTTAGCATTTCTATTTTGGCCAATAATTGGTCTGGCCATGAATGGTTGGCATTGAAGTGAGTTGGTTTTAGCTTGGGGACTAAACCCCAGTGGGTTGGTAGGACCACGGCACTCCACACCAGTCTCCTCTTGTTCTCTCTCCTTTTGCTCATCCTCTTTTTCTACCTTGTGTTGGCTAAAAAGACGTTCGCCGTGACGTCAAAATAGTGATCACGTGACGCATTGATTGGCAGAAGTAAATAAAACGTATTGGTGACAAGCTGAACAAACATGAAAAAAGACTATGTTTGCCTCTTGCTGTGTGACTCGGTGTGCTAACAGGTTTGATAAGAGCAATCCTACACCAAAAAGAAAGCTTTTAATTTCGACAATTAGATCCCAAGGGAAAAGCAATGAGAGCTAGCCGGAAGCTGTTCTGCCAACCATTTTGACGTTACATGTCGGCTCGGCGAACATCCCTATATACATCTCGCATCAGCCTGCTAGGCAAGCATTGTGCTAATACTCTCCTCCTTTTTTTCACCACTTTCTCTTAGTCTTCTCATCTTCTCCTCTGTGCGTAGTACACAAGCGCTATCATGTGTGCGAGCGGCAGCAATCAAGTGCGCGCCACAGTAGCCGTGTGCTGTCTCCATGTCGTGCACCTGCTGCTTAATATTGTGATTGTAGCCCGTGTGAGACCTCAAGTCTTTCATCTGCATGCTGCAAGTTGTTCTTTGTGTAAATAAAAGTGAGCTTGGGGTTAGTCAGACGAGCCTTTGCACTGTGAGGGCAGGTCTCTGGGATCGATCCGTTATGACGCCGTGATCGACCAGTAGATCATGATCAACGGGTTGCCCACCTCTGCTTTAGAGTTTTACAAATAATTAGGCTTATTTTGACAATGTTTTTGAAAGTAAAGCCTTGTCCACAATCTACAAAAAAAAAACAATCTACGTAAACATGGCGATGTCTAAAGATTTGTGAGCGTCCACACAAATCAGTAAACCAGCTTGAGGCCGGAGTAAGTGTGGCGCTGTGACACTAACACAGAAAGTCACAAAACTAGAGGAAGAATTGACACTGACCCTTTTTTTTACTTAGCAAACATTCTGAATGAACAACGTGGATCTGAAACCTACAGAAGAGATAGAGAAAGTGGATTTATGCTTCAGATTCTTTGGAATATTTTGACAAAGTTTCAAAACGGATTTAATGGAGATTGGAGTGGATTTATTATTATTTTAAGCTTGTTTTCTTTTGTTTAATCGATGTCAGAGTTTCACAGCGATTACTATATAAAGGTCAGTACATTCTGTAGATGAGACTTAACTCTGGGGCAGTGATGTTGTTAGCGTAACTGTGGAGGCGCTAAACCGGAGTTTTAAAATCTTTTCACTCTGGGACCCGGTTTCAGAAATATTAATTTCCAGTGTCTTGAAACTCCTGTGGACGACGTGAGGTTTAAGTGAAATATTGTTCTGAAACGTCTGAGTGTGGACAAGATATAAGACATTGACAGCCATCCAAATGTCATTTTCAATCTGGAAAAGTGAAAAATACCCTATAAAGATGTCTATTATAAAGACATCATCACCTATTTAAAGGCACTATATATTATAATGTATCTATTGATGTAAAATTTGTAAGCAGTGTTTTGTCGATGTCAGAACGCATTAGGTAAGTGTCTGGAAGGAAGCACAAATCATGCACAGTGGCTTTAATCTCACATTTCATAAACATTAGTAAACAGCACTAACCACATTATTATTTTCATTTTGATTCATCTCACCGGTGTGGCCCTCGCGACACCTGCAGCTGAGCCTCTGAGTGTCTGGGTCTCGTTCACAGCTCGAGGCGAAGAAGCGTCCGGTCTCCAGCAGATCCGGGCACAGACACGGCTCACAGGGAACTCTGGACTCCGGACTGCCGTAGTATCCCTCCACACAACTGCAGACAAGAACAGACTAGTAATAGACAGGCACTGGTAATAAACATAGCTTCTGACAATGTTTTTTAAATTCAAATATAATAGTTAGTTGTCTGTTTATGCACTTTTAAGGTATTGAAAAAGGATTTGCTGATCATGTATAATTATAATATCTTGAAATGTGGAAAGAAAGTTCTAAAATACATAGATTAAAAAAATGAGTGCTGTCAAGTGATTAAAAAACAGAAGACATTAATTAATTATTATCTGTAATTACTTAATCTAATTAATCTATTTTTAATCTCACCTAAAATTGCTGACAAAAACACTCAACTTAAGTGTTTTTGTTTTTATCCAAGTTAATTAATTACATTACTGTTGCAGATTGAAATTGAAAATTTGGAAATTGAAGTTAAAGATTTCAAAATAGATTAATGCGATTAAAAAAATTAACTCGATTAATATGTCTATAATTATTTAATCTCAATTAATGCACTAATATATATATATATATATATACAGAGAGAGATTTTTTTTTTGCTCTATATTTTTCTCTATCTAAATATATATGTATATGATTAAATCCTGGTGTTTATAAAGCTTAACTTGACTTCACAGTGATGCTCTGAATGAGTCTGATGGTGATTTTTGGACCTAAAAGCTCACTGTGTAGCTGTCTGATAAAAGTAATACATTACAACTGTTGTAATGTAGATATTCCTGGTTTACTAAATACAAAGCAAATGTCTTGGTTTTTACTTGCCTGGAGACAAAATGGACCATTGTTTGCCTGGAGGAATGTATCCTTCTGTATGTTTCCATGGAAAAACTGCTCATTTAGCTTTTACTTTATGACATAAAACATATTTATTTACATTACCAATGTTCCAAAGTATTATTTTAACTTTCTATGTCTATAGAATTTTGTAGTTTTCACCTTCAGAAAGTTACACAATGTCACTTAAAAAGATATCTCAGCTTGATCTGTGCGATGACATACAGTATCTACATTGTGACACACAAAGAGAAAATAACTTTTCTAAATATGATTCATAAAACTAGAATGAACAACTCCAGGTATATTTGATGAATGTTCAAAGAAGACTAAAAGCTCAAAAAGTAAATGTATGTCCATTATTAAAACATTAAAATAGCTTTTCTGTTTTATTGTCCTTTTTACAATGCCTTCAGGAATCCTCTGTTTGATGAACTGTTTGCAAAAATCCTAAATGTTTCATTGTAATGATGATGAGAAGATAAGACTGTTTGATTGCTATGTTTATAAACTGGATTTATTTGTTGCAAAAACCTGAAATAAGCACCAGACTCATTTGCTTAAGTGACTACATTGTTTTTGTGATTGGTTATGTCTGGATACAAGCCTAGGTCTGGTTATGGGGTTTTATAAGCAGGGCTAAGCTTTTATGTATGCAAGACACACACAAAAAACAATCCATTCATTCATGTATTCCTTCATGCAGACCTTTCACAGTGCGGCCCGGCGGAGTGCTCTCTACAGTCGATGCAGTGTCCCGTCTCCTGGTCACAGATCTCAGACAGAGCGTTGCATTCACAGACCCGGCAGTGTGGGAATCCCCAGTATCCGGGCTGACAGCGGTCACAGCGGCGTCCCGACACTTCCCTCCGACAGGCGCACTGACCTCGCACCTGGTCACAGAGCTCCGACTCTGAGCCTCGAGGGTCACAGTCACACGCTGGACAAACACACAGGTTAATCAACATTCATCTGATCATTGTGGTCCTCATTTATCAAAACTGTGAGATAAAACAGGAGAAATATGTCAACTGGTCCTTGACTTGGTTTCATCAAGGTAGTGTGAATAAGGCTAAATTTGATGAGAAACAAACTTGTTTAAATAATTACTGTTGTAAAAATGTCTGCCTGTGCAAGACTTTTCTGTACAGTTAAAGACTTAAATTTGGCACAATCAATACTTTGAAAGCTTTTAAGACTCTGAAGCGTCCTATAAAAGGTAAGCTATGATGATAAATAAGTTCTTTGTTGTTTGTCTAATTAAACTCACGTTTGCAACCCTCAGGTCCAAAGCCGTAAGTCTGAGGAGCGCACGAGTCACAGCATCGACCAATCACATTCGGTTTGCACTCACAAGCTCCGCCCAGTTTACTACAATAGGGTCCGAGAGAGCCTTCAGAGTTACAGCCGCAAGCTTAAGAAAAAAAGAAAAGAAAGATCAATAAAAATTACAAATACCACCATACAATATAAATTTAATGCTTTGTAATCTTGCCAGCAACAAATACAAAACATTATACAGTTAATTATACAGTTATACACAAACTCTAAGGCAGGGGTCTGCAACCTTGAATCCTATTTAGTCTAAGAAAATGCTTAGGCATTTAATTTACTCAATGTTTTACAAAACTAAACACTGAAAACATTGTGTAAACTCACAAATATGCTTTTGATGGCGAGACAAAACTTCAGCGCTTTTTTTTGCGCTTTTTGAAAGAGAGGTGAACTCCAGTGATGGCCGTCAATGCATTTTGAAATGATGAAATAATCACTAAAGCAGTGTGCCAGGGAACACTAGTGTTTCTTGAGATACTACAAGATGTGCCATGAAAAAATGAATTTATGAAATCAGATTCAGCAAATGATTTGCCATTTTGGTGTGTGTCCAGAATATCTTTTTGACTAAAAATTAAAACCAAATAATCATAATTTCCAAGTTCCAAGTGTAACATTAAATAATTTTGTTGTGCCATGACTCAAAAATGTTTGGGAAACACTGCTTTTTTTATATAAACACATACTAAAATAATAATGAATGTTCTTAAACTTTATTATAGTCTGGTTCCTCATTCAGAATCAAATCTCAAAGAACCCCACTGATGTCTTTAAAGAGCCACATGTGACTCTCGAGCTTCAGGTTGCAGACCTCTGGTCTAAGGGTTCATTTATTAATCAAGTGTTATATTGATTGGTAAATGAGACCTTGTTTTTTTTTTTTTTCAAATGAATAACCTCAATATTTTTGTATTGCAAAGTTAAAATATAAAGATTTAACTATAAAATGACCACAGAGCACTGAAAAAATGTGATGTCTATGCGTGATGTAAATAAGATAATTAGGCAAAAAGGGGTTTGGGGCTGTTCTACAAATACATTTTGAACAAAAGCTTCACGTTTTAAAGGTGAATAAAACAGACACGTTGTTACTGTGATTAACTTATACAAATATTCTTTTTTAACAGTCTTGACATTTTGCTTTTCTATCATTTTCTATGTGGAAATATCAACAGAATCCATAGAGTTCTCACCTATCGCCCCCTTGTAGATGCGTGCGGACATGCTCCTGATCAGCCCCTCGCAGACTTCAGGCAGATCGTCGTGTGGTCCGGCTTCAGCAGCTAAACCGATACAACGAAAACTTCTGAAGGAGTCGAGTTCAGTCTGAGAACAAAGACCCTGGACCGCCTCGATACTCGGAATCAAACCCAGCTACAATCAGATCAGAGAAAACAATCGAAAACTATTCATATATCGTCTAAATTGTGAATGAATGTGTCTGAAGTGGATCAGTTTGACGTACAGAGTCGATGAGGATGTGAGAGCTGGAGTTTGGGTCAGACTCTGGTTTTTGTTGAAGGTCACGTCGATTAAATATCTTCCTCCAGAGTTCAGACACACGGGAAAGTCCAGCACAGAGCCTCTGGGAAATATAAAGTATACATTACGTTGTTGTTTTATTTGTGTTGTGCATGATAAAAATTGCGTTGTGTCTGTGGATACCTGGAGTTTCCGGTCAAAGTCATGGTTCCACTTCTTGTTTCTTCATTATCGCACTGTTGGTCTCCAGGAGATACAGTTGTGATGCTCAAAGAGGCCGACCAGTCAGACGGAGACTAAAGGGAAAGCAGGACAGACATGTGTGTTGAGGAGCAAAAGGGAATATATGAGGCATAGCAGAAGACCGAAATTAGCATCATCTGAGCGTGTTTCTACAGTCCCACATAGAAGTCCAAATCTTACAAGAAATATTTGCATGAAGCACCCTCCCAGGATAACTTTGTCCAGGAGCCATCAGAACAGATTCCTGAATCATCTCAGGTGGATTCTCTGGGAGTGGAGGAGCAGAAACTCTACTTTGTGCTTTTCACTATGTCTCTAAAGCAGTGAATGTCGTTTCCGGCCCTCCAAGTATGTGTTTTAGGTTTGGTTACCATATTTTTTGCAACACTTCCTTGAAAATTTGCATTGCACGGCTTTTCACTACTTCTTGTCAGCTCCTCTGCTGCTTACGCCAGACCAAAGAGTCATTGTTCAATTAAAACCTGTTGTTGGTAACCTCAAGCCAGACGGATCTGTGCTGAACTACGAACCCTATTTGAACTACTATTTGAGTTCTTCCACAGTATCCATCTGGATCTTGACTCGCTGAAAACGTTTGCTAGAAAGTTTATCTCGTGTTTGTGAATTCACATATCACGAGATAAACCATCTGACTGGCCTGATTATGTTGTTGGTGGAAAATTTAACGTTTTACATTGAAAATGAATGTGTGTTTTTAAGTGTGTTTTCAGAGGGCTGTCTTGCTTGCGCCTACAGAAACCTATATACGAAGAATAAACCTCCTAAACTTAATCTCTGTTGTTCTTGTTTAAATATTTCCCTTTGTTTATTCTTTGTTTGGGACAAAGCAGATGCTACACAGTGCTTATATTGTAGTCCTACTGAAAAACACTCTAAACAGTTTCTCTTATAATGTCTTTTCTCCACCTCCTTTTCCAAAACCAGTCCTCCTGACCAGCAGTCCAGAGTTTAGCTCTGGACTGCTGTATAGGTTTTTGTAGGCATAAGAAAGACAGCCCTCTGAAAACACATCGCAAAACACATGTAAATTTTAAATGTATAATGTTGAATTTTCCACCAACACATGCTCTGTCAAAGCACAAACAGCCTAAAGCTGCAGAAACAGTAAATAAAGGCTTATCTGGCGATTTAGAGTAAATGTAACTGCACAAGGGCTGCAAGCTCTAAACACTTCGATTTGTGAAGCTTAAAACAATATGTGAAGTGGTTGGACCCTTAAAACTGGAATTAAATCTGCGTCTGTGAGGTGAGACAAACAGATATGTCAAACCTGCGACTGATCATGAGCGTAGATGTTTTCCATCCCTACTTTATGCATCTACTGAAGCAAAACAAGCTTAGAGCGAGCAGTGAGAGAGGACGTTGTTTTAATCACCTCAGGCTCGTAGCGGATCACCAGCTGATAGTTCATGAGAGCGGCAGGTTGTCCACAGTGAACCTGAGTCCAGCCCCGGTCAGAACCCGTACAAAACCCAGCCCGGTCCAGGTGATGGGCCGACCGGAGTTTCTCTCTCGTGGGATGATCTGAAGAGCGTTTCCAGGCTCCAGAGGAATGGCTCCGTACTGAGAAGAGAAGAATCATCATAATCTAGTTCTGTATCTATTCTATTTCTCTGTCATTATTACCCAGCCTAATACATTATTCTTTGCAAATTGTTCAGTTCTTGTCAAGAATGAAGAAAACCAAAATACACAGCACAATCATACACAATGAGAAAGGCTAAGCTGACCTGTCTCCTGCGACGGGCATTTCGCTTCGTCCTTCGAACCAGAACCACTTGTCCGTTGGAGATCTTGATGTCGTAGCCTTGCTCTCTGTAATACTGCTCACACTCCGGGAGGATGATGGGGTTTTGCTGCAAAAAACAAACAAACAAACAAAAAACAATCAGGACAGATATTTTAAGTAGGAAAATGTTAATAATTTGAATTCCAAAAGCGTGTATTCAACAAGGATGTTTTTATGCACATGTTTATCCACAATAAAGAGACATAATATGCTAAACCCAATGAAACGTGTCTTCCTTAATCTATCGTCTTTCACATGATCACAATACTGTCTACTCACTATAGGTGAAGGAGGAACTGGAGAAGGCAGAGGTAAAGGGCTTTTCTCCAGCGGAGCGGCGAGTTCGGCCTCGTACAGGAAGTAGTCGAGCTGCGGCAGGAAGTAACCGAGTTGAGGATCAGAGCAGCGGCGTCCGTTCATGTTCGGGAGACACTGGCACTGCCCACTGTCACTGTCACAGCTGTTAGAACAAAATTCAATTTTAGTATAACGACTAAAAGCACCTATATATCGACCTGATATCGGTCAAAAGTTACAGAATCTGCCATATTCATGGCATTCATCAGCCAGTGAATATTGATCCTTCTATCCCAAATCTGTCACCAGCTGCTGTGTAGCAACATTATTCTGATAGTCCTTTAATTGCTTTTATGCAAGGAGCATTGCGCAGCCAGAATTAGGGTTCAGTGCAAATAGAGATTCGTGCCAATCCCGCAGGACTTACAAAGTGCCTAAAACTAAAGTGTCCTGCTACACAAACCTCAGAGCGGTGCAGGCACAGGTGAGAGAAGTATGTGGAGAGAATAAGCATAGACATTTTGTTCGCAAGATTGCAGCTGCCTTGTGCAGTTTTCAGCTTTAATATCATAATACAAGCTTGTGGGAATCCACAAACATTTGGGCTGCTTTGAACAAAGACAAATGGCAGTGCACTGGAGGTAGTGTAACAGAGATAGTGTTTGCACGGAACCTACACTTGTCCTGAACTGAATGTGTCTCGCAGTCACACAAGGCAGTGTTTCCCTACAGTTGTACAAGCAGTGCGGTCCAGCCTGCTAACACCACCCAGCACCATGCCCATCACATTACTTTTTTCATTGGGAACTTTAGTTTAATTTGATAATCTGCCCAAAATATACTTACAATATATTTCATAGGCGGTGTTTTAAGTGACATTAACAGTCACCAGTTTTTATTATATAGGCCTGTATTTTTCTGATAGAGCACGTACGTGTCCAAAGCAGCCCTGCTAAACCAAGAAACCTCAGGGAAACACTGCATTTTGTCACTTACAACTAGGAGAAAGTAAATGATTTTGCGTACGTGGTGCTGACGGCTCCACCGATGTCACAGTCACAAGGAGCACACCTCAGACCATTCACCAAACCAAAGTGTCCCGGCTGAAAACAGCAGATAAAACATTTACAGTGTATTCTGTGTACAGTTACTATCAGTATATTTATTTATTAAAGCTCTTCTAAAGCTCTAGAGGTCAGTAAAGTGCTAACTCACCACACAGCGATCACAGGACGGTCCCACAGACACAGGCTCACACTGACAGACTCCAGTCTGAACATCACACGGACCAACGCTGCCCAGAGGATGACAACTACACTCTGCAACGGATCAGGGACTTTTACTACAGACAACAATAGGCGTTTTACCACATGAAAGTACTAAGAACTAGTTCCAACATTCTTTCAGCCCCTGTTTCATCAGACGAACTATCCTGTCCCCATGTCTTTGTTCACACAGCAAACGTTTCTGAAAGTGGCTCTTACTGGCTTTAACATTAGTCTGGAACATTTAAATAAGTGATTATGTGGTGTTAGGAAAACAAAGTTATCTTTTTTCGATTCCACATAAAACTATGATGTTAAAGTAAAAAAAAAAGCATCACTGAAATTAACAATTAAACCAATTATTCACTGTAATTCCTTATAATAGTATTATAGGCTACAATTTACATATTAAACTAATACATTTTGAAAGTTACTGCTTTTAAATATTTTTTCTCGAGGATAAGGAAAGTTTATCTAAATGTGAGAACGTACAAAACATATTTCTGAACAAAGTTAAAATTGTAAATGTGTTTGTGTCACCAAAAGGTTCCTGGTCTGACTGGAAAGTACCTGCCCCAAAGCAGGATCTAAAAAAGTTCCTAGTGTGGTCCCAATCCATAGTTCCTGCTCTATGTGAACGCTCCCAAAATGGGACAGGAACTAAAAGCAGTACTAAGAACTGAAAAAGTTCCTACAGTGGGAAAAGGCCTTATGTAGTGAGATGTTTCAGGTTAGACAATGACAGGAACAATAAGACTTTGTATTATGTATGAGAACAGTTCTGTGTTGTTTTTCTGTATTCTCCAAATAACTCTATTGTTAACTCTATTCTATATTAAGGCAACCTAGTTCCAATAATGTGAATAGAAAAGCGCAAGCTTATTTGCCATCCGAAATTTCCTCTATGTGCATGTTTTTAAAGTCAAAATAGTGTGTAATTCTGCCAAATATGCTAAATACGTCCATCGACGCTGCTATGTTTGTTTTGGTTAGAACGTGCCCTGCCAAACCACAATAGTGAGCTGTGATTGGTCCGACTGACCATGACCGTCTTTACATTGAAGGTCACTTAAAGGTTAATCAAAATTGGAAAATTGTTTGATTTCTACACTTTAATGGCACATTTTACAATCTATAGACATGCTATATTTGAGCCACAACCAAAACTGGTTTGTACAGTGACGTGTTTTGTAGCTTACATGGTTTTGAAGAGAAGACACGTACAAACACATCTGAGGTGGCGTGCCAGGCCAGACAATCGCATCAAGATGAACAAAGCAGTGATGAAGGGGGCGCCCGAAACTTCACTTTTTGGTGCTTGATTAAAGTACTTATGTCTGTGGAGGCTTCTTTTATTTCATCTAGATGAGCTTTCATGGTTTTGCCAGACGATAGGGAGAACTTGTGCCTACTGTGTGTGATAAGATGCCTCATCACAAGTTATGCTGGTTCTCATTTGTGGATCTTGATGGCCTTCTTGATTCAGCAGTGGTATTTGTTACTTTCAGCACACACACACGGGGACTAACCTAGACGCCAGACAGTCAGTAGGGTGCACAAGTTCTCCCTTTTGCAGACCTGGGGCAGTCCTTGGACTGTTTTTGAGAATAAGTGTTATTCTTTACATATATTTTTTTATTTTAATGATTTAGGTATAGAGCATGTGTAGGGCTGGGCGATATTGACAAAAATGAATATCTCAATATTTTTTTTGGCAAATCTTGATAACGATATTTGGACGATATTCTGTCAGTTCAACATAAAGGGCTTCAAATTAGTTCCAATAGAAAAACGACAAATATTCTAATCTGTTTAAAATTGATTGAATGGCGTAGTGTTTATTGTGATTCGAGCACGTTTGACTGTCTTAAATAATAATTATATTTTTTTTAAGCAAAATTAGAAATTTTATATTTGGTCTGTTGAAAATCAAACAAAACCAAAATCTACTCAAAACATGTTTAAAATACAAATTCTTGGCAAATAGTTCCTCTTTTTCTCATTTTTTCTAGTGTGTTTAATTATTAAACAAGTATTTGTCAAATTAATTAAAAGTGCAGCAATCTGCTATTAACTTAATTTAATTTAATTGACCTTTATTTAACCAGGGAAGTCCCACTGAGATTCAGAATCTCTTTTGCAGGGAGCCCTGGGGGAAGGGTCAGGGGAGGCATTAATGGACATGTTTTTAGTTGTAGGAGGAAACCGGAGTACCCGGAGGAAACCTACGCAGACACGGGGAGAACATGCAAACTCCACATAGAAAGGCCCCGGGTCGACTGGGAATCGAACCCAGAACCTTCTTGCTATGAGGCCAGAGCGCTAACCGCTGTGCCACCGTGTCGCCCTATTATAAATAGAAGTCTTCAGAGTAGTCATCTGGACAGTGTTTCCAAAGATCAAGACGTTTTGACTCTCATCTGAAAGTCATTTTCAAACCAGATTGAAAATGACTTTGGATGAATGAGGGACATTGTTTTGTCAGTAGAAACTAATTTTCCTGCTTTATAAAGCTCTTTGAATTGATTAATGTACAAATTATGATGCAGTATATCTTAAAACTTGCCTTGTCTTTAAGAAAGTACAGCATTATTATAAATGAGCTCTTTTTAGCAAATTTTTACTGCACGATAAACTCGATATTCAATTTTTGAATATTCTCAAAACAACATTCACAAAATTATCTAAAATTCAATATATTGCACAGCTCTAAGCATGTGTCTTTGCTTGACGTCTTAAAAAATAATTTACTTAAAATAATACTACTTACAATAACAATACGATCATTTGTCACATCAGTGTTACGGGTCACTGCTTTGGCCCTCGTTTTGTTTGCCTCTCCCGTTTTTCTCTGTTCTTGTGTGCATATACTGTTGGAAGAATCGTCGCTATTGGCTGGTGGCTGACCACTCCTCGAACCCCCCGAGATTGGCCCACCTCGCTCCGCTCCTACAATCCTGTGCCACACCTGATTGGGGGTGTCCTTTAAGAGGCCTCGACGCGCTCTGCTAGAGGCGGCTGACCCTGGCTCAATGTCAGCTCGCCCATTTGCAATGTGTCTCTTTGTTGGCTTAGATTTATGTTTTTTGTGCTAGCAATACTTTTGTTTTACTTCATTTTTCGTAGAAACACTCGTTTAGTATAGTTGTAGTATTTAGCTTTGTTGTTTAAATTTAGTTTGTAATTAGTTGGAGCACTTGATTTATTGGTTAATTCTTTCAATTTATTACTTTTTATTTTCTGTAAATCTTAAACCCAATTTTGGACACTTTTTGTTAAAAATTTTACCTTCTTTTTGTCATTAAATAATGTACAATTTTAGTTAACCTTTCCATATGGTTATTTTTATTGTTACTTCCCCACCCCTGGTCGTAACAAAAGCAACCATGGTCCGGCCCCCCACCACTTGTCCAGGTTTAAAAACTGGCCCTCAGGGAAAAATAATTGCCCACCCCTGCCCTATAGTCTGGTAAAGCCATGTATGAAGCCTACAAGACATGTCACCATACAAACAGTGACGCTTCTGAAGAAAGGCTACAGGAAGTATCTGAAACATGTAAAGCAGGTAAACAAACAAAGCTTTATCTGACTAAAAGAAAACACTTAAAAAACTAAGTTAAGAGGAGATCTTTCCTTCATTCACTTAACCAGTATTTGATTTGTACTCAGTGTAATTTCTTCTTGTGTGTTTGGTCCTTACGTTGGCAGCCCAGTGGGTCGTCCTGTCTCAAACCGAAGTGTCCGGGTTTGCAGCGGTCGCAGCGTTGTCCCTCCACATTCGCTTTACACAGACACTGTCCGTCTGTCGTCAGTCAGTAATAAAAAGGTGAATCACAATAATATCAGCAGAGTGTGGTAATACAGGAGAGGAGTCTTGGTAAAGGAATGGCAAAGAGGGTAGTGAAAGCTAAATAAAACCTCAGATAAAGCAGGTGATACAGCCTGACTTATCTAAAGGAATACTCGCTGAATCTTTTCTCTCACACACACTATTTTATTATTATTATTAGATTTCCTTCTCCATCTTCAAACTGGACAGCCAATCAATCACTTGTTCTGATTTGGTTTGCTGTAAATCGTCTGGTCTTTTGTCTGCTTGTGACGACCCGGTAAACGGTCTGTCACTCACACTGCTTTTAGCCTGTGCGTTTCAGCCTCAAGTCTCACATATGATTTAAGTTAAGAGATAGACCGATATATCGACTGGCCGATAAACAGTAAGACTTGTTTTATGCAGCTTTGGTTTTATCTTCAAAGGTGTTGTAGCTGATTTTTACACTGCAAACACGATTTAGGTTTTAAATCTGACAACTTCCTCTCATAAATCCTTCAACACATGGTAAATATTGACATGTATTCCTTTTGGTTCCAGTAATGACTTATAAACGTCTTTTTACAACAACAAATGAAACTGAAGTGGACCACCCAAGCTCAGCCAATCAGAGAGCTGCATTCAGCTCCTGATTAGAACTAAAATTCTTTATTATTCAGTTCAGACAGGACTCAGAGGTCTTATTTTTTCACAAAGTGCTGAATTTACTATATACTTTTTAGTGGAAAGCACAAAGTTTATTAATTTACAACTAAAAAAGTTAGCTCCCCACCTTTAAGTTATTTTTTTTTTCTTGTTCTATGACTTTGGCTGCAGCACAAGCTTGATAAGAGCTTGTTTGTGTGTCATCATTAACTCATGTGCTGCTTTAACACAGAGAAAGCTCGTGGCTGCACTGGTTTATACATAAACACATTTTATTCATTAAACAACAAGACAAAACAATAGTTGTCTCATTGTTTCTATCTTATCCCAGCTATACTTTTTAAAACTAAAATAAGAAAATCGGTTTCAGAAATCAGCCATGAAAATCAGCTATTTATATCGGCATCAGCTGACCTTTTTTTTTTTAATCGATTTTATCGGCCAAAGAAAAACCCATATCGGTCGATCTCTATTTGAATCCAGATCAAATCCAAGACAGCTGCTTTGAAGGCTAAACCAGTCGTGTGTGAGCGACTAGAAGACTTAAGAGAACATGGAAAGTGACTGCTATTAGTCTACTACTGTCTGAGATTGTTTTGCACAGCACAGATGAAGACACCCATGTTAGAAGTGCTGTTAATGTATTTAAAATATATATGTATATATTTTAAATAATCACTTTCAGTTACAAAAGGAGTAAAAATGACCCCATATGCTATTTACAGTATTTTACTTACAACTTTACATTGCTTCAGATCTAAAATAAAATCTAAAATAAATGTGACTTTTAAAAAGTCAACATGGTTCGACTGCATGTGTCACTGTGACCGTAAACTAATAGCACAGAACGCCACTTTCATGCCCTGTGTTTAACTTTCCCTCATCCCTCTCTTGTCATTTCTTTCATGTTTGTGTAATGTTCAGAGGTACACTTGTGTACTTCAACTTCAAGTTTTGAAAACACCTCTTCAGAAAAAAGTAAAAACAATCACTTCATAAGACAAATGAAACATGGATGCAGCATTTGAATAAACGGTGGAGAGCAGGTCGTTAATTCTCTGGGTCTCAGTTTGTTTGCATTTATTGCTTGTTTCAATGGCACACCGGCAGGATTTCTTAATAGAAGTAAGGATTGTGTTCAATAGCGTAACAATGATAAAATACAGATTATTACTGAACTAATTACTATCACTTTTGGCAGAATTTTACCTTTGCCAAGGGCCATTTTACAATTCTTGCATTCACAATCCAGTCTTATAAAGAAAAACGTGAAAACTTCTGTGATCATTAACTAGTAGCAAAAGAAGACACAGTTGTGCTACAAGTGCTTCTGAGTTCTTGGCACCTGTGGCTTCAGTCCAAGTGAGTCCTGGCTTTGCCACAGTGGTAATCTTCACCGGGAGGTAAAGAGAGAGAGAGAGGGAGGGAGTCCAGGCTGTCCCAACGCTCCATCACAAATCCCCTTCCATTGCCAATGTGGCACATTCCTCCCTCACCCCTCACCCTCCTCATTAAGTGGAACAGTCCATCGACAGCCATCTTCAGAGACACTAATGAACTCCATCAGGGTCGGTTCAAACCAGCAAACAAGACAGGTAGCAGTAGATAAAACATCAACGATAGTTAGAGAAACCACTATTTACAATCACACTTTATGAAAGAGAAACAGCAGCTGTGTTCCAGGCATCTGTCCATGTTTGACAGTAGTAGCAAGCAACCAAACAAAACCATAACATCTTTGTATGACTTTAAATGTTGGCAGTTTACATTCATGCCCGTGGGCGTTTGGCCTGGAGGCTGCTGAGCACACTCAGCATGCGTACAATTGTGCAGCTCTCTCTTTCCTCCTGAGCCGAGACCATGAACCATGAACAATACTGACATTTCAACGTTGGGACTATTTTTATAGCTTGTATTCAGATTAAAAAGTCTAAGCCTTTTCAGTGGCCTCGGCTTGTGCCATTTACTGTTGAATGATTTTTGCGTAAAGCGTTCAGAAAGAGCCTCTGTCGACAAAAGAGCTCTCACTATGCATCATACTTCTCAAACCAATCTATAAAAACTCTCTCAAATTGACCACAAGAGTACAGACAGCAACACTGTGTTTCTGATTGTACATCAGCAAGTAATTGTATCACTACATTCTGCATTTGAATTTTGAAGTGGAGGAGAGATGCTACAAGGCATAGCATTCATGTGATATAAATGCATAAGTCAGTGCACTTTGTCTTTACAATTCATATCCAACCTTGGGCCACTGTGAAGCCCAAGTGTCCAGTGCATAAGGCAAAGGCATGTCGCACACGTATACCTCTGGTCAGTGTTTATGTACCATTGTGAATCATGACAAACCTTCCATGAATGAACTTTGCAATTTCATTCGGCAAAACAGAGAATGGCAGCAGCAGAAATGGCTCAGAATTGACAGACTTCACATTCTTCTAAAAAATAAATAATAAATGTACAATTAACACTGAGCAATGAGTCTTTTCCTTTCTTCAGATTCTTTTCAGGTTTGTTACATAAACAGAGTAAAACAAGTTCATGGTCTGAACGTGTAAATAAAAAAAAATAAAATATGTTGAGCTCACAGAGGTGTTTCAAACATGTTTCAGCTAAAGCACACGTAGATTCATCTGTGCGTCTGAGCGAGTGGCTAAAGAAAGTTTTCTAAAAGGGCTAAAACGAATGTGGGTTTGTAACTATAACAGCGACATGTTGTCCTCTGTTGTGTGTTTATTCTGATAAAAATTACAGCAAAGTAAAACACATCCCGTTTGTCTGTAGTTTCAAGTGTCCCAAGTGTCGTGTTTCTTGCCTAAAAGTTATTTATTTTTCGCATTTAGAAACACATTTCATGCAAGCAGTACAAGGTTTAGCTCCAAACAAAATGAACACTTTTTGTTTGTCTGTACAAGAACAATATTCATACAGTATATAGTATATATTAGTATTTTTGTCGTCTTTTTCCAGGGCAGGCACCGTACACACTGGGTACAGAGGCATGCCACACTTGCATTGCTTTTGCATTCTACAGTTGGTCGACTGGCAGGCATCATGTCATTCAGGCAGGCTTCAGGTGGTGAGTGGATTTTACATTTTACACTTGTCTGCGCCTCTCCTTTACAAACCCTAAAATCCAAAATCAGACGACCCCTACAGTCTCGCGTCTAATCCACACCAGAGGAGCGCCCTGCGTGGATGACATGTGACGGGGGGTGGGGTCCCGGGAGCTTTAAATGGAATAATAAAAAGCTAGTGCAGCAAGGCTCTGTGGCACATGCAGAGATGGCGGGACGGGGGATGGGAGGGTCAGAGGTCAGTGTTCGAGGTTCAAATGGGAGGTCTTGCCCAGGGTTGCAGACAGATTCATGAATGGTTAGGTTTTTCGAGAAAAGGTCTAGGCGGGGAAATGATGATTATATTTCTTTTTTTTTTTTTTTCTTACACTTGTTTTTTTTTTCTTTTTACACACGAATAATGTCACAGCTTCGGCTCAGACTGGTTTAAATCTGAATCCACTGCTGGTTGAATGAGTGAGAAATAAATAATTTAATTTACTGTAGAAAGTTCAGCTAAATTTAAACATTTTTAGATCGTTGTTTTGTGCTCATTATGTACTGTACGCTTACAAGTATTGCTCATGTTCTACTACCTATAATAGTCTGTTAAAAAATCTGGATTAATAAACTAAAAAACGTCGCCGGTGTAGCTAAATTTGCATATTTGGAGTTAATACAAAATAGTAATCACTGGTCAAATAGTAAACATATTAAAACTGGTAGGATTCCCTAAATAGGTAAACATCTTAATACAAAGTTTGCTTGAAGAATGGAATGGTGGGTAAAGGCTTAGTTGATCTTAAAGTTGAAAAAAACAAACAAACACATACACAGTTCAGCTCCAACATGCAGCCGCTGTGTTATGTGTCTATATCAAGAGACCCGCTCCACTGGCATCAGAATAAATCTTTGTGTGTGCTGCTTATGCCTTCGTCTTCTTTTCCGTGATCTCTGCTCTCTGTTTTGGCCGGCTCTGCGCTCTTGCTGGGCTTCAATATGGTGTCTTGAGAGAGCAGCGAGAGGCCGAAAAGGTGTGTATCCGCCCTGCGAGTCAGCAAGAAGCACTGACTCGCTGTTTTTGTTTCTCCACGAGACAGTTTTAACAAGTTTAGATGAGCTAGGGCTGGGTAACATTAGATTTTTTTCAATACCAGTACTTTAACGCTTGGTTTTTTGGTTCTTGCTTTCTTTTTAAATGTTAATTATAATCTCCAGACTATTTCTTCAGCCTTTAACAACAGGATAATGTTAGTTTGGATTGCATTATGTGTGTTGGCGACATTCTCTTGTGTAAACTTCAGACTGTGAATGGATAAAGGTGGATTTATGAAGATCAACACGCAAACCTTTGACAGAAAAGCTCGCACTGTGTTTTTAATTAATACAGACCCGTTGTTTCTTAATTTCTTCTGTTAAAGGAGGTAACCTGACACATTGCGCTTTGTTTGGGGGATTTGCGGCTGCAGGGCGCAGTCATAAGCTCACGCACAGTTTGGGAGAAGTGAGACGTGAATCATGCCGTTAGTTTGTGCATTCGCAGTCCTAAGCTCGGCAGTTTGTTTGGGAGAAGTAAGACATGAATTGTTATAACATTATAGAGTAGGGCTGGACGATATTGACCAAAATGGATATATTTTACAGCAATGTGCTTTCTAATACATAAAAACTTGGCAACTGAGACACCAATGAGTGATCATTTGACTAAAATATTACTCCGATACTGAGATCAGATATCGGTGGCAAAATTTTATACATTTTTCCGTATCGGCTCCATACCATTCTTGTGCCTTTAATTGGACATAATCAGACTAATTTATCAGCTGATTTTGATCCGTAACGTCTCTTTATTCAGATTAAATTGTTTAGTTGTGACTTGCTGTATAAATAATAATTACAAAACACTACATGACCAAATGTCTTATGTTTTGATAAGACAAATAAGGGTTTTCAGTCCTTCAACTGGTATCGGTTAATATCAGGTATCAGCATATACTTAAAGCCAAAGTATCGGAATCAGTACTGGAACTGAAAAAAACTGGATCAGTGCATCGCTAGTTACAAAAATTTAACTTTTTTTCATTTGTATCTTTAAACAACTATTTTTGAAGAGTTTTTTCAGTATGAACAATATACTCCATATTCCATTTTTGCATACTGTATCTTCAAGACAACTATGACGATATTATCTAAAATTCGATAAATTGCCCAGCTCTATTATAGAATGCGCAAATAGCACATAGACTACGTAGCGTTTTTGCTCTTTGGTAATTGATGCGAAGATTTAAAGCCAAGGAACCAAAAAATGGCACCGAAAGAGCGTCATGTTTTCGATTCCAGTCTTATTCTAGCCAAATAGGAATCCTTTTTTGGTGCCCAGCCCTAGTCAGATCTGAATCAAATTCCTTCAAATGTTAAACACAACACAACAGGACTATTATTAAAGGTCCTATATTGCGCAAAGAATTTAATTTTCGCATCAAAGACGTACCTAAAGTTGCATTTTCTTTCATTCACAAATGTTAAAGTAATCCTGCTGTCTCTATCTGCGAAGCTCAAAATGCTTCGTTCCACCTTGTGATGTCATTACGTGGTAGTTTTGATACTAACAGCCATTTTAGCCTTGATCTGAACTAATTTTCACTACTTTACAATAACTGTAGCTCCAAAATTAGACAAATTCAAGGCTGCGATGATTCTAATTAAGGTATATGGAGCTTAAAAAAAGGCAATGGAGCACTTCCTGTGTCACCATTTAATGACATCACAAAGTGGAACAGCGTGTTTTCAGACTGATACAAGAATCCAGTCTATAAAATGTTCAGGATTTGTTTTAAACATGTGTAAATGAGGCAAGACGCATCTCCAGCTGTGTTTTTGATGAAGAAGCAGCTTAATAGCATGGAAACATCTAACGTAATACAGAACCTTTAATGAACTTTTTGATCACTTTTGGCCAAGGAGCGGGTGTCTTAAAGTTGCGTCACTTACAAAATGGAGGGAGGGGTAAGATACAAAAATAGCTTAACAAAATATAAAAAAAACAACTCTTCTTCTTAAAAATGTAAAGTAATATAAAACAAAATGAAGCAAAGGTATAACAAAATGTTAGAGAATGAACTAGTTAAAATATTAAAGTTATCTGTAATGAAACAAAAATAAATATGTTTTAGAGGAGAAGGTGTGGTCGGGCGCCTGTCTCCCCCTCTCTCCTCCATCCGTCTCCCCCTCTCTCTCTCGCCGCTTCACTCCTCGCGGATTTGCAGGCGGTATCGGCTGTAGCGGATCTGGAAAAACAGCCTTTCCAGCGGCGAGCGACTCATCCCGGGGAGCCTGTAGTTTTCGCTCTGGCTGGTCTGACGGAAACCCAACGACTCGTACAGCTTGTGGGCGGCCAGCTTGACGGCGGTGGTGCCCAGGATGACGGCGGCGTAGTTGTTGCGTACGGCGAACTCCAGCACCCGCCGCCCCAGAGCTTTGGCGATGCCCTTGCCCCGGTACCGAGAGTCCACCGACATGCGACGCAGCTCCACCGTGTTGTCGTCCTCCCTGCCCTGAGCCGCCACGATGCCCACGATGCGACCGTCCAGCACCGCTACCCAGAAACCGGAGCCTGGAAGGGACAAAAACAGAACTCTTAGTCTGGATTACAGCTTCATTATGTGATTGTGATGATAACTGATGTAGTGTCATATCATTGCCATTGTACCAATATTGTGAAAATGAGCTTATGACAGTAGTATGCTCTGTGTACGGAACATCAGTTGGCTTGCATATGTTCAAAATACTGTAGTTTTGTACTTATGATCATTGCCAGTGTGGTGTCGATATTGGACTCACGTCGAGATTGGACCCCCTCACTAGCTTTTGTGTCTGTTTGTGAAGTAGCAAGCTTCCCGCAGTAAATAGTTAACAATTAATTCGGCATAATTCGAAGGATAAGTTTAGGATTGGGGCTTGGGTGAGGGTTAGCAAAAGTAATTTGAAAATTACTTTTGCAAAGATTTTCTAGCACTAACTTTAAACAAGGGGGTTCCAATCGTGACAGAACACCGATTCAGTATATTTCGATGAGGTTTTCACGACACCACCTTAAAATGAATAAATACTTGGAAGATCAGACAGTGAACATTCAGTGTGGTTAAGTCTCAGAAAACATGTTAAAGACTTTACAAATCAGGAGAATACTTAACTAAAAGACCAAAATGAGTTTTTTGTCTAAATGCTAACAAGAAATGCTCATAAGCACTAAAGTTTGCTAATTTAAATATAAACAAGCTAACTGTTATTCCATGCACAGTCTCTATTTCGACAAACCTCATCTCTTGTTCTGAGGTAACGATAATGTTTATTGGAACAATGTACAATTACATTACGCACAATGGCAGAGATGATCATAGCATTTAGCTTTCCATCTGTAGTCTAGTGTTGGGGAAAAGAATGGTGCTACTAGGTATCTTTTTAGTGACACTAGGGGAAACCGGGGCAAGCTTTCACAGATCATGCNAATAAGTGTTATTCTTTACATATATTTTTTTATTTTAATGATTTAGGTATAGAGCATGTGTAGGGCTGGCATATTGACAAAATGAATATCTCAATATTTTTTTGGCAAATCTTGATAACGATATTTGGACGATATTCAGTCAGTTCAACATAAAGGGCTTCAAATTAGTTCCAATAGAAAAATGACAAATATTCTAATCTGTTTTGATTGAATGGCGTAGTGTTTATTGTGATTCGAGCACGTTTGACTGTCTTAAATAATAATTATATTTTTTTTAAGCAAAATTAGAAATTTTATATTTGGTCTGTTGAAAATCAAACAAAACCAAAATCTACTCAAAACATGTTTAAAATACAAATTCTTGGCAATAGTTCCTCTTTTTCTCATTTTTTCTAGTGTGTTTAATTATTAAACAAGTATTGTCAAATTAATTAAAAGTGCAGCAATCTGCTATTAATTTAATTTAATTTAATTGACCTTTATTTAACCAGGGAAGTCCCACTGAGATCAGAATCTCTTTTGCAGAGGAGCCCTGGGGGAAGGGTCAGGGGAGGCATTAATGGACATGTTTTTAGTTGTAGGAGGAAACCGGAGTACCCGGAGGAAACCTACGCAGACACGGGGAGAACATGCAAACTCCACATAGAAAGGCCCCGGGTCGACTGGGAATCGAACCCAGAACCTTCTTGCTATGAGGCCAGAGCGCTAACCGCTGTGCCACCGTGTCGCCCTATTATAAATAGAGAGTCTTCAGAGTAGTCATCTGGACAGTGTTTCCAAAGATCAAGACGTTTTGACTCTCATCTGAAAGTCATTTTCAAACCAGATTGAAAATGACTTTGGATGAATGAGGGACATTGTTTTGTCAGTAGAAACTAATTTCCTGCTTTATAAAGCTCTTTGAATTGATTAATGTACAAATTATGATGCAGTATATCTTAAAACTTGCCTTGTCTTAAGAAAGTACAGCATTATTATAAATGAGCTCTTTTTAGCAAATTTTTACTGCACGATAAACTCGATATTCAATTTTTGAATATTCTCAAAACAACATTCACAAAATTATCTAAAATTCAATATATTGCACAGCTCTAAGCATGTGTCTTTGCTTGACGTCTTAAAAAATAATTTACTTAAAATAATACTACTTACAATAACAATACGATCATTTGTCACATCAGTGTTACGGGTCACTGCTTTGGCCCTCGTTTGTTTGCCTCTCCCGTTTTTCTCTGTTCTTGTGTGCATATACTGTTGGAGAATCGTCGCTATTGGCTGGTGGCTGACCACTCCTCGAACCCCCCGAGATTGGCCCACCTCGCTCCGCTCCTACAATCCTGTGCCACACCTGATTGGGGTGTCCTTTAAGAGGCCTCGACGCGCTCTGCTAGAGGCGGCTACCCTGGCTCAATGTCAGCTCGCCCATTTGCAATGTGTCTCTTTGTTGGCTTAGATTTATGTTTTTTGTGCTAGCAATACTTTTTTACTTCATTTTTCGTAGAAACACTCGTTTAGTATAGTTGTAGTATTTAGCTTTGTTGTTTAAATTTAGTTTGTAATTAGTTGGAGCACTTGATTTATTGGTTAATTCTTTCAATTTATTACTTTTTATTTTCTGTAATCTTAAACCCAATTTTGGACACTTTTGTTAAAAATTTTACCTTCTTTTTGTCATTAAATAATGTACAATTTTAGTTAACCTTTCCATATGGTTATTTTTATTGTTACTTCCCCACCCCTGGTCGTAACAAAAGCAACCATGGTCCGGCCCCCACCACTTGTCCAGGTTTAAAACTGGCCCTCAGGGAAAAATAATTGCCCACCCCTGCCCTATAGTCTGGTAAAGCCATGTATGAAGCCTACAAGACAGTCACCATACAAACAGTGACGCTTCTGAAGAAAGGCTACAGGAAGTATCTGAAACATGTAAAGCAGGTAAACAAACAAAGCTTTTATCTGACTAAAAGAAAACACTTAAAAAACTAAGTTAAGAGGAGATCTTTCCTTCATTCACTTAACCAGTATTTGATTTGTACTCAGTGTAATTTCTTCTTGTGTGTTTGGTCCTTACGTTGGCAGCCCAGTGGGTCGTCCTGTCTCAAACCGAAGTGTCCGGGTTTGCAGCGGTCGCAGCGTTGTCCCTCCACATTCGCTTTACACAGACACTGTCCCGTCTGTCCGTCACACAAACCGTCCGACTCCGAGCCCAGGGGCAAGCAGTCACAGGCTACAGGAACAAAAATATGAAGTCAGTTAGCTACATTTTTGGTGTTATTCTCCTCACCCTTAAGTGATGTAAATACCCGTCAGTGAAGCGTATATTTATAAGCGTATAGTTATAGTAAGAGGTGCACGATTTGTGAAAATAGAACGAATCTCATGTGTTTGAGAAATGTTTGCTCAGATCAAAATTTCTGCAAAGCTCTCGACTGCAAGCAAATGTCTTTTTTTCAGCCATTTGCTCCAGTGCGAGAAGAAGATAAAAATGCTTTTGCCATTTTTGTCTCCTGTTTGAGTGAATGTATCTGTATCGTGCAGTGAGGCTTCTATCACTTCTACTACGCTCGAGCAGTGTGTCTAAATATCAGGCTTGATTCATATCATTCATGCAAGCACTTATCAGGGCTGTGAAATGTTTTTATGACGTGGTAAACAGAAGCCATAGGAATCTAACTGTGTGGTGGGTGTAAAAGATTTTTCACAGCAACACAACCCCAGTCACTGTCAGTAAGCAGAGCTTTGTTCTATAAGACACATTTGCTGTTTATGTAGTATATGTATACAGTATTTGATAGTGTCATTATTTCCACCTCCAATGAGAGAAGAAGGGGCGGGCTTAGCATGCGAGAAGGGGGGGAAGTGGACGGGGATTAAATATCAATTCTTGTTCAAACGAGTATCGAGTATCAATATCGGTTTTAGTATCGATTAATATTGGGGAATCGATTCTTTTGACAACCCTATTACACAGTGCACCTTTAACGTGTTTTAATTATCTTACGTATGCAGCCGTTGGGGTCGTCGGCGGCTCTTTGTGGGTCCTGAAAGGTGAAAGGTCGGCAGCGTTCGCACTGGGGTCCCTCTCGATTGTTTCTGCAGTTCTCGCACACGCCGCCGCTCACTTCTCCGGTCTCTTCGAAACGAGACGGGTCAAAATGACAAGAATCCGAGTGTCCGTGGCAGTAACACCCTGAGAACAACACACAAACATAAAGACCATACAGACAGGATTAATAACAGTATTTTTATTTATAAAGGTGGAATAAGGTTCTTACTTCTGCAAATATTAGCGTTGTCTTCTCCTCCAGGCCTCCAGGGGAGTCGTGGTGAAAGTCTTGACATTTCTCACAGTTGAATCCAGCTGTGTTGTGTTGACAGACGCACTGACCGTGGACCTGAGCAAAAATACAGTATATAGGTTGCACTCCTACTGAATTTTAGTTGTCGACTAGAGAGTGTTAGTCGCGTCGACTCCAACAAGTCAATGACTTCATTAACAAAACCAAAGATCCAAAGACGTGATGATTTTGCTTGGGCTAGAGTTACAAACAGCTTACTGATAAACTACTGACCATATTATCAGGAAACATGCAAGGCGTTGGAGCGAACGGTCCAAGCGCTTTGGGCCGGGTATACAACGCGCTCCTGCGTCTGTGTGCTTGGTAGACAAAACGTTTTGGGATGACAGTCCGTGCGCTATTGGAGCTGAGCCGGGGGGCTCAGTAGAGACACAGTGTGTTTGTGCTATGCAAGGCAGTGGCTGTCTACAGCACGACATCCCAAGTGTTTACACGGAGTCAGGAGAACCGGATAACTAGCCTATTCGATTTAAACCAGTTTTCCAAAGCTCATGTAAACCCGGGCAGACCTATTGAGGAGCTGTAAACCGTTTTTTGGAAAACCAGTTGGCGACCACTTGGTCTCGACCGATTGTAGTCTGATTTCAGACGTCACATAAACAGACAATTAGTCTGCAGCTGAATAAATGTAACTGAGCATGCTCAGTCACAACACTGCCCGCTCCAACAATAAATTTTATATTTTTACAACAAAAAGCTCCTGCACAAAGTGGCTAACGCAGCCAGAAATATAACCATATATTTAACACAATCTTAACAGTCCTACATGTCCCAGAAAGATCAATATGTAATTTTACAGACAATATTACAAACACTTGTTAATAATAAACAATGTTTAGGTAAATCAACATAATTCAGTTGGAATCATGGAGTAGTGAATCTGATACAGCAGAACATGTCGCTCCAGGGTAATCGATTTGAGGTGTCTGGATATCTTACCCCAAGCTATCCTCGCAAGGTTTGGTTGTGATTTAATGGCTCTCTATTGAACAGTCTTTGTTGATTTTTGCAGATTTATTGTCCGCTTTGACTTACTGTAAAACTGAAAATAGAAAATGTTGTATTTGCTTCTTACAAATTTAGAAAATAATTTGTAATGACTTGATAACTCCAGGCTAACATTTGAATTAGCCACTTAACTTATTCAAATGCAACAAAACTATGTATTGACCCAGGGCATTTAAAGCATTTTTTCTCCAAATTAGAGAAAGCATGCTTATTGTTTAATCAGTCTAAACTTATTGTGGTGAACAACTATGAGTCTCAGAATTGAAGTAAGCAAAACATCAGATACAGTGTCTTTAAAACTGTTCATTTTAATTAAAATCTGTAATAACCTAATCTAAAGTACACTAGTATTCAGTATTATGGATGTGTTGTGTTGTGTTGTGTTTAGTTACGTACCATCCCCGGCTGGGTGAAGACATCTCCTCGGCCGTTGGCTGGGGTGCACTGAGCCGCGTGTCCGTTACAGAAGCAGCTGCCTCTCACCACCATCTCGTACAGAGCGTAGTAATACTTATCCACAGGGTTTCTGCGCTTCCGGGTCAAAAGAGTGTCTCCCAGAGTGAACAGGCGGGTGAAGTTTATCCTCAGGTTAGTCATTGTGATTAGCTCTGAAAGAATGAAAACATAAGCACAGATTAAGCAGTATTTTTTCTTTGTGACAGAATTAGATCATCATAAGACTGGTGATGTGATACAACGTTACTTATGCTGCTTTACAGTCGTCCTCGGAGATCAGAACACAGACCTCATTAGTGGTAAAGTCAGAAATACTTCTATAGTGATTAAAGAGTCATCAAGTAGCAAACCAGGCTGGTCCCACCTAATGCCTCCACTCAGTTTCACTCCAGCTAGTGGGTCAGGTATCACAAGACTCCAGAAGGTTCCCAAAAAACAGGAAGTGCAGTCGTCCATCAGCAAACAGGATTGAGTGGGTGTTGGCCAAAATCAACAGATTGAGACAGCAGACTGTATGTGTTCTCCTCCTTTGACCTTGTGTCAAATATTAACTTAGAATATAATATTCTACCTTTAATTTGCAAGTTTACCCCATATAAACAGCAACAATCACTGTTTATGTTTAGTTCCTGACGACAAAACAACCAAAAAGCAGTAATTGGTTCAATCAAAAAAGTTTCCGCCTCCTGTGAAGTGAACGAGGCTCAGTTATTGATCAGACGGTTTCCACAAGTGAAATGAAACCAGCTGATGCATCAGGTTGGTGAAAAGCCAGAAAACGGCTCAAATCAGCCACAATGTTTGTAACAGATCGCAAGAGAATGGATTTGTGCAAACGTTTACATTATCAACATTAGCATTGTGGCATCAGCTCATGATTCAACTCTGCTCTGCTGCTGTTTTAACTCTGAGGTAAAACGAATAATAGTGATGCAGCAATCCATACTAGGAATAACTATCAAGATTCAATTTTGTTTAGCCTTTTGGAAAACAAAATAAAAACAGAAACAATGTTATGCTGTATGTTTCATTTCACTGAAAAAATATTTTATTATTATATCAGTATTCTTCCTCAAACTTTGACTTCTTCTCCAAACTATAGAGGATTTTGGTCGACGTCACTTTCCGCCTACTGCGCATGCTTTATGCAGAAAAATCTCCTCTTCATCTGCTTACATGGGGAACTTGAATAAAACAAGAAACGGCTCCTTAAGCTTGAGTCGTTTTTTTTACCTGAATGTTAGCAGCAGAACTTTGTTTTCACTGATGAACTCTTAGTTACTCTCTAGTTGGCTGACAACGGAGCTTGTTCTACTGTTTTGTGTGGCGGCTCTTTATAGGCAGAAAGCGTGCGCATCACTCGTGTTGATAAATTAAAAAAATCCCTCTATAAGCTTGTGCTGACAAAGGATTGGTCATTGATCCTTCTATTCACATATGCTGTTTCTCAAAGGTGTTTTTTGACTGGAATTAGTAACTACTCAATCAAGAGCATGACAGTATTATTTACTAATGCCTAAAAATATTATTAGGGTCTTCAAATAGTGTTTTTTAAAGTTCTTTTTTTCCATTAACACATAAAATCTGTCCTTAAAGGGCACTATGTAAGAAAAACAAACAACAAAGTGATTTCCACTTTTGAACACTAGAGGAGCCTTTCACATGCATTTTGCCTATTTACCATGCTGACATCTAGAGTCAATAATCCACATTCCGGCCCGTAATAAAACATTTCAAATACGTATAAATGTATCACAATTGATGTGGATTGGTTAACAGTGCTCTCTTAAGTATTCATGTTGTAAAGAATAATATGATTTAAATGTTTGTGGACTATAAGTGATAATTAAAATTCCTCTCAATCTACACAGTGCCCTTTAAAGTAGCATCTACACACACAAAACTTAACAAACTTTGGGGCATGATTAATGTGCATGAATACTCAAATACTGTACCATTTCAATTATACAAAAATCCCTCTTTCTACATGTCAGTTAAATTAAGAAATGTATCACTAGATCTGTAAATTTGTTGTTGTCTCACCTTAAGTATTATAAAGATGCATTTGTTTCATTAATAAAAACTTTTGGTTGTTACTTTTATCAATATACGACTATTTCTGTTAATTCTGCTAGACAAACTGTTTTAGTTGCTTTCCTGAAACAATGACTCGACAGAAAACAAACAAAAGCAAAGTCATTTAGGAAAGTACTGGTCATGAGGGTCAAAGTTGAGAGGTCGCCTGAGGTCATTTGCGTTGGAGACAAAAGGCAGAGTGCTAAACAGGCAGAATCCTTCCACCAATCACAACGCTCGGTTCTCTGGGACAGACTCACCTTGTATGTGAGGAGCGTACGGGTCTTCGATCTCAAACACAGGGTCGAGAGCCTTCAGCACCACCTGGATCAAACAACAATCACACAAAAATCTGATTTATATGAGCTTTCAGACATGTTTGTTCATCAGAATAAGAATTTCAATTCTTCAGCAGCTGGGAGCAAAAATGTCTAAATAGGCCACAGACAGGAGGACATTTTACAGCTGTCCATTGGCTCCAGAGCTGCAACTAACGATAAGCTAAGTACAAAGGTGGGCAATTATTTTATTCATATTCAAACCCAGAAAAGTGGTGAAGGGCCAGACTTCCAACATTATAAATAAAACAAACAAACCAACAACAACAAAAAGTGCTATATTTCAAACCTCAGCTTATAATTTTGATGATCTAGCAGATTCAGAGTGTGATTTTTGCTTCTAAACTTGTGAAAAGCAAAGTCGGGCCATAAAATTGTTGCTAATGTTTATTTGCGTTGCGTTTTAGACATATGGATATTTACGGCCTAATTTAATGGCGCAAAAGCTAAATTTCCTATAAGATCTGAAAAAAGTTGCAAATCACATTGAGGAGAAATGCGATGTGAACTCCCTTAACATGGAGAACAAAATTAGGATCAATATTGTTCCAAAGCTCCTCTTGTTTGCAGAAAACTTTCAACAGAGCAGTCCTAGTTTAGAAAGACTACAAAATGCTTATGACTGAATCTTTAAAATGGATGTTATTTGATAAATGAGCATTAATTCTGACTAAAACCTCACCTCTCCTTCAGTGGAGGGCTCAGACCCGGAGTATCGACTGTCACAAACCACGTCGTCGATACTGTCCGGAGTCTGTTTGGAAACATGAGGGAAATGAACCGAACAATCCTCGGAAAAATATCGAAACACTTTCCAAGAGTGACCGAAATCCTGGGATCTCTCCACCAACATGGCGGCCGGACGAAAGCTCTGCAGAAAAACATAAGAAGAGAAGATGTTATAATACTATTTCTAATCCAGCCAATGCAATGAAATTAAACTGACTGCACACAAGAAGAATTTAAAATAGTCTGTGTTTTTAAAACATCTTAAAACAAATAAAAACAAAGACGTAAACCTTTTTCCAATAATTATTTGTATTATTGTCGCAGAAGGACAAGAAACACAAATTCTTTAATTTTATAAGTCTTGCTGCACTGAATGACTTTGTTAAAATCTCTCATTGAATTATTGAACTTTAAAATGTGACTAACAGTTGTAACAAAGTCACACTTAAACCACAGAAATGACACAAAACTGGTTAAGAGAGTTATGATGTTTTGAGATGATGTCCACTTATTTTGGTTACAATAAAAAATAAGATTTGGTGTTTAAGTTATAAAATACATAAGCTGTAATCATATGTTACACTAATATACATCACAGTCACTTTAGACAAGTACAAAGTTGTAGTACAACTTCAAATGTTTCACATCTGTTCAAAAGAAATAAAAGCATGCATAAAAATACCCCATGCTGGGTATTACATTTTCCATGAGGCACAACCACAATTTATAATTAGACTTATTTATGCAGATGTTAGTACAGTAGTATTCTCTACCTTGAAGGTGAGGACAAGATGGCTGAACTGAAAAATAGTCTCAAGGTCCAAACGGATGCTGACTTTATGGATTCCTGAAACACAAAATTAATTAGTATCAATGTCCTTCTTTGTTTTTGGGAACAGCCTGGACAGTGACCAACTCGTCGCAGAGTTAGACAGAAAACCATTTACTCTCTCATTCACTCCCAGGGAAATTTACTGTGATGCCTAATGAACCTAAACATGCATGTTTTTGGAGGTGGGAGGAAACCGGAGAAAACCCACGGTGACACGGGGAGAACATGCAAACTTCACACACAATCTCCTTTTTGGGAAGCCAGAGCTCTAACCTCTGCTACTGTGCACCCCATGTAAACACACAGTTTTACTCAAATGTTCGCAAGCGGCATCTCTTTAGCTTCACATTCATGAGTATTTTGCAATCTTAAAACTAAAACTAAAACCAACAAATTCAGAGATGGAAACTTTGCTGAAAACCTGCCTGTTTCTAAGTTACTTTTATTGATTTCAATTGTAAAAAGTCTGTATCTTGTGCGACACGCTGCACTAGGCAGGAGGTTGTAAGTCTAAGCCTGAAGCTTTTTCATTTACATTTTGATGAAGATAGAAGACGCTAGTGGATGGCAGCAATAAATCGAAATACCTAGAATCCCTCTAAGTTGTTACATATTTGCAGTGAACACTTTAAACAAAGTAAGTCAAGGCTAATGAGAGAGAGAAAAAAAGACATTTGAAAAATAAAAGATGCAATGAATATTTGAAACAGCCTACATTATGCGTGGCTAACACTAGCCTCACATGATCTACAACCAAGTTACTGAAAACTCTTGTTGCTTTTAAATCTGCTCCAGTGTAAGAGAAAACCCTGTTTTTACCACAGAATGGTACAAATCATGAGGAGTAAAGTCAGGCAAACTTGTACATTTTATTAAATCAGCAAACACAACAGGAGGAAGCGGGTTGGATCAGCTGTATTCATTAGCTTTTCCAAACACCTTGCTTTGTGTGCGTCTAAAAGACGTCCTACTTCCACAGACAAATGTACTGAACATGCACAAGAAGCATCCATTGTTTCTTTGCAAAAATTAAGAAAATCTGTGAGAATTTGTAAGTTTTGCGCTTCCTGTAATGCTGCGTACACACACTTCTGCCTCCATCATGGCGCACGCACGTGATCATGAGACGTCGGTGCAAAAGGTTAATAATTTATTTGTTAAACCATGGACAATTGGCAACTGACCAACTGGATGACAATTAACTTTCAGTGTGTTAAGTTGTATTTGGGAACTTTAATTCACCATTTTCTGATTGCCACCACTTCATCTTGCGTTCGGGCTCAAACGTGGTGATGACGTTCTCGATCCTGTGGCTGTTTGGGTTGAACTGAGCGTCGAACGGCCGCCTGGAGTCACACGAGAAGCACTTCTGTTCCTCCTGAAACCACAATTTAAAGAAAAAATAAAACATTATATGGTTTGTCATTTTCTATTTTTGTTTTTTCACAATGTTTTCTGTTGCATTGTGACACAGATTTACTTTAAACAAAAGCTGTGTCACTGTCTTCAAAGTTATCTGTGGCTAAAACTATCTAAATGATTTTAATATATGGAGTTTCAGCTACAATATTACTATTTTTACACTTTATTTTGGAGCTTGCAAAAGAAGCCACAGTCATTTCACTTTACAGTCTGCACCTGAGAAGGAAAAGTAGTGGAAACTTTTGCCGAGCTCAGCGCACGGTGCCAAAAGGGAAAAAGATAGATGAGAACAGAAAAATGCAGTAACAAAGCTAATTCCTCAGGGTATAGCAAACATAAATGACGGATCAGGACTTGTTTTAGTATGAAAAACGCTCGCTGGGCCAGAAATCCTTCACTCAGGCGCACAATGGGCAAGATAAACACCAAAAGTCACAACCTGGCACCGGCATCTGGCTGCAGCAGAGAGAGGTCCAAATGTAAATGTAGGGCGAGAAGAAACAGAGACGATGCTATATTCAAATTAAGTTAAAATAATAATATAATAAATAATAAAGACAGGATTTTGGATTTTTACTATAGGTTTGCACAGCCTTTCCTGTCAGCAAAAAACCTGACCTGGAACAGAATTCAGACTGAAAAGGACTGAAAAGTTAAGCTTCACTAAATTTTAAGTAAACAGTAACTGAAAAAAATCTATGTGGTCTTTGTGATTTTTTTTGCAATACTATTGAAAGATGCACATATATATATTATCTACGCTGCAAAAAAGTTTTAAGACAAGCTAGAGTCGCTTGATTCTAGGATTTGAACCTTAATTTGAAGCATTTTGACCAATTTAACATCTATTTATTGAAGATACCTAGTTAGTTGCTTGTTTCAAAGTGTTTGGAACTAATTTCAAGATATTGCTTCTTCTATCAAGCCTGTGTATTTGTCAGTGGGTCAAGAAAACATTTTTTGTTTGTATTTTAAGCTAATTTATCTTATAAATAGTTAAAATGTCTTGTAACCAATTAACTATTCTACATTACATCAGCAATTAAATCTTATCCAGTTAAAAAAGCTAAAATCTGCATTAAAACTTTGATTTCAAGCCATTTTAAGTAAATCCAGATGTACAGTTTTTACAGTGTACTTCAAGTGTTGCCTTTATAGAGTCTGTGTGAGACACAAAGGTCAGCTTTTATAGCCTTAACTTATTTTGCAAATGAGCAACAGGAATAGTTGACGCTATTATATCCCAAGGTATTCATTCATTCATTCATTCATTTTCTACCGCTTAATCCCGTTAGGGGTCGTGGGTGACTGGAGCCTATCCCAGTGACTTTGGGCCTTAGGCGGGGAACACCCTGGACAGTGGCCAACTTGCCGCAGGGTTAGACAGACAAACATTCACTCTCTCAGTCATTCACTAAGGGAAATTTACTGTGATGCCCAATTAACCTAAACATGCATGTTTTTGGAGGTGGGAGGAAACCGGAGAAAACCCACGGTGACACGGGGAGAACATGCAAACTCCACCCAGAGAGATCGTGAGATGTTGATATGGTCTGACCCGGGAGTCGAACCCACGACCTCCTTATTGGGAAGCCAGAGCTCTAACCACTCTGCTACCGTGCACCATCCCAGTAACCTAATTTCTCTCTATTTCTATCCCAAGGTATCTTTACTTTAAAAACATAATTTGGGATATAATATATTTCCCAAATTATTTACCCGAGATAATTTACCCACATTATCTTTACTTAAACATTTTACCCCGTTGGCAAAATGTTTTTCTTGTTTTAAGAGAAATGAGGTTTTCACTACATCAGTTTAAAACTAATAAATCCTCTTTAGATCAGACAGTTGTGGTGAATGTTACAGAAAACATGTTAAAGACTTTACATATCAGAGGAATATTTCACCAGAGACACTTGTGTGTTTAAAAAGAGACATAATTGTGTCTACGCTAACAGGAAGTGGTCGTATGTACAGAAGTTAGTTATTTTGAACGTACACAAGCCAACTGAAGTTCCGTGCACAGAGACAATTCAATCTTATCCAGTTAAAACAGCTCAAATCTGGATCAAAATTCTCATTCCAAGTCATTTTAAACAAGTCTAGATATATAGTTTTTTCAGTGCAAACAATTCTATATTTTCTCTTTAAAGAATATTGTTTCTCCACTGATGAGAAAGAAAACTCAGATCAAACCGTTTGTCTCACCTCCAGATATCCGATGATGCAGTAGTTTTGAGGTCCGTCCAGACCGCAGGTGGAAGAGGCTGAGAGCTGCGCCGCTCGACCCACCATCAGGTCACCGATCTGTGGGTTACACGAGCCGCCGGAGCAGCCTTCATCTGGAGCCTGGAGCTGGACCTCACTCAGCAGACCTGTTACAAAGAGAATGAGTTAAAAGTATTCATCTGTGGGTTTTGTGTTGTTTTCAAGGTGAACGTGTGCTGGTTTGATCTTCCTTTTTCTTCCAAACAGTGATAAAGATAAAGTGTTTTGTCTGATCTTGCTCTGACAGTTTCTATCAGATATGATCTAATAGAAAACAATGATACTAATAATAATACTGTTGACATCTTGTTAATAATTTGTCAAAAGCTGATTTATATCTGAAAGAAACAAGTTCACAGAAGCTTCATTAAAAAACCGCGTTAGTTTGGAGTTAATCAGGCAGTTTCATCAGAGCTGTCAGAGCAGTGAAACATGAAGACACATAAAACTTGCTTACACTTGTGCAGGTTTAATGCACAATAAAAATAAGTGAGCTATGATAAAGAAGATATGTCAAACAGTGTTTTTTGTTTCCATCGTGTTGTTTTTTGTTTTTTATTTTACAACTTTTTATACACAGTCCCCATTTTGGACGTGTTCAGTCGAAGCAGGAACTATGGACGACGGCGATTTTTTTTAGCTCCTGCTTTTTAGTCAGACCAGGAAGCTTTGATGTCACAAGCACATTTAGTACAGTCTAAATTTGTTTGGAAACATGTTTTACACATTTTCACATTTCAACACAGTCTCACTAGAGGCGTACTTTTACCATGACACAAAAACAGCGTATTCTGACCAAGACTTCACAGCTATTTTTAGTACTTATGTTACGCCGTGCATTTAGCACGATATGAAAAAGCGTAAAAATGACAAAATAACAAATTTCACAGCGTTAAAAAAAACATGAAACGGGTAAGTTCAGGCATAAAGTTATTAAAATTGGTAAGTTTAGGTCTGGGGCTTGGGGCAGGTTAAGATAGAATCAGGATTTCATTAATATTCATAAATAAGAACACGTCTTAACAACCACCATTAAAATGAATGGGGACTGTGACACGTACTATAATTACACAAAACAGCTGTGAACTTGTGCTAATCATACCTCATTTACATATTGTGTAATGTCGTGGTAAATGTATGCTTTCTTGTGAGATCGGGCTCCACATTTAGATAAACTTTCCTAATCCTAAAAAATATTTTAAAGCAGTTAGTCCCAAAACAGATTTCATTTGTAAATAGTAGCCTAGTGTCATTGAAAATTGTTGTTTTAATGTTAATTTTAGTAAAATGTTTAGGTTTTGCATTGCATAGTTATGGGGGAATTGACTTAACTTAACGCTAAGGCCACTTTCAGAAACTGTTGCTGTGTGAACACAAACATGGGGACAGAGTAGTTCTTCTGGCTAAACAGGGACTGAGGAAGTTCTTGGTAGTTCTTGGTACTTTCACATGCGAAAACCCTAGTTTCTCAATCAGTCTCACTGTGGCACCTGAGGTTCCACTGGTCTCCCATCCAAGTACTGATCAGGCCCAATCTGCTTAACTTCTGAGACAAGCTTGTAAAACCACCATGGTTTGGTACATTACAGACATTTTTTTTTCTTTTTTGTCAAACTTGGTCAAAAATATTTGTGTATTTTTCAAACAACTTCAGACTCAGCAGCAATAGAATAATTAAAGTGTGTTTGACAAATTTGCCATTTTAATTAAATTTAGTAGATTAACATTTGATGTAAATAAAAAATAATATTAAGATTGTGAAGAAAACATTTGAAACTATGTTGAAGTAGAGCTGAGTACTAAACAGATCACACTAGGGTAACAAAGACATTTTACATGTTGTTGTGTATTTTTAAGTGCTGAGAAGTGAAAACCTGTTACGTTAGAAGAGTTTTAGTCCAATTTAATACATTGTCGCTAGTATGATGTGATCTTAACTTTGTTTTGTGACATGAGTAGTTCAAACTGTCATAGGCACTTTAACTTATCTTGTGGTCATTTCTTCAGGACATTTTAAATCATTGAGTTCTGAGTGAATTACACCAGTTTATAAACTCACTGATGAACAGAAGGATCAGGACCATGTTGAAGGCTCTCCTGCTGGTCCCTCCTGGATCTCAAGTCTGCTCCGGTGCAACAGTCTGCGTCAGAGAGAAAGAGAGAAATCTGATGTTTACACAGTTTTACAACGTGGCTCTAATCCAACCCGAGCTGTGTGTTTTCTCTATCAGCCTCCATCTGCAGAACCTGGCCACACAAACGCTCTCTTTTATCCGACACACACCGCACGCCGCTGACAGGTGACTGCGGCTCCTGGCACCAGCTCAACCTCGGCATCGAAAAAGAAATTTCCCTCCAGCAGCTCCACTAACACACATATTCAAAGTACGGTTACGTCAAAAACTAAAGAAATAAAATGATGTAGCGTGCATGAATTTTGTCAGGTAGAACTTATACACTTCTTAAATTCTAGTGTTTGCTTTGTTTTGTGTACATTTTATTCACATTTTTGAGCTTCTTTGTTTTAGTTAAAAGTACTGTTCACTGTAAAAAATATATAATACACTTTAACTTAAAAATGTAAGTACAATTTCTGCCTTAAAGTTTTATGTTGATTAAACTCGTGTGTGAGTTGTCTGACATTCTCTCCTCTCTCTCATGTTCGGTCTCTCTTTTGCTCCTTTCTCTCTTTCTTCTCTCTCTCTCTCCACTCTCTTCCTTTTCTCTCTCTCTCCTCTCTCTCTTTCTCTCTCTCCTCTTTCTTCTCCTCTCTCTCTTTTGTCCTCTCTCTTCCTTATCTCTCTCCTCTTTCCTCTCTCTCTCTTTCTCTCTCTCTCCTCTTTCCTCTCTTCTCTCTCTCTTTCTCTCCCTCTCTCTCCTTCTCTCCTTTCTCTCTCCTCTTTCCTCTCTCTCTTCTCTCTCTCTCTTCCTTTTCTCTCTCCTCTTTCCTCTCGTACTCTCTCTTTCTCTCCTCTTCCTTTTCTCTTCCTCTCTCCCTCTTTCCTCTCTCTCTCTCTCTTTCTCTCCTTCTTCTTTTCTCTCTCCTCTCTCTCTCTCTCTCTCTTCTCTCTCTTTTTTATTTTTATATAACATTTCTCTTTGCATGTTTATAAACGACACAGGCTACATTTCTGTTCAATTAGCTTCTATGTTGTTAATTACAATTTTGTACGATCATAAACGAAGATCATTTGTGTGATCATAAACAAGCTAAATTTTGGATGTGTCTTTGTAGTAAAATCTGTTACTTCATTTTGTTTTCATCAATAATAACATTTTATTTCAGCTGTAAAAATCATTTGCAGTTTTCCTGTCTAATCTTTTTGAGTGACATTTGTCTTTTCTTTTCATTACATGTACGTGTATGCCATACATGTATTTTATTTTGCACAAATAAACAGATATGAATGAAAAACACGTGCAAATTGTTTTGATAAAGTCAAAAATGTTAAAGACTGAAACAGTTATTTGAGAATTCCCTGCATTTTCCTTACAACAGTTACAGAAAGAATCCACAAATTAACTCTTAAACAAGACTAAACACACCAGAAACCTTGTTATTCTAGCGACTTCATACGTGCCCATTAAATTATAAATCTGCCACGGTAACAGAAGAAGGAAAATGTGAATAAAACACAAATAAAACAAAGGTAGAAGCTGCACATGGAGCTTGTTCAAACAGCTCAGGAGAAGGCTGTGTGTGGAGACAAACGTCAGGAGGATTTGGCGTCGGTTCATTTTAACACTCAAAAAGCAAATCCCGACAATTAGACACATTCCCCTCAAAGTTCATGGTTCCCTCCAGGCTCCGCGGCTCCTGCTCCTCGTAAAAATGAATATCTGCAACAACCTGGAAAAAACACGAGCCTGAAGCTAAAAAGATGATGAGAAGTGCCGTTTATGTCTACGGTCTGGAATATTTGTGGAAAAGGTAATATTTAGACTTACAGACAATGCAGGTTAGCAGGAGAAATGACATCAACAAACTTTGACTAGATTTACCAGAGTCGTGGACTTGAGTCACTATTTTGATGACTTGAGACTTGACTTGGACTTTTGACTTGAGGACTTCTACATTTGTGACTTTCGATTGTAGATTTTTGCTCATCATAGTCCAGAGGTGTGTGACTTAGAGTTAGACTTGAGTCACTGTTAAATGACGTGACTCGACTTGATAAACTGGACAAAGTCTTGGGACTTGACTTAGACTTGTCTCTCTTTGACTTAGACTTGTCTCACTTTGACTTGGACTTGTCTCTCTTTGACTTGACTTGTCTCTCTTTGACTTGACTTGTCTCTCTTTGACTTGACTTGTCTCTCTTTGACTTGACTTGTCTCTTTTTGACTTGGACTTGTCTCTCTTTGACTTGGACTTGTCTCTCTTTGTCTCTCTTTGACTTAGACTTGTCTCTCTTTGACTTAGACTTGTCTCTCTTTGACTTGGACTTGTCTCTCTTTGACTTAGACTTGTCTCACTTTGACTTAGACTTGTCTCACTTGGACTTGTCTCTCTTTGACTTAGACTTGTCTCTCTTTGACTTAGACTTGTCTCTCTTTGACTTGGACTTGAGGCCAAAGACTTCAGACTTAATTGAGACTTGTAAAACAATCTCACAAAATAGTTGCCAAAAAAAAAATAAAAATTCAATTATACGTATTGTCTGACCATCAAGTTTATTACTTGTCTGTCTATCAAAACTAAAATATGTCTGCTTACGAGAATAAAATAAAAATACAGTATATATGGGGGTGCACGGTAGCCAAGTGGTTAGAGCTCTGGCTTCCCAATAAGGAGGTCGTGGGTTCGACTCCCGGGTCGGACCACATCAACATCTCACGATCTCTCTGGGTGGAGTTTACATGTTCTCCCGTGTCACCGTGGTTTTCTCCGGGTACTCCGGTTTCCTCCCACCTCCAAAAACATGCATGTTTAGGTCAATTGGCATCACTGTAAATTTCCCTTAGTGAGTGAATGAGAGAGTGAATGGTTGTCTGTCTAACCCTGCGGCAAGTTGGCCACTGTCCAGGTGTTTCCCGCCTAAGGCCCAAAGTCACTGGATAGGCTCCAGTCACCCGCGACCCTAACGGGATTAAGCGGTAGAGAATGAATGAATGAATGAATGAATACAGTAGGCTATATATACTGTATATATGTATATCATATTAGAAGACTGAAACACAATAACATTTTTTGTAGAAACAGTGGGATTATTTATCCCGCGCAACTGGAATGCAGAAAGAGCTGCTGCTCATTGACACAAGCTGTAGCAGCAACACTAACCAGCACTGTTGTCAGTTAAGTGTTTATCACTGTGTGAAAAAAAAGTTATGCTGCTAAATCAAGATTTGTGAATGAAATTAAACTCATGCACGTTACATTCAGGGGAGAGAAAAACACAGAGAAAACATATTCTCAGGCTTCAGGAGACAGACGTCTGTCAGATTGGTTCAGACCTGATCCAAACAGCTAACTCTTGTCCCGTTTTGTTGTTTGTATCAAAGAAGTTTTCCAAGCCAACTAGATGGACAGTGTCTCTTTCTGCAGGTGACATGAACAGTCGAGTGGAAAGTGGTGTTGACCCATAATCTGACTATGATGAGCAAAGCAAAAAAAACTATTTTAATGTGAGGTGACAGAAGGTTGATTTTGTCCTAAATAATAGAAGAGTAATGTGCTCTCTTGTTTCAGCAAGAGGAAAATAGACTAATTTAACTGAACGTTACGTTTTGAATTACTTTCCTCAGACCTACTCTGAGGAAAGTGTTGAAGAGGCAAAGGTTCTGGATCCCAGACAAACTTTTCCCAGAAGTCATTTTTAGGGAAGTCTTCTTATTCAACATCTGTCACAGTTTGACTGTTCTGTACAGACTTACTCTTCCTTTTACATGATTCCTTCCAGTATCGAGTCTCAAAGGAGAAAATTGGCAGATTGCCAAGCAGGAAACCTACACACTGAACCTCAACCCCTCCTATCGTTCTTCATCAAACTTAGATTACAGAAAGTCAACATCTGTCTCCTTAAGTAAAGAATTTATGGCCTGGTCCTAGAGAATGAAGGTTATGAGTCTATGGAGCCAATCTCAAACAAGATTGAGAAACACGAGGCATCATCAAATTATACCTGAAGCAAACGATTTAAAAACATAATACATAATACAGTGTTCACTTGCAGCATTAGTCCACTGAAGCTGCTCTTCAGTGACTGACAGTATCAGAGTAATTACATGAGCATGTTTCAGTTCAAACAGTTGACCTTGAGTAAAGTGTGACTCCACCACGAACATGCAACAGAAGATGGATGAATCAAAGTACTTTTCTCTCTCTTGGACTTGTTTGAGCTCATGTTTCAGTCATTAAAGAAAAATGTGAGCAGAGATGTGACCCTCAGGGAAATGTTTAAACAGTGTCAGAAAAACTCTTCATATGTTTGATTCACTATAAAAACAAGTCAAAGAAACAAAACAAATTCAAACTGTAATGGACTAGAACACTGGCATCACTCATATATCCATGAATCAATCAAAACTATGAGAACACAAACAATGAGATGCTGTCTACGCTAATTCAGCTCCAAGACAAAACCAGGTCAAGCTGAAAGTCATGTGTTCTCATTTAACTTTGCTTAGAAATCTTACTGAAAGTGCATAAAACCTCTGACACACACACACACACACACACAAAAATCTGTCCTCAATGTCCTGATACGTCTAAGTAGCGCTGTAGCTGCGCTATATTCTAGGCTAATCTCAATTAGATAGATGGATTTTTAAAATAAACCCAGCGATTGAATTCTACAGGTCCTAAGCTTTCAAACAAGGTATATCATGTGTAAATTCCATGTGTGTGATCATTATAACATTTGATGTTTATTTGTGGCTAATGTATTTTGGCTACTGCGAACTTTCGCAGCAATCCGAACGATTATTTAAGTAGGAACAAAAGAGGTCCGAGGCACTCTGTCTGTTTATGTGTTTTATTCTTAAACGCCAACGCGTTTCAACACCAGGTCTTCATCAGGGCAAAGTGACACTACCCAGGTGCATGACCTCTATTTAAGTGCCAAAGTCATGTGATCATGATCATGTGACCAACATGGCAACCCTGGTTCCCTGAAGGCCTTGGTTATTGAAAACATTCCATCTATTCTAACCCAAGGGGAGGGGATAGACTGGAGGCTTTACTACAGAGAGAAACCTTTTGGATTTACAAATTGAGAGCCACATGCTACCCTGGCCTCATTGGGAAATTGATTTCTCACCTTTTCTTTAAAACCTTGTATATAAACCGGGTCGTGATGCATCACACAATTTATTGTATGGCTTTGTCATATGGTGTTGTTTACCAAAATGTATTACAAACTTGGAATGGTATGCAGTTTGTATCAGATTGGTTTACTATTCCTATGTGCCTATTCATCAAAATGTATGTTGTGTGATATATTTTTAATGTTTGGTCACATGATCATGATCACATGACTTGGGCACTTAAATAGAGGTCATGCACCTGGGTAGTGTCACTTTGCCCTGATGAAGACCTGGTGTTGAAACGCGTTGGCGTTTAAGAATAAAGCAACATAAACAGACAGAGTGCCTCGGACCTCTTTTTTCCTTCTGAAAGTTTTTTGCCCTCGAGGATCCTGATGAGCACCTGTTCAGATTTTCTTACTAGACTGTGATCCGGGTGAGCACTTCCAGCATCTATACGATTATTTAAATACTTTAACGATCGTTTTCAAGCGATCCAGAGAAAATTTGCCTTGCTTATTTGTTGGTGCACATGACCATAGCTTATTTGGAAAAAATAACCTACTTGAAATATGATTTTTCCACAAGTTTTCTCAGCAGGTTACGTCAATGAAATGAACGGGGAGGAACTGACCCGAAGTGTGTTTCCGAGTTCTGTGCGTAACAATAGAAAAAGTGGGCGGGCGAAATAAGATGGATAGATTTTTTGCAGTGTACACCTTTAAACAGCCATGAACACACAACTGTAGCTGTAATGTAAAGTCTCACAGTAAAATTGCAGCTCTTTTCCTCTATTATTATGTGTACATTAAATTCAAAGTAAGTAAGTAAGTGAGTTAAATATAGTTTGAAGTTTGATGAATCTCTCATTTTCTGTCTCCGAGTGAAAACAAGTCCGTGCAACAAGCTCAGCAGCACAGTGTGTGTTTTTGACCTGTGGGTGACAATCTTTGAGAGACTTTGAGTAAGTGTAGTGTAATTCAGACGCAGTTATGGAGCGTAACATTTGAGAGAAAGATTAAACTATAAACTCCAAACAGTCTGCAAGAACATAAGTAAGAATGCCCTGGGCCCAGAGGAAACACCATTTACCCTCCACTGCACTCGACAATTTAGGGCCCCAAGCAATAAACGACTAAGCTATATATGAATATTCTAGAAGGAAATAAAACCCAAAGTACAGTTGTTCCTCATTTATCACGGGGGTTAGGTGAAAGGCGAAACCCGCGAAGTAGTGATCTTCATTTTTTACCAATAATTTCAGTTGATAACCTGCCTGGTTATGATGTTTAGTGTCTTTTGTACAGGTAATAACACATGGACACATGATTCAGCGCGAGGTACAACAGCGCGAGTCGTTTTTGTGACCGTTTAAAGAGGGACGGTGCTGTGTGTGTTCGCCTGCTCTGCTTTTGACACGTTGCCCGTCCCGCTGCGCTCCACAGCCGACCACAGAGCCACGGATCACACGGACTCCAGCTGACACCACGAAACACATCCGGACTCTAGAGAAGTCACAACACGCTCCTCAAACACATCTCTGAACTACACAAATGATGTTCCAGCGTGAACAAACTTATCATCGTAACTACGACCTCAAAGAGTCAAATCCTCACCTGGAGAAACGTCCGAGCGTCAGGTCAGCTTCCCCTGCATGATCCAAACTGTCTAAAGTTTTATAAAAGAGCCTCAGTGCTGTTGCCTGTGAATGCTGCGACGTGATACGGTCCAAATAGTAAGTTTGAGAGAAAAGCAGCACACGTCTATTGACCCTATTTTGACCCGCCCACTTGGCTTGGAAGTGCACTTCCTATTTAGCTTTGTTAAGGTAGCTAACGTGTTTGTTTGCCTGTCTTGTGGGGCAAATTCAATTAAATATATTGACAGTTAAAATAAACCCATTGACTGAAATCTACAGGCTAAATGCAGATAAACAGGAAGTGGGCGGGACAAAATACGGTCAATAGGACCGCGAACTGTAAAGAAAAAAAGCAAATTGCACTAAAAAAAATCCACGAAACAGCGAAGCCGCAGAAAGTGAACCACGATAGAGCGAGGGACCACTGTATTAGAAAAATAACAACAGCGGACTAAAAAGCTAAAACAGACTTTTATATTGGGGTCCATCAAACAAAGTTTCTACCTGCGGCCCAGAATTTGGTGCTACGCTCCTGCCTCTCAAGTGCTGAACACAGCCTTCATCTTCACGCAAGATTTTGTGAACAAAAATACTAATAGTCTCATGTTTTATGAAGTCTCTATTGCCGCTGTGGTAGTTTGTGTGATTAAATATAGAGACATATAAGTTAATCGGTTGTTTGTGGTCGTAACTCAATAAATATGTGTCCTATTAACACCAAATAAAAACTACGTAATAGCTTATGAGTAATATAACTTTATTTTTATTTTAAGGACTGTAGTTTGGTGCCCTTACCGCCAGATGCCTCCCATAAGTAACCTCCTAGTTTGCCTATGCCTAGGGCCGACCCTGCATTCAATGAAAAAGGAGCTATAATGACCAGTGCATCTTAAAAGTTCTGCAACATCGTTCACATCATAATCACATTTCACATCCAAAAGGTTTTTTTTTTCTCAGATGTTCACACAATCTCTTCAAAGCACAAACTGCAAACACATCAGTCCACGACGTTCATGACAGGAGTCAGGCGGGAAATTGTGCAGTCATTTGTAAATGTGATCAGCTCTGTTCGTATAGCATATTCCACTGACGCATCACCATACAATAGAAAGAAGAGCTTCCAAAACATTTAATTATTATAATGACTAGAAAGACTGTAGTCATGGTAACCTGTAGCAACTAATGTCCAGTTACAGCTTGTGTAGGGAGAGTCGACTAAAAAATCTCGTACAAACTAATAGGGAGCTGAACTTTTAAAAGACTTTTCCCCTTAAATACTTTAATAATTGAGAGTTGTTTTTTGTGTGTTTTGTACATTATGAACCTCTTCAACCAAACTAAATTGAAATTCTTCTTTTATGGTATTAGATGTGAAGTCAGCACATTAATTAATGAGGAACACAGAGGCTTTTCTCACATTTTTCATTGTCAGATTTTAGGATCCCTCACAGTTCAATGCAAAACTTTTCTGTCCTAACGGCCTAACAGAATCTGGCAAACAATATATATTTCTAGGCTGTAACATTTTCAATCTGGGCCAAAAAATATGTCTCAGTGGGCCACATTTGAATAGCCCAGTTTTAATCATGTGACCTTGCTTTAACATGATGTTCAATGAGGACTTTGCAGCGTCTCCCCTCACAAGCAACTGCAATCGCCATGGAAACGGGCCCAACCCTCTCTCTAGTCATTATAATAACTGAATGTCCTTCGCTCGCCATTCAATCCACCTTTGACCAACACAAGTGAGTTTTTGGAGGTGAAAGGAAGCCAAATTACCCAGCGAGAACCAACGTCAACACAGGTAGAACATGCAAACTCCATCAAGAGAGATTGTGAGCTTTTGAATTGACTCGACTCTGGATTCAAACTAACAATCTTCTTTATTGCGAAGCCAGAACTCTAACCACTCTGCAAACACTGTAAAAGCAGCAGAGTTATTCTATATGTCACTTCCTGTTTCATTGTGTGGCTTCATTCTGATCCTGAGAAACTGCTGCAGCTGTAACTTAACGCCTCTGAATGTGTGTCAGACAGAACGTACAGAACAGTCACCGCCACAAAGACTGCAGCTGCACAAAAGAAGAAAAATCATCTGTCACGCTTCATAATATAAGAGCAAAAATTAAATCAGACGCTTATCAGAATCGCTCCAGTTTTACTTTTATCATATTTTCTCTCACATGTCCGACTAAAATCATCTAAAATTCAAACTAAAACTGCACAAGCAAATGTCTGGTTTGTGAAGCTGAAACCCTGAAGTTTTGCTACTGTAACTCAGAGGCTGTAATCAGAAGTGAGAACTGAACTGAATGACTCCAGTTTTGGCATAGTTTTGGGTTTTGACTATTCCTCTTCAAAAGCTCAAGATAACTGACCCTGTGCATAGAAGCTGCTTATTTTAAAATTGTCAGACTGAAATATTCTTCTCATTTGTAAAGTGTTTACTGCCAGATATTAAAGTATTTTTTTCATTTTAGACTGAGTTTGTGAGACACCATAGACATGAACTAAACAGGAAATGTTGACAGGAAGTTGAAAATAAATAATAATTGGCACAGAGCCAATTAGGGTAAAAATTAGGAATCTAAAATTACAAAAAAAAAAAAAGTAGGTGGAGCCAGAACAAAAGTCCGATTACATTCTTTAAACTTTGGGAAATCTTGTTTGTTTGTAAGTTTAGAATAAAACTGAGTCTGATTCATTCCAGAGGCTGAATTCAATCTTAAGAAGAAGACATTTCCAGGCGCTCCATAGTTTGTTTTGATCAGATAATCAAAATTAATTTCAAAACACTAGATAACACATTTTCAAATTATAAGTAAAGTTATACGTAATGAAAAAATCTTAAATTCTAAAGGAAAGGTGCAAAAACGCAAATGTTAAAATAGGCATTGACATTTGTGAATGTGATGATGTCAAAAGGATGGTGGGGTAAATAATGTTTCTGTTAGAAATGTTTCAATTGTTAGAAATGTTAGTCAATTTTCTATTAGTGACTAGACATGAATATTTTGGATATAAAAACTGCAATTAAACAATGATCGCGTTTACATGTGCTTAAATTTCGGTTTATTGTCAATATTCCGTTTTCTGAAATATTCGGAATAACCTGTCTACATGTGTGAGCAAATCGAGTTATTTGGATATAAAAACTGCAATTAAACAATGTTTATTTAACCAGCATTTCATCTGCCACTCACAGAAATATAATGTAATATTGTCAAAATGAAGCTTTGACAATTGTAAAAAGATTTACTCACAAGGAATTTTTTTAAATTAAAGTTGGGGTAACAAACGTTTGTTGTTTAAATTAGTAAACTTTGTGTTTTCCACGAAAAAGTATATGGTAAATGCAGCACTTTGTGCAAAAAATTAGACCACCATGCACTGTCTGAATTGAATAATAAAGAATTTTAGTTCTCATCAGGAGCTGAATGCTGCGTTCTGATTGGCTGTGCTTCGATGGTCCTCTCCACACTGCAAAAACTATAAATTTAAACTTGCTTAAAATTAGTTTCTTTAAAAGTTACTGGTAAATGCAGCTGTGTCATTATGAACCGACTTCTGTAGATAAAGCTATAAAATGATCAGCCAAAATCATTTACATTAATCATACAAATCCAGATGTTTCCTTCAGTGACGCTATAATAAATTACTACCTTTACCCGCTAATGCTATAGTTCAACTGCAGCTTCTCAACATCACATTAATTAAAATAAAACATTACTCACAGAACAAAAGTGAAAATAAAGCAGACGCAGCAGAAGAGTGAAACAGAAGAGTGACAGAGATAATGTTTGAACTTTACCTGAAGCAGCTGCAGCGCAAAGACGCACAGAGCACCTGGACAGGTAAGAGCAAACCTGAGAGAAGAATAACACCTGACGCCCCGGGCAACGAGAGAGAGAGAGAGAGAGAGAGCAGGAGGGGGGGAGCAAGAGGGGGAGGGAGAGAGAGAGAGGGAGAGAGAGAGAGGGAGAGAGAGAGAGGGAGAGAGAGAGCAGGAGGGGGAGGGAGAGAGAGAGAAAGAGGAGAGAGAGAGCACGAGGGGGGGAGCAAGAGGGGGAGGGAGAGAGAGAGAGAGGGAGAGAGAGAGCAGGAGGGGGAGGGAGAGAGGGAGAGGAGAGAGAGAGAGCAGGAGGGGAGGGAGAGAGAGAGGGAGAGAGAGAGCAGGAGGGGAGGGAGAGAGAGAGAGCAGGAGGGGGAGGGAGAGAGAGAGAGGGAGAGAGAGAGCAGGAGGGGGAGGGAGAGAGAGAGGGAGAGAGAGAGCAGGAGGGGGAGGGAGAGAGAGAGGGAGGGGGGCGGAGAGAAGGGAGAGAGCAGGAGGCAGTTGGAGGGAGGGAGAAAGAAGAGAGAGAGAGAGCGCGAGGGAGGAGAGAGAGGGAGAGAGAGAAGGGGAGGGAGGAGAGAGAGGGGGGGGGAAGGAAAGAGAGCGAGAGAAGAGAAAGAGGGGAGAGAAAGAAAGATAGAGGAGAGGAAGAGAGAGCAGGAGGGGGAGGTAGGAGAGAGAAGGGGAAGGAGGAGATAGAGAGAGCTAGAGAGGGGGGAGGAAGGAAAAGGAATGAGGGCGAGAGGGGAGAAAGAGGGTAGAGAGAGAGGAGAGAGGAAGGGAGAGAAAAAGAGGAGAGAGGGAGGGAGAGAGAGAGGAGGGGGAAGAGAAAGAGAGGGTGGCAGAGAGAGGGAAAAGAGGGAGTGAGTGTTGGAGGAGAGAGAGAAAGAGAATGGAGAGAGCAAGAGAGAAAGGAGAGGGAGAAAAGAGAGGGAGGAGGAAAGAAAGCAAAACTAATAAGGAAGAAGAGAACAGGAGAGATAAGGAGAGAGGGGAGGAAAAAGAAAGAGGAGTAAGGGAGAAAAGAAGAGATAGGGGTAGTAAGAGAGAGAAGGAGAGAGGGAAAGAGAGGAAGGGTAGAGGAAAGAGGAAGAAAGACAGAAAGGGAAGGAAGAGGAGAGAAAGAAAAGAAAGGAAGGAGGGAAAGTGAAGGAGAGAAAGAAGAAATAGAGGGAGCTAGTGAGGAAGTGGGTGTGTGAGAGATAGAGGAGTGAAAGAAAGAAAGAGAAGTGAGAGCAAATTAGTGAGAGAAGAGGGGGAGTAGGGGAAAGGAAAAAAAGAGAAACGGGAGAGAGAGAGAGGGCAAAGTAGAGGAGAGAAAGAGCTAGAATTGAAGAGGAGAGAGAGGAAAAAAAGAGAAAAACCTGGTACATCACTGTGACATCCATTCATAAAAGTGAGACAACACCAAAAATCTAGAATAATACAAGAATAAAAACTGAATAAAGGTAATAAAGAATATATTTACAGATTAATTACAAACAGAAACAAGTGTGTGTGCTTTGTTCTTTATTGTTTTACAGCAGTTCAGTTACAAATTATGAAGGAAGTATACAGGAACTAATTTATGTTATGGTTGCTAGGTAACAGTAGAAGAATTACCTACATATTTACTGGACAAAAGGCCATTTTAAACCTAAAGAAATGAGCCATATGATAGAAAATAAGCAAAAATGTTGAGTGAAATCTTAAAAATAGTCATGTTCACCAAAAATATAGTCTAACCTGTCATACACACACTAATACAACACAACCCCAGGTGTATTTTGACGAGGTAACAACATAATAACATGGCTAATAGCTAAAAGGAATAAAAAAAAGATTAATTTCAAAATTATCTTAATTTAAATTTTGTTATTTGTGGTCAACTTCTCATAGTTTTTGAGAAGTTTGAACTTAAATATCACTCATACAAGAAAATGCACATTTAATAATTGACAAAATTACAACATAAAAAACATGCAACAACAACAATGTACAGTACTTACTTAAAGTGCCTATGACAAGTTGAGTTACACATTTCACTAAAATGAAGTTAGGATAATTATATTTAAGATATTACTAAACGTTTTACAAACTTCATCCTAATTATGTAATTTTTGGGAGATTAAAAATGTACTTCCTGTTCATAAATGATGACATCACACTAGGTAGTTGCCTAGGAACCACGTCATAAATTGGGCCAAATCTCCAGTAATGTAACAGGCTTTTTTACTTGAGCGATAGAAATACAATAGAGCACATTCAGTTTGTTAATTTCATTCCTACAAGGTCATAAAATTGTGTTTTTTTGGTGGAGATAAACTTGAAAATAAACTTATTTCCCTAGTGTGATGTCATCAATTCTCTACTTCCTGATATTTTCAACATACTTTCAAGCTTTTCTTCACAAACTTTTTCTTGATTTGTGTAAAACTGTCATTTCTGTTTACAATAGGCATTAATCTATCAAATTAAGTCAAAATTAGAAAATCATAAAAACCTGACACATACGCACTTTAAAAACCTGAGCTAAGCGTAGTTGAAGCGTGAGACAAGGATTATGAGGTATTCAGGACAAAATCTATTGATAAACACTTGGTATAAAATGGTATGAAAAGAAAACTAATTTTTTCACTTTAGTCACAAAGAACTTGACATTTTTTTTGAAGGTTTTCTTTGCATTTCATGTTCGGAAAAGCGAGTGGCGGCGCGCAAAAGTTGCAGCGGCCCCGGAGCTCAATCCAAACATAATTTCGTTGACAAAGACAATAAATCTTCCCGTTCTGTACTGTTCTTCTGATACTTGTGTAGTTAATTCTGTAGTAAATTGTCTCTCTGTTATGAATGAATGAGTAGTAACAGTTTCATTGATGATGCGTAAAGTTGCGTGTGTGGCCCCTGTTTTGTTGCTCCGGGGGCTTTTGTTAACCCTTTGTCATCGGCCAGGGTGACTGAAAACCGCTGAGCCGGGGTTTTTCGGGAGGACAAAAAGCCGGCGGTGGCGTCCAGGTGTATAAAAACCCCGGGGAGTCAGAGAGAGAGCACACCAGCAGCTCAGCGCGGTCCAACAGCTCACAACAGCAGCAGCTAACAACAAGCTCCGAACTAAACAACAAGATGTCCGCCACCGACATGAACATGATGAGCAGGGTGAGTGCTGCAGAGAGAGAACAGATTCACACAGGATAGAGGTTTAATTTAATGTAGATTGTAGGTTACTTGCAAAGGAATTCAGTGATTACTAGTTTATTATTAGTTTTATTCTAATTTAAAGTTACAATAGTGTAAATAATGTGATATTTGTGGGAAAATCTAAACTCAGCCTTCGACAGACTGCATCCAGTTAATCTGAAGTGAAAATAAACACATTTTTAGACTTTTTAGATGCCTTAAAGTAATAACTTAGGTGTGAAAATGTTTAGAAGCAAGTACATTTGTAAGTCAGGAAAAAAGTCCAATGTAAGCAACCTAAAGATGAGCCATTCTTCAGATTTACTTAACTCTGCTTCTAAAATGAAGACTGCTTCTTCTGGTGCAACTGCTGCTGTTACGACTTTAATTAAATTAAGATTCTGAGACATCCAGGCGTAAAATTACAACTGAAAAGATTAAAAGTAGAAGTTCTGAAACAGTTCATTTAAGTCAGTTCAGCTGCTGCCTCTTTTTACCTTATCATAAAGAGTTCTAGACTTTGAGATTTTTTAGCACATTCTTACTAATCTTATTCTGTGTTCCAGATTGTCTTCTACGAGGACAGGAACTTCATGGGCCGGTCCTGGGAGTGCAGTGGGGACTGTGCTGACATGTCGTCCTACCTGAGCAGGTGTCACTCCTGCAGAGTGGAGAGGGGCTGCTTCATGGTCTACGACCGCACCAACTTCATGGGCAACCAGTACTTCATGAGGAGGGGCGAGTACTCCGACTACATGAGCATGATGGGCATGAGCGACTGCATCCGCTCCTGCCGCATGATCCCCATGGTGAGCAGCCAATCACAGCACAGACACAGGTCACATGACTCAGGGACACAAGGACATGCAAAGATAGTTTAGGGTTTAAGAAGGCGTCTTTAAAAGTTCAGTTTTAACAACTCCAGTCTTAGTTAGATCTTAAGTTATCTCTCACATTAGTTTCTTGTATCAAACCCTGCCAGTCTCTAACTCTGTCTCTGTGTCTTCAGCACCGCGGCTCTTACCGCATGCGCATCTACGAGCGTGAGAACTTCGGCGGGCAGATGTACGAGCTGATGGACGACTGTGACAACATCATGGACCGTTACCGCATGAACAGCTGCATGTCCTGCAACGTGATGGACGGCCACTGGCTCATGTACGAGCATCCTCACTACAGAGGACGCATGATGTACATGAGGCCCGGAGAGTACCGCAACTTCATGAACATGGGCTGGAGCGGAGGCATGCGCTTCATGAGCATGAGGCGCATCATGGACTCCTACTACTAGAACATCCAACAATAATAAAAGCTGCTAAATGAAACTTAACTCTATGTCTATTTTGTCCAATATCTGCACTATAGCATAATGGTTCTTCGGAAAATCTGCTTGTATCTTCAAGGTTTTTGAGAAGTTTAACATCCATTTCACAAACTCTGAAAGACAATTGCTCTTAAAGTCTTCAGCTATAATAGTATCTTCTTTCACATTTGAAGTGAAAAGATTATTTACCAAGTGCTAGCAACAAATCAAATGCTCTTTGAGGATTATCTTCGGTTAGAGAGAACACTGAATCTAATCTAATCACAAATCTTTAGACATCACTAGTTCACATAGATTTTTTTTATGTGCTACCACAGCTTTTGGACAGGTTTTTCAGATTCTTAAATTACCACTTTGAGCATATCCAATTAGCACTCATCCTAAAGAGTCAAATAATGACTCACAGGGCTTTGAAAACATATAATGTTTGATAATAAAGTATTTCTTTCACAGCAACCTCCAACATTGACCTATGAAAAAAACTGACAAGGTCATATTTAGTTGTCCACATTCGATCAAAAAAAGCCTTAACTAATGTTAAAAAAAGACGTAGGCAGCCCCCACTCACTCTCCCATAATGAATATTCCTCAAGGAGCTTTCAATTTCCCAGTTATATTTGAAAGGTAACATGCTAATGCTAAGGTAAGTGATAGTGTAAGCGTGTGTCTTAGTGCGCATGCTCTGTTAACTTTGACCTGTTGTGACCTTCTATATAAGCGTATGTTCCCGGGTTTGCCTGCTCTCGTCTTCTCTTCTGCTCAATAAACGGAGACGTGTTTCCGTCCTCCAAAGATACTTGCCTCTACTTTGTCCTGGTAACTACAGCCTAATAACGCCTAGAGCTCGCCCGTTACATTGGTGGCAGCGGTGCCGCCGTCGCTGCACTGGTGGTGGTGGCGGCGGTGCGACGGACTTCGGCTACTTCTCCCAGGACGTGGCGCTAGCTGATCGGCCATGCTGCGGTGCTAACTCCGGACTCTTGGGCAGCTTCTGGAGAACCGTGCTTTACTAGGTGTCGACAGTCGGGGCGACTCGAGCTCCATTAGCCCGGTGGTCACAGTGAGCCTGGTAGCTGCGCGCGCCAAGAAACTCTTCGAGCGGGAAGATGGCTTTAACCTGCGGTAATGGCGGCAGCCTCGCGGCTCAACTGACTTTGATTATGTTTTGAACGTTGTGGCATCAGAGCTAAAGCGGTTGCTGCTGTGCCTAAAAAATGAAGCTTCGTGTGCACCGAGCTGGCGTGGAGGTGAGGACTGAGTGACCAGAGCCGACGAGCCGTGTAGCCGAGACGCCTGCAAGTTCCAGCGCTGACCTTATGTCGACCATGTCCAGGACGCCAGATGTTTCCAGTGTTCCGGGTGGACCGCGTAGGAGGTGTATTCCAGGCCGAGCGATGCCTGATGGGAGCCTGCCTGCCGTGCGTGCCTTGGTGAGCTGATGTTCCTGAGTGTCCTGTTCCGATGTCGATGGCAGCCTGGCGTTACCGGGAGTCTGGGTGCTGCGGTGTGCCTGGGTGTGTGTTCCCCTGCCTGCCTCTCCTGTGCCTCGAATGCTTTGGTCTCAGGGGCCTGATGTTATCGGGGTGTGGGTTCCTGGACAGCACGCAGAACTGACGGTCCGATGCAATGTTATGAATGTTGTATTTTGTATAATATGTTATATGCATAGGTTTTATGCCAGTGTTTTTGTTAGAGTGAAATGGGGACATTTCGTAAATAAGGGGGGACGACTGTAAGCGTGTGTCTTAGTGCGCATGCTCTGTTAACTTTGACCTGTTGTGACCTTCTATATAAGCGTATGTTCCCGGGTTTGCCTGCTCTCGTCTTCTCTTCTGCTCAATAAACGGAGACGTGTTCCCGTCCTCCAAAGATACTTGCCTCTACTTTGTCCTGATAACTACAGCCTAATAACGCCTAGAGCTCGCCCGTTACAATAGGAGAACAGCATCACTTGGTATCAGCTATAGAGCTCAACCAATGGCGGACTTACCATAAGGCAAAGGGTTGCCTTGAGCCCCCAAATTGTAGGGGCCCCCAAAATCCCTGCTCTAATTATGCCATCTAGGGAATGAATGAAGTGACGTGCGCTCAGGCTGTGCCAAATGGTTTCCCCCGCAGCCACAGGACGCACGAGCTCTTCATAAGTTACGTATCTTTCAACAGCTGTTGTAAAACGTCTAGTGCACACACAGACTTGTAGCGGACATACTGTATTCTGAGAGAGAACAGTCTAACTCTGTCCAGTTTTTATTTCGTAGTGATAGGATCAATATTGGCGGAGAGAATTAGTTCTAAACACTTTAAAAGTTGATCGCGGAAAAATCTATTCTTATACGCGCGTTCGAGAACACCGCAGTCCAGGGGAGAGTTTTGCACCATTAAACGTTGTTAAATAGTGTCCGCAAAATGGTATTAAGGTTTATTTTATGTAAGACTCAGGCCAAAGGAAGAAGACACTCCTCTTGTCTCTCTGTGTCAGCGCAGCAGCAGCAGCAGCAGAGTGAGAGCGAAAGGGGGCGGAGCTAGAGCTACACAGAGTGATCAGAGAAGCACATCAGTTTAATATTTATTTAAAATAATACGAGTGAAGTGTAGACATATTGAATAGCAAGTATAGTGTGGTTGGGTTGGTTGGATAATGTGATACATGTTAGATTTAAACTGCATCAGGCTCATAATGCAAAAGATGTATTGTTTAAAAATGACAACAAATGTTTGTAATTTGCTATAATAAATGCAATTTGACCTGGCCATAGTAATAAAAAATATATATTAAAGGTGGGGTAGCTGATTTTTTAGTTGTAAATTAGTAAATTTGTGTTTTCCACTAATATGCAGATGATAAATGCAGCACTTTGTGTAAAAATGAGACCAATGAGTATTGTCTGAACTAAATAATAAAAATGTTTTTGTTCTAATCAGGAGCCAAATGCTGCGCTCTGATTGGCTGAGCTTGGGTGGTCCTCTCCAGTTTTAAAGGGGTCCTATTGTGTTTTTTATATATATTTACTACGAAACTAGAACATTTCCAGATCAGTAATTTACTTTTTGTTCATTGTAAAACACAAAGTTGATCTAAAACAACTTAAAAATAGGAACAGCTCTACTGACTTCCTGTTCAAAACTGCAGAACTGATAAGCCCGCCTCTTCATTTTAAAATGTAACTGTAAAAAGCAACAGATTTTTAAAAACAATTTTTTATTGTTGGACAGTGAATATGGGACAGTATTGAATCAGATATGTTTCACTTTGAGCATTGATCTGTTCAATTATACCAAGTAAATATAGACAAGTGGGAGGGGATAGGTGGTAGGTGAGAACGGGGATTTCTGAGCACTTGAGCTGCAGCTGAAGAACAATACAAGATTACTCCAACATGAATGAATCAATTCAAATATAACTTTGAGTAAACTAATGATGAAGGAAGGTCATTATAACAAGGTTAAAACTTAAAAAAGTGAATTTGACATAATAGGTCCCCTTTAAAAAGTGGTATTTAAGTCACAGTAGCCACCAAAAATGGATACATGTCTATAATAACCATGTGTCGAAGGATTTATGAGAGGAAGTTGTCAGATTAAAAAACCTAAATTGTGTTTGCAGTGTGAAAATCAGCTACCCCACCTTTTAAAAAAGCTACAAAACAATTTGATCAATATTGTCCATGATCGGTATTGGCCAATCAAAAATTCAAATTATTTGTATCAGTGATTGGCCTCAAAAATCTTGATCGGAGCATTTCTAGATTTATCCTAGCGGCACAGAAAAACACAAAAGACGACAGCAAATAAGCAAGGCTCTAGTAAAGCATCCTAAACTGACCACTTTTGATGATGAGCAGCCAGTAGATGATGTTTTTCGAGTCACATATGGTACCCGTGATGGAGGGCCGCTTCACAAAATTTTGCCTTGAGCCCCCAAATGGCTAAGTCTGCCCCTGAGCTCAACAGTGGAATTCAAATATTAAGAGCTTAAAGTCATGTTGTGGGCTAGCCAGCTATGTGCTAATTCAGCCTTACAGCATGGTTGTTTTTTTGGTATAAAAGCACATCTAAAGCTTAAAATTAGGTAAAAATGTTTTAATAACTTTATAATTAATAAAGCTGCAGAAAAAGATTTTAAACAAAAATGTAGGTCTTAAGCTCTTGACTCAACACAGAGCTGATTAGCCCTAAGACGTTTTCAAACGTTTAATATATATAGATTTAACATGGGAGCCGGTGCTTGCTGTACCAGGAGGTGGGAAGTCACTGTTTAGCTCCATTAGCGCAGCATTTAAAGCAAGATCATGTGTAAAATTTTATCCAAGACAAGGTGATTAGTCTGGCAGAAAATGACAATGCTCCCTCATTAGATATACAAACACTGGGTTCAATGTTCTTTTTGGAGCGATATTAGGGTGACCACGACGTCCCTATTTACCCAGGACAGTCCCAGTTTAAAGCAGTGTGTCCCATGTCCCAGCAAACCCATCCAAAACAACGGATTTGTACCAGTTGTCCCTGTTTTAGACCACTCAACAAAAAGGAGAAATATTGCAATTTCTTTTTACCAAAATTTAGAGACATGCTTGAAAAGGACACAAAGATAAACATTGCATTCCATTTTATTGACACAAGTTTATAAAATTATGAACTTACTGGTTATTCATTCGTTCATTTATTCATTCATGATAGTATTATCCTATCTCTTGCACTGACAGATTGCACTATTGTTCTGATTACTGTGTATATTTTTATTGCCTATTTTTTGCATGCCCTTATATTTGATTTTATATATTTTAAATATTTTATTATATTTGATATTTTTTACTCTTTAGATTATTTATCTTTTATTTCTGTTTTCTGTATTATATGTTGCACATTAGCACCACAGCAAGTTCCTAGTCTGTGAATTCTGTTTGCTCACTGACGATGGCAATAAAATTCTTTTTGATTCTGATTACTCAAAAGTGAGCTGTTAAAAAACATGTGAACGAGACGTGAATTGACTGGGTGGATAATATTGCACATTTTGACCATCTTTTTCCATTGTATTATTGTTATCTCATACCCCCCATCCATGTGTGTCCGAGTTTATATTATCTACAGTCTGGTCACCCAATGATAGCTGTCTTTTAAGACAGGCTGTAAAGTGACATGTCTGAATGTCCCACTTCCACAGCCACCTCTAGTGGTCAGCAGGCAAAAGGCAAAGATGTTGTGTAGGACAAATGAAAGAAGCCAGAACACTTGGGACTAACTCTACAAATGTACTAAATATGATTCAACTGGAACGACCTTCTGAGATGAAGCTCTTGTCCTGAGTCTCTTCAGCCAAATTTAATCTATTCATTTAACATCAATAAATAAAGTACAGTATTTACATACTTTTGTTGTGGTGTTGTCTTTACTAGTGAAAATAAAATGTCTGTTATTATGTTGCTGTCTTATTACCACAAACGTCTACACAAACAGATCATTACAAGAACAAACTAATTTAACACTGATGAGAAATAAAACATTGATATAATTACATTTTTCTAAACTCTATCTCACTGGAAAAATAAATTTTTGTTTTCAGGATTTTTGATGTGAAGATGAAAAGATAAAACACACATTTTGTTTAGTTCTGTCTTCAAACCTAGTCTTTATCTCTTGTTAAACCAACATGCAAGTTAGTTTGTGGAAAACAAAAACAACAACACATGGAAATATATAATGATCAACAATAGGCTATAATATTAACTTTACATAGTATAAAATGAAAAATTGTGGAATATGTGCCTTTTTGTTTGTTTTGAATAAGAACATTTAGTAATAACTTCTTACAAAGCAAAATAAATCAAGCTTTAAAAAGTTTATCTTATTGACATTGTAATGAAATCAGTAAAAAGTATTACTCAATCAATTATTTTAATTAACGTTACTATGTATGTGTTTGTGAAGAGAACTCACAAAAGCCAAGTCTGTGGATTATTGATGACACTTTATTATATTTACTGTATATTTAGTTGGGTGAAATAAGACAATTTCTTTATATTTTTTTAATAAGTGAACAGAATTAATCAGGATTTTTATTAAGTATTACTATCACTATAATGAATAATGGATCACTGAAATGTTAACACTGTGTCATGAGTTCATATGTCAGAGAAACATTTTACAATTGAACCATAACTAAACTATTGTCAATTACAGTACATGCATTTTTAAACTGATAAATCTAAAGCCAGTGTCAGTCTTTAAAATTATGTTATTTGGAGTAAAGTTTGGACTTTGTAGGAGTAAATAAAGTTTGTGTGTGTAAATGCAGTCAAGTGGGGTTTCACACATTTTGCTTTGTATTATTGAGGTTTTAACTTTGAATAAATGGCTTGTGGTTCAATTTTACTTGCTCTAAACCTGGAGTGTCAAACTCACATGGTGCTTGGGCCAAACGAGAGCAGCATTATAAAATAAAGGTTCTTCTAGTATATTGAATGTGTGAAATTAAGAGAGAGATAGATAATGACAAAATAACTGCTATGACTGAATCTCAGTTGAAGGTGGGGTAGCTGATTTTCACAATGCAAGCATGGTTTAGGTTTTAAATCTAACAATTTCCTCATAAATTGACACATGGTTAATATTGACACATATTCATTTTGTTTGCAATTACAATCATGTCTTTAAAAAAAAACAATAAAGTGCAACTGTAGAGGACCATCTAAGATCAGCTAATCAGAAAGCTGCATTCTGCTCCTAATTAGAACATTTCTTTATTATTACTTTCAGACAGTACACAATGGTCTTAAATTTTCACAAAGTGTTGCATTTATCATTATAAAAACTAAACCCAGCCGTAATTGAAATAGTTGATTGACAACCAGGGGTACGCAAACCCACACCAGAGGGTACTTGGAATGATTTCAGACTTTAATAGAAGGTGAAATGTATTTTCTGTGATGATTATTTTTTTTTTTTTACTTTTAAGCATTTTAAGCCACCATTTCATGAAAACAAGAAATACAAAAGCAACAATTGGCTTATTCTAGAAAACCCATTTGTTTTGTTAATAGGGGTTATCGGCTGTGGGACAAAATGTAGGGATTGCTTGAGACACAAAAGGTTGAGAATCACTGGTTTAGGGAACAAAAATGCAAATTATTTGAATAAATGATTCCATATGACAGATGTAGATGGATGGTAAAATATGAAACATAATTGAAAGTTTTCTGGAGTGGTCACAGTTTTAAGATGAGTGCTGCGGTGCGCTCTCCACGGCCATTGTCCTCCATTCTACCACATTGTTCAAGTACCCTCTGCATTGTGCGCGCATTGTAGCTTTGTTTTCTCCTTTGTGCGCGCGACAAAGTGAGGCCTGAAGGAGCCACGCAGCTGCCAGCCTGTGTGTCCCATGTTTTTTTAAAAAGACAAAATGCCGATTATGACGCCCGGGCACAAAAAAGGAGCCGATTCTGCAGGTTTTTTCTGGACAATGGCCGCGTTGCTGCTCAGGTGGTATAAAAAGCAGCCGCCACGACAGGTAAAGCACAGTTGTCCCACGGATCAACAGCTCAACAGCCAAAAGCTTCAGCAGTGACCCAACCGAGAACCAACTCTCAACGACAACATGACCACCAGCGGCATGATGAACATGGGCGGCAGGGTGAGTGAGCTGGGCTTCTCTGGGTGTCAGCAGCGAGTAGGAAAATTGCATGAGAGTTAAAGCGACATTTTTTTCATCGCAGAAGCTTAAAATATGACTAAAATAGCATCAAACAGCTAAAATCTAATGGTAAAAAATAATCATATACATCTCTGCTGAAGCTGAGTTTGTATCTAACATGGAAATAGAGAAAAGTAAACAGAAGTAGAATCGATAAACAAGAGGAACACAAAGGCTTCTCTTACATTTTTCACTGACACAGGCTTTGGTGTATTTAAATCATTGCCTTTCTCCTCTTAACTAAGATGTTTTTGTTGCTGAATAGCTTTTTTCCAGACAAACAGTATTGTTAACATGAAGCTTATTATGTGTGATGAAAAAGCTAGTATCAGCTGCATCAGCTAGTAGTTTACCATTGAGTCATTCTCTTGGCTATAAATGATTTTTTTCATTTTTAGCCTCTGACTGAAAACTAACTCTGTTCTGTGTCTCTATCAGATCGTCTTCTACGAGGACAGGAACTTCATGGGCCGGTCCTGGGAGTGCAGTGGGGACTGTGCTGACATGTCGTCCTACCTGAGCAGGTGTCACTCCTGCAGAGTGGAGAGGGGCTGCTTCATGGTCTATGACCGCACCAACTTCATGGGCAACCAGTACTTCATGAGGAGGGGCGAGTACTCCGACTACATGAGCATGATGGGCATGAGCGACTGCATCCGCTCCTGCCGCATGATCCCCATGGTGAGCAGCCAATCACAGCACAGACACAGGTCACATGACTCAGGGACACAAGACATGCAAAGATAGTTCAGGGTTTAAGAAGGCGTCTTTAAAAGTCCAGTTTTAACAGCTCCAGTCTTAGTTAGATCTTAAAGTTATCTCTCACATTAGTTTCTTGTATCAAACCCTGCCAGTCTCTCTAACTCTCTCTGTCTCTCTGTCTTCAGCACCGCGGCTCTTACCGCATGCGCATCTACGAGCGTGAGAACTTCGGCGGGCAGATGTACGAGCTGATGGACGACTGTGACAACATCATGGACCGTACCGCATGAACAGCTGCATGTCCTGCAACGTGATGGACGGCCACTGGCTCATGTACGAGCATCCTCACTACAGAGGACGCATGATGTACATGAGGCCCGGAGAGTACCGCAACTTCATGAACATGGGCTGGAGCGGAGGCATGCGCTTCATGAGTATGAGGCGCATCATGGACTCCTACTACTAGAACATCCAACAATAATAAAAGCTGTTTAATATAATATGAAGTATCAGTCTCTTGTTTTTATATCTACAAAATGTCGGTAACACTCTAGCAAACAATATTCAAGTTAAATCAAAACACTTTTCACATTGTGGTGAACAGTGAGAGATGAAAAAAGACTTTTCACTTCGGGCAGCACTGATAATTCTGTTACTTACACACAAACCACATTTAACACAAAGAATGACAGTCACATTATGACATGTTTGTGTAAAGTTTAAACTGTTGACATCAGCTCACTTACTGTGCAGAAGTTGTTCACAATTGCTTCATTCACATTGCCTAAACTGGCAGTATGTAATGAGACAGACTATTGCTCATTGTCATTCTTAAAGGCAGTGGTGTAAAACCCATAAAAAGCATCAGAGCATTAACTACTGTATGTTCTGCACACTACAGGAGTTTTGGCATGATTTTTAGTCCGATGTGCCCTCTACAAGTTCGGAAAGACATAGCTAGAGATTTTTGTAAGAGTATCATGGTGAGGTTCACCTGCTGCACGAGCGCAAGGACCTTTACAACAGAAGCTTATGGTGCCTTGTGACGGCTCTTAAAATGTCAAATAAAGAAAAAACATTGCTTCATCATCTGTAAACAAAAGTAACGCTTTGTGCTCGTGGTCAAAGTGTGAGATTCTTTTTTATGACCATTACACATGTCATCTCCAACGCGCCTGCTCTTTAAAGCAACTTTACTAGATGATGGCCAAAACTGAGTTTGTTTAAACTTTTTTACACCCACAATGCGTCAGTCAGGATGTTTACATGGAGGCCAGAAAAACCAAATAACTAGCCTAGTCCGATTTAAACCAGTTTTCCAAAGCGCACGTAAACCCGGCAGAGCTGTTGAGGAGCCGTAAACCGGTGTTTGGAAAACCAATTGGTGCACGTGGTCCCGACCGATTGTAGTCTGATTTCAGACTCTGTAAACAGACAATCGGTCTGCAGCTGGAAATGCAACTGAGCATGCTCACAACCCCTGCTCACTGCACATTCCAACAATATAGTTCACATTTTTACAACAAAAAAGCTCCTGCACAAAGTGGAACACACAGCCACATATTTAACTACATCCTTAACACAGATCTAAATGTTTAAAACAGTCCCACTTGTCCCAGAAAGATCCGTGTGTAATTTTACAGACAATATTACAAACACTTATTAATAATAAAGAATGTTTAGGTGAATGAACATAATTCAGTCTGAATCATGCAGTAGTGAATCTGATCCAGCAGGACCAGTCTCTCCAGGGTAATCGGTTTACTCTCATCTATGTAAACAGGAGCAAAACTGGTCTGACCGGTTTGAGGGGAAAAGCAAACAGAGTCCGGTTTTCTAGCCTAGTCTGATTTCCCTGCACATGTAAACGCATGTGTAACATCTCCTTACCTCTAATGACCCTCCGCTCTCCTGTGACCTTTATAAACCTGCTTTAATCCACTGGCATTCATTGTTGTTGTTTCACTTTTATAACGCCACATGAAAGAAAACACTCTGCGCTCGATCACATGACACACACACTGTTCTCCGCTCGCTGCTGCGCTACACAAATCTGTGTCGTCTCTGTTCTTCTGCCACATGATGCGACAGTCAGACAAATAATTATTGTTATAAATGTCCTTATGTCTGTGGCCTGTTCTTTTATGACACGTCTAAAAATCGCAAAAGATCTTAAACTCCTCTAGTGCGCAGCCAGCTTGAAGCATATCCTAATAAAACAAAGATATTGCAAAAATACCGTGTGAGATTTCTAACTTATAACTCCTCATGAAGATGCTCATAAACTTGATTATTTCACTGCTTTAAAATGGTCAGAAATGAAGTGGACAACAGCTAAAAAAACAGTATTTATTGAGCGTTTCAAATTCATGTAGCACAAAAAAAAAGTGGTTTTCATTTAAGAACCAAAACATTGTGAAAGAATTAGTGTTCATCCGTGGCAAAGTTAAAAACATAAACATTTACAATAAAGCTGTGTATACGGCTCAGTTTAAAGCTGCACAAAAATATAAGCTTCAGGCTAAAACAAGGACTAATAATAGTAACAGTATTATAAACTATTAACTATTAAACTACTAGACTAAACCAGGATGCACTATTGTCATTTGTTATGTAGAACTGTATGTCTTTAAAAGCTCCGAATGAAAACATCTGATTCATCAAACAGTTAATGAAGTAATGGTAACTGAGCTCTGACTGTATCTCATTTGCATTTACACAAGAATAACGTGTAGCCCAGGTCAGTGCCGTCATTAGTAAAGTGTTAGTTTTAGGGAATCTATGTGAAAACTAAATGTAAAGTGTTAGTGTGTTACTGGTTGTTTCTCGATGGGCTCATTCTTCGATCTCTTCGGTCGCAGGTGAAGTTTCCTCCTGGTTCATTGGCACCGTGCAGCTGGTTTCACAAGATTCCTGAAAGTAAATGGAAAAACAGTTAAATGTATTGGAGATGTGGGAATTTTTGTCAGCTGTAAATAAAAGTGAATGATGGCTAAAGGCAAAAAAAGTGCATTACACTAGTCAAACATGATGAAATAAAAACTTAGGTTGGATAGAAGAATTACTCGATAAATTATGAAAATGCAAAATTGCAGTTGTGTATTTTAGTGATATTTTAATGTACTTTTTGATACTTTAATAATGACTAAACTTAAACTGTAGCTGACAAAAAAAAAGGAACACTGCTAGACCAAGACAAAGAAAAATCAGGCCAAATTACGTATTTTCTTCCATTTATTTTCTTGCATTATTGATATTTATGCAATCCAATGTAGGGCTGCACGATATAACGATATCGATCAATACTGCAATATGACAAAAGCTGCAATTTTCCTCCTTTTCTTACGCATTAGCCTCCTTTTTAATTGTTTATCCTTTTATTAGACACAGCACACTACAAAATCGAACACAGAGCAGCACCACAGCAACAGGCTTTTGACTGCACAACACGACTAAATAAAGTCTATAAACACTGCTTTTATGACGTTCTTTTACGTATTCAATAAAAACACTCCTACATTTTTTTATTTATTCAGACACACGAGAGCTGTGCAGAGGAAATTGCGCCATCTGCTGGCATAGATGTATATTTCTGTCATACAGGTTAAACAATTAGTTTAACTAGAATATTCTGTTAATATCCAGAATATTGTTCCATGTAAACACCATAACCAGAATATTGTTATAATCAGAAAACTGCTCATAACCGGTTATTCGTGCACAAGTAAACACACTGATTGTCTTGTTCTTGCAGTAACAAAGCTCAAAGATAAAAGTATTTTTTTTTTTTTTACCTGAGAAGGACTGTCGGGCATAAATTCCTGACTCTTCTCGTTGATTCTGGCACGAGGGCTTCTTTGTCTGCAGAATCTCCTAAAGCCTGGAAATATACAAACACATTAATATGACCACATGATATGCAAGATTAGGCATGTGAAGAAGAATGGTTCCAGTTGAGACGAGTTCTATTTTTAGTAATCCATCAAAGTCATTTGTCCCTCTCATGACAATTCTACTTAATGATGTAATTTTGAGCTGTACCTTAACTGTGTAAGATTGAGAGGAATTTTAATTATACATATAGTCACAAACATTTAATCATATTATTCTTTACAATGATACTTAAGAGACTGTTAATCATCCAATCATTGTGATAATTTATATTTTGTTTTATTAGGCCGGATGTGATTATTGACGCTAGATGTCAGCATGCTAAATAGCAAAATGCATGTGAAAGGTCCTCTATGTTCAAAGTGGAATTACTTGGATCACTTTGTTTGTTTTCTACATAGTGCCTTAATGCTGTGTCAACTTGAAATCAAGCCAGACATTTGTGTTTTGCTTCACACTTGAGCCGTATTGAAATTGGAGTTATAATATATAGTTTACATCTTTGTCTAAATGTAATAAATTAGGCAAATCCTGGTTTAAAAAACACATTAAGGAATGATAGAAGAATCTAAAAGTAATTGCAACAAAAGAAATTGTAGATATTGTGAAAATCTTATCAATGCCCATTCCTGTACAAATTTACAGTAAATGATTTACCCTGACAGACAGGGCGAGCAGGACGTCCCGACAGTGCAGCAGGTCTTCAGAGCTCAGGTCCAGGTCCAGGTCTGAGTTTTGGGGATCCTCAGAGGCTTCTTCAGTTTGTCACAGAAGTCTGGGAGTTGACTGTCGGAGAGAAACATACACTAGCTTGGTGAAGCTTAAATGAACATGAAAGAATAAGCTCATTCGACTGGAGAAAGTCTGCGCAAATACGTTCAAAGCCGATCAACGCTGACATGATTTCATGAGATTTCCTTTTATCTTTATACAGATATTTGTCTCTTTATGAGCATACAAAACATGGATGAAACATTGTTAATTCAATAAGAAACCAAACTTTTTCCTTTCTACAAACAATTTCCTGATGAATTCTGTGTATTTTACAAACAAAGAATCGAAGTTCATAAATGAGAATGATAAATTATTCATAGAACATAACTCCTAAAACCAATAGTCCTCATTCAAGCTGTGTTCTAATGAACAATTTTGGCATTCACAAACTTTGACCTAAACTGAAAATGTTCCTCATAAAGAGCAAAGTATCGTCAGGAAAACTCGTAATAAATCTTTTTACTTTATAATGCATGGACACATTTAAATTGCTATTTAACTATTAAAGTCTTCTTTAAAAAACTCAAAATAGAAAGTAAAAAAACAACAGTTGCCATGGTAATCAGCCATTGTTGCAGCTAAACATCCACAGGGTTACATTTAGAGAAGCACCAATGCAGCTTTAACTGTCCGATACTGATTCTGAAACAGTGGCTTTAAGTATCTGCAAATATCCAAAGTCAACCGATACCAATGGGGACCGAAAATAGCTTTTTTCCTTCTTGAACCTATTTTAACAGTTGCTTGACCAGCCAGTCCCTACAAGCTGTTGACAGACAACTTTACAAAGACATGAGGGTCTGGAATTAGAGCGCCGGGTTGAGGGCTGGCTTTCCGAGCATTGAGTCAACCAATCACAGAAAACCAAAACCACAGAAATTAAACCGAAACAGAGACACGCCAAACCCGAATCGAAAATCATGAAGGATTTTTTCAGTGTGAAGGCTCTCAACACGGTTTGCTGCTCAGGTTTGAAAGAATTCATACTTTCCTAATTGTTAAAACCGGAGCAAGAGCCGGAAAAAAATAATATATCTGCTACGTCCGCCATCTTGAATATTTTGAAAAGTTTAAAAAAAAAAAAAGAGATTTGAGATTGGATCGTCCTAATTTTGTCTTTGGCTCCAGACTCTTCTGCATTCAAACAGAAAGAAGGAAGGGCTGGCTGGTCAGGTAAATGTAACTGGGTTATATAGTGTTATGAAACTAATTTATAGCGCAAATAACAACTTTATGAGAATATAATTTCAAACATTCTGGTTCACTACAGCCAGAAAATCTTTTCATTGTTATTCTCATCCAATTAAGAGCACAAATATGATTCTAAAATGGCTGAAAAATTATATTATGGGGCAGAAAATTCATGGATCGGCACAGATATTTGATCCCAGTACTGTATTGGTGCATCACTAGTTACATTAGCCAAAGTTGAGTCGTAGGCAAGAGCATTTTTGACAAGAGTTATAATTGAAAGATGAATACAAATAAACCGAAAGCTTAAAATGTTCACAGTAATTTAGTCCAAGTTCACAACTGACAGATGGACAATTTCTCACCTGTGTTGGATATAATGCGCCGAATCAGGGACAAACTTCTTCCAGGTTTTGAAGAAGCTGCGCGTGTTCAGGGAGCTCAGCGGGTCACACCTCATTCGTCCAAAAACATTCAACAGATCCAGGAGGAGAACAAGCAACATCTGCAGCACCACGTAACTGCTCAGAGCCAAAAACGACAAGGTGAAGGCCAGACCTAGCTGAGGATTTCCACAATTGGCTTTTATTCCTTCATCTTCTACGTCAATCGGATCACAGTCTGGAGGAGTGTACAAACTCGGGATCAGGAGCAAATCCCAAGGAGCCCAAGTGGTCACCGTCAACATAAAAACAAGGCCGTTCCAAAATGTGTCGAAGTTAAAAATGTCCGAAACAGGGCCGATCTTCTTGAGGTGGAGAAGTGGAAGGTGCCGAAGCTGGCGTAGGTGAAATCTAAGATAAAAAGCAGCAGGGCGAGATTGAAGATGGCGGGGAGAGACTTTTTCCAGGCGGTGAAGAGAAGACGGAGCCTCAGAGCGCCGGGGAAACGGTGGATTATCCGAGAGACGCGACCCAAACGGAGAAGGTGTAAAATGCTGCCGCTCACGAGGTATTTAGACATGAGTCAGCCAGGCCCAGGTCTGAAAGAGAGAGAGGAGAGAGAAGGAGGGAAAGAGGAGAGGAGAGAGAGAAGAAGAGAGAAAAGAAGGAGAGAAAGAGGAGAGAGAGAGAGAAGAGAGAGAGAAGGAGAGAGGGAGAGAGAGACAGAGAGAAGGAGAGAGAGAGAAGAGAAAGAGAAGGAGAGAGAGAGAGAAGGGGGGAGAGAAGGAGAGAGAGAGAAGAAGAGAGAGAGATGAAGAGAGAGAGAGAGAAGAAGGAGAGGGAGGGAAGGATGGAGGGGGGTGAGAAAGAGAAGGAGAGAGCGCAAGAGAGAGAGAGAAAGAAAGAGAGAGAAAGAGAAAGGAGGGAGAGGAGAGAGAGAGAAGGATGAGAGGAGAGACAGATAAAGAGAGAGAGAGAGAAGGCGGGAGGGGGGGGCAAGAGAGAGAGAGAGGAGGAGGGAAGAAAAAGAAGAGGGAAAGGGGGAGAGAGTGAGTGAGAGAGAGAATGAGAAGAAAAGAGAGGGGGGCAAGAGAGAAAGAAAGAGAGAGAAAGAGAAAGGAGGGAGAGGGAGAGAGAGAGAAGGATGAAAGGAGAGACAGATAAAGAGAGAGACAGAAGGCGGGAGAGGGAGGGCAAGATAGAGAGAGAGGAAGAGAGCAAGAGAGAAAAAGAAAAGAGCAGAGAGAGAGAGAGCAAAAAGAGAGTGAGGAAAAGAGAGAGAGCAAGAGAATGAAAGAAGAGAGAAGAGAAAGAGTGAGAGAGAGAGAGAGGGGGGGTGGGAAAGAGAGAGCAAAAAAGAGAGAGCGCAAAGAGAGGAAGAGAGAGAGAAATGAGAGACAGCGAGGAGAGAAGAATAAGAGAGAGACAGAAAGCAAAAAAGAGGGAGAGAGAAAGAGAGAGGGGGAGAGAGAGAAAATCCGGGACAGCAAGCGAAAGAGAAAAAGCATGAGAGCAAGTGAGAAAGAGAGAGAGACGAAAAAAAAAAGATGAAAACACAATTAATACTTAAATTATTAAAGTTGGGTTCAGAATCATTGATAACTCCTAGAATTTTTGAATGCTCCTTAGACAAATATTCGAGGACATGATGTGCCATTTGGCTGTTCTTCTAATTTTCTATGCATTTTGGAACCTTGATAAAACTGTAAGTCCATTAATCTCAGTAAAATACCAATTCAAGCATTAACTATAAGTCACAAAATAACCACTTACCGAAAAGCGACAGAATGACCACCACAAAGTCAATCACGTTGAGGCTGTCGCTGAAGTAGCTCCGCCTGAAAGCGCAGATCTTCAGGATGCACTCGATGGCGAAAATGAGAATCAGAACTAATCTAAGCCACGACAGGACCATCTCTTTCTTTTCTGACATGTGGTTTGTCTCCACCATCAACAGCACGAAGCCCACGAATATGAAGACCTGCATCACCCACTCGAAGGCCTCCCGGGACACGAGGTCGTACAGGCGAGCTCGCAGACGGCCCTGGGACAGACACAGGCACGTGGTTGACTTTTGTGAGTTGTTTTTGTCATTTTGGAATGTTGTTGCCTCACCGAAAACCCCAAAGTTGCGCTAGTTTGACAAAAAAAAAGAATACCTTGATATTTTTTTAAGTATCTTGACAACGATATTAAACAATATTTTGTCAATCCAACTGAAATGTCTTACAAAATGTCTTTAAACTGTTTTGATCATATTAATAGGTCCAAGTGGTGAGCAAAAAACAGTTTATCAAATTAATAGCATTGTAGTTTAACATTTCATTGTACGACAATGAGTTTTTATGTCAGATTGGCTTCTATTTTACATGACAACGAGCTACGTGTTCATTGAATCAGCGTTCCTCTATGTAGTGATGTGCGCCTTTATGCTGGCAGGGGGCGCACACCCCTATAAAAGACCGCTTTAGCAGCTCTGGCGTTCTCTTGCTTCCGCTTCCTGTGGGTGTCTTTGGTTCGCGTCGGTTGTTTTATGAGGGTCAGGTAAATAAAGTTCTCTAATTTAAATAGTCATTCTATTATACTTTATAGCTAAAGTAAGATTTATGTAGTTTGTACAGCGCTGTTGTGAGACAGCACGCCCCGTGCTGCATGGCTTGCTACTGCTCTCACAGCGCCCTGGTTTATTGTCCAACTCTCGGTGCTAGAGTCCTCCGTTTAGCTGTTGCTGGGTTGGTTGGAGCGAAGCGGCTCGTTCTGGGATCAAACTACATGCAAAATCGGTACAACTCTGTTAGCTTATCGTTATTAGATACGATGGTTTAACAGTTTCTGTCTATTTAAGAGTCACAACGGCGCTGGCCCTTTCCGTACGCCTTTCTGTATGACAGCTCTTCTGCACGCTGGTTTGTCAGGTGTAACTGCTAATCAACTTAACTGTAACACTGCTGTCGTGTCTGTATGTGTCTTCCTCCTGTCCATGTGCTGCCTCCCGTGGGCAGAAGATTCACTCATATTGACTGGAAAGGGTTTACATGAAATCTATGGATGTGTAGACTGGTAAAATGTTCAGGAACAGTGTTCAGAAAAAAAGAAAGTTTGACAAACAACATTCTCCAGAAAATCGTCTCAGTGGTAATGTTTTGTGCTCACAGTTTATATGGCGTTGTGGCAAGCTAATCTTCCTTTACATAGAAACCTGGATAGACTAAAAATGCTGTAGTTCTTCTGCGTCAGGAGGTGGAGTATAATAAGGTGGCGTAGCCTATAATAACACGGGTATTGACAGGTTTACAAGTTATTCATATCAATAAAATGGAAATAAATAAGGACCAGTGCACGGGGGAAACGGAAGATCGCCCACAGTTGGACACAAACACGGGGAGGACAGTTCACTTTTACCGGGCGCAGACACTTGGAGGCGTCATTGTCTCTTTGATCTCATTTTCATTTTTAGAAAATACTCACATGAGTTCATCTGCTTATGTAAGGGAAAGAGTTCATACATTTGTCTGTAAAGTTAATACAAAAGAATCATGAAGTGCAAGTAAGAAACTAGGCCTGTGCTGTCAGGATCGCTCCCCACGCAAAACTCACATCATTCGCCAAGCTAACTATCCATATTTCATGCTGTCAATCAATGTCTGTTTACTCCCACTGGGTGTCCCTTAAAAGGCCTCCAGTAAACTCCCACTTTTGCGAGTCTGTTTGGAGTGCAGTTTTGGGAAGACTTGTTTAAACACAGTTCAAACTCAGTTTAAACAGACGGAGAATATCGTCCAAATAACGTTATCTAGATACAGCCTACCCTACTACATGTAAACGTAGTCACTGTGCCACAGTATACTTTGGATTGTTTAAGTGCGTGAGCTCACCTGTGGACGAGGACAAGGAGCCAATGGTCTTTTAGGGCAAAAACTGATGTTGTTGAAATCCTTCTGCTCATTCTCGGTCAAAAACAAGTGTGACCCTCCGACGTATAAAAACAAAACAAAATTAATTAACTCACCAAATTATTTCTATGGTCACATGCAAAGTAGATACAGTACATAGAAAATATTTTATCACAAAAATTATCATTTCAAACTGGTTTTAGGAGTAAATTTTATAAATCCAACCAAGGAATCTTAAGAAGTTTAAAAAGCAAATGCATTGTGGGTGAATGATACTTATCTTATGCGTTTGAGAGCTGTGTGAGTCCAACAACACTTTGAGGATGTGGATGCAGCAGAAGAAACAGCCAAACACGATGAACAAGAGGAAAACATGTACATCCAGGCGTCATACTCAAACGAAGGCTGATTAAAAACCTGCAACACACAAATACACAAAGAAATACAGTAGTTATGTGTTTTTACAGTAGAATCTAGTTTTGATCAAGGTCAAGACATAACATGCAAGTCACAAGTAAGTCTCAATAACATCCAAGTCACAAGTCTCAAGTCATAATATCTAAGTCACAAGTCTCAAGTCATAACATCCAAGTCACAAGTCTCAAGTCATAACATCCAAGTCACAAGTCTCAAGTCATAACATCCAAGTCTCAAGTCATAACATCCAAGTTACAAGTCTCAAGTCATAACATCCAAGTCACAAGTCATAACATCCAAGTCACAAGTCTCAAGTCATAACATCCAAGTCTCAAGTCATAACATCCAAGTTACAAGTCTCAAGTCATAACATCCAAGTCACAAGTCATAACATCCAAGTCACAAGTCTCAAGTCATAACATCCAAGTCACAAGTCATAACATCCAAGTCACAAGTCACAAGTCATAACATCCAAGTTACAAGTCATAACATCCAAGTACAAGTCATAACATCCAAGTCACAAGTCATAACATCCAAGTCACAAGTAAATCTCAAGTCATAACATCCAAGTCACAAGTCTCAAGTCATAACATCCAAGTCACAAGTAAATCTCAAGGTATAACATCCAAGTCACCAGTAAGTCCAGGTCAGTCATCATCAAGTTCAAGTAAGTTAAGTCAAGGATAGTAATTTTTAAGTGCACCTTGTCCTAGTTTTATCAATGTGCAAAGCAAAAGAATATAACATTTAAATAAAAAAATATATATATATATTTTTTTTTCTTTATTTATCTGGTTCATCTTTGCAATGTTTTGAACCCTTATTCAATCTCAAATTAAGAATAAAAAAGACAACTCTTGCTCGCTTGAAATCCAAAGTGCAAATTTCAGCAAACTGCAAATAGTGGGTCTGGTCACCACTCCCCCATCTGCTTTTCAGATTCACAGTTATAGGGCTTTTCCATTAGTACCTGCTTGGCCCTACTCTACTCTACTCTACTCTACTCTGCACGACTTAGCCCTTAGCTTTTCCATTTAGAGCTGATCCCTCCGACCAGGTACTTTTTAGTACCTGCTTTACCCCAGGGCCAAAGCGAGCCGAGTAGATACTAAACCTGACGTCAGACGCATGTCGCATGTTACGTCACACAAGTGCCGCTGATTTGTTGTTGTTGTTACCGTACGCCATGCCTTAATCTAAGTAAGTCGCCGCTAAGCTAGCTGCCGATAACTGCTTCTACATACTCTCTGTAGCAAAAAAACAGCAAAATGACAAAAAAACTGAGTCCCTTGTCCCTATCCGCTAAATACATAAAATTGCAGTTCTATGAGTACATGCGTATTCCTCTACGGCTTAGTTGTGCGTAGGCACGTGCAGGTGCTCTGTGCTGCTGCGGGGTTCCGCTCCTGCTTCACACAGTAAACAGTAACACTGATGGACATTCGATGCACAAGTTTTGAAGCAGGAGATTATAATGCAGCTTCTTCGGTCAGAGACAGAGGAGGAAGATGGGACAGCTGATTTGTGATCTTCGTAATTAAAGCCGATGCTCATTGAAGCGCTCCGTTGTTTTCTATGAGCTTGCATCTGGGCACGCGCACACCTACACGCAGAGACAAGAACATGTCTCGATTTGGGGAGTGACAGTGTTGGCAACTCTACCACCCACCATCACAACAGCCCCACTCGGCCTCTCTTGTAATGGAAAAAGTCGAGTCGAGTAGAGTAGGGCCAAGCAGGTACTAATAGAAAAGACCTATTATAGGGCCCTACTCTACTCGACTCTACGCGCCTCTACCCCGCATAGCCCCGCTCAGAGGGAGAGCATTTCCATTACCACCTTGGCCCTGGGGTAAAGCAGTACTAAAAAAGTACCTGGTCGGTGCGATCAGCCCCAAATGGAAAAGCTCCGCACCAGGGCTAAGTCGCGCCGAGTAGAGTAGAGTAGAGTAGAGTAGGGCCAAGCAGGTACTAATGGAAAAGCCCTATTAGAGGAGCAAACTATACAAGGAAAAATTCAGGCACTAAACTTGATTCGGAGCAGGTTACAAGTTCACAACCTGCTACCATAGAAATAGCTCAGTTAAAAAGTGTTCCAGCTTCGTAGTACTGTACCACCAAAGCAGGCTTAAATCCAAAATTATCTTGACAAGCATCAGATCAAGCTTTTTAGAACAGGTCTCTCATTTAGTCCTGGTCTAGTCATAGAATAGTCTCAGTTTCCTCCTGGTGGTGTAGTCCTGGTGTAGTGTTTGGTGTTTTATGATTCTTACCCTACTAGAATCTAAGGCGCTGTAAAGAACATCAATCCAGCCTTTCGAAGTGGCCTGAAAAACACAAGACGTTACTGAGAATGAAAATAACATTCATAGATTGTGACAGTAATGGTTGATACTTTTGACAGGTTAAACTACATCTTTCAGTGACACATATTGAGCATGATTATATTTAAGATTTCACTAAACTCCTTTCTTGTTTGAATATTTTGATAAGATTTAATCAACTTATTCTCGCCCACTTTCTTGGTTATGCAGGTCTGTTAAAGCCCATTATCACATTTTTCTAATTTTGAATTACCGGTAGTTTGGTGTGAGAGTCCTTGTGAGAAATATTTATCATAGTTTTACAGCAGCTGCAAGTTGTGCAAATTATGAAGAAATTGACAAAATGAAAAAAAAAAAAAAAAAAAATCGAAAATTACAAGAAGTACAGTAATCTGAGTTCTAAAACAGAACACCTCCACATGTGTCATCAAAAAGCACCAAAATGCAAAGACAGTTTCACACAACTTAAGTGTTACACCTGAGTGGGTTCACCTCACATAATATTTGCTGGACAAAATACAACTACAAAGTGAATAATTGTGTTTTGTCCAGTAAATATGACATATATAAAGGTCATTTCTACAAGTGTTTTTTAGCAACCACATTATAAATATGTGCAAAAATTGGCATAAATGACACAGACAGTACGATTTTACAAATGATAGAAAATATTGTAACACTTGTTTAAGCTCCCAGGAAACTGTATCAGTTGTGTATAAATGGTCTTTACATTTTGTTCCTTTTTTGACAAGGGATATTATTTAATTAAAGCCCATATGCAAGATTAAAACATTTTTCTAATTTTTACTTAGTTTGGTGTTATAGACTTTGTGGTAAATATTTGTAGTTTTACAACTGTTAAGTTGCAATTTATGAAGAACTTGACAACTAAAAGTTAGGGATGGGACGAGATCTCACAAGATCAACCTGTCACGATACTCTGCGCACACGTACTGAACCATCTCACGAGATTTTTCCTTATACAAAGGATATTGGGAATAGTCATGAAATTAAGTTTTGTATCTTTGAGCAGCTGTAGTAAAAAGTCTACTCCAAACAGACTTGTCATTCTGACAGAAAACAGTGAAAACTCTGTCCTAATTTTTATTTCGTAATCATAGGACCAATATTGACAGAGATAATGAATCCTAAACATTGTAAAAGTTAGCGCGAAAAATATATAATAGTCAAATCGCAGACATAGCAGGAACAGTGAAATGTTTTTCCACCTTTAAACATGGTGTAAAATAGATCCACAAAGAGATATAGGCCTATGTCATCAATAACTTTGTAAAAAGTACTAAAGTGTGGCTCGTGGTGCTTGTCAGCAGCTGCAGAGGCAGGAGAAAGGGGGCGGAGCCTGAGCTACACACAGTCAACTTCAGTCAAATGATTTAACTCAGATCATTCAAATAATAAGAATACAAGGTAATAGATATAATAAAATGTAAAGCTAAACTAAACAAATATCAAACCAACATATAATATAACCAAAAATAATACAAATCTAATTTTGTAATTTGCCTTGTTAAAATTCTAAAATGAAACAAATAATGCAATTTATTTTCAAAATCTCGTCTCGTCCGAATTTCGTAGACCCAATCTCGTAGCTCGTTTTGGTAAAAATTCTGTCTCGTCCCATCCCAACTAAAAGTAGAAAATTACAGGAAGTAATTTAAGTTCTAAAACAGGAATCCCTCCACATGTGTCGTCAAAAATCGCCAAAATGCAAAGACAATTTACACACAACTGACACAGTTTCCTGAAGTTTATGCAATCATTTAACACAATTAAAGTGTTAAAAGTTGTAATAATTTGTTACATTGTCACTCCTGTGTTAATGATGTTGATTTTGGCCTAAATTTACAATGTGGTTGCTAGGTAACATTTGAGGATTCCCCTTCACAATTGTCATATTTACTGGACAAAGACGATAATGAACTTCACGAAAACAACCAAATTGGGTAGGCTAAATGTTTAATGAAATCTGAATTTTTATAAAAAAAATGTAGTTTAACCTGTCAAAGGCACTTTAAGAAATCAAATTACTTCCTGTAAATTTAAACTTTTATTAGTAATTTTCTTGATAAATTACAACTTAACTGATCTATCACACTAAACTAAAAGTAAAAAGTATTTATTTATTTGTGTCACAATAGCTACATAACACTGCAAAATCTCATGTGTACACACTCGCAGGTACTCATTTTAAATCTATACGTGTATTTTTTCCTCCCTATACTTCTGAACTTACCACAGTGAACAGTGAGAGGTAGGCTGCAGGCTGGTTGTCAAAGTTGAAAAGCGCGTTCTTCCAGCGGACATCAGTTGCGTTAATAAAAATCAGCGTTAAACATTCACTCTTGTTGGCCACTTCCTCGGGATCCATCTGCTCGTTGGACGTCTCATTGAAGCAGTAGAAAAACTTCCCTGCAAATATCTGGACGAACAGGATGGTGAAGAAGAGCCAGACTGTGGCAGTGACGAGGATCACGTCCAGGAGAGAAGGCAACATCCTCACGAGGACACACACACTCAGCTGCAACACATGAATTTAGAGTTGTGAGCTAGTCATTAGTCTGCTTGTCAAATCATTACTTTTATTGTACATTGAGACTATTTGAATACATTTCAAACTAAATATAGGATTGAACATGGTAACCTTGGACTTCTAGGTGTGAAATATTTGAGAATATTTGATGAGAAAGCTAACTAAAATGTACAATTAAGTTAATCTTTACCTAGGACCTCATGTAAATTGAAATGAGTATGGACGTCATCTGAGTTTCTAGTCTCATGCCAATTAATCATGTCTGTAAAGCTTCTTTCAAATTTTACCTCCTGTAATTCTCCAAACTCAGACGTCCTTAGGTAATTTATAAAAGTGATTTCTTCTATATCAAACAAGCATCGGTAAGAGATGGTTTATTACCTGACTAGTTTCGACGGTCACTTATCTCTTACCGATGCTTGTCTGGTATAGAAGAAATCACTTTCATAAATACTTTAAGAAGACATGATGAACATCCCTAACAGTGATTCTTAGTTTCCATAACAATTGTATAACTTTAAAATAAAATTGATGAAAGCTCAGGTCCTCACCCGTGTGCCTTTGACGTGAGAGAGGATCCTCAGAGGTCTCAAAGCTTTCAGACTGATCAGAGCAGAGCCTAACGCAGCACTTTGAGCAGCAACAGACAAAACACAAGCCTAAAGACAAACGAGAAATTCACTCAGAGACATACAATAGTTTTGATGTAAAGCGAGTGTAAATGTGAACTCACGAGCGTCACAATCAAGTCCAGCCAGCACCAGCCGTCTGTGAAGTATCGCTTGAAGCCCAGTCCGATCCATTTGAAGAGAATCTCCAGCACAAACAGGTAAGTGATCACCTGGTCCAGATATCCCAAGAAAACTTTGAGATCCGTGTGCGTCGGCAGAAACTTGTCCTCACAAACCTGTCAGCAACAACAGACACAACAATATAAGTACTAAAAGAACACAAGTGTGCAACAAGATTTTTAGAATTGATTTCTATTCCCCCCAAAAAAAAAACAACTGGTGAAACACTCTTTTTATGTTGTTGTAAAAAATAAGATAAGAAACAGTGGTCCCAGCTCTCTTCAAGTCACTGACTCTTATGTTTTTTGACAGTTCTTTGGTTTAGCTCATTTTGGTAGTTAAACTTTGGACTGATTGTGGGCTGCACAGGTGTCTTTATGAAAGCTAACAACCTCAAAAACAGGTGCTACTGAATATTTAATACAGTTTTTAACCTCTCATTAGTTTACTCAAAGTTTTATTAAGATTGATTCATGCATGGTTGAGTAATCTAGTAATGGCAGCTTATGATTGAGTGCTCAGAAAAGCCCTGTCCTCAACCACCACCTATCCCCGCCCACTTGTTTGTTCTTACTACAATTCAATATTTTTATTAATCACAATTTGTGATTATTCAAAATATTCTGATTCATAATAAAGCATGTTAAAAACAGTCACAGTCACTTTACAATAAGCATAAAAATGTTTTAATCTGCTGCTTGTTACATTAAAATCTGACAATGAAGAGGCGGGACTTATCAGTGCTATAATTTTGAACAGGAAGTAAATGAAGCTCTTTCTATTTTCTAAACTGTTTCATACTTGTGTTAATTTGTGTGTTACAAAAAACAAAATGTAAGTTGCTGATCTACATATACAGTATTAACACCTACAATGAAAATTTTAGAGCCCTCTATGATTTCTAAGTGGGAGAACTTGTAAAATCACAGGGTGATCAAGTACTTATTGGCCTCACTATACCAAACATTAAAATCCATATGGTGTTATAAAATATACAATTATATTAGCGAGCCATGGCTAATAGGGATGGAATAGACACACCCAAGGAGCAGTAGAAAAGGGCCCATATTCACATAAAAGTATAAAAAGCAATAAAATTATCATAATATACGTATAGCTGAAAATACAATTTGAATTTCTACAATTGTAGAATGTAGAATTGTGCATTGTTCCAGTTAAAATACTCAGAAGAATTGTATATTTACCACATGATTACAGCCGCATTCATTACAATTATGTCACTGTTAATTCAATTATGCACACTGATTTGATAATTATCATTATTTGTTTGCTTAAGACAATTCACAGTGGTAACATTTGTACTTTTACAAATGTAAAGGAGTTTAAGCAGAACTTTTACTTGAGCAGTGAACCTGAGTAATGTTGTCACCTCTGTCTATATACGTATTTCTTTAAATAAAACAAAGCAAAGGATTATGGTCTACGTGGGTCTCTTTTTTAACTGTTGCTGTAACAAACGAATGTGTGAAGCTGATAACTCAAGCGATTGTGACAACCCTGAGCATTACTGTGAGACTTTTGAACAAATGATGTCAGTGTTTTGGCTAATGCTCCATTTGTAACAAGCCAAAATCTACAAATTACAAAATAATACAAGGAAAACAGCCAATAAACTAAGCCAAGACTTAAGTAACAAGAAAAAGTTATTGAAGTGAGTGAAATAAATCAAGATACTGTAGGTGGCCTCTTCTTTGGCTGCTCTCTGTCTGACCCTCTCTTCACTCTAATACAAGGTTCTCTGTACAAAACTGAATGTTCCCGTGTCTCCTTGCCATCATGTCATGGATAAAACCTGCAACTATAGGAATATTTGTGTTCATAAATTACAAAAATGTCAACATCATTATTAAAAAAATCTTATTGGTCACGATTCTTCTAGGACAGCTGTTCTAAAGATTTCAATCTGAACACAAGTCTGAAAGACAGAGAGAGAGTGAGAGAGAGAGAGAGAGAGAGAAACAGAGAGAGAGAGAGAAAGAGTAGAAAGAAAGAGAGGGAGAGAGGAAGGAGAGACAGAGAGAGAGGAAAGAGAGAGAGAGAAAGAGAGAGAGAGGGAGGACAGAGAGAGAGGGAGAGAGTAGAAAGAGAGAGAGAGAGAGAGAAAGGGAGGGAGAGAGAAGAAAGAGAGAGACAAGAGAGAGAGAGTGAGAGAAAGAAAGAGATAGGAGAAGGAGAGGAAGAGAAAGGGAGACAGAGGGGAGAGAGGAGCAAGAGTGGAGATAGAGAGGAGAGAGATAGAAAGAGAAGGAGAGAGAGAGTGAGAGACAAGAGAGAGAGAGAGAGGCAGGAGAACGAGAGAGGAGTAGGAGATGAGTGAGACGAGGAAGAGACAAGTAATGTACCCGCTCACGTCGTGTTGTCCTTCCTATAGCAGTTTGTTGTTGACATGATTCAAAGGAAATCTAACTTGTATAAAGTCTCAAGCCCCTCCCCTCAGTGTTACCATGGTAATCATCAATAACTCATAATGGTTTGAAGAGCTACAAGTCTGGTGAACGCTCCTATTCCTTTTTTTGGTTGCAACCCCCAATTTCTTAGTTTCAAAATAAGCTAAACTAAATCCATAGCTAGATCTTCAGGCATTGCTCAGTCTTAAAAAAAATGAGCTGAAGAAGGTTGGACACCCATGATTTAGCCGACATTACTGCACATGATTCAATCCGTTACCAGGGCGACGCTGCTGACGAGGACGATGAAGAAGATGAAGTTGTTGAAGTACGGGTGCTGAATGATGTTGAAGGAGCTCTGGCGGAGGTTGAACCAGACGCGACCGCAGCCTTGGGACTTGTTCAGGTCCAGAGCAGGGCAGCAGCTGTAGCACTCTGTAAAAGCACCAGAGTATCAAGACTGAGACATGCAAATAGCTGAAGTGGTGTTGTGTTAAAGTGACTAAAGTTCTTAAGTTAATAGAAGTGTACGTACTTTGACAGAAGCAGTTCTCCGGGCTGTCACGGTGCTCTTCAGCTTCTTTCATCTTTTGGAAATTCTGTGAAATATTCAAATCTACGTTATTGCAAACATAAAAGCTACACGTGACAATTATTTATTTTGGAGTTGCCAACAATTTCCCATGATCAGCAAACAGACACATGAGCCTGGTTTGGTCTTTGCCCAGTTCTCATTTACTTTAGTCTAGTCTTGTGTGAGTAATAAAATGAAATCAAGAGCTCTGTCCAACACAAGTAATGCTCTTTCAGAGGTTTTCTGCCAGTCCAGTTTTTGTTAAGACTATATTTATTGTCCAACATTTATGAAAGATAACTGGGATTTTTAATATTAAAATTTGGCACATTTCTAACTGAAGACTTTGACCCTGGAAAGTCACAGATTACTCTTTCTAACTCTTTTCCCGCCAAGGACGTATTTTTAGCCTTTTATTAAATTATATGCTGACTTTGTCTACAGTCAAATACATGTTGCAGTTTCACAGATTCACCAGCAGATAGTGGAATTGATTGAGCAGAGGAGGCCATGTCCATAAATTACATGTGCCTCTGTTTTCACTTATCCAGCACAGTTAGTTGTGTTTTACGTGATCAGCTGCTTTTGCGGCTTTAGAGCAGATATATTATCTTTAAAATTACAAAAATTGCTAGAGAACGGCCGCAGACAGCCAGACCAAAAAAAGAGGACTGAAAACGAAAAAAAAGTTATCATATTAAGTGCTGTATTTCTTCATATTTGGAGGGTTAAATCTTATTTATGCACCATAAAAGAGGGTAAATCTAGATAATCGGCAGCAAAAAGTAGAAAACTTCTCGTCTGTAACACTGTTTTTGTTGGTTTAAAAATGAAACACTCGTCATCATTGTAGAATAACAATAAGAATTCATTTCGATGTACAACATGTCATGATTCCAATTACACAAAGTTTTTGTGGGGCTGTAAAAAATGTTTAAATATACCAAAAAGACCCTAACAGGGAAGGGGTTAAAGCATGAACAGGGCTGGCAGTGAAATAGTTAAAATGCGCTGATGTGTCCTGTGCCATAAAGGCTGTAAATGCAATGAGAAAAACAGACTCTGAGAACCTGGGCCTCTCCGATGGGCAGAGTGCTGCTGTGGGTCCCGTTCTCTTCTGTTTGTTCAGGCGTTGCACTGCTCAGAGCCATACTCTCTTTATCCTCCGCAGCTCCTATAACACACAAACATCTTTAAAGAAACCTTGAACCATAAGCAACAATTTTCCTTAAAACACCTAATTAAACTAGTCTAAATTTCTCCAAAGTTTCTGAACCCTTTGGAGCATAAACAAATGTCTCCTTGTGAAACTAACAATTCCTCTTTTATTTGCAAGCTTAGAGTGCAGACTGTTCTAGATCAGCTTAAGCTTGGCCTTTATTTCCCTCAGACGTCAAACACACAAATGCATTTCAGCTAAACTAAACTTAAATCAAACACAAGAGTACCTGTTTTCTCGTTCTTTGCTTTTCCTTTGTTTAATCCACACACTTTGAACACTTTCGCAAATCTGTTTCTTAAAGTTTGCATTTTCTCTTCATCTTTTGGAGCCAGCTTGTCGTTGATCCACTTCAGCAGCAAAGTCAAGAACAGAGAAAAGATCTGCAACAACACAACAAACATGTCAGAGATTAGTTCAGCAGTGTACAGACTTAAAGGTAACTTATGTAACTCTTCTGTAGACTGCCTGATTGTGTGTGGTGATAATGTTGCTTTGCCTAAAATGCTCCCGAGTACCAATTTAAACATTTATCTAGAAGTACATATCTAATACTGCATGTGAAGGTCTAAAGAAAAGATCCACAGATTTGACACTAACCAGAGCTATTGGGATTGTTATAACAAATAACATTTATGGTTGTGGTTTAGTCGCATACATGTAGTATTCTCAGTTTCAGGGTCATCTGGAGTTCCAGATTGGAAATGTTTATATACCTAAAGCCAGCTGCACACTAGAGGAGTTTAAGATCTTTTGTGATTTTTAGACGTGTTAAAAAAACAGGCCAGAGACATAAGGAAAGGGCTTATTTGAGCTGGAACTTCTACGAGACGTGGCTCTGCTCCTCTCTCGTCTCTCATTCACAGAAACAGTGAACAGGCCTTTTTGTGGGGAAGACGAAGTCACAGACTGTGATTGGTTAAAAGCGAAACTGACAGGAAATTTGACCAATCAGAAGCAGCGCAGGCGGGTTTAAGACTTTTCATTGGTTCCAGGCGAGGCCCGCTCTTGTATCTTCTTCTAAAACAGGAAATATGCGTCAAAGTGATTTTGTGAATATTTGTTGTTATTTGCGACTTGTTTTGATGGATTAAAAGCGCAGGAGTGTCACATGTGTTTGGAGTGAGTACGGGGCGATAAAGAGATGAGACCGGTCGCAGTTTCTCGTAATGCAACTAACTTTTACTGTGTATTTTAGCGTCAGGTTTGATATGTGAGAATCGTGTCTGCTGTGTAAAGGCTGTTTGTGACCTGTGTCTCCTGTGTAAAGGCTGTTTGTCCTACGTTGTTGTGGTGACTGACTTGTGGAGAGTCAGATATGACGCGGAGGCAGTGTGCTGAGGTGCAGGGCGAGCGTGTGGGAGGGCAACTTGTCGCTGTAAATCGGATTCAGCGGCAGGTGCGCTGACAGACAAAACTACTTTTATATTGTTTAACATCGAGTAGGATGGACAGTTGGGTTGCATTTTAGCATTTCTAAGCCTCTATGTTCACTTCTTGTGTGAGCTCCGGTAAAGGATCGACCTTGTCTGGAGCCCGGTCCAAAACTCTTTTGTTGCGGCAACGTTTGACTTACAAATTAAGCACTGCATAAGGACATTTACATTTCTCATCATGTGGCAGATAACTATCTGATAATTTTTCCACTTAATTTTTTTTTTTTTTGGTATCACGTTATTACCAGATAGTTATCATAAAATTTTGTGATACAACTGAAAAAAAAAGTAGAAATTGGCAGTACTGAGCTGCCGTAAAAAGTTGGCAAAAACAAGCAAATGTTTATTGAAATAATAAATAAAATTATGTTCATTGTGTTTTACTGGAAAGTGTAATCTAACCTGTCATATGCACAGTTCTGCTTCAGTCGTCACTCACCAGGAAGTTGCCGACGATCAGCAGAGTGACGTAGAAAATCCCGCAGCCAAAGCGACTGGTCGTATTCATGCAGATCCACATGGTTTCGATCCACTCTCCGTACAAAGCTCGCATCACCGTCATGAAACTGTGGATGAAGTCGCCGAAGTGCCAGCGTCCCAGGGCGGAGCTGTACGGTTCAAAGACCGGCGCAAGGCTGAGATTCCCAAAGACGGTGAAGAAAAGCACGGTCAGCACCACGGAGAGTGCCCAAGGAGAACGAACACCAGCCCAAACCAGACGAATCCACCTCAAGAGACCGGGCCACCAACGACCCAGACGGAACTGAAGCGGGAGAGAGAGAGAGAGAGAGAGAGGGAGAGAGAGAGAGAGAGAGAGAGGAGAGAGAGAGAGAGAGAGGAGAGGGAGAGAGAGAGAGAGAGGAGAGAGAGAGAGAGAGGGAGAGAGAAAGGGGAGAGGGAGGGAGAGAGAGACAGATAGAGGAGAGAGGGAGAGAGAGAAGAGAGGGAGAGAGAAAGGGGAGAGAGGCGAGAGAGGGAGAGAGAGGAGAGAGAGAGAAAGAGAGAGAGAGAGAGAAAGAAAGAGAGGGAGGGAGAGAGAGAGAGCGAGGGGAGAGAGATGGAGAGAGATAGAGAGAGAGAGAGAGAGAGAGAGAGAGAAAGGGGAGAGAGAGGAGAGAGAGAGAGAGAGAGAGAGAGAGAGAGAGAGAAAGGGGAGAGAGAGAGAGGAAGAGATTATTAGAAGATTCATTTTAAATTGCTAGGATTTAGAGTTAACTTTGACAGACAAACACATCTTTTTCTGAACACACAAGTGTCTACTCCTGTTTTGCAAACTCTTTAAAGTGACTATTTATATTAGAGATAGACCGATATATCGTCCGGCTGATATTTTTAGGCCGACGTGTCCGTCAGCTGCGGCTCTTTCTGCTGTCAGACTGCACGCGCATCCCCTGTGTTGATAAACAAATAATTCCTCTATAGTATTGTTTTGTATTATTTTAGAATGAGGCAGTAAAAACCCCATTTTTTTATCAAATGTTAAGGTTTTTAAATTAAAAAAGCCAAATGACGCCCTATTCTGTTTTTTATGCCTTATAGAAACAGCCGACAACGCGTCATATTTGGAGGTGTGACCTGCTGAGGGGAAAGCGTCTCATGCCACACCATGGATAAATAAGGGAAGCTAAATTCTTTTAAGACGTTTTCTGGAAAATTAAGTGTATTTTTAGCACAACTAATTCAAGTCGAGTCACAACCGGGTTTAAATGGAGGTTACTGATGTGGCGTTATGTCAGAGAAGTAAACAGAAAGTTAAAAAAGATGCTAAAAGATGCCAGGCGGCGCTAGTATCATGTTAGCATTAGCTCACAGCTACCGTTAGCATTGCTAGATATATTTACACTTAGAAGGTTGAATCACTTTATTCATCCTCATGTCTTCGTGTCTGTATTTGACACAATATATCTCCTAAAGTCCACATTTGCTGTTGTAGTTTTTGAGCAGTGACTGATAAAGCTATTGTTCTGATTCACTCCTCATGTTAACTTTCCCCCTCGGAGGTCCGTTAGTGGGCGTGGCCTTTGATGAAGACTACATTTTCCAATCATTCTTTCATTTGCCAATGCAAAATTACCGCGAGCATGTTGTGCTTGTTGGGCTGCATGATTTGGGAAAAATATCTAATTGCGATTTTTAGACCTGAACGGTATTGTGAATACAATTTTTATTTATGATTTCCCTGGACAATCTTCCATACAACTTTTAATTGCAATACTGGTTTCTATACATAAATCAAAAGCAATAAAAATATGTCTTACCAGTCTTAATCCAAGGCCAAAATCAAGATACATGCCAAGAACAAAGTCCACAATACTAAAGACGACCAGGAACGTGTCGAAGATGTGCCATCTGACCTGAAACCACAGCAACAGAAAACACCTGTCATCACCACGGCAACAGATCTTTAAAACACTACAGTTTTGGTTTGTTTAAGCACTTATAACTCACAGTATTTGTAGAAACTGCTTATCTTAGTTATATCTATATCTATAGCAATATCTGATCCCAGTGTAGTTATGGGTGCAATCTCTGAATATTTGTTATTCTGACAATTAGTCTCTCCAAAATAAGGCTTCTTGGCTGAGTAGTTGCGCAAAACATCACCACTTTTGCCAAATGTTCACTGGAGAAGATAGTGATAATAACCAATGATGCAGTGTATTTTTTCTGCTCTACAAAGTGCTTTAAACAACATAACCAAATCTGAACCTGCACAATCCCAATACTAAACCAGATCTTAACCAGAACTAACCAAGGTCAAAAGAAGAATTAAAGTTAAATTAGGACTGAACACTGGGAGAAGTGACCATTTTAAATGAGTGAACAAATGCTCAAATTAAGTCATATATATTTATTGGAGCCTATTTTAACTGTTTTCAAACAAGATTGTCAAGAGCAAAGTGGATTGTTTTGCTAAAAAAAAGGGAAAAAATACTACATTTTCTCACTGGAAATAATTCAAAATGTAAACTGGAATAAAACAAGAAAAACACACTATTTCTTTGAAAAATATTATTTCCAGACAGTAAAAATATAATAACATCAAGGTAACTATTTCCTAGTTTAAACACTTATTGATACATTGAAAATTTTAAGCTGGCCACTATTTCCAGAGTAATAACCCAGAAATAGAGCTGGGCGATGTATCAATATATATATCGTATATCGAGATGTTATTATTCTGGGTAAAAAGTGTTAACAAACTGATGAAAAGCAGTTACATTTACAGAGAAAAGTGACAAAGAGAATGAAAAGATCAGTGACTTTTTCTATTTGTTAAAAAAATCTAATTATAAACTTGTGGCATGCATACATTTTTTTTTGTTTTTTTGTTTTACTCAACCAAAGATATACCAAAATTGTATTATTCAATGTAAAGATAGATTTCTACTTTCTAATCAATAGACTACAAGCTTTAAAAAAAAAAAACTTTACTCAAGAAATGTAATTTTAAAGATATCGAGATACAGTATATATCGTGTATCAAGATATTTAAAAATATATCGAGATTTAAATTTTTGTCCATATCCATATCGCCTAGCCCAGAGGCGTCACATTTTGAAAGTTATATGGAGCAGAGGGCCTTATAAGTCATTTCAAATTTTGCATTTTACCTAATTTTAATGAACCACCAAACTTTTAAAAAGGCCTTTAACATTTGTTTTAGGTTCGAAGGGCATCAAAATGTTTGACAGAAGAATTGCTCAAATTTGACATTAAAAACAACACTTTTTTGTAATTTGGGCCAATCTAGCAGGAAGTCTGAGGGCCAAAACTAATTGGTCCAAGAGCCGCATTTGGCTCCCGGGCCGCACTTTGGACATGCCTGGCCCAGCCCTACCCAGAATTAAATCAACGAAAATAAAAATATATTTTTGTTATATTAGAGCAGTGAACTAAGGGCCGGATCCTGTTTCTGGAGGATGGATTTGGCACCCGGGCCTTAAGTTGAATAGGCCTGAAGCAAAAATATGTCTTTTGTTTACATAATCAGCCCTGAATATAGATTTTTGGTCACTGGATGAGGCTCCAGTCACCCGTCAACCCAAACAAAAACAGTGGGAAAATAAATGAATGAATAATCATATAATAATGAATAATTTACACTAAAAAATAATGATCCTTCTCTGCTTATAATAATAACTTGATATTAAAACCTCATAACTTGTTCACTAAGCAGCAGTGTCAATTTATTTATTATTATTAAAATTCTTTAGTATTTACACATTTATGCAACAGTGGTAACTTTAAAATACTCGTGCTTGATTTTTTTTTTTATTTGCTTTGTGTTATGTGATTGTTTGCAGACTATATTTTGAGTTTTGTAGAAGCAAGAAATTATTATCAGTTCAAAGGAAGCTTAGAAGTTTTCTTTCAACACGTAAGCGAAGAGTCTGACCTTAAAGAAGTCGTAACAACCCAGAGCAAAAATCTTCAAAACAACCTCTAGGAAGAAGATGAGGGAGAATACCTGCAAAAAAGAGAAAAAGAGAAATGGTGAACCAACACATAAAGAAAGACAGAAATAATGAGTGAACATAGGAAGAAGACTATTTTGTGAAAAAAAATCTGTTTTTCATTGGTACACAGTCGTTTACAAATACACACAAATAAATACAATAAAAACACACCTTGATTCACTGCAAAAATTACATATACTATAGGTTTGCTTAAAGCGAACTCACGTGTTTATTCTAAAACACTTGTAATGTTATCACTTATTTAAATACAGGACAAATACCTTGGAAGTATTTGTAGTTTTATTAAAATAGTGTTATGAAGAAATGACATGGAGGCGGCCATTTTGCTGCTGTTATGACATAAAATAGTGTTGTCAAGGTAACAGGCGTCAGCAGGTAACTAAGCAACATGAATTCCTGGGTTAAACCTTGTCAGTTTGAGCCAAATACAGAACGATTATGTGGAATCTAGAAAAACTGAATATAATCAAAAGGAAGAGGCAAGAACTGGACACTGTCAGTGGTGTTTTTGTGGCAACTGTTCACAGATGAAATTGTGGGAGTAACCATGGAAACAGTATTTTATGTCATCAACCAAAATGGCGGCTCCCAGTGGCTTGAAAACAACATAAACAATGAAAATTTCATAAAAAATAGTAGGCAGTTATATATTTGTTTGTAATTTATTTTAATAAGCAATTTTAGCCATATTTGTTTTCATATCCAGGGTTCCCTTTAAAATGAGCAAGTTTCTGTTCAAGACAGTCACAAACATCCTGTGTCTCAAAGACCAGTGTCATTTCTAGACTATATGTGACATCATCACCAATGGTTTGTCCACTCAGTGCTGTGCATCGATCACAAACACCTGCTGTCAAACCAATCGCACTGCTACCATCCTGCCTCAGCCCCTCTTTTCACCTTTCCCTCATGCTTTTCCAGCAAAAACTTTTGTTAAAAATATGTTTATGGGAGGAGATTGGGGTGTTAGCTTTAAGTCGACGCTTCTGCACTTCTTATTAAAGTGGAACTAAACAATAAATTGTCACTTAAATAACATAATGTAATGTCTACTGCTGCAAAACATTTTTTGTGACCATTTTAGTTTATTTAAGGCAAATTTCCCACATTGCTAATATAACTGTCACATCATCATACAAAAACCTGCTGTCAAACCAATCACACTGCACCTCTTCATTCTCACCCCTTCCTTCCACCCCCTTCTTTACTCTCAGCACTGCCCAGTTTACCAGCTCTATTTAAAATATGGTTGAACTCACCGCACCCGCCACTGTCAGCATTTCTGCAAACTCCGATGTGAGCGGGAAGTGCTCCATGGCCATGAACAACACGTTGAGGATGATCAGAATGATGATGGCCAGGTCAAAAAACGGGTCCAAAACAACAAACTGAAGTTTTGTCTTGAGCTGAACCCAACAGCCACAACAGTTACAGCTGCAGAAGCGACGGCAACAGGCAGCACAAGTCCGCTGCTCAGGATCTTGAAAATAAAAAAATGCATATCTTTGTTAAAGTAGAACTATGTAACATTTTTACCTTGTTAAATGTCTTTGTAAGTTTCCGTGATGATTACACACACATTTTGGGGCATTTGAAGCATTTGTTGGCTGTCACACCTGCCTCCCGCTTCAGATACGACAACTGCAGCTTCCTCTCCACTCCCCCCGCCAAATTCCTGACCCGAATTACTCTCCTGAGAACCCCTGGCTCTTTGATTTGAATATTTATAGGTATAAAATGTGTTAAGATATGTTTTGCGGTTTTATTTCAAGCAAGATGCACAAAGAGGAGAATATAAAACAATAATGTTAAGCTTCGATGTCATAATCTACAGCTCTTTAGTGCAGTTACACTAGAGAGCTGTAGGGGGAGCACTACCGCTAAGTTGCTACCTCAATTGCTTCCTCATCAAAAACATTCTCTTCCCTTTTGAGACTGTAAAAACATTGTCAAATCTATGAAGATACAGACATTTATACAACTTTATATTTTCATTAGAAAGTTTACAAAATAACTCTTTGGACTTTTATTTTAAACAACCTCTTTTTGTAGCATTTTTCTGTAAACAGTTACCCACTATTTCATATACAATACGAGTCCAATCCTTTTTTGGTTGGCTAGCCCTAGATATCAGATAAGTTATCTTTTTTTGTTGCAAGGCCCAGTTTAAAACAGCAGGGAAATAGAAATATGCAATCAAACAAGATAATTACTTAAAATAGTCTTAGCAAAAAAACTATATAAAGTTATAACAGTCTAAAACTCTTATGTACAATAAGCTGCTGTTGCAAGTGCAGAATCTGACAAGATAAATACATAAAGTGGCATCAATATACAGTAATAAAGTATTATATTGGAGTCTTTGTCGATACCAGTGTTGGTATCTTAACCCACATAAAAACAACATTCAAACTGGGGCTGCACAATATTGAAATTTTAGCAATATGCATAATGGGCTCTGATATTTTGCGATGTTTTTGCAAAAAGAAAGAAATTCTCAGTGCATTAATTTATTTACACTGCAAAAAAAACTTGCAAATCATCAGCACAATGTTTAAGTAATTGCTTAGCTATTTTATTAACTTATTTTAATTGAAGTGTGGTCATTTGTTTAGAACTTTTAACCAAGGCTTAGTCGCTTGTTACTCTCTGAAAATCTGGCAACCGCGGTCCCTGCCTCTGCGGCGTTTACACACGTTTCAAATTGTCTGTAAATTGAAAATGAGCTTGTGCATCGTGCTAAACGTGTCTGACAGGTCACAATTTTTTCACAACTATTTTTTTTTTTTTTTTGTGCGGTTTTAATATGGAGCTGGCGTAAATTCAGCTACTGTCTGCTCCCTCACCCAATGAGCTCACCTGTTCCCTATCCCTCATGAGCAGCCACACCTCCTTCTCCAGCTGCAGCTCTGCCTCCCAGTCAGCCCTTAACTACAACATATAAGGCCACATGAAGACGATTCATTTATCGATCAGCCGTGCTGCGCCCCACCTCTTCCCCGTCTCTTCCCGTAATGGCTGTTGTCATCCTGCCAGATGAGTTGTTTTTCCTCTGCTGATGGACTCTGGGTCTACACTTGCACCACACCTGCTATGAGGCATGTCAGTTCAGTCACATCTACAGCCTGTCCATCCATAGGAGTGGATCTCTCCTTCACTGTGCTTCTCCTCGAGGTTTCTGATTTTCCCTAATGGGTTTGGAGTTTTTCCTTGCCGAGAAGGAATTTAGATCACCTTCATCGCCCTTGGTCTCTCTCTGCATCATCATCATAATCATCACCCCTAGTTTATTCCTCTACCACCACCAACCCTAGGGGAAGACATACTGTATATTCCAGATCTAATCGACTTAATCTGGCCGTGCTAATCATCGCCATGTCTTGTCATGTCCATGTCCGCCAAAGTTATGTACTCAATAAAGAATATTCTAACACACTTTTGTTGTCTGAGTCTCTCCAGGATGAAATGTTAACCATCACATGCAACAAGAGAGGAGACGAGAGCGCAGCCAGAGTGGTGCCAGAATTGTCAAACCAATCCATGCTCAAAACGGATGAATAATACATTAAAAAATATAAAAAAATGTTGTGCATCTTTGCGATTTGGATATTGCGCTTGTCAATATTGATAAATCATCCAGCTCTACTTCAAACAATAAACAATAAAACTTATATATATATTGCCCAGAAGCAAATGAAAGAATGTCAGCGCATATAGAGAATATTGAAATTTCACTCAACTTTGCTCTAGTTTTTTGAAGAACCAATACATCTTCTATCTAGATTTGATACTAGTTTTTTTAGGAACAACAAATATCATATTTTCGATACTTCTGATGACCCTAGATAAACCTCAAGTTTAGTATTCGACTTCTTAAAATCTCAGTTGGTTTAACATTGGGCTGAGTAAAAACTTTGGACGTGGGATGGAATTTGGCGCAACAAAAGAACAAAACACAAGTCACTGCAAACTGAGGTCAGAAGTGAACGTGGCAATTAAAGTTTTATCAACAAAACAAAATTCCACAGACCAGAGCGCAGACTCCAGAGAGGAACAACTCTAGGATTGGCCCCTTTTTCCTGGAATATTGTGAAACATTATTTTCTCCAGAGGTGAAGTGTGGGTTGGCCAGATGTCTCCTGTTAGACGCTTTGGGAGTTTAGGCTTTCAACTTGCGTAACCAGAAAATAACTGATGGAGTGTCATTTTGCCTTGGACACAGTCTGCCTGGGAATGTTGTTACTTGTGGTACTTACCAGATCTTTGGTTTGGTAACACTTAAGACTTAAATCATTTCAAGTTTACATCAAGAATGATTGAGGTTTAGTTGTTTATTTAAGTAATGCACTAACACCTTGATCCAGTAGTCTCTAAAACCAGGCTCACGTTGCCTCCAGTCCAGATGCAGTTCCAGATCTAGATCCATCTGGGCGCGGTGCCCACTCACACTGAGACCGGAGTATGTATGTGTATGTACACAGACCGCCGGCATCGCGAGAACACGAGTAAACAAGTTCTCGAGGGTTTTTACGCTCAACTTGGGAGTTCACGCGATCACGGACCACACGCACAGGAAATACTACACTGCAAAAAAAGGAAAATCTAACTTAGATAAAAATACTAATTCTAAGGTTTTTTTTCATTTTGTTAGACCACGTCTTACTATATTCTATCCTGATTTACCTTATCTAGATACAGTGTTTCCCACAAGCTCATGCATAGACTACAGTGGTACAAAACTGAACATAATTATTTAATACAATTTTGTAAAAGTCCCTTTCTAACTAAAAACTTTAATAATAGATTAAATATAATAACCTCTATACAGTATCTTGGGTGGTAATGCTATAATTATACAATCATAATTTTTTCCACTATCAATTTAATGTCGTTTAATGTAGTTTTTAGACTATGGGGGCAAATATTAGACTATGGGGGGCCACCATAGTCTCCTCTAATAATGGGAACAACTTATTTTAAGCACATTTTTTATGTTTTAAGCCATAACTGATTGCCAATACTTGAAACTAGCATTTTCTATTCAAAACAACTAGGTTTGTTAAATTTTATGAAGATAAGTTTGTTATCTTAAGTTCGGGAGCAGGACCACACCACATCTACGCCCCTTCCTGTTGATTCACTATTTAAGCCACGTGTTCACTTACCACCTTTGTCCACTGTCTTCGTGCCCCACCCGCCGTCCCCTTTTTTCCATAAATTATATTCTCTGCTTCTTCTTACAGGTACGGGGGGTACGAGGCCCGGGAGCCTAGGCCCCATTGAAGCCAAATCATACAGCTTATCAAATTCACAAATTAATCATTATTCATTCCTTCAATAAACGTTATTCGCATTTATTTGTGGTTTGTGGTCTTTGCCACTGAATTTACTGCACTGGCAGATTATTTCACTAGAATTTTTTTTACCTCAAAAGAAGCAACATTTTCTTATCTTTTGAAAGGCCTTTTTTGCAGTGTAGTAAACAAAGAACACTTGCATCTGTTTGTGGTGTCTTGTTTTCACACTTCACCAAAAGGTTTCTTCCAAAAGAAACACTGCCAAAACTATAAAATCTAGACTTGCGTAAAATGACTTGGAATCAGAATTTTAATCCAGATTTGAGCTGTTTTAACTGGATAAGATTTAATTGCTTGTGTAAAGTAGAATATTTCATTGGTTTCAAGACATCTTTAACTAATTTTAAGGAAATTTGGCTTAAAGCAAGAACACATAATAATAATTTGGCTTGAAATAAGAAGTAATGTCTTGAAATTAGTTCGAAACACTTTGAAAAAAGGAGAATAATCTATGTCTCTACAATAAATCAAGGTTAAATTAGTCAAAATGCTTGAAAATACATTCAAATCCTAGAATCAAGCAACTTTAACATGTCTTGAAATCTATTTTTTGCAGTGGAGAAGCCAGACGACTGGAGCGCATCAATGCTACTCGTTGAACCTGACAGATTGCTGTGTTAGTGCCTCTCGTTACTTTTCAAGAAATAGAAAGCTCAGTGGCTGGATGAGAGGTCTCACTGGATGCCAATTTTAATCATTCTTTTACTGAGTCAATTAGTTGTTTATAATAGATATAAAGATATTTCTTAACTTATAGCATGCATAGACCAGTTAATGATTATTTAAATACCAAATAGGCTGTCAATAATTACAGTACTCGATTAGTTTAGATTAACTGATTAACTTGTAGCTGCGTCAATTTAATATTTATGCTTTTTTAAGACTACCCATCCGTTTTTCAGCAATCACATGTTTTGTTCACTTACCAAATGCATTCTGCAACAAATTATTATTTTGGTAATTAATTCATTTTTTTATTATTATTATTAATCAATTCGTTTAGCCCAACTTGTCTCCATGGAGATAAATGATGCCGTATTTCAGATCCAGATTTTATCTTACAAAACAAGAAATATTTAAGCAGAAGTCCGACAAGTAGTTCTGAAGCTATTAAGATACTGTTGCTGTTAATCTAATAAAGTTATGTTATTTGTATTCAATTAGAAAACAAAGTCTGTAATCTATAAATTCTAGTATGGTAAATATTTTTCAAAATCTCCAGTAGAGGGCCACAAACTCACCTTTTTTCTCTGGAATCTCCTCCTGCAAGGAAAACAAATGTGTATTGTGAGAGAAAACAAATAAATGGGTTTATGTCCAGTGTAGTAGTTATTATTAATGTTATTTAATAAGTAAACAAAGAGCAAACAAATAGTCCAAAGATAAAAAATATATATATATTATAAATTACACAATCTAAAAGAATTGCACATTGGTAATTAATTGCTTAAATAATGTCATAAGTAGTGACTTTTTAGTATTAACTGAGCCAGATCATAATTTAGATTTTTGTAGAAAACAACTTTTTGACCAAAACCAGGATAATTTATTATGCTTTTTTAGTAACTCTATAGTTACTAGTTAGTAGTTTAGTCGATTAATCGGTCGATGGAATCTTATTCAACCAAAATTTATATTAGTCGACTAATTCTTTTATTTAAATTATAAGGCTTTAAATTGGAACAGCAACAAAAAAGTTGTCAGCCAACAATTTGGGGGCAAATCAGTGGTCTAATCTGTCATTTCTAAATATAAATACATATTTTTTTTTCTTCATATTTTGTACAAATTATTGTTTTCCTGTGATCTCCTTTACCCCGGGCTCACACTGCCACCAGATCCAGATCCGGATCCTTCTGGGTCTGGTTGTCACTCACACTGCCACCAGAATCTGCATGCGTATGTACACACTCTACCTGGATGTTTCGGGGAGTTTACGCAATCTCTGGCACATGTACATGTAAACAAAGAACTGTCCTTTAATGTATGTTGTAACGTTATAATGTAAACTTGTTGTAAGGCGACCTTGAGTGCCCAGAAAGGCGCCTAATAAATAAAATGTATTATTAGTATATAGTTAATATATAGTTTTAGGCTTATTTCATGTCAGTTCATTTTCTGTTTGATTTTTTTACCAGAGTCCGGTACGGAGCTAGTGTGAGCCAGGGGTTACATTTGTAGTGTTTTTGAGCAAACTTTGGGTCACATAAAAGGTCAGATCAAAAGATAAACATGAAACACGATTATGCAATTATTGTCAGGCTTTTAAGAAAAATAGGTTGGCTCTAAAAGATGTTCTGGTTTGAGTCAAATTTGTCCTAATAAAGGATACTTTAACTTAGCTACTCAAGAATAGCCAGGATCTTGTTGTAGTTAGTCTTGCAACATTCTGTTTGAATCTGCTGTTAAAACTCTGGTTTGGTTCTCACCTTCAGAGCGGCCAGGATCTTGTTGTAATCCTTCTGGTCCTGTTTAGCCTCCTGGACTTCTCTCTCTGTTTGTTCAGTGAAAGTTATGACGAAAGCCGCGATGATAAAAGCCAAGAGGGAAAACGAGCAGATTAAAAGTGTCACAACGAAATAGATCATTGAGGAGAGACCGTCCGCCTGCATCGTCTAAGAAGAGAAACAGATGTGGTTAGTCCTGGTTCAGCACTGGTTTTAACTAGATATGGTTTAGTCCCAATTTGATGATTTGTGGTAAAACTGACCTTGGCAGCCAGGTCCTCCCAAAAGTCTCGTAACATGAGCCTGAATGTGGCTAAAAAGGCAAATTCAAAAGAGTCGTAGTTTGTGAGACTGAAGTCGGAGTGCCCCTGTTCGAAGGCAAATGTAACCGTCTGGACACTGGCTGAAATAAAGCAAAAACAATATTATTTAAAGTATGTTGTGTTGTTTGTAAGATCTGAAGGACTGTGGTTACACAAAAAAAATTTCCAACAGGAGCGCGAACAGGCTAACATGCTAACTCGGCTTTATATTGCATTGGAAACAGTCTTTCTAGTGTCTGTTATGCTGCGTTCCAGGCAACTGGGAACTGGGATATTTCCCACTTGAAAAATACCAGTTCCCAGTTAAAAACGTTCCAACTCGTATGTAAACAGTATGGCTAATGCTAACCTTTAAAGTGAACCCTGAATATAATCACATGTTTACCCTAAAACACTTATAATATCATCACTTATATAAATACAGGACAAATACCTTGGAAGTTTTTGTAGTTTTATTAAAATAGTGTTATGAAGAAATGGCATGGAGGCTGCCATTTTGCTGCGGTTATGACATAAAATAGTGTTGTCAAGGTAACAAGCAGTAGCAGGTAACTCAGCAACATGAATTCCTGGGTTAACCTTTTCAGTTTGAGCCGGAGCAAAGCCAAATACAGAACGATTATGTGGAATCTAGTAAAACTGAAGATAATCAAGAGAAAGAGGCAAGAACTGGACACTGTCAGTGGTGTTTTTGTGGCAACTGTTCACAGATGAAATTGTGGGATGAAATTGTGATTGTTGAGCTTGTATGTGAAGTGGGGCTTCCTCGACTAGGTCCCAGTTCACAAGTGGGATTTACCAGTATGAGTGGCGTTCCAGCGCATTTTTTACAAGTGGGAAGTGGGAAATATACCAGTTCCCAGTAGCCTGGAACGCACCATAACTCAACGTATATGAGACGACAATGAGTTTAAAAACACACTGAAAAGATAATAGAGAAGCTTTACCTTGCCCATGAGCTGTTTCCACAGATTTTATAATGATCTTTGATGAGTAAATAGTTGTCTGTGGGACAAAAAAGAAAGATATGAGTTTAGGAGGTGCATTATAAACTAACTAAACACTAACATTTCTATTTTATGCGACTATTACTAATGTTTTTATGAATATGCTGTTCCTATTGGCTAAGATTGAGTGAATTAAATAAAATGATAAAAGTTTTTGAAAATCAGAAAATTTAATATTGAGTACATCGTTTAAATACAAACTGTTACTGAAAGAGCTGAAAAAAAAAGGTTAAAATATATAAGTACTGGGTCATATTTCTGGACTTTTGTGTTGCAGATAGTCCTTTCTGGTTCTCCTCATATGAAGAACAGTAGCTAAAAAAAAAACTTAAATAACTGAATATTTAAATGACACAAAGCAGACAACATGTTACATAATCATTTTCCGTACATTTAGACTTTCACAAAGACTTTCACCAGGGAAAACCCATGTGTTTGTAAAATACATAAACAGCAAAGCCCAGTCTTAATGTAAAGGTTCACGAATCAAGTAAATAATAAAAAATAATACATTAAAATACTATTATTTTAATAATATCGAAAAGAAAAACATTAATAAAAAAAAATAAAAATTCTATCACAAGAAAAAAAAAAAAAAAAAGTTGGCACAGTGGTATCGAAATCGGTATCGAGTTTTTTTTCAAGTATCGAATTGAGTTTGAAATTTTAGTATCGTGACAACACTAATTCCCCATGAGGAATAAATGGGACAAGAAGAAACTATCCGCAAGTATTAGGCAAAAGAGATCTAGCCAAGCCTGCAGCGATAAAAAGAGGCATTATATTTAATCTGTACTCAGTGTTTTGATCAGTAGAAGCACGAAGCAACTAAAGCTAACGTGGTAATTTCTTTAGACAATTTCTCACTTTCGTTGTTGAGATGTTCCTCAAAGTCGAACTCCTCTGAGAAGTTTTGGCTGTCTGACGAGTTCAGCGGGAGAGTGGAATTGGACTGTTCCCAGCTCAGAACGCACTTGTTGCTCAGAGTTCCCATAAACAAGTTCAACCCGAGGAGAGAGAAAACGGAAAGAACCAGGAGAGTCAGGAATAAGACGTCCCAAAGCCGGATCAGAGTTTGACCGAATGTTTTGGCGTGTCGACGAGTGGCTGGAAAACAGAATACATAAAGAAACGTATATATGAACAGCTCAAAATGTGTATTGTCCTAATTAAACTATTTCACTCACCACCCATAGCCCAACATTTGTCTGTATTTACTTGTCGTTAAAGTTGGGGTAACTAAAACATTTTTGTTGTAAATTAGTAACTTTGTGCTTTCCTTTAAAAGTATATAACAAATGAGAAAAAATGTGAAAATATGAGATCATTGTGTATTTTCTGAGTTGAATAACCTTATCAGGAGCCGAGATCAACCTTCTGATTGGCTGTGCTTTGGTGGTCCTCTCCAGTTTAACTTTGTTGTTTGTAAAAATGGGTTTATAGGCCATAATTGCAACCAAAATGAATACATGTCGATATTAATCATGTGTCGAAGGATTTATGAGAGGAAGTAGTCAGATTTAAATTGTGTTTGCGAAGTGAAAATCAGCTACACCAACAGAAAACAGCTACATTGGGTGAAAACAAGCAAAATGTTTAGAAAAATCTAACATGTTCACTATGGTTTACTGAAAATGTAGTTTAACCTGTCAAACCCACACAATCTCACAGAAATGCGTATCTATGCTACGGCATGTGAACAACGTATTATGAGTATGTTTCCACCTCTTTTATTGTGTGTATATCAGGGCTTTTCAGTTACATTCACCAGTGGGCTAGATTTGTTTAAGAGCTGTGGTCTGAGGGCCGGACTACAAAACTGAGCTGCAAATGTATTTTGGATCCACTATCATCCACAAACATATCTACTAATTTCACTGAGATAAATACAAAATATAACATATAACAATGATTATTTAATTGACCTTTAATAACCAGGAAAATCCCACTGAGATTCAGAATAGTACTGGGGTCGGGGAGTGGGGAGGCATTAATGGACATGTTTTTAGTGGTAAGGGAAACTGTGATACCCAGAGGAAACCTACAGTCACAAGGGAAGAACATGCAAATTCCACATAGAAAGGCCCGGGTTCTTGCTATGATGCCCGAGTGCTAACCGCTGTGCACTGATGCTTTGTCAATTAAAAACAGGAGTCAAAACAAACCCAGTGGCACTCAACGATCGTTCTTAAAGGTGGGGAAGGTGATTTTCACACTGCAAACAAAATTTAGGTTTTAAATCTGACAAGTTCTTCTTATAAATGGTTTGACACATTGATAACATCAATTTGTATTAAGATTGGTTGCAATTTAGACTTTTTCTCTTTTAAAGTGAAACTGGAGTGGACCACCCAAGCTCAGCCAATCAGAGAGCTGCATTCTGCTCCTGATTAGGACTAAAATTCTTTATTATTCAATTCAGACAGTACAATGTGGGCTCATTTTTTTCGCAAATTGCTGCATTTATCATAGACTTTTTGGTGGAAAACACAAAGTTTACATATTTACAACTAAAAAAAGTTTGCTACTCCAACTTTAAATACCAAGAGTAAACCACATTTCAAATGAAATTAGATTAGACCACAAAATCTAAACTCTGACTAAACTAGGACTAGCATTTAAATGGAATAACAGAATCTAGTTCAAATGATACATCAAATGGTACAGTAGGTTACAGCATAACAAAGCCCACAAAGTCCACACACGTATAGTCCGTAGACGGGTCCATGTTGCCTATCAAAGCAACATGGTCCCGCCTAGATCAAAATAAATTGCTTAGTGGCTCGCGTTTGGCCCCTGGGCTGCCATTTGAATAGCCCTGGTGTATATTATGCAGCGCCTCTATCTGACGCTGTGAAAAGTGTCAAACAGAGACACTATTTTAGCGCCTTATAGACAGGTGTTTTGGTTGAATCCATGTAGGGTCATTTTCTTTGGGTTAAACGGCTAAGTTTAGGTCTGAAATGTCAAAAATCAGGTAGTTTACGTCTGTGGCTTGGAGTTGGTTAAAATTTGGATTTTGTATACTAATTATAAATATTAACACATCTTTACATCCACTGGGGCAACAACGTGTAACATAGATAACATATAGAAAAAAAGAAGAAATTACGTGGCATACATTCGTTTTAAATGTGCGTGACATACATACACACTTCAGTGAGATCGGGTTGGTCGAACGCACTTTCAGATTAAATAGCCTAGTTCTGCTTTTCAGCTTTTTAAGACAGTAAAGATCACACACAGAGCATTATAGCTACAATGTTTCATGTGGATTGTGTGGAAGTAAACATAAACTTGTTGCACGCCAGATTCATCACGAGAACAATTATCTGTGTGTACATAGGTTGATCTGTGTAAAAGGTTCAATGCTCGTGGGCACCAACAAGTCTCTGAGCGTCTTGAAAAACAACACTGTATTGTGTACGTTGCCTGTGGGAACTTTCTGAATAAGGTCAATAACACAGTAATTGTGTGTGTAAATACTGACCAAAAAACAAGCCCAAGATCTTCAGATATCGCAGAGACTTGAGAAACCACAGATCAGGCACATTGAAGAAAACCAAACTGCAAACAAGTTTAAACTCACATTAGTAGGTCATAGAAAATTGTTGCTTTGTTTGACCAGAGACCACTAATCCAGTAGTTTTAAGTGAAATTTAGAAGCTAGAGGTGGAAGGTAGATATCGACAGGTACTGTATATATACAGACCTAATTAATTAAATCAGATCATTTTATTTTTGTATAGCCAAAATCAAAACAATAGTCGTCTCTGAGGACTTTGCAAGATTGTCAATTTAGCAAATGTCAATGGTAGGAAAAATAACAATAAACACAGAAAACTAGAAAGAGTGATTGGTCAAGCATGTCAAAGCAGATTATAAGTAAACAAGCAGATGAATAATTGTCCCAGAGCATCCCCTGTCCTTAGACCCTCCTGACGAGAAAAAGAAAAACCTCGAGAAGAACCATAGAAGAGATCCACTTCCATGGACGGACAGGCTGTAGATGTAACTAAAACTGACGTTGAGCTGACTGCAGATTGACAGGTCTATTTGCCCTTTGTCTTAGCCTTGGTCTTAAGAATTCCTCTGTTGGCCACTAGTGGCTCTCTCCAGGCGCTATACACTGTCAGTGTAGAAGGTGTGGCTTCAGCCAGATGTGGGGGTGCAATTTCCTTCTATAAACCTGAGATGTGTCACGCCTGTGACAAGTGATCTTTTGTATTAAGTCAACAGGCTTTATGTAAAAGAAAAGACACATTTTTAGACAAAGTTGTTAAAGTCTGTCATATGAATAGACTTTCACCAAATAGATTTATGTTATTAAATTTTTTTCCCAAACTGTAGCTGCTGCTACAGTTAACTTTTGCCTGTGATCTTAATGCAGCTGCCCACTTGTCACAGACGTGACACATCTCAGGTTCACTGAAGGAAATTGCACCCCCATATCTGGCTGAAGCTGCACCTTCTACACTGACAGAGTATAGCTCTTGGAGAGAGCCACTAGTGGCCAAGAGAGGAATAATTAAGACCAAGGCTAAGACAAAGGGCAAAATAGACCTGATAGAGTTTAAGTCTGTAAAGTCAGAGTCCATTAGTGGAGGGAAACGAGCAGGACTAGAACAGGATAATCCATGAAAGGAAGGGTATCCAGGAGGAGGGAAGAGTCCAACATTTGTCTGTGTTGTCAAGAAATCAAAAAAATAACTGTTTTACTTTTGTTGTTCCATGTAATAGTGAGTTCAAACCAGTATAAGGTTGGGCTGGGTGATTTGGGGAACAAATTAATCAAGATTACATTCCTTCATATTGACTGTTCCAAGAATAAAATCAAGTCAAAAATCAATATCAAGCGTTTTTTTCCGTCTTTGGCTGCGTTGTAACAGCAATTTCTCATCATAAAATTCTCAAAGCTGTATTTGGATTGATTCGTTCATGTTTGAGAGAAATCCAATTGCCATCAAATCCCGTAACATGTAAAAAGTGTAACGTGTGTTTTGTAATTTCTATAATGTCTTTAAGTTGTGGAGATCTATTATTTGGCTCAAAATCGCTGTAAATTCATCAAATGTGGATCTTAAGTTGTACTAACAATAACCCTAAACTTTTCTAGCTCAAAGAACGTCATTAGATCTTTAAGTCACATGGATGTTTGGGATAAACAGATGAATCCTTTGCATCTTCCTTTGTATCTTCTGCTGTTGCTAATTTTATCTCCTCCTTTACCGCCTCCATAAATCTCTGTGGTCTTGCTCTAGACCTTCTGTTTCCTGTAGCTCTAAACTCACCTTCCTGTTAGCCTACACCTACAATCAATATTAGTCCACTGAATGTGTCCAAAGAACATCTTAACCTGTTGGTTCTTACCCAGTGATAATAATGAACAAGTCCAATCTGTTCCAGGAGTCTCGGAGGTACGTGAAGCGTCCCAAACAGAAACCTCTGGAAAGGATTTTCAGCGCGGCCTCCACAGTGTAAATAGACAAGAAAACCGATCTATAAACAGAAACAAACACAGGCAGATCAGCAGTGTTTTACATAGAAATGACTGAGTTTGGGGCTCTTCTGTTTGCATGTTTTCTCTGTGTCTGCGTTTACACTAAAAACTAAAACACGACTATGGAACACAAATAAAGCAGGATTAACTAACTCCTGTGTAAATACACTTCACCAGCTATTTTATTAAATTGAAAAAAGGCACTAAAATGCATTCAAAAGTGGATTTCTGCAGCTAAACTGACAAGAAGTGAATCAAAACTTTTTGAGTTTTTAAACTTGAAAAATCATTATATAAAGCAGGGGTCTGTAGCTCGGGAGCCACCACCTTCCAAGTAGCTCGCCAAAAGATTTTAGAGAATTAAAATGATCCTTTATTACTCAAGTTTTATTTATTGCATGGCTAATTCTATTGCAAAATGTATGTTTAGATATTGTGTCCACTTCTAATTTTGCGTGGGATTCAGAACCCACACTTCAGCATAGTGCGAAGACTGGGTCACCACGCCCTCCATCTGCGATTCAGACCAAATATACATCGTACCGTGCAATCAGATTAGCTTATTAGCGTGACGCAGATGAAACAGAGGAGCTGATTGGTCGTCTGTCATTTAGACCAAAATTTAACTTCACTCACCTCACATTAAAATTGTTTTTTGCTTCGCTCATTGATTCTGCAGAAATGCGTGATGTTTTTCACTTCTACGTGATATTTTTTTCATGTATTTTTTTCGTCGGGAGCAGCCATGTTGGATTTTCCACGGCGGAAGATGCGTCTCTGATTGGCTAATTAATCTGTAAATCATGGCAACAGAACTCCGAAAAGGGACACGGTGACCAGACGATATATTTTTAATATATCATCTGGATTTTCCAGGCAACTTCTAATTAGATTTTGGCAAAATTTCATAAAGGTCTCTCAACTATGCCACAGTTAACTTCAATTTTTGGTCATCGCTAAAAAGTAGTAGCTCGCCACCAATTTTCTTTTGCAAAAGTAGCTCTCCTGGTGAAACAGGCTGGAGAGACCCCTGATTTAAAGTATTAGTAGTAATTTGTTGCCTGACCAGCCACAAGCTTTGACAAACAACTTTACAAAGACGAGAGAGAAAGTGAGTGGCTGTGTCTTAGGTTCCATCCAGACTCTTCTGTATTTGAAAAGAATGTAGGAAGGGCTGGTCAGGCAAAGTAAATTGGCATTTCATCAATGTAATTACATGTCATGCTTTCCTTAGTTCGTCCTCGTGAAAAATGCACCTCCAGGGCCTCATATTCAACTGTAAATTAAAATACGCCAAACATTTAGATTCGTCCTACACCTAAAAAAATGATAAAAATTGGATTGTGAGCTCATCTCTGTGACAATCTGCCTTTTGATAAGATCGTCATATTGCATTGCTGCATCTGTATGTTCAAATACATTACTCTTAGTCTCAAGTCTTTATAGCAACTTGGTCTTCTTTTTTTAAGTCTCCTTTGGACTGTACCTTTAATTCGTAAAAGAAATTAATTTTATCAATTTTTCAAGTTTGATTTAATAAAATACATCAATTTATATCAATGAAACACGATTTTTTTTAGCATGTTTTAATGTCTAAAAGTCATTATTAATGTAAGAAAAACACATCCCTAACACTTGTTTTGCAGCAACACACAATGTTCTAATTCTTTTATTAACTTTTTATTGAAGGGGTGAGGTTGCTTTTTTTGTCTCTGAAAATCTGGCAAAATCTGGATTTAGCTATTTATAGTGAATTACGTTTACCTCAAAGACAAGAGGAAAATAAACGGTCTACAAGTTTTGTGATAAAATCGAAATCGTAATTTGGCTCCAAGAAAATTGTGATGTTAATTTTTCGCGCAGCCCTACTTACACCTGATGTACTCCGAGTGCGAGCTTGGTGCAGGTTGATACACATGTGGGTCTCACAAGTTTAATAATCAATGCGTCCTCAAAACAGATCTCGCATATCGAAATGTATCGTATCGTGTTACACCCCTAACAAGAATCCGTAATGAGTGCATATTTTCCCGGAGACCGGAGCAGTCTGATGTTGCTTTCAGGTCATGATACTTTGAGCAAATACAGGCCGCAGTTAGTTTTTCCATTTTTCATTTTGCCCAACTTGCAGTTTTGAAACTCCAAATGTTCTGTTTTTGGGAACATCTTGAAAGCCATCAAGTCAAAAGTGTCTTGTTGGAATTTGAGACACAAAGACTTGTCCTGTTTTGTGTTATGACTCATATTTCTGCCATTTCCGCTCTGATCATAATTAACAACACGCACTATTTAAAATGCCTCCAACGAAACAGAAGATTACAAAGTGATTTACTGGTCCCATCATTTTGGAAAAGGTCCCAACAGAGATCTGTACGCAGGCTCTTTCTTGATGTTATTAATTAGAAACTGTTAAGTTCAGACTGAGAGCAGCGTTGGAGCAGTGTAGGCATGAGCTTGTTTTTGTCTGTGATTAGTCCCAGTTAAATTCTGGATTAGTTCTGCTTTAGTTCTAGTTGAAATGCCTTAGCTCTACTCTCAAAACCAGCCTCAGCATTTCTAAGCTACAAAAAAGTATCAAAGTCGGATTTGAAAAAAAAGTGTCCGTGCTTTTATTTAATCACGAGGGAGGAGCTACCAGAATATTCCACATTACTCCTGTTTTGTCATCTCTCCAATGGCCTCCGGTTAAGTTCTGGTTGGGCTAGGCAACATCGTGATAACATTTTATTTGTGAGCTTATCCCTGTGACAATCTGCTTTTTCTCTTTGATGCAATACAGTTTTTCCAACCCACTTTGCTCAGTTTCAGAGTTGCCAACTTTTTTTTAAGTCTCCAATGCGCAATAGCAGAGTGGTTAGAGCTCTGGCTTCCCAATAAGGAGAGCGCAGATTCGACTCCCGGGTCCAACCATATCAATATATCTCACAATCTTTCTGGGTAGAGTTTGCATGTTTTCTTCCTGTGTCCCTGTGGGGTTTTCTCCATGTACTCTGGTTTCCTCCGACTTATTTTTGGTCAATGTTAAGATTTTCTTTGTATTTATCGATCATATCGGCTATCTGCCTCAGTTTTGGCTGATATCTGATGAGGCAGTTGCTTGGGCTTTTCCTCTGTGTAAAGCTGCACTCACAGTGATCAGCTGAGCTCTGAGTGGTTTTGAGAGAAACAAAAAGACTTCTTTTATCCCTCTCCATTCCTAAGTCTGCAGTTTGGATTTTATCATTAAAATCCAAGCTGCAGACTAAACATGGAAATCAGCGTTTCATTTTATGCAGCTAAGATCTGGAACTGTCTTCCTGAAGATATAAGACAGGCATTGACTTTGACAATGTTTAAATCTAGGCTCAAAACATTTCTTTTTGTCTTTGCATATGACTGAAACAGCTTTGTCTGCACTCCTTATTTCTTTACTTCTTTTAAAGTAAATTTCATGCTGATTATTTCTATTTTTTAATAAAGTTGTTTTGTTTTGTAATTTTGATGCATCTTTTCCTGCCTTGTAAAGCACTTTAAATTGCTTTGTGAATTGTGCTATACAAATAAATTTGCCTTGCCTTGTCTTAAAGTTTTATTCTTGTTCTGTGACTTTGTTTCTTGGGCCAAAATACAATTACATTCTGTGAAAGAGACGCACAAGTACCCTGGTGAACAATAGTTTAAGTTGAAGGTTGTTTTGGTTTGGTTTCACCCCAGCTATTCTTTTAAAACTAAAATAAGAAAATCGGCCTTGAAATCGGCCATTGATATAGACATTTTTTGAAATATCGGTATTGGTCAAAGAAAAACCCATACCGGCCGATCTCTAGTTTCTTCCCACCTCCTGAACATCTGAACATCACCGTAATTTTCCCTATTGAATGATTGAGAGAGTGAATGACTGTCTGTCTCTAGCCCTGCGGTGAGTTGGCCTCTGTCCAGGGTGTTCCCCCGCCTAAGGCCAAAGTCACTGGAATAGGCTACAGTCACCCGCCATCCCTAATGGGGACAAGCGATAGAAAATGAAAGAAAAATAATTTTAAGCCTGACTCTACAAAGACTTAAAAAATCATCAAAATTTGGCTTAGAATAGTACAAATAAATCCTGCTGCAAAACTTTTATTCACTCCAAATGTTAAGTTTGGTGTGGGAGCTACTTTAGAGGGTGGTGTTGACAACCCATGAAAGAAAAGGCATTTTGAGAAAATTATAAAGAGTTCTTAAGTAGATAAATTAAACAAGTAATAATTAAACAATAATATTTTTTAGGAGCTGATTTGAAAATTTACATGAAAGTCTAAGTCCTAATAAAGCAAAATCACTGAAAAACAGAAGAAAAGAACTTTTGCTTGCTGTGTCTGACAGTCTGTGTTTTCTTGTGTTAAGACGTAGATTTGTCTGGGTCTGTCCTTGAGTAAACTTTGAAAACAAATAACTATCTTTAGTGGAAAAGCTTGCTAGTTTGTTTTACTTGGCCTGAACCCTGGAAATGAAGACTGTGAGACTAGTGTCTAAGCCCTGTCCTCCATGTTTGCTTTGGGGCCTCTACTTAACTACCACTGTCACACCTTTACTTCATTTTGTTCTTAAGGAAAAGCTTTACGTCGACATTTGAGAATCTGCAAATTTTAAAATAAGGTGGCAAAGGGAAAAATACTTTACAACATTATATGCTATGTCATTAGAACATGGCATAAACATCATTATTACAGTTTATGTTTTGGTTATAAAGCCAGAAAGCATTAGTAAAATTTGAAAAAAAAAAAAACATTACATAATAATAAAATAACAGAGTCAAAAGAATCATTGTGTGTGGAGACAGGTAACGCATGCTTCAAATGTCCAAAACTACATATGTCGTCACCAGAGACTTTTAACGAGGTAAAAATGTTACTGAGTTCTTCTTTAAAATGCTAGTTAAAGTTTGACGCACATACTTTTATTTGAAAAATGCTTTCAACATTCAGACAGTGGCAAAAGTCTGAGGAAAACACCTGATAAATGTGTTTAAGTTTTTCCTTCTGGGAGCATTTTGTTGTCACGGCAACAGCGCAAACTTTAGCTAGCTTCTTTGCTAACTATATTGGGAGATTTAAGACCATTGTTGAACAACAAATAATTCAATCATCAAACAGATTAAAAACATATTTTTAAGGATGAAACCTTCAGGAGTTTGACTGTGTGTGAATCTAAAGTTTGTGTCTTGTTGTTTATCTGCTTTTCTCCCACTGTTTACCTATTTATTTTAATTTAGCCCTTTATTTAACCAGGGAAGTCCCACTGAGATTCAGAATCTCTTTGCAGGGGAGCCCGGGGGAAGGGTCACGGAGGCATTAATGGACATGTTTTTAGTTGTAGGAGGAAACCGGAGTACCCGGAGGAAACCACGCAGACACGGGAGAACATGCAAACTCCACATAGAAAGGCCCCAGGCGGCCCGGGAGTCGAACCCAGGACCTTCCTTGCTATGAGGCCAGAGCGCTAACCGCTGCGCCACAGTGTCGCCCAACCTACCTGATTTTCTCTTTTTACACGCCACATATAAACTGATATTCTGCAGTAGTGGTTGTTTGCATGTATTATCAGACTTTGCCTGTTTTTTATATTTTTGTTGTGCTGAGTCCTTACAGGACAAAATCTAAATTCTATACATTGACTCTCATTATTTTTGCCACTACTAGAGTTTAGATACTGGACCTGAGCCCGAACCCAGCCCGAGCCCCGGGCCCACATTTCTCACGTAGTTTTGGGCCTGGCCGGGTTCAGACCAAGACGCAGAGCCGCACTGAAAGTGTGCGCTCCGCGGATGATTGACAGCCGCAACAGGACACATCGCAAAACCACCGCTGTGACAAAAAGTGAGTGTTATAAGTGGCCAACTATACGGAGTGAGAGGTTTGATGCACTGCGCAAAGTGAGGAGAGAGAGACAGAAGACTTGTGTGTAAGCACGGAGCAGGTAAAAGAGGAAGAGAACGAGAGACAGGGAAGGCACGTCTTTCATCCGCGCGACCAAGGGAAAAGAGGAAGAGAGAGAAAGGCACACATGTTACTGCGTGGTGAGAAAAGAAGGAACAAGAGGGAGAGAGCGAGAGAGAGACAGAGACAGAAAGAAAAAAAGAGAGGAGGGGGGGGGGGGTGGAGGAGCGCTTTTCGTGGGGAGGGAGAGACACTCTTGCATGTAAACAACATCATAAAGAGCTTTATCTGTCATTAAAATGCCACAGTTCAGTGAGTGTGCGGCTACCGGTCGGCAGACACAGAAACGACTCGCGTTCCGGTCGTGTTCGGAAACGACGTGTGCGGGCTCGGGCTGGATTTTTTGGACCCGATCTAAACTCTACCACTCACTGCTGACTTTTATCCTCTGATGTCACTGCATAACTTCTAAAGACCCATTCCTTGGCAAAACTAGCAAAACACAATATATCGGTTATTGTGAGACTTCATTTTTCTGTAATAGTTTAGAGCATAATTGTGAACAGGAGAAAAATTTGATTAATTGCACAGCCCCATTTCTGGCTGCTGTTATCAGTTACTGCCACCTCCTCCCTCCTCCCTCCATCCCTCCCTCTCCCTCTCCAACTCTCCCTCCCTTCTTTTAGGTCGTTTAGTCACAGATTTCTCTTCACATTCAGGACAATCACAGACTTTGTGCTCTGCTCCACTGACATTCTTCGGCCTGATGTTAAAAATCCAGTTTTTGTTTAAAGGTTTCGCAGATGCCTCGAGCTAACTCCCATCCCAAACGACACACACATTTCCCAGAATCCCCGTTCGACTAAAAGCTGTTTACTCTCACAAAAGAACTTGGCCCCAATATAAATCTCCCCAAAGCTGAGACCTGGAACTGGGGGTTGCTAGTAAAGTAGAGACACTTATGATAAACTTCTCTTTGTGAAGGATTATCTGTTAAAGTTGTTATCACTTACATTTTTGCTTTCAAAGGTCATAACTGTGCATAATTTAGTTTACTAAGAAAACAAAAAAAATTTTTGAAAGAAGCGCTACAAGACCTGTTTATAGTTTATCGTTAAAAGTTGTTTTAAGTAAATGGGAAAAAAACACTTTAAGTTTGCAGAACATACAACTACAGTATATCTAATTATTGTATCAGTCAAAACATGGCCAAGTAATTGACCCTTTGCATAGAGATCAAGATCATTCTCTTAAGAACCAAACACCAAATGCAAACATCAACAAATGAACATCATGTCCAATGCTTTTTAATTCACAATAAAGCTGGCTGCAGACTACAGGAGTTTTGGCCCGATTTAAGCCCGATGTGCCTCTCTACGAGTTCGGAGAGGCGTGGCCAGAGCAACGATTTTCGTAAAGAGATTTTTCGTCGTTTCTCTCCTTATGTTTGTGCGTCACTGCGACTATTTGTCAGGATGCATCATCTTGAGGTTCACATGCTGCATGTGCACATAAAATAAAGAAAAAAAAACATCGCCTCATCAACTGTAAACAAATGTAACGCTTTGTGCACGTAATCCAAGGGTGGAATTCTTTTTTACGATCATTACGCACGTCATCTCCAACGCATCTGCTCCTTAAATGATGTGAGAAGCACCGACTTTATTATATAGAATATGGCCAACACGGAGTTTGTTAAAACATTTTCATTTCTCGTCCACAATGCGTCAGTGTAACAGCTCCTTACCTTTTATGAGCCTCGCCCTCTGTGTTTATAAACCTGCTTTAATCCACTCACGTTTCATTCTTAACTTTTATAACAACGCACATGTGCTCGATCACGTGACACACGCGCTGTTCGCCGCTCACTCCGCTTCAAAAGTCTGTGTCATCTCTGTTCTTCCTGCGACGATAATGCGACTGTGAGACAAATAATTGTTGTAATGTCTGTGGCCTCTTCTTTTCTTTGGCACATCAAAAAATTGTAAAAGATCCAAAACTCCTGTAGTCTGCAGCCGGCCTAACTTGGTTTTACAAATCAAATTTAAAAGTCAGATTGCATTTGAACAATGCATTTTTATCCGTGGACACATATCGGTCATGTTTATAAGAAGCTATAGAGACCATAAACCTTCGCTATCTGCCACAGTGTTTTTAAAAGACTAAGTTGTGTTTTACCATTCTGCTTTTCCTCTATTGAGATTTGTTTGTACATCGAAAACTTTTATTGCAGAGGTGGGACCAAGTCATTATTTACCAAGTCTCAAGTAAATCTCATTTGTAGCATAACTTTTGTTTCGCACAGTGATAAGTTAGCTGACAACAGGCTGGTTAATGTCGCTGCTACAGCTTCAGCACAACAAATTGAAGCTGCTCGGTCCGTATGTATTAAAGAGAAGCTACCCTGAAACATCTTTTTTTGAATTGTTAAACTGTGCATATGGTGTTTAAGTAACAGTGCTGTTTTGAGCCATTTTTTTTGTCATTTTAGTGCAAAATGAGTAAATTAGCAAGTTTCAGGTCAAAAAGTTAAAACCAGCTGTGTCTCACTGCAAAGGCTGGTGACATCAGCGAGTATTGCTCACCCAAAACTAAGCACTAATTTCAGACACCTGTTTCAATCTAATCACATTGCTGCTTTCTACTCCAAGCCACGCCTTTGCCCTTTTCTAAGTGCTTTTCAATGAGTGTGCTGTGTTTGTGGGTGTGCTGCCCTTTAAATATTATTAGCCTACATAATATTGTGATGTCGCAACCTCTTGCCAAAAAAATGTGACATATTACCCAGCTCTAGCTGTGAAAGGTGTTTTTGGTGTGGTGGAAATTCAATCAGACACAGGGAAGCAAATGCAAACTACGCATTAGGTTTCCAGAAATTGAACCCAGAAGAGAGTTAACACTTTCAAAAGAATGTACTTACTCCAAGATGAAACCCCAGCCCGCCGGTTGCATGAAGAAACAGTTCACCAACAGTGTCACCAACAGCAGAAGAGTGAAGAGCGTTAGCTGAGGTTAAGGGCACAATAACTGTAATGATACAGCTAAACATTACTTAGCATAACATATGTAGGGTGTACAATTAGAGTTTTGAAAAGTATTGCAATCACACACGATCTTGTGTTGGGTAAAAACATGATTATCACTATCTCAGACACTTGATTCTGTAATAATTCAGCATCAAGAGTAAATTTTAGATTTAGGAACAGCTGGATGAGAACTGTGTGGAAACAAGTCAATGAGCCTCTCACAGACTGTTGTTTTTGTGTCATGCTCTAAGAAACTAAACACGAACCAGAAAAATAGAATATGTGAAGTATTTCTGCTTTCTGATTAGATAATTCTCTTAAGAACCAAAACACCAAATGCAAACAAATATTTTTATTTAAGAATCAAGAATCAAATTTAAAAATCAAATTATATTTGAACATGTTTGCTTTTTTTTTTTTATCTGTGGACACACATATAAGTCATGTTTGTGAAATCTGAAATCAAATACATATGGTCCTTTAACTTGAGAAGTAACAAAAACTGAAAAACAGAAAAAACACAGACACAATACTAAAAAACTAAGTTGTTTTTGCTTCATTCAATTTTTTTTTTAATTTTTCAGATGGACCAACTGTTACCAAGTCAAGTAAATCTCATGTTTTTCAAGTTGATCCAAGTCAAAAAAAAATCCAATTTAGTTCAGAAAAGTCAAAATATTAAATAACATGGTAATTTTTGCTGTTTTCTTAAATCCAGGTTTAATCGTGCAAAAAGGCAGCTTAAAGTAATGTAAACATCTAGTTAAGGAGAAAAGACTACACCTCATCTACACTCCATCCGGCTGTCACGCTGTATAAACCACCAGACTTCTCCTCCCCCTTTTTTCCTGCCCACCTTCCTTTTTAACGTTTTCTTTGCCTTTTTTTTTAGGAAAGCGAAATACGAGACCCAGGAGCTTAAGCCCCACCGAAGCCACAATCATTCATTTACGTAATGTGTAGTTCTGCTTTCAATTCTAAGGTGGTGTGGTCCTTGTTAGTGGAGTATTATATATACATTGAACTGATCTGTCCCTTTAAAATCTACTTTGCATTGGACTTTGACACTCCTGTTTTAAGGATTAAGGATAAAAAGCATTTGTATTTGTTTTTTAATAAGAAAAACTAACCATTGAAAATTTATTAATATTGTCATTATTAGTGTAACTAGTTCTAACATAGACACAATCGGCAACTGATGTGGGGGAAAAGTTGTTAATCAATGGAAAACCCAATTTTTTTTGCTTTGTCGCTTCCTGGCAGATTAAGTGTATTTTAAGCACAACAATTCAAGTGGAGTCGGGTCATTCTACATTCCCAGAGTTTGGTGGAAGACAAAGTATACAAAAACCATCAAAGTGTGCGTTTTGAATGTTAAATGTTTTATTTAGAGTGTTCGATTTCAAATTATGAACTTTTTTTGCACATTTTAGTTTGTTTTTGACTTTTTTTGCCATGTCCGCGGGGGGGGGGGGGGGGGGGGGTATGTCATTTAAACAAAAGTCAGGATTTGTGTGTCCTTGAGTTTGACATACCAGCCCATCGCATTAACCTCGTCACTCTACAGAACATGGTGTTGTTTCCGCAAATGGCAGGACAAAAGATTAAAGTGACGTCATTAGAGCCACTAGAAGCACCACGTTTAAAATTAGACAATTCCCACTTATATTTCTTTTTTAAATTTACATTTTCTAATCTTAGATAGAGTCTGTAAAGCATAACCATATCACCTCGTCACAACAAACAGCAAAAACATTTTTGTTGCTTCTGACATAGCTTTAAATGCAATAAAAATGTAGTTTAAAGGTGCACTGTGTAACTTTATGGAGGTGAAAGTCAACATCACAATTCAATACAAATATGAAGATAAAATAATTCTTTAGAACATTCTTTTTGGGAATAACTACATTTTTATGTCATAATATGAAAAAATATAGCTAAATGAGCTGCAGGAGGCCCTCCTCTTTTTGGGGCCACGCAAGCCCGCTCAGAGTAAAGTTACACAATTTTATCATTTATTTTGTGTCACAAAGACATCTAAACTAGAAAAACATGTTTTTATTCAAGTTTATTTTTTTGGGCAAAAAGTTACACAGTACATCTTTAAAAGTTAAAGTTTGATTTCTACCTCATCTAGCTAAACCACACAGTGACCTGTAATCATATTTTAGGTCCAATTTTACCACCTCATCACATACAGTATATCGTCAAATATCAATATGACGGGATAGTACAAAAAAAAGAACATGTATGAGGTGGACCAATATATTTTTCAGGCAGTTTAAATGGCCTTTTTGGTTGTCTGTTTGTAAAAATAGGATTACTTGAGATAAATGTTTGAAAATTTTTAAGCCAAAAGTCACCGTTTCTGTAGAAAGACCCGTCACAATTGAGTCTTACTGCAGTTTGTTGATGTGGTGTTATCGCAGAAAAGTAAACAGCTTGTTTTGTAGATGTTAAAAAGGCAAACAACAGTAGCATCTAGTATATTTACAGATCTGGGCATTTGGATGACTTTATTCTTCCTATATCCTTCCTTCAATCTACATTTGCTGTTGAAGTTGTTGAGCAGTGAGTGATAAGAATGTTGTTGTTGTCCATAAAATAAACGCACTACTGTTTGTATGTGTTTTCCCCCACACATGACTGTTCTAACTGTATCTATGTCTCTACAAAGCATGAAATCAACATTTTTAACAAGCTTGAGATTCTGTCATTCCTAATTATCACTGATATGTGTGGTCCTTTTCAACTGAAATGAACTACAGCTAATCTTTGATCAGTAACAGTACGCGTTTTGAAGACTGAATATTAATATTTTAGAACACCAAGTACCATATTTTGCTCTCTGAGGAAAACTCTGACTATCTGACTACCCAAATCAGAGAAAAAATTGGTTTAAAATGAGACTAAATCAGGCCTTAATCAACGATGAGAGAAAATATGTAGATCTAATAATACTTAGTCTATTATATTGTCTGTACATGAAGCAAATATTTAAACTGCAGATGTCTTCAAGGGTAAAACCGTACAGAAAATTAGTAATGACGACTTTGACATAACAAAATCTAACCGAAACGTCGTCTAGCTTTACTACTTACTCTTTCATAAACTCGCACTGAGACTGTTTGTAAAGGATATCAGTGGTTCAGGATCTTGATGGCCACACGTCTAAACAAACTGAACGGGCTGAAGTGGTAACAGGAAGCATCTGCGTTGAATCTGGTGAGGACTCTTCCTTTGGAGACCACGACGAATGTCTGGGGGGGCAAAGGGCACAGGTCAGGAGGTCAACATGCATTCCCAAGAGGCACGGTCATAGACGGGAAACGCTCCATCTCTGCCTGTTGTTACAAACTGGATCATATCAGGAGAGGCTATACTAAATTAACATTTGTAAAGAAAACAAAATAACTCAGAGATGTGTTTGAAGAGGGAAAAACATTATAATTGCGACTAAATTCTCACAAAGCTTAAGTTTTACACACTAATTATTAGTTATCTAAAACAAAAAAATTGGTTTGGGGATGCTGAAATGTGACAGGGGGTCTGGGGGTCCTCCCCCAAGAAATTTTAGCCAAAATACATAATTAATTTGAGCTATCAATTTATTTATAGCAGGTTTACATGAGTAACAATTGTCTTTTTTTTTAGATAATTAATAAAATTGGACTACACATGCTGCCTTTAAGAAGTAGGCCTACTCATTAATTATGTCTAAATGCTGGACTGGTGCACTTGCATTTATATCAGCATGTTTTATTATCATTTTCTACAACCTTTATTAGTGTCATCACTGTTATATGTTGCATTAGCTCCTAGTTTGTGAATTTAGTTCTGTTCACTGACAATGGCAATAAAACTTTTGTCAGTGAGGGTTCTTCAGACTGCAGATGCGGCCTAGGGTTTGCAAATTCTCAACCTGCTGCCTCCAGCTTTGCCTCTCCTGTCTTTAGCACTGCCTTTTGTCTGTGAACTGCTGCAGCCTCACATTGGACACTGTACACAGATGCTCTCATAAAAGTGGACAATGGCTTTGTACCAGTTGACAACTTCTGCATTATTACATTATAACTTGGGTTTTATGCTAAGTAACGCTCCTGGCTAGAGCAGACCTGGACAAACTGCAGCACACGGGCCAGTTGCGGCCCTCCACCGGTTTAATCAAGCCTCCAGCATGTTTTTGAGATAAGCATAACTTCACACTGCAAAGCGTTATCATCAAGTCTAAAACTACTAGGATTCAAAATATCCATCTTCATTTTTGTTATTTTAGCCAGATAAGAACAAAATTGCTAATGTCTGGCACTCGTTTTATCAACTAAAACCATCTTAACCAGAAAAAAAATAAAGATTAAAATACAGATTTCAAGGCATTTTAGCTAAGCTAGAATTACATTTTTATAGTATAATTCATATTTTTTTTATTTTATTGTCTTGGCTATGGAGCATGTGTTTGCACTTAATAGTCTATAATAGCCTATTTTTTATACAAAATGTGATTGAAATAACAACAAATTCTTACTTCAATAATTGTGGTTCAGCCCTTTGTCATTAGTGTGGATTTGAATAAGACCCTCTGGGAAAATTAACTGTACACTCCTGGGCTAGAGGAAAAAAAATAATGACCTGCTTTGCAAAGTGGTTTGAATTGGCACGTTTTTTAATTAAACTGATTTTGTGCTCTTGTTAAACATGTTTATTCTGTGTTCTGTCGGCTGTGAGCTCAAATAATGTCAGTAATTGCTAATATATCAAAAGAACTATTCTACATTTCTTTCCTTTAAATAAGAATAAAATGGATTGTTTTAGCTCATCATCATTAATGTTAATTGTGCATTTTACAGCTCAGCTCTGTTAAATTGTTTAACTGACTGTAAGCAAAACAGATTGTTATAATATATTCAGAGAGTAAAGTTAACTGAATGAATCTCAAAAAAAAGGTTTGTCCCCACTATGGTTACTATAGCAACTTCAGCACTTGCGCCAAAGTGTCTGGGCCATTATTTAGTTATAATAATGACTGGAGCGAGCGTAGCCATGGTAACCTGAGGCAACACATGTCCAGTTCCAGCTCCTGCTGTGTTGAAAAAACTCTAGTAAAGAACTCATACAAACTAATGGGAAGCTGAAGTTTTTAGTAATATTTATTTTTACATAGTTTCATATTTAATCTTTTTGTGTTTTTAGTTTAATTAATGCCCATGCTTAAGTGGACAAATGTGAAAAAATCTTGAAAAAGCATACTTTTAATTATTGGTATTAAATTCATTTAGTTAATAGTTGCAAAGTAAACAAAGTAAATGATAAATGCCGCTAGTGTTGCTCGATTATGATGAAAATAATAAATCATAATATTTAAAGAATAATTGAAATCATGATTATTCAAACATTATTTGTTAAAATGAGTGCAGAGCAGTAGCATTCCTTAAATGCGAAGAGAGAAGAGATAATTAAATTGTGAGATATTAATAAAATGGACAGTTCTAAATGTATTTTACAATTGTAAAGAAACAATCTGAAACTTTTGCAACTCAAGGAAATATCGGAGCACTTACAAACTCACTTATGAGTCACGGTTCACAATCACAATTACTTGATTGCACATTTTTGTAAACAATCACAGCATTAATCATAATTGAAATTTAAATTTGATGAATTGCACAGCCCTAAATGCCACAAATATAGTTTCATTCTGCATTAAATATAGCTCAATGCAGTGTTAAAGGTTGAATATTTACAATTCAAAGAAAAATGCAGAGACACAGACAGATGACATTTTCTGTCTTATCATGACCGCAAATGTCAGAATATAAATCAGTGTTTTTTAATCTTCTTGGGGGTCCCCTGAGAAAGTGAAACATTGACACTGATATGATAAACAAAACTTGACGCCTTTAAAATTCCGTAAACGATCTAGATTCCAATTTCCAGGATTATCAATGAGTTTATCTAGTCTCATAGCTTCAAATAAATAAAACCGACTGAAGATTATTAAGTGACAAGTAACATTTTGTGTTTGGGGGCTGTGACTGTGAAAAAGGTTGGGAACAACTGTGCTAAATCTTTCATCTATAACTTGTATGGCCTTGTTTTTGGCCTCTAGTTTCAAGTCGAATTTTGCTGCCCAAATCAAACATCATCCCAAATCAGACAATGTTCCTAAAGGGGTAATGACACAGTCCATAAAATCATACCAGAACAGCTAAGGAATCATTGTAATCATTAATATTATCACAGGTTTTGTAAATTGGTAACTTGAATGATTCATATTTTATCTTTTAATAACAGACAAAATCAGACTACACATAATTTGAAAGTGAAACCTTCTGTGATTGGTAGAAAGGGTCAGGATCCTCCAGTGGGACGTTCTGAAGCTCAGAGGGCGGGGCTCCGTAGAAAAAGGGCAAGACTTTTTCAGACTCCAGTTCAGGGGCTGGCTTCAGGTGGCATCATCATCAACCTGTGGGAAATGATATGTTCTTTTCACTTTTATAAAATGCTTTCATCCAGTAACTAAACAAAATTTCAGCTCCGATAAAAGATTTTAAAATGTGGTCTGGTTCTAAACTAATGTGTAATGTTAAAATATTACATGTATACTGGTCAAAGTCCCAAAACAGAAACTATCCTCACCAGTTTGTTCTTTGAGTCCATGAGTTTCTGAATCCGCTCCAGTGACGCCGGAGAGAAGCGCCTGAACACTTCTGTGCCGACAGGAGGCAGCAGAGAGTCGACGCGGGTTTTCTGCAGCGCGGCTCGAACGTCATTGTCACCGGACAAACTCGACCTGAGAGAAAAAACACGATATCAGTGCTTCTAAAAGTGACAGAAGTTTAAATCACTAGTTTACACAAAGTTGGATTGATTCATGCATGTTTGAATAGTCTGCATTGTTTTTCAGCTGATGCTCGACTGCTTAGAAAATTCCTGTCTTCACCTACCACTATACCCACCCACTTGTCTTTATTTTCTTGCGATTACTCAAAAACTACATTCAAACTCACCAGCTAGAGTTAAAAATTGTCACATAGATGCTTTCCAACAAAAACAGTAAGTAATTTAAAATCTGCTGCTTGTTAAAGTAAAATTTAACAATGAAAAGACGAGGCTCTGCAGTTTATAACAGGAAGTGAATGAACCTGTTTACAATTAAGACGATTTATAATAATTTTGTCTTACATGAACAAAAACTAAATTGATGCTCTACCTGTGTTCAAATTAATTATAAAATGCATTCAAAACACAATAGGTCTCCTTTGAAACAGCTCTGACACTAAATTATGTGCTGTCTGTAAGTGCAACCAATAAAAAGTAATTTATTTTTTTGATCCAGAAGCCAGTCTTTGATAAATTTGGATTAAAATAATTTTCAAGAAACCTTTTTTGATCTTTAAACTTAGGCATTCTAATAATATAAAATTATTCATTACGGATTCCCTGTGTCATCATAAACTTGCAGGAATCACTGCAATCAGAATGTTTTATTCTTTCTTGATGTATCTGCCACGCCTGTTTTTTTCTCCAACCCAGTTATGCCACATACCATCACTTTGCATTGGTGGCTATGTGGCTATGCTAGCAAAAGTTTAACGTTATATTTTTAAAATATTTACTTAAGGGGTTTGGATAAGGTTAGGGTTAGGTTCAGTTAATTTGGTTAAGATTAATTATTTGGAAAAGGTATGCCAGCCAGGAAAAGGCATAACTGTGGAAATAAAGAGATTTTAGATAGTCTGGTCTGGAGGGACAGAAGTCTGGTCTGGAGGGACAGAAGTGAGCTGGTTGCCATGGTAATAAGTTTATAAATTGTTGCTAAACGGGTAAACTGTTATATTTTTTTATCATAACCCTTACCCAAACTTTTTCCCTAACAATGCCCATTACCCTAACCCTTTTCTAAACGTATCTATTCTCCTAAACTTTATCACCGTCCCTTCGGTTATGAGTAGAATTTACCCCCCCAAAAAAACGCATCTGCCGCTATCCACATACAATCAGTTAACATACAAATGGTTAATATTTCATGGACTTCCCTTACTTGCCACCAGATATTAACTACTAACAACAAAAACAACAAATACAGCATAAACGTGTCTAAAAATAAGTAATTAAGGGGTTCGTTGCATATGAAATGTGCGCTAGCTTAAATGCTAACTAGCTAGCACGCTAACTGTATGCTAAAGTTTTTACTATTTTTTTTTTTTTTTTATGTTTAGTGACCAAATTGTACTCATAAATCAACTAGACTTGCCTAAGAAAAACGTAATACACGCTACACCCGAAATATCAAATGAAAAGCACACTTACAGCCGCTTTAAAGAAAATAAAACCAAACTAGTTCCAACTCTTGTCACAGGAGGGCGCACAACAAATATAAAGCAGAACTTTATTAAATAAATTTACAATGTATCATGCAAAATCAGTTTCACTTCTGAAAAAAGTTGTAAAAACACCTGAAAATAGTCCTTGGCGTTAAAGCGCTGGAGCCTGCCTGATATTTGAATTTTTCAAATAAAAAATAATAATAAAAACATAAAACAGAACGAGTTTTTTAAATTGCTTGCAGAACTCCAAACTACTGTATAGTATAAGCACATGCATCCTGAATATTCACTACAATTACTTCATGAGCATGTTTCACAACATCAAGGTGACAGAGGGGAGTTTAAATGAGAACTATTTTGTTTTTTCCATGTATTTCATAAAACTATAGCATAAGAAGATCAGTAATATATTCTTTGTTAGGGTAAACACAAAATTGATCTAAAAACAGGTCTAAAGGCTTCCTGTTCAAAAATGCTAAATTGGTAAACCACGCCTCTTTATTGTGAAATAAAAAATAACTATATAGACGTAAAATAAGACATTATTTTTGAATTCCTATGTAACAGGAAATCTCTGAGCTCTTTTGCACTGTTTTTTTAGCATTTCTGCAGCATTAGGTGAGATTTTCTAGAATAATTCCCTGTTGTAATTTCTTTTACCTCTATATTTGTCATGCTTTATTGCAAGATACCTAAAGATGTTTCTTATGTGTGTTTTTTTCAATGTATTTAAGAAAAAACTATGACTTTTGTAGATCAATGATTCACATTTTGTTCATTGAAAAGCACAAAAATGACAGAAAATGGCTTAGGAATATAAATGTTCGAATCTGCCACGCCTTTTCATTGTGGTATTCGCTTTTAAAGAGCAGTAGACTTTAAATAATTGCAATTTAAATACAGACAAGTGGGTGGGGTTAGGTGGTGGGTGCAGCCCTAGAGCATCAGCTGCAGGACAATACGAGATTACTCAAGCATGCATGAATCAACCAATCAAAAACAAACTAGTGATGAAAGAAAAGTGAATTTTACTTAATAGGTTCTTTAATGAGCATGTATTTGAGTCAAAACACAGCCAAAAATGTCTATTGCAACTCATCACAAACTTATATTATTTTGTGAATGGTGCAGGTTTACTCACAGCTGTGCAGCGGTGAGTTTGAGCTTGTGTCTGTTCTCCAGCACTTCTCCTCTCTCTTTGCGCCGGCTCCAGTAATCCAGGAAAGGGGTCTTCATGATGCCGCTCCGTCCGTCCACTGCTCCGACTCTGCTCCACAGGAAAAGTTACTCTACTGTTTTATGCAGACACAGAGGCAAAGGGAGGGGTGTTACGCAACCGCTACAACTCTCCACGGACGAGTGTGATTCTACTACAACGCTGCTGTTTTTGTGTCAGTCTAACATGTGTGTCAAATGCATGAGATGGTTTAAATGTAGGGGACTTTTTATGCAAAGTCAAAGAGTTTTCCAAACAGTATTTCTCATTATTAAATTACACACAGTTGGAGTAAGTTTGTATTATCCTGCAGCTGCTAAAACCTAACCTGTCTACTTGTTTGTATTTACCTGCAATTACTCAAAAATCAGATTCTGAGTAAAACATGAGGATGAAAAATGAATAGCTGGTAAAAACAAGCATTTTCTGAGCATCAGCTGTAGGACAATATATGATTACTCAACATGAATCAATCCAAATAAAATAAAGAGTAAACTAAAGAGAATTCTTCCATAGCATGGTTTAAACACCTAAAACAGTTGATTTTGCATTTGCTCTCTGTTGTGCTGAAAATGCTGATAATGTTTTAATATAAGGGGAATTAATTAATTGATTATCATCACGAATTCATGAAATGTTAATGAGGAATTAATGCATGAAGTCATGGTGAATTCATGATGTATTTATGCATTATTCATATGAGTCATCAAGAACGATCAGGAATTCACCAAGAATTATTTGAATTCAAGTGGTTTCATAAATAATTCTTCATGAATTCCATCATTAATTCATCGAATGAACTAACATGAAATCATGTTAGTTAAACATGACTTTTAAACCTACTAAGAATACAAGGAATGCACATGTTCTAAAGATATTTGAACCAAAAATAGTAATTAAGCAAGACTTTTGAAAGTCATAACGAACATCATGAATTTCCTTCACCAAAGATTCAAACAAACATAATCTAGTCTGTAGTAAAACATATAATGTCATTATTATTTAGTCCTTTGTGCTGCATTTGAGCTTCTGTTTTTGTTTTTAAATAAAGATTCAAGGCTTCCTTTATAGCGTCATTGCTTAGAATTAGAAACAGCACAATTAAAACCCAAATAGGTAGGTACAGTTATTCTGTGACATTTGCACATTTAAAATGTTTTAATTGTTCGTTTCTAATCCTATGCACTGCAAGGAACCCTCGAATGTTTATTAAAAAACAAAATCAAACAAAGCTCAAAGGACTAAATAATAATGGCATTACTAAAAGGCTAGATTATGTTTTGTTGAATCTTTGGTGAAGGAAGTTTATGATAACTCATGATGTTCATGCAGGACTTTCAAAAGTCATGATGAATTCATATTTTGTTATCTTTAGATCATGTGAATTCCTTGTATTCATAGGGTTTAACATGATTTCATGCTAGTTTGTTGGGTGAATCAATAGAAGAATTCATGAATAAATACATTCATGAAACCACATAGGGTGAGTTCTTGGTGGTTCATGATGAACAATGCATAAATATATCATGAATTCACCATGACTTCATGCATAATTCCTCATTAACATATCATGAACTGTGATGATAATCAATGAATTCACGTCCCGTCATTATAAAACTTTACCAAAATGTTTTTATTCATACCTTATTTACCATATGATTTTCTTTTCATTTTAACACAAACAAAACAATAAAAAACAGAATTCAGACAAATCCCTTTTTTCTATTAAATTAACTTGCATTTCAACCTGAACAAACTTAGAAAATTTTTTTTGATGAAAACCAAACGGACATGTTTCAGGCTTGTTTTCTTGCTTATGCTGCTGTCACCTCTTACATAACCGTGCACAATCCATTTGGGCGAGCACAAACTTTTCTCACATGATCCTAACTTGTCTCCCAGGTGAGGCACAGACAACATTTTGTTTACTACCTTCTCACTACAACTGCCTCCACAGAAAACACATTTATTCAAGCACATATTAACAGTGTTGTCACAATACTAAAATGTAAAACTTGATTTTGATACAAAACAAATGCATTAGATACACAAATCACAGGAACAAAAAATACTTCAAAAGAAAAATGTGCAAAAAGTGGATACAATAAGTTCAGTATAAAAATGTCAATTGGTACCTTAGTCGTTAGAAAGTACATGTCCTTCTGATTAAACCAGACAACACAAGATTTTTTTAACCTAATTTGTTTTCATGGAATACAGAGATTTATGCACTCACTCTTAAAACATGCCGAAAAAGTAACATTTTATCATGTTTTAAGTTTTGATACTTGTTCAAATGAGTATCTAGATTCGGTACTAGTTTAGGTATTGATTAATTTCTGATTTAAGATGGTTTTGACAACCCATGTGATTTATAAACATGAGTAGATCATAATTTCATGTTTTGTTCATTGTGCACCACAATATAAAAAACAGGGTCATTGATGTCTTATTGTTGTTATGTCGTTTTGCCTGGAGCAGCATTTCACCAACAAGCAGCAGATTTTTGTTTTTATTTTTGAAATATGTGACTTTTTGAGAACCTTTATAATAATTGCATCAGATGTACATGATGTGGGCGGAAACGGCGATAAAGTAAAACTTTTTTTTTAAGCCCTTCAGCCAGAGTTGCAAAGTCCGCTTCTTTATATCAATAATCCAATTAAATTCATTAGGTCTTCTGTTATAGTCATGTGTTGGTTATTCTTATGAACAGACCTCTGTTTGTATTCATACCTTGAACAAGAAAACACAGAGAAACAAAACAGGACCATGGTGACATTACCGTATGTGAGAGGGATAACTGAAAAAAAATACAAAGAGCAAGAACAAACATAACAACAGCACTCCAGTCAAACCACACACAAAGTTAGACAGTGGTTGTTATGCTAAGATAAAATAGAACAAGACCGCAAATGCAACGTTATTATGAAATTCCTTGTTTGTCCTGCAACAAAACATACGTAGGCGAAACTGGCAGAACCTTCAACCACGAAAAAAGAACGCAAACTGAATGTGAGAAAGAGACAGCAAGAACATGCACCAGGAACAACTCAAATCGCAATCTCAGACCACTGTAAGAGAGAGAACCACCTGATGGACTGGGACAACGCCAGAGTCATCGGCACCGAAAGAACAAATACCATCACTGGATCAGGGAGGCCATCGAAATCTGAACGTGTCCACCAGACTGTAAATCGAGCCCGATCTCACAAGAAAGCGTACATTTACCACATTATTACACATTATTAAATTAAGTATGATTAGCACAGTCCTCAGCTGTTTCGCGTAATTATAGTATCCTCACAGCCCCATTCATTTCAATGGTGGTTGTTAAGACGTGTTCTTATTTATGAATATTCATGAAATCCTGATTCTAATCTTAACCTGCCCCAAGCCCCAGACCTAATCTTATCAATTTTAGTAACTTTATGCCTGAACTTACATGTTTCACTTGAAGAAAAAGTCCTATTTTAACGCTGTGAAATCTCGTGTCATTTTTATGCTTTTTCATATCGTGCTAAATGCACGGCGTAACATAAGTACTAAAAATAGCTGTGAACTTGTAGTCCAAATACGCTCTTTTTGTGTCATGGTAAAAGTACGCCATCTAGTGAGACTGTGTTGGTAAATCGGGAGGAGGGGGCGTACCAACTCTCTCACACCTGGGACACAGTTCTGAAGAGGTCGGACTGCAGATGGCGCCAACGTCCTACTGTCCCAAGTAGGAAAATGGCGCTAAAACCTGTATAAACCAGCTGACGAAAGACCGAGTGACACTTCTGAAGAAGGCTACAGTGTGCAGCCGAAACTGTCAAGGTATGAATACAAACAGAGGTTTGTTCATAAGAAAAACCAACACATAATTCTTTATATCAACTTTGGGCTTCTTTTTGGAAAGTCGCTTATGAATTTTGACGGTTGAGGTTTGAGTTTTTTTGGTCCTGAGCAGCACTTTGACGTCATATACAATGTGTTTTTTTGCATTTTTTTCAAGTTTGAGTGGATGAAAATATACCCACTAATGACAGAAATAGACTTTTAGCATATTTTCATGTTTAAAGTCTTTATCAATGTTCAAATGCTCTTTAAAATATGCCCAAATCATTAACAATCGTCATATTAATTGATTATTTTAGGTACTTTTTTCTTGTTAATTTAGTTTATTTGAAAGATTATCCTGACAAACAAGCTTGAAATAAAATGAATTGATTGCAGGTCTGAAGTCGCTTGTTTTGGGCTTTTCTTTCTTTTTTTTTTTTTTCAAAAGCTTGTTGCTCTCTGAAAATCTGGCAACCCTTCAGCCTCAGTTGCAGGACAGAACAAGCTTTACCCAAACAAACAACATGAAGAAACACTGTTATAACTTTGAAAGGGACAAAATCCACTTTCCCACAACCAAATTCTTGATCAAGACAAGCACAACAACTCTTTCTCTTTTGACCCCACCCACTGTAGTAGTGATGGCACGCATTCTCTTATGTGTAATTTTCACGGTTTCTCTACCTTTCCTCTCTCCCTCTCTCTTTTTATCTCTCTTCTCCTGCTCTCTGTCTTTCTCTCGGTCTGTATCTCTCTCAACCTTATTCTACTATCTCTTTCATTCAGTCTTTATCTCTCTCTCTGCTTCACTTTCTTTGTCTTTTACTTCCTCTCTTTCTCTCTCTCCCAGTCTCTCTCTCTGTCTTTTACTTTTTCTTTCTATGTCCTCTCTGTTTTTCTCTCCTGTTCTTTCTCTGTGTCTGTCTCTCTCTTTTTCTTGTTTTTTCTCTATGTCTCATTTTGCCTTTCTCTTTGTCTCTCTTCCTCTGTTTCTTTTTCCGTCTCTGTCTTTTACTCTCTCTCTCTCTGTCTGGGTCTCTTTCAATTGTTCTCCTGTTCTCTCTCTATGTCTTTCTCTCTCTCCCTTCTTTCTCTTTCTCTCTCTCAGTCCAACTTTCTTTGTCTTGGTCTGCCGTACGTTTTGTCTCTCACTGCCTCACCTCCTCAGTCTCTTTCTCTCTTTCTGCCTCTCTCTCTTTCTGTGTCTTTTCTCTCATGACACCAGATTGTTTTCCATCAGACACACCTGCTCACTTTGCTCCTCTCCGCTCTCACCCTCTCTTTCTCTCTTTAGAATCACTTAAAAACTTTCAAAAACTGAACTGCAACCGACCCAAAAAACACTCACGTGAAGCTAATTCTGCTTTCTGACTGGATCATTTGGAAACAACTAATTTTACCGAGAGTTTGACGGTGATATCCAGAAAACATTGGATTTTTGTTTTGCTCATATCTCTCTGAGACACAGATAAAGCTGAGTACAGTGTGTGTTCCCTGGTGCTGCAGTGGTTTGGGGCGTTGCACATGTGTGGTTGTTGTTGCCGTTTTGGTGTCGTGGTTTCCCCTCACATGGCCCCGGATAAGCCGAAGACAATAGATGAGTTTATCCTGGTGGCCTGAACATTTCCTATATGTCTCTAACTCACTTCAGGACATATATTTGGAAGAGCAGAGATGGGTCAGAGTTGAACTGTACGAGTACCCTGTTCAAAGTCTTAAACTCATATTGTATAGCTCTATTTAAATAAGCAGTGAACTTTAGGTCAGGTGACTTTAAAGTTGAAAAATGGCTACAAAACATGCCTGAACTCTATTTTGACTCTTTGCACAAGTCGTCAGGCTCTTCGAGGGAACACTCACTTCTCTATGATGGATTTGTACAGCGCATTTCATAGTCACAAAGCGCTTCACAGTGAGATGAACCCTCCCCACTCAGAGATACTAAGCTACCCTAGTAAGCCACTCAATTCACCTAAACACCTGGCGCCTCAACCTCCGAGGAGCACCAAGTGTTCCCTAACCAGCAGGAAACTGATCAGGAAACTTGAGTGTCCGGAGAAAACCACCCAGAACAAGCAAACTCCACACAGAAAAGCCCGGGCGGTGCAGGAATCGAACCCATGACCTTCTTGCTGTGAAGCCAAAGTGCTGTCTGTGTGTATTACAACTATAAAAACTTTGCCTAAAACCTACCTGTTTCTACGTTACTTTCATTGATTTCACATGTAAAATGTTTGTATCTTGTGCGACTCGCTGCACAAACAGGCAGGAAGTTTTAAGCCTAAGCCTGTAGCTTTTTCATTTACTTTTTGATAAAGATAGAAGACGCCAGTGGGTGGCAGCAATAAATCAAAAGAACTAAGTTGTTAGAGATTTGCAGTGAAGACTTTAAACAAAGTAAGTCAATGCTAATGAGAAAAAAATGTATGACATTTGAAAAAAAAAAAGATGCAATGAATATCTGAAACTGTCTGCATTATGCATGGCTAATACTAATCTCACATGATATACTGCCAAGTTACTGAAAACCAAACTCTTGCAGCTTTTAAATCTGCTCCAGTGAAAGACAAAACCCCTGTTCACCACAGAATGGTTCAAATCATGAGGAGAAAAGTCAGACAAACTTGTACATTTGATTAAATCAGCAAACACATCAGGAGGAAGAGAGTCTGGATCAGCTGCATTCATTAGCTTTTCCAAACACCTTGCTTTGTGGGCGGCTAAAAGAAGTCCTACTTCCACAGACAAATGTACTGAACATGCACGAGAAGCATCCATTATATAGTCTAATTGTTTTTTTATCCAAAGCAATTAGACTTTAGGTATAATGCATCCGTATAAGCAGCTTCATTTATTGATGCCATTGATGGGAAGTCTTGTAGTTCTTTGTATTTTTATCCAATCCCTGATATAATCTATCTATCTATCTATCTATCTATCTATCTATCTATCTATGATCTTGCACCCACATGATCATAAGACGTAGGTGCGAATGGTCAATACTTGAAGTGTAAGTGGGCGGGGATAGGTGGTAAGTGAACACAGGACTTTCCTGAGGAGCTACAGAACAAAAGAACATTACTCAAACATGCACAAATTAATCACAATTCAACTTTGATTAAACCAATGATGGGAGAACGCTGCTGTAACTTGGTTAAACTCTCATTGAAGTTGACTTTGCATTATATTTCCTCTTTAAAGTGACACTAAACTTTACTGCTATAACAGAAAGCTGGTTAAGAGATATAGATATTAATAATGTACAGATTGATGGTTATAATATGTTTTACGTAAACAGAAATAAAAAAAGGGGAGGGGGTGTTGCCCTCTATGTTGACAAATATTTAAAATGTAAAGTTGTTGAAGAAAAAACTGTAACTGGAAGTGACTTGATGGAAATGCTTACCATAGAAATCATAAATGACAAGGGTAAAAATATATTGATTAGTTGTGTGTATAGACCACCTGGTGCTGGTGTTGACTTGTTTACAGATAAAATTGTTGAAATGTTTGAGAAAGTTAATAAATCAGTAATTTTATGTGGTGATTTTAATATAGATTTGGGAAAGACAGTAGCATCGAATGAGTTTCAGAATTATATGGAAACTGCTGGTTTATGTGCTATGATAAACAAACCTACCAGGATCACTACTCATAGTGCTACTATCATTGATAACATATTTACAAATTTACACGGTGAAATTATTAGTGGTATCTTTATGAGAGATGTGAGTGATCACCTCCCTGTGTTTATAATTTATGAAAAATTATGCTTTGACAAGGTGCAAGAGAAAACTTATGTAAGAGATAGATCCAATAAGGCTTTAGAAGCTTTTAGAGAAGATCTTAAAAAACAAAATTGGGATTGTGTATATACTGATAACATGAATAATGCGTATAATGCATTTATGACAACATTTAACAATTTATATGATAAAAATTGCAAAATAAGCAAAATTTGTGTTTATGGTAAGAGGAAAATTCATAAGCCATGGATGACAAATGGGTTGAAAAATGCCTGCAAGAAAAAAAATTACCTATATAGAATGTCTCTTAAATTGAGAACTAAAGATGCAGAAGTAAAATACAAACAATATAAAAATAAACTTGTATCAATATTGAGGAGACAAAGAAAGGATTATTACACCAAGTTATTAGACGAAAACAAAAATAATATTAAAAATACATGGGGTGTGGTAAACACTGTCTTGCAAAAGGGTAAACCAAATTCAAATACTCCAAATTACATCACAAAGAATAACATTGATATTTTTGGAAAAGAGGAAATTGTAAATGAATTTAATAATTACTTTGTGAACATTGGCCCAGCGTTGGCACAAGCTATCCCAAGGGAGCATGCTGATGGTAGAACCATATTTGAAAATGCAAATACTATTTTTCTGGAGAATGTGCAAGCGAGCGAAATTATGGAAATTGTTAACAAATTTGCAAATAAAAAATCAAATGATTATGCAGATGTAAATATGATATTGATAAAGAAAATTATAGATGTTGTTATTGAGCCGTTCACTTACTTATGTAATCTTTCTTTTAGCACAGGAGTTTTCCCTGATCATATGAAAGTAGCCAAAGTTATTCCACTCTTTAAAAAAGGAAATAAAAATGACTTATCTAATTATAGACCTGTATCACTGCTTTCGCAGTTCTCTAAAATTATAGAAAAACTTTTTGTGAGTAGATTGAATAAGTTTATTGAAAAGTATAGCATTTTAAGTCACAGCCAATATGGATTCCGCTCAAATCACTCAACTGCTATAGCATTAATGGAACTGGCCGAGGAAATTACCAATGCCATGGACAAAAAACATTTTTTAGTTAGTATCTTTGTAGATCTTCAAAAAGCTTTTGATACTTTAAACCATGACATCCTTTTGCAAAAATTATATAAATATGGCATAAGAGGTGTGGCACATCAGTGGGTCGCAAGTTATTTAACAGATCGTTATCAATTTGTAGAAATCAACAACACCAAATCTAAATATTGTAAAATAACGTGTGGGGTTCCGCAAGGTTCGGTCCTTGGACCAATACTTTTTCTTCTTTATATTAATGATATTATGTCTGTTTCCAATTTACTAAAATGCATTCTGTTTGCAGATGACACCACTTTATTTTACTCAGGAAACAATATAAATGAGGTTCTAAAAATTGTAGAAAATGAGTTTCAAAAAATAATAAAATGGTTCAATGCCAATAAATTATCTATAAACATTAATAAAACAAAGTTTATGATCTTTAGTTGTAAAAACAAAGATATTAATGCAAGACTGTTCACTCAAGGATTGGAGATCGAAAGAACACATAGGATAAATTTTTTAGGCGTTATGATTGATGAACAGTTAACATGGAAACCTCATATAGAAAAAGTAAAATGTAAAATATCCCAAACCATTGCTGTTCTACACAAGGTGAAAAACTCTCTTAATAAGGACGCAATGTTTCTATTGTATAAATCTTTGATTGTTCCATATTTGACCTACTGTGTTGAAGTGTGGGGAAGTGCTTGCAAAACTTATATTGAACCAATTTTCCTTGTACAGAAAAGAGCTCTTCGTGTTATCAGTGGGAGTGGTTACAGAGCGCACACAAATCCAATATTTATGCAATTAGAAACCTTGAAATTCAATGAATTGGTAGAATATAACCTCCTCAAAACCATGTACAAAGCTCATCAAGAGCTGTTACCAGATAGACTGCAAAAACGATTCAAAAAGAAAGAAAGTAGATATAATTTAAGAGGAACTGATCTTTTTGCTAAGCCAATGTTTAGAACTAAACCAAAGGAAAGATGTATTTCGATTCAAGGAGTCAGTCTGTGGAACAACCTGGAGTGCAAAATTAAATCCTCCAAGTCCATTAATATCTTTAAGAAAAGCGTTAAAAAACTGTTAGTGGGAAGGTACAAAAGTGTTGTGTAGCAGGACATCTTAAGTCGTCTTTTGTGTTATGTAGCAGAAAATCTTTTTTACTTTTTGTTTTGTAGCGCATCGCCCTGGAAGAATACAATTTCTGTTGATAAGGGGCAGATATCATAAGCTTTTGCTTCTTTCTGTGCCCTTTCATTCATTATCTGTATTGAAAATGTTCAAGATGCATTCTGTTTTGTTTTGTTGCCTTGAATGAAATAAATAAATAAAATGAAAAATGAAAAAATACTCACAACAGCTGCACACTGGGCAGAGAGTCAGTCCGATAAATCTGAACAGTTGGACAGTGCCAGTTTTGCACATGATTCACATTTCCTCCAACAAACAGCCCTTCTCTGTAAATACAAAAAGAATTGAATAGAACATGCTCACAATTAAATTCTGTTCAAACATGACATTAAATGAGAACTGCTCACCTGGAAACACAAATGTTGTTTTGTGTCTTTTTACTTCAGCCTCTTTTTGCAAACTCGTGTTCGGACAAGAGCCTGGAAATTAGAATTTTAAGATCTTAACGACAAAAACAGATGCAACGTTTGATTCCCAGGCTCTGACACTTACTGGAAAAGCTGCAGGGAAAAGGAATTTCTGTAGTTGTAGAGCCACAAGGTCACGTGTCACATGACTTCTCCAAATATGCAGTTTTAAAGAAGTTAACCAACGCAAACTGCAACTTAATTTAATTATCTGCAACAGTATTTACAAATAATATTAAAGCCCATAAGACAGAGGACTTAGTTTGGTGTTTTTGGTGTGATAGTTCTTGGTAAATATTCATCGGTTTTACAACAGATAAGTTACAATTTATGAAGAAACTGACAAAGGTTAGTGCTTAGATTGTCAAGTCTGGAGGGACGGTGATTAAGTTTAAAGCACAAGTCTGCATTCTTTGCCAACAAAAGAGCTGCATTTGCTCAATATTAAAACAAATTAAAATCAGAATGAGCCATGTCAAAATGTCAGAATGAGACAAAAAATTAAAAGTACATTTGGAAAGGCTTGAGCAAATAAACTGTCACTTCTTCCATATGGTACATTTTAAATGAAATATGATGCTATAATATTGTATTTAAAAAGATATCTCAATAACTATCTTTCTAAAAGTCTTGGCTGCAAGATTAAATTTGCCCAAACTGACACATTGAACACATTTTTTAAAATGCAATAAATAAATACATACATACATTAAAAAATGTTATTGTTAGGTGCCCCCATAAGCGGAGTTTTTCGTCTCTCACGGTACCACTTTATAATAACTACACCTTAATTGGCCTTAGTAAACCATGAATAAAGCATAAATAAAACCTTAATTATTCATTAACAAATGGTGAATTAATGAATGAAAAGTTTATTAATGCTTATTAACTAATACACTAAGGACCTAAGGTTAGGATTTAGGGCTAGGGGCAGGATTTTGAGTAATTAAGTAGTTGCTAAGTCTTAATAAACTTTTTCATCTGTTTATTAATCATTTGTTCATGATAAATTAAGTATTTATTAAGGTATTATTAATGATTTATTAAGTCAAATTTTTTGTAGTTATTCTAAAGCAGTGCTTCTCAAACTTTTTTTGCCGCGCCCCCCTTGGAATAGAAAAAATGACCCGCGCCCCTACCCCGTCTGCAAAAGTGTGTGGTATTTAGGTTTAGATGCATCATTTTAACACCCAATTATATATTTAAAAATGTCTAATTTGAAGTTCAATGAATAAACTCAGTTTTACATCATAATATTACCAGTGTTCATCAGTTTTAATATTTTTAGGATCAGAATGTTATTTAATTTTGTTTTAGGCTGAAAAAAAATTTATAAAACCAAGCTCATGGTTTTAGCTTTAGCTACTCATAGAACTATAGTTACAAAGGTAACTAACATTTTCAGTCCTGATAAAAACCTGGTCCAGTCCTGGGATAGTCCCGGTTAAAACCAGCTCAGTGCTCACTAAATACACTGTGGGAAGTGAAACAAAGCCGTTTTTAACGTTTTCAAAGCAAACATCACAAACACGTCGTGTGAAAAAGTTCGCGCATCGCCGTGCGCATATTTAATGAGGTGTTATCGGTTTGAAGTCTTTAACTGGCCATATCTTCGTCATTTCTAGGTCTTTTGGACGATTTAAACACTCACACGGAGCTCAGACTCGTCTCTGTCCTGCTGTCTGTACAACAGACCTTTCTTCCTCGTGTCCACTGCAATAACTACTGTACAGCGGAAGAGATCCTCTGTGTGTGGACTGAGAGAGGAGAGAAAAGGGCGCCGCAGCAGAGCGGGACACTTTCATTCATGCATCGCGTGCATCCAGTTGCGTTAATGCCGACAAGCCTACGCGGTGCGATCGTCTCCAGTTTTATCTGCATCATTAGCCTTTCTTTTGACTGGATCCTGTCCATGTTGCAGCTCCACTTGCTGCTGCAGCTGTTGTCACCGTGGAGGCGGTGTTCTCTGTATTTTTCCTGCTTCCACTCGTATTTTTAAGTGCATTTATCGGCACTGCTCCTCGCGCCCCCCCTGACGACATTCGGCGCCCCCCTAAACGGGCGCGCCCACACTTTGAGAAGTGCTGTTCTAAGTGTTACAATCTCTCTCATATGTTCGGTTTAAGCATCAGTTATTCCAATGTGAGTGCTAATAACTAGAGTGTGCAGAAGGCTTAATGTTAGATTCACTCTAGTCCAGCACTTCTCAAAGTGTGGGGCGCGCCCGTTTAGGGGGGCGCCGAATGTCGTCAGGGGGGGCGCGAGGAGCAGTGCCGATAAATGCACTTAAAAATACGAGTGGAAGCAGGAAAAATACAGAGAACACCGCCTCCACGGTGACAACAGCTGCAGCAGCAAGTGGAGCTGCAACATGGACAGGATCCAGTCAAAGAAAGGCTAATGATGCAGATAAAACTGGAGACGATCGCACCGCGTAGCTTGTCGGCATTAACGCAACTGGATGCACGCGATGCATGAATGAAAGTGTCCCGCTCTGCTGCGGCGCCCTTTTCTCTCCCTCTCTCAGTCCACACACAGAGGATCTCTTCCGCTGTACAGTAGTTATTGCAGTGGACACGAGGAAGAAAGGTCTGTTGTACAGACAGCAGGACAGAGACGAGTCTGAGCTCCGTGTGAGTGTTTAAATCGTCCAAAAGACCTAGAAATGACGAAGATATGGCCAGTTAAAGACTTCAAACGATAACACCTCATTAAATATGCGCACGGCGATGCGCGAACTTTTTCACACGACGTGTTTGTGATGTTTGCTTTGAAAACGTTAAAAACGGCTTTGTTTCACTTCCCACAGTGTATTTAGTGAGCACTGAGCTGGTTTTAACCGGGACTATCCCAGGACTGGACCAGGTTTTTATCAGGACTGAAAATGTTAGTTACCTTTGTAACTATAGTTCTATGAGTAGCTAAAGCTAAAACCATGAGCTTGGTTTTATAAATTTTTTTTCAGCCTAAAACAAAATTAAATAACATTCTGATCCTAAAAAATATTAAAACTGATGAACACTGGTAATATTATGATGTAAAACTGAGTTTATTCATTGAACTTCAAATTAGACATTTTTAAATATATATTGGGTGTTAAAATGATGCATCTAAACCTAAATACCACACACTTTTGCAGACGGGGTAGGGGCGCGGGTCATTTTTTCTATTCCAAGGGGGGCGCGGCAAAAAAAGTTTGAGAAGCACTGCTCTAGTCTCTCAATCCAACACAGTCTCACTAGAGGGCATACTTTTACCACGACACAAGAACAGCATATTTTGACCACGACTTCACAGCTATTTTTAGTACTTATGTTACGCCGTGCATTTAGCACGATATGAAAAAGCGTAAAAATGACACGGGGTTTCACAGCGTTAAAAAAACACGAGTTTTGGTTGCAGCCACGTGGGGACGTTTTCTTCAGGCGAAACGGGTAAGTTCAGGCATAAAGTTGCTAAAATTGGTAAGATTAGGTCTGGGGCTTGGGGCAGGTTAAGATTAGAATGAGGATTTCATTAATATTCATAAATAAGAACTCGTACTAATCATACCTAATTTGCATATTGTGTAATGTCGTGGTAGATGTACGCTTTCTTGTGAGATCGGGCTCCTCAATCTCTCTCTGTTGTCGTCTCTCCCTTTTTCTCTTTCCATCTCACTTCACTTTTTCTCCATCTTGCTCTATCTGCAAATCCCAGCCTCCAACTCCAAGCCCCAGACCTAAACTTACCCATTATTTTAAAGATGGAGTAGCTGATTTTTATACTGCAAACACGATTTAGGTTTTAAATCTGACAACTTCCTCTCAAAAATCCTTCGACACATGGTTAATATTGACATGTATTCATTTTGGTTGCATTTATGGCTTATAAAATTTTTTTTTTTACAAACAACAAAGTGAAACTGGAAACGACCATGCTAGCTCAGCCAATCAGAGCGCAGCATTCAACTCCTGATAAGATCTAAAATTCTTTATCATTCAGTTCAAACAGAACTCAGAGGTCTAATTTTTTTTTTTTTTTACAATGTGCTGTTTTTACCACATACTTTTTAGTGGAAAGATCAAAGTTTACAAATTTACAACTAAAAAAGTTAGCTACCCCACCTTTAACTTTGCTGTTAAATCCAAAGAAAATGTCTCCACGTGGCTTCAACCTAAACACCCTAAAAGAAAAGCGTCTTGCGTCATAAAGAAGTGGTATTATAGAGGGAGTATCAGTCGATGTCACCTTCAGCCCATGCTTCATGGAGAAAGAGCCGCTGTCCATTAGGTTAGCTGGGGAAACTTCTTTGATAAAAACAACAAAATGGGACAAGAGCAGCTGTTTCGATCAGGTCTAAACCAGTCTGACAGACGTCTGTCTCCTGAAGCTTGAAATGTGTTTTCACAGTTTTTTCACCTGAATATAATGTTTATGGGTTTATTTTATTCACAAATGTTAATTTAGCAGCAGATCTTTTGTTTTCCGCACAGTGATAAACTCTTGTTGTTTGCTCAGCTGACAACAGTTCTGGCTCGAATTGTTTCCACTGTTTGTGTCCATGAGCGGCGGCTCTTTCTGCATACCAGGTGAGCGCGCATCACCCATGTTGATAAACAAATAATCCCTCTTTTCACCTTATTCTGGTCTGCCTATTTTTCTTGGCAGTGGAATTTTGGTTTAGCTGCAGTTAGCCTAAATTGTTAAAGGTGTGGCAGCTGATTTTCACATTGTAAAAACAGTTTAGGCTTTAAATCTTACAACTTTCTCTCCTAAATCCTTTGACCACACAAGCTCAGCCAATCAGAGAGCTGCATTTGACTCCTGGTTAGAACTAAAATTCCTTATTATTCAGTTCAGACACTACTCAGTGGTCTCATTTTTTCACAAAACGCTGCATTTAACATAGACTTTTTAGTGGAAAACACAAAATTTACAAATTTACAACAACAAAAATTAGCTACCCCAACTTTAACATACATATTTATTTTTGTTTGCAGTTATATCTATTTGAGATTGCACTGCAAGACAGACAAGTTAACATTAGTTACCTTAACAGTGCTTAAAAGGAAGTGCGATGCCTAGAAAAGTGGGCGGGGCAGAATAAGGTGAATAAACACGCAAACAAGGGCTAGAAACATGTTCATGATAAACTATTAGATGTGCATTTCTGTGAGACCGTGTTGTTGAGCGTGGCCTGGAGGGAACAGTATGATAACATCAAGAAAGACAATTTGTGTTTACCCTTTTTCAAAAGTTAAAATCGAAGACGTGACCTTCTGTCTCTGCTTCGGGCGATTCAGTGGCTTTGGGGAGGAAACAAAGAGACCTCTGTCCCGATTGAGACGGCACAAAAACAGGAAGCGCTTTATCAGTGTTCATGTAGGAAACAGGAATACACTCGAAATCCACACGACATGACATACAATTAATAACTGATGAATCTGGAGTTACGCTGATGCATCTATTTCTGCAAACCGATTTAGAAAATGTCTTTCTTCGGAGTTCTAGAATAAGATTACATTCTGACAGCTGGAATTTTAAACCAGAGTAAACTCAACTTCATTTCTTTAAGTGCAAACAGTTGTTGCTGATTCAGGGCCGTCAGACTGGGGGGGTGAAAGGTGCGACTTTCCCGGAGCCCAGGGCAGCAATGGGCCCCCAAAGCATGTTGTTTTTACTTGTGAGATAGACTGTCCTTCTAAATGTAATTATTTGTGATTAGCCGAAGAAAATTGCTGAACAAAACAGAATTTTAATTGGACCAAATAATTCACAAATAATAAAGAAATTAAATATTAGAAGCAATATAGAAGATTTCAGCGAACAAATAGCCATGTTTACACAAAAGATAGTAAAAAATGCTATTCACTCGAATATTGTCAATACCTCACGACTTCTTAAGCCAGCAACATTATAATGTGTCAGAAATGTCACAAGGCTTATCTAAGTATAATTTTAAGGCTTAAAACAAGTTAGCTAAAAGGTAAAAGAGTGTGTTTAAAACATTCTTTTTATTCTTGTCTTTATGTGAGTGAATGCAGTGGTTCCAACCCAAAGTTTTGACACAAATAAAAACACAAAAATGTTTGTTTGTTGTTGTAAGATTCTAGAAGAAAATAAAACCCAACTGAATAGAAATAAGTAACGGAGCGGACTAAATAATTAAAACACGAGACCTATCATGCATTTATTATATTATACGGCATTACTAGCTTGTAGCTGTTGTAAATCGGCTCCAGTGGCCGCTCCATTGGTTCTGCAGCGGGAAAATCCCTCTACAGGCTATAAAGCATTTTTTTCATAGGTGTAATGTAAACACAAACTGCTCGTGTTCGGCAGAAGTAGGGCTGGAGAGGTCGAGATTGATTCGAAACGAATCGTCAATTATTTGGTGGTGGGTTTTGAATCAAAAGATCGAAACCGATCTTTTGTCAGTAAAAATGTGCAGTTTGAGCAAAAGTCAAACTTTGAGGCAGAATATTGATATATAGTTTCAAATAAATGGGACATATTTAAAGTGTTTTGTTTCGTTTTTGTTCATGAATAGCTTTTTCCATTTGTTTTTAAAAGGTTAAACAAAATCGAATCGAAAATTTGGTTATTATATTTTCCCAGATCGCCCAGTCCTGGGCAGAAGCAGCATCTACAGCTTTAAAAACAGTCAGATCTTGTAGCAATTCTTACTTGTTTTCACATCATACATTTAAAGGTTTTAGTTTTTAAGCTTTTGTTTCAGCTAACACTGCTCGTCTGTAACTCCTGCTTTGATTGGTCAGAACGGTCAGGTCTGAGCTTTTGACTTCATTCAGCTTCATACTCGAGCTCGCCCTACTCATCGTGCAAATATTTTCCTGGGAAAACCGTGTCTCTCTTTGGATTTCTGTTGCCGTGATTGACTGATTAATTACTCAATCAGAGACACACATCCTCTGCCGTGTGAAAACCAACATGGCTGCTTCCACGAAAAAAATACATAAAAAAAATATCACATGGAACTGAAAAACATCACGGATTTCTGCAGAATCAATGAGCAAAGCAAAAAGTATTTGTGAGGTGAGTGAAGTTAGATTTTGGTCTAAATGGCAGACGACCAATCAGCTCCTTTGTTTATCTGCGTCACACATAACTAATCTGATTGCCGTAAATGTGGATTATCTGAAACGCAGATGGGGGGGTGGTGACAGAAATTTTCGCAGCTGCGAAGCAGGAAGTCTGATCCCAGACATGCAGAACCCAAGTACAAAAGCCCTTAACGTACAGCGCCTCTGATCACTGGAGCTTGGGGCCCATCAACTAAGTCTGTAGTAACTTACAAAATAATTCTTTACTTACTTTACAAGTGAAATCTGCAGAATTCAAAATCATGTGTTTATGATTTAAGACATTTAATCTTGTTTTTTTTGCAGTGAATCAGTTCTTTATCAGTGGATGCTAAACTTAACTCATCCTCTCATTGTCCGTGTGTGTGTGTGTGTGTTCGTTCGTGTAGTTTCTGTTTTTAGTCTTGGTTCATTTCTCTTCCCTGGATTGAACCTTGACCTCAGCGCTTCCGGTTTTCTCCTCCCACAGCTTCCAAAAATTCCCCAAACCTCCAGGACGAGTCTCAGAGGAGTGAGAGGAGGGAGCCATCTGGAGCACATCTGCGAAACTTCAACGAGAGAAATGTGAGACAAGTCAGGAATACAGTTTGTATCAGTTACACAGGATCATGCAGCGTTGAGTTCATGTGACAACTAAACAAACTAGTTACTTTTAAAGATTATTTTTGAATACAGAGCTACAGAGTCAATCTTCAACCAGGTCAAGGACAAATATAATGGATTTTTTTTTACGTTGTTCTTGTCTTTCAATATACAAATATACTTTTCTCAGTTGACTGAGGAAACTTCTTTGATTATAAACAACAAAACAGGATGAGAGCAGCTGTTTTAATCAGGTCTGAACCGGCCTGACAGACGTCTGTCTCCTGAAGCTTGAGACAGTGTTTTTCTCGCTGTTTTTTCACCTGAATGTAATTTTTAAGTGTTGTAGGGTCGAATTTTATTCACAAATGTTGATTTAGCAGCAGAAGTTTTGTTTTCGCAAAGTGAGTTTATCACTGTTTGTGTCTGTGAGTGATGGCTCTTTCTGCATAACTGGTGCACGCATCGCCCGTGTTGATAAACAAAAATCCTTCTATAGCAACTTTTGGCTTCTTTTTTGGAAAGTCACTTGAGAATTTTTTTCAAGTTAAAAAAGGTTGGAAATCACTGTACTAAAACACATGGCAGTTATGTTTCCCACAACATGAATTAAGTTAAAGCTCCAACTACTGGCTGCAAAGAAAATTATACAAGGAAAAAAACAACTTTTTTTCTGATACGATAATACTGCATTAATGCTCAAAAAAGACTTATCTCAGAGATCTATCAGTGACATCACTGCTCAGGGACATTTCTGAGGCTCAAATGGGAATAATAATATATGTCACAGTAAAAGCTGTTTTTTATGAAGAGGCAAGAAAGATAAAAAACTAAATTCATAAATCACCCAGACTTGCTTGGAGCATTTCTAGAGCATTAAGCATATCAGGCAGAATTGAACTGATTAATTCCTTGTGTTATTTTCTTTGCTGCAAGTTGGAGCTTTAACTCAATTCAACTCAAAAAAAGCGGAAACTTTTTTTTACTAGTTCTGACGCATGGGGACTCCACAGTTTTGCCTGATTTCAGAAATAAATATTGTAAAAGTGAAATATTTGATAGCTTAGTCACTCATACAAAGTGTGGCATACATTGGTTGGGAAAAAAAACCTTTTGGTGAAGCTGTTTCTTTCTGACTTATTGAAAGTTCTGTAGTCATTATAAATCATTATATATGGCACTGGAGAAAACAGCTTAAGAAATGAGGCGGAGGTAGTTGCTAGTAGCTGCAAAATCAATAAATAAAAGGATCTCGTCACAAATAGAAACCAAACGTCTTTTAACCACCATCTAACATTATCATCACAATCACAATCTAAAACGTGAATGAAACCTTTATGTCACTAAGCACTTTAAACTACCGGTAATTAAACGTATTAATAAACAAAACTAAATTACTAGATTGATAAAACACTTTATTCATCTACACATTTACATTCATCTCCCATTATAGAAATCAAACAAGTACAGTGGAGTTTTTTTGTTCAATCGTTCAAAGAAATAATGATTTTAAGAGTTTTGATCCACAAAGGCCTTTGCAGCGTCGGACTGAATGTTGAAACAGTAATTATTGAGATTTTAAAAGCAGCTCAATCCACATATTTGATAAAAACTGATTCAATCCAACATATTTTCAGTATAAAACAAAGCTGCTGATTTAGTAAACACTGTTGATTGGTTCAGTATTGTATAGGTGTAAAAGGGAGATTCCAGGTAGTTTAGAATAGTCCACTTCTAGTCTCAGGATCCCGGTCTCTGCTGGTCTAGCTGAGTCTCAGGTCCTGATCCTGGTCTGGGTCAGTCCGGTTACAGTCTCGGATCAGAAGGACAGGTTGATGAGGGGAGCTTCTTTCTCCTTTTTGTCGACTGGACTCCACTTGATCAGAGGAGAGCTGAGGTCAATGAGCTGAAACAGGAAAGAAATATTAAGCATTTTCTAATTGAATTGAGAAAAAAGCTAAATTTTAATTCGAAATGAATTGCAAAATAAAATTCAAAAGACACTGTAACTTTCTGCGAGTGAAAAATCAATGCATAATATGCCTATGAAATGTAAATATAAATAATTGGTTTGGAGCGTTTCAGAAGGATTATTGGTCGACATCACTTTCCACTACTGCTCATGCTCCATGCAGAAAGAGACGTTGTCCATCTAGTTGACTGTGGAAGCAGCTGTTTGGATCAGGTATGAACGGGTCTGACAGACGTCTGGCTCCTGAAGCTTGAGACAGTGTTTTTCTCGCCATTTTTTCACTCACCTGAATGTAATTTAAAGGGTCGTAGAGTCAAATTTCATTCACAAATGTGGAAATAGCAGCGTAACTTTTGTTTTCAGGCAGTGATAAACTATTGTAGTTAGCTGACAACAAACAGCATTGGCTCGTGCCATTGCTACAGCTTGTGTCAATCAGCGGTGGCTATTTCTGCTAACCTGCCACATAATGATAAACAAATAATCCCTCTGTTGGTATTAAGCAGTTTCATGATATACTGTGAAATATTATAGCTAAAGGACCTAGATTTCCATGGAAACAAACAAGAGCAGGCCTACTAGGAAGAGTTTATTTTAGAGAGATGCAAGTCTGTGCAAAGTAAAGACGTTTATATAAATATCTTTAGTCCAACTAAAACATCAGTAAAAAAAAAAAAAAAAACCTTTTTCAAGTCATTTTTTTGCTAAAAAGTTACTTGGTGTACTTCTTAAAGAGACAGTATGCATTTAGTTAAAAAGTAGTGATGCATCATTGGTTTTGATGTCGTTCTTGTGGCTTTGAATATCTATCAATGCCCAATATCGGCTGACGCAGGTGTGTGCACTGAAGGTAGCTCTGTTTTTCTTGAGACTCCGTTAACTTGTTGGAAGGTTATCACACACTGTGGTGTGGTTGTGGTTTATCTCACAAGTAACAGCTTCACAACTTTATGTGAATAAAATTATGAGACGTTCTGAAACAATATCACCCAGTAGATAGTCTCATTGTTGTCCAATTAACAGCACAAACATGATATCTGTTTATGAGGCAGATATTTGATCCCAGTATCGGATCGATGCATCATTAGTGAAAACAGCCTTGAGCACTGAGTATTAGCTGCTGAGCAATACAAGATTATTCAAACAGAACCAATCCAAATGAATAGATTAATGATGAGAGAACACTGTTATAACATGATTAAAAACTCAGAAAAGAGTATTAGGTTCCCTTTAGCACGCTGCATACCCTGATGAAACTACAAAGATGCAGTGAAAGGCTTCTTGTGGTATCAAAATTGGTATTAAAAAAGTAATATTTAGGTCAGTAACATGAGTAAATGAAGTGTGTGTTGTACCTCTTTGGCGGACGGGGCAGACTTGGTCCGGATCAGGTCTGGAGTGTTAATCAGATCAATGAGAAGCTTCTCCTGAGGCTGAAGAGCAGGAGCCGGCAGGTCCAGAAGGAGAACCTGAAAGAAAACGTACAATTGCGGCTCAGAAATTGTACGTTTTTTTAATCAGAAAAATGGATTGCTAAATTAATTACTTTCAATAAAACAGCGGTAAAACTTTTTTTATTATTCAAAATGCTGTTCTGCAACCCAAACTCTGATAAATTGGAAGAAAACATGTTCCTTAGTATCTGCTTTTCTTACATATTAAAAAAAGTCCAGCTAGAGAAAAAGCAGCAGAAGGAATTACCATTGAAAAAAAGAGGTTAGGGTTTGCAATCTTTTCAGACATGCTAAAACAGCGTGCAGTTGTAATGAATGTGATTTGACAGCGTGTTTCGTGACTTTTAAAACAGCACTTTTACATATTATGCACTGACTCACCTCTTGTGCTTTACTGACGTCTCCGTTTTTGGTTTCTGGTTCGGCTCTTCCGTCGTTTCTGATTTGCTCAGACAAACTACGTCAGGTGCGGTCGTGCTCTCTGATTGGTCGGGTTGGTCTGATGCCGTGGTGCTCTCTGAATGGTCGGATTCTGAGATTGTGGGCGGGACTTGCGCAGGCTCCTCCTCCTCCAGGTTAAAAGGCTGGATCATGGGAAGCTCTGGAGACTCTTCGACTTCAGTGGAGTTAAGCTAAAGACAAGAACATTTAGGATTGCACAAATTTGCACACAACCAGATTTCAAACAAAGATGGTAAACTTGGCAGTGCTGGTATAATTAGAAGAAAATCTGTGCGTATCGAACTGAACTTGCTTCATAATGTGCACAGTCTATACATTCATCGACTAATGTCTAGTTTTTTGACTGTTTTGTCGTCCAGGAAGTAGAGCATAAACCTGTGCACCAGTGATTGTTGTTATTTCTATGTGGTAAACTTGCAACCTAAAAGTTACATTATCATATTCTAAGACCAGCCAGTCCCTACACGCATTGACTGAAAACTTTACAAAGACGTGAGGGTCTGGGATCAGCGCGCCCGGTTTCAATTTCGAGGACGGGCTTTCCGAGTGTGGAGTCAAACAATCACAGAAAACCTGTTCCACCGAAACACAAAGCGCTAAACCGGATGTTGTTGTAAATATGTAACGCAAGGATTTTTTTGAATGGAGCATTGACCTGTGTGAAGGCTTTCAACACGGTTTGCTAATCCGGTTTGAATAATATGTTCCTAGTTGTTCAAAACCGAAGCTAGAGCCGAAAAAAAAAAATCTATCAGTCACATCTGCCATTTTGAATGTTTTGAAATGGTTAGAAAAGTTTTAAATTCCAGGGCGGAAGGGAGGAGACGGCCATTTGTGAGTGGATCGTCCTAACATTGGACAACGAAATCGTTCTCTGTTTTCGGTTTCAGCCCTTCTGCATTCAAACAGAATGTAGGAGGGACTGACTGGTCAGGCAAGGATTTTGGGTCGTCACTTTTCGCCCTACTGCGCATGCTCCATGAAGTCGCCCCCCATCTGCTTGCCTGGAAAACTTCTTTGAATAAAACAACAAAACGGGCCGAGAGCAGCTGTTTCGATCAGGTCTGAACCGGTCTGACAGACGTCTGTCTCCTGAAGCTTGTGTGTAACATTTACGGGTCGTAGGGTCGAATTTCATTCACAAATGTTTATTTAGCAGCATAACTTTTGTTTTGCACAGTGATAAACTCATGTAGTTAGCTGACAACAACCTTAGCTCAAGTTGTTTCTCTAGTTGGTGAATGAGCGGCAGTTCTTCTACAGGTCGGGAGCGTGCGCATCGCCCGTGTTGATAATACTAAAAAATTCCAATTATATAGTCTGCTGTCTCAACTCGAGTTGGTTCTGTACGCCACTCCGCTCCTCGCTGATTGGACGATTCAGGAGGTTTAATAACACCAGAGAGCTGTAGGAGGAGCACTACTGTTGAAGTTGCTTGTTCTGCTTTAAAACCATAAATTTACAAGCTTACTTACATACATTATTAAACTTTAAGGACTTCCAGGAGCCCTGTCCAGTGTCTCATTGATTTGAATAAATCTGCAGCCCTAGTTCCAACACCGTGCTATGTAATTGTCTAAGTTCATCTTCATATTTCTGCTTCTCTGTGGATTGATATAGAATTTATTGCTTTTGACGATAGCATTTGTCTTCCGGCTCTTGTTGAACTAAGCATTTCCTGAATAAACTGACATGGCCTGAACACCTGCTGCGTGTCCTCACATGGTCTTTAAAGCGAACAAATTTCAGTCTGAATACAACCCAGCTCCTTCCACACGGATGCATCTAAATCACGTCTGAACATCCCAAGAGTCTGTGCAAAGATCGAACGAGGACAGACAACAGCTAAGAATTTGGGAGACATACAGTTACACGTTTACTAAAATAATTGATTTATTTTCAAATATGTGGGATATGATTTAGACTTGGCGACTCTGAAGAATGTGATGAATTTCGAATAGTAAAAGGCGTTTCCCGTTTCTGGGGAGAACATCTGTGGTTTTCTCTCTGGTGCTTTTGTGTGTTTTACCTTGTGGGGGCGCAGTTTTGGGTTGGCAGCACTCTGATTGGTCGGACTGGCTCGTGGGCGTGGCCTGAGGGAGTCCTGAAAGTCTGGACCTAGAAAATAGTGTGTAGTATTTTTGAGAAGAGAGGGACCCGTTATGTGAAATCTACTTTTCTGAGCAACATTACTTTACTCAAAGCTGTACTTGGATGGATTGTGCTTGTTTGAGTATTCTATTGCCCCAAAGCCAAGAAAATCTCTGCTGCAGTAGGAGAAAAGTGAATTCATCAGCACTAAAGGGTACTATGGTGGACCAAAAACAACAGCAAAAAAAGTGCAATATAAATTCAGTAAAGCAGATACAGAAATGTAGGTTCTGAGTTTGCGTTGATATTTTTACAGACAGAACATTCTAAGTAGCTCACCCAACTCCCCACAAACATATTCAAACACAGCAACTCATTGAAAGCATTGGGAAAAGGGAAAGGAGGGGCTTAGAGAGGAGAGCAGCAGTGTGATTGGATGACAGCAGGTGTCTGCAATTAGTTTCTTGATTTTGAATGGACAATACATCTGAGGTCACATAGCACTGGAGCAGACATGAGAGACACAGCCAGTTTGACTAATTTGACCAGAAACCTGATATTTAATCAGTTTGCACTAAAAATGCCAAAAAATGACCAGTAGACAATGCTATTTAAACACCATATACATAGTTTAACAGCCAAAAAAACTTATTTTAGGGTTTAGCTTCTCTTTAACTGGACAACACAATCATATATTCTGATTAATATTAATGTACACATTTTTTAAAGAACTTGCTCCTCCGCCTTTAAAAGAGTTTTGTAAAAGGAAATTCCAATTGAACAACAAGAGCAGCAACTAGAGGCGATTGTTTTCAGCCTGGAACACAGAGCGTTGTCACATTAGAGAGCTGCCTACACTGCATCATTCTCTAAGGCTCTAAAAACATGGTTGTTGGAAGGTCAAACATGTAATACAGGCAACATTATGTGTATATTGTTAAACTTTCAGAAGTTGTTTGTTTAATAAACTTCTGATTAACTTTTAATGTCTTTTTATCTGTATGAGCAGTGAATGTGTGAGGTGTGTTTGACTGTTATTGTCTTTTTTTCTGTCCTAGGTGTGACATAAACCTGCCGAGGGACTGAAGGTGAAAATTAGCCACAATGGCTATTGACCCTTTGCAGATGATGGAGGGCAGAAGTGAGTACGCAGCATTACACATATTTCTTATTTTTGGTAAAGAAAGCAATGGATGCTTCTAGTGCATGTTCAGTACATTTGTCTGTGGAAGTAGGACATCTTTTAGACAAAGCACAAAGCAAGGTATTTGAAAAACGAATGAATGCAGCTGATTCATACAAGATACAGCCATTTTGCATTTGAAATCAATAAAGGTTACTTAAAAAGAGGCAGGTTTTCGGCAAAGTTTCCATAGTTGTAAAGCACACAGACAGAGCTTTTGTCTCCATCATAAAGAAGTGGGCGTTCCCTCGAAGAGTGTGACGACACGTGCAAAGGGTCAATAATCTTTACATGTTTACATACAATGTTCATTAATGTGTGTTGTCCTTTTACAAATACTGGTAAATAAAATAATAAGAATAAGAACAATCTAAGCTCGGTCCCAGTTTTAATTTCGTAGTGATTGTATCTAGAACTTTCTAAACAGTAGAGACAGACACACGCTTTCTCTTCTGTTACTTTGAACTATTATACAATTTCTGTTGGTTTAATTTCACTTTGTACAAACCTTCTCACAGTCTGTTCTCAACTCAGGCTGGTTCTGGCCAACACACTGCTTCACTCCTGTTCACTGATTGGCTGATTGTACTTCCTGCTTTGGCAAGTACCTAGTAAAATCTTGTCTTGTGAAAAATTTTGCTTCATTACATCGTACTATTTATTGGTGAATAAGTTGACCAGTAATGTAGATAATAAAAGATGCAAACAGGGACAGGCCAGTGTGGTAAGACTGACCTGACAGGAGTGGGCAGAGCTGAGGGTCGACGAGGCTTGAACTGTAGTGAGCTGCTGCTGCCACCGGAGGGCGTGAGAGCGGAGAGCTTCTGAGGGAGACTACAAAGAGAAGAAGAACAACAAAGAATATATAAATAAAACAATACATGCAAAGTGTGTTTTGTTTTTTACCTGTCGACACTCTTGACAGAAATCAGTCTTTTCGGTTTTAAGATTTTTGTGGCGTCTGGAGATGAAGAACCTGGAAAATGATAAAAAGAATAAATACATTTTCAAGTTTTTTAAAAGACACATGATTATTTTTTTTGTTCTTGACAAGATTATTTTGGTATGTTATGTAAGAGAAAATATGTCTTTAGAGCACACGATCAAATGTGCTTCCCACCCCAGAAATTGAGTTAGAGCTCCATTTACAGGCTGCAAACAAAATTGCATTAAAAATAAACAAATCGATCTTAGTTGATATGCTAATGCGAAGTCTTAAATGTTGTGCTGAGGTAAAAGAATAGTATTTCACAATCAGAACTAAAAAAAAACAAAAAACAAAATACACTTTAGCTTAATAAAGTGACTGCTATAACAGACATTTTATACAGACATATTTTTCTAAACTTTTTTTTCCTCTTTCTTAACACGAGCAGGATAGTGGGGTTTTTCATTTTTGGTTTTAAACCCAAAAATGTCTTCATTTTCCCAAACTTTTCCAGGGCCCGAAAAGTAGATAATTCTGGACCAAAAACTGCATTAAATATTTATATTCCATTTGTTTTAATTATGATTTGTCTGTTGAACGTTGTCATGTACAGTACACAACCTTTAGAGGAATTATTTGTTTATCAACACGGGCGATGCGCATGCACGCGGTCTGCAGAAAGAGTCGCCGCTCATTGACACAACCGTGGAAACAAGTTGAGCTAGGGCTCTTGTCATCTAACAACAAGAGTTTATCAATGTGCAAAAACAAAAGTTGCGCTGCTAAATAAACATTTGTGAATGAAATTCGACCCTACGACCCTTAAACGTTACATTCAGGAGCCAAACTTCTGTCAACTTTCGTCCTATTTTGCTGTTTTAATCAAAGAAGTTTCCCCAGCCAAGTAGACGGACAACATCTCTTTCTGCATGGAGCATGCGCTGTAGGGCGGAAAGTGATGTCGACCCCAAATCCCTCTGTTAAACCACACATTAGTCACTCACCGTGCTGAGTGCTGTTGGGAGTGGGAGGCACTAGAGCCTGTGGTTTGAGTTTGGTCTTCAGTCCGCTCTGGATGCGACTCACAGACGGGACAGAGGTGGTTCGTTCTAAACCCCTCTTCACTGGAGTCATCAGGGGGGACTCTGGTTTCCTCAGGGCAGCGACGTTGGAGGGTTTTTGGGTCTGGACGCTCAGAGATCTTCGTCCGGCGCAGAGAAAGGCCGGTCCGAGGGCTGAACGGCCACAGAACGACGGTGTTTCTGTGGAGGCGCCGGTTTGGAGATGCTCCTCTGAGAAAGACTTATTCAATTTACCTGAGAAGAAAAATATGAAGAGATCAGTGGGTAGTACTCAATTACATTTAATAAAGTCACTTTTTGGGAGAAATTGTAGTGGTTTTCTTGTGCTTAATGCCATTGTACATTTACCTTAATAAAAGAAACAAACATTACCAAGTGCCTCCAATTCATTCATTTCACTCCAGCTACTAGGTCAGGTATCGCACGACTGCAAACTGTTCCCCAAAACCAGAAAGTACAAAAAGAACAGGAACGAAGCGGTGTTTTGGCCAGAACCAACCAACCAGGGTTGAGATATCAGACATATATTCTCCTCTTTTGACCTCATGTTTAATATTAACTTAAAAGATGATATTGTACTTTATAATAAAGCTTCCCTCACAGAAATGGCAACGATTGCTGACAATAACATAATTTACACAGACCAAAAAGCAGCAATTTGTTAAAACTAAAAAGCATGAAGCAAACAAACACCAATGATGTGATGTCAGACGGTTTAAACCAAATGAGATGAAACTGCCTGATGCATCGAACTGAAGCTGTACTCTTACTCGACATATTTCTTGTCGTCTCTTCTCACTGTTAGTGCTGGGAGATATTAACAAAAAGAAAAATCTACACTTTTTTTGTCATATCCAAAAAAATGTTTGACTTAAGTCTGTTTATATTGTACAGCTACTTTATATATGCTTTTAAAACTCTGAAGCTGCCCATTTTAATAGTCTTCATAACATATTTTAAAGGAGACCTATTGTGATTCTTCTGTATATTTAGGAAGAAACTGTAACTGTAAACCAATAATTCATATTTTGTTCTCTGCAAAATGATCTAAAACGGCTTAGAAATAGAAACAGGTCCATTGAATTCCTGTTCAAAACTGCAGAACTTCAAATTTTACTTTTAAGCCACACGTTTAAAATCTACTGGTTTATTGTTGGAAAGTGGCTACATGACAATTTTGGGCCTTACGTGTTTTACTCAGAATCCCAAGTTTTTAGTATTCCCAATTAAAAACAGGCAAGTGGACAGGGATAGGTGGTAGGTGAAGACAGGGATTTTCTGAGCCTTGAACACCAGCTGCAGAACAATACAAGATTACTCAAACATGCAGGAATCAATCCAAACTACAACTTTGGGTAAACTAATCAGGGTATATTGCAGGGATCTTGAAGTGAAATGATGAGAGACACTGTTTGCAACATTGTTTAAAAACTTCAGAAAAGTAGATTGTACATAATAGGTCCCCTTTAAAGCATCGCAAAAAACAATAATACATGTGTAAAGGTCTTGACTTTGGTATAGTACAAAACATGAATTGCAAAAATACTTAACACTGGAAGATTACATTACATTACATACATTCTATCCCTGTTTGATTAAATTCTTGTACTTGCTTCAGAAGTTGTGTGTTCACCTTTATTTGCCGGAGAGAGGGAGATGCTGGAGTTTAAGCTGGAAACTGAAGAAGACGACGAGGAAGTGTTTCTGAGTCTGCTGCGATCAGGAGGCTTCACTCCAGAGCGAGTCCGAATCGTCTGAACAAACACACAAACACAGCTCAGGAGGTTAACACAATTGAAGGGAAATGTGTTTTTAAACTTTTCAAACTTCTGTCTCGGTCTCACAAACCCATTGACGTCAGTACTTTCAGATGCAAGATTTTTTTATCCACTAACCCAACTTTAGAACGGGTCATTTAGACATAAAAGTGAAGCAGAAGAAGAAGTTAAATGACACAATTAGGGTTCATACAGATTTTAACTTGAGGTTTTCCATGACTTTCCCAAAACAATTCCCATCATCTCCATGATCTTGTTTAACTTTTTCATCAATATGTTTCAAATGTTCACTTTCATTAACTGGTTAAAACAGAAATACAATAATTTTAGGAATAGCTAAGCATGAATAATTAAAAAAAACTTTAACATTACATTTTTATCTCCATCTTAACATGAGTGGGATTGTTAGCAAATTATCCAGAAATTTTTTTTTTGTAATTTTCAAAAACTTTTTCAGGGCATGAAATTTGGATGAGCATTTTCCATAACTTTTCCAGGTTTTCCCTGACCATACGAACCCTGCACAATGTACCTTTCTGGGGGTGAAAAATCCCCCATAAAGGTACATCATGTAAGTATGAGGCAAAAATAGACTTAAAAAGTGCCATAGCAGGTTTTTGCAAATTTCCAATTTTAATAAATTTTGGTATATGAATACTTCTAGTAACATAAAAGAAAGTTTTACATGAATCAAGAACAAGTTTGTGAAAAAAGTGTGATCATTTGTTGAAAATCAGAGGAAGTAGAGCAGAGTTCTAAACTTATGGCATCCCACTAGGGCAGGGGTGTCAAACTCAGGCCCGGGGGCCAAATTCGGCCCTAAAGAAGATGTCATGTGGCACCTGAGCGTGATATTTGATAATTATTGATAGTGGCCCCTTATATTGCTGAGATGTGACTATTAATGTAATATGCACTGTAATGCAGCAAAAAGCAACAATCTGTCCATCGTTTTCATGCAATGAAATTATGTACAGCATAATGTAATGTGACACAATAAAATTCTGGATATACAGTAAATGTGTTAGCTTTATACAGCCCTACTGCCACATTTGAATTTAACACAGAGGGACCTATATTTTGAAATGCGGCCCTCGACCAACTCTGACTGATCGATTTGGCCCTACCACCATTTGAGTTTGACACCTGTGCTCTTGGGAGATGTGGACATATACAATTTTTTCACGAGAAACTAATTTATATGAATGTGTAAGCTTAATTAATAAATAATAGGCAACTCCCTAGTGTGATGTCATTATTTATGAACAGGAAGTACATTTAAAAATCTTAATTATAATTATCTCAACATTGCTTTAGTGAAATGAGTAGTTCAACTTGTCATCGACACCTTAAAGAAAAGCATAATTTTTGTTTTACTTGGAAGTTTTTGTTGAACTAAAATCATAACATGTTTCTTTGCTGAGTAGGCTTGTATCCCTAAAATAAACTGTGTCCTCGTCCTGCTTGTTTCCATGGAAATCATGTTTCTTTAGCTGTAATATTCTGCACTATGGCATGATCGATAAAGAATGCCACACAGTAAGGTTTATTCAACTATTTCAATTGGATAATGTGTTTGATTTTTCACCCAGGAAAGTTACATAGTGTCATTTTAAACTTAATTGGCAGAAAAATGTGTTAAATGTAATCACAAAAGTGCAGAAATATTACATTTATATTCTATTTGAAAGCTTACAGCACCACTATTTACATTATATTTTCTCTTTTTGTAACATCTTTTACTGTAGACAAGATTCGCAAATTTTGGTTGACTTGAAAACAGCATTTATAATTCTCTTAAATTCAGTATATGTTGCCTAGTCGTAATCAGAGACCAATTCATCAAGCTAAGACTGAGATTAAGACTCTAATTACGCGTTTCCACAAGAAACTACTTGACTCTCTTCATGCAAACGGTGGATTTTAAGAAAAATATGGAGCAAATGGAAAAAGCCCAAATGTGTATAGATGTACCTTAGTGGGCGGAGCCAGGGTGCGTTTCCCCAAACAGCTGGAGTTCATCGATGAGTCGCTGACGTCAGACGCCACACTCGCCGAATCAGAGAGAAGATCCTCACAAGAACCGTTTCTGCTGGAGTTTGGACTGCGCCGCCAGCTGGACGACAACTGCATCACGAGAAAAGATTCAGGTCAACGGAGGAGTTTGGTTGTGCAGAGAAGATCATAGTGTAAAGACCGGTTTGTCTCCATGAAGATGGTATTGTTTTGCAAATAATCTTCTATAGTATGTTGGATTAAATTAAATGTATCAACTGAAAGTACATTAATCAATATAAAGATAGTAATCACAAGTAAATAATTTAAAGTATATAGACAAAATTACAATAACAAGACAGAATCTAATCTTTCTTAAACAGTTTTAAAATGATTTTGAGATAAAAAAATATATATATAAATTAAAATCTAATGTTTGTGGAGAAAAACAAGTTATTGTGCAGTTAATCAAACTTCAGTTTTGGTTATTGTTCTAATTAATCGCCAAACCTGTGAAAAGTCCTTATGATAATCAACATTAAAGATGCAAAAACAGTGCAAGGTGTAAGTTTCTGGAGGTGAATACTCACCTACACAATTCACTAGAATTATAAAGCTAAAGCCATACTTTGGGACATTCTGAAATGGGTCAAAATACAATTCATACCTTATGTGAAAAACAAACAGCTACAATCACTTTTCTATAGAAGCAAACATGAGTGGGCCTCCTCCAGGGAAAATACATTTTGCGTTTATGCAAGCTAACGCAAAGTAATAGACAAATATTTATTATTTTGTTTACTGCAACAACGAAATCTAAATGGCAAAAAACAACAAACATGCTTTATTCAATTATTTTTTTTGGCCAAAAAGTTACACAGTGCACCTTAAAACGAGAAGTAAGTTTTTGATTTCGATGCCCAAAAAAAGTATCTTTAGTGTAAGAGGGTTTGCAAGGTCACAATTCTTACATATTTTGGTAAAAACACACAGACTTATCACAAAATTTTCCAAAGCTATGTTTTTTGTCCCTGTTAGTCACGTCACTAGTTTTCAAACTACAATACTACATGTACTAAAAGTTAGAGATAGACTGATATATCGGCTGGCCGATATTTGGATATTCCCCCCCTGCATATCGGTCACATCTTCTATCGACCTTATTGGCCGATATTTGATCAGGCAGTTGCTTGAACAATCATCTGCTCTCACGGTGAGCTCCAAGTTAGTTTTGGAAGAAATGATACAGTTTGTTTTATAAATCTCCATTTTGTTGTGTTTGGAATAGGAGCACTTTCTTTAATTACTCTTTAAAATGTTCCGTAATGTGCATAAACATGTTGTATTCATTAAACGACGAGACAAAATAATAGTTTAGATTTAACTTTTTCTTTTTGGATAGACCATCTCATCTCAGCTAGGTTTTTAAAAAACTAAAATAAAGAAAATTGGCCCTTGAAAATTGACTTGATATTAGTATCGGCTTGACAACATTTTTAAAACAATCAAAGAGGTTCATTTGGTATCAACTCCCAGTAGAATAAAAATCTTCTATGCCGTGGTTGAAGCAGATCACATATCTTATCTCAAAAATATTTTGTAAATCACTCACCTTATGTTTCTTTCTGAGATCCATTCCTGTTATGAATGATAATCTGATCGTGGCTTTCTAGTCCCAAATGTGTCAGTTGTTTTTTTTACATAGTATGATAATTCTCCTGTGTTTGTTTAGATCTTAAACGGCGGACTATTTTTAAGAAAGTGCTTAACTGCTGCTTTTGCCTGATAGTTTTCTAGATCGAATCAGAATTTTCACGGAAACAGTGCAAAACTGTAAGATTATGTAGTTATATTATCGGCACATCTCACCATTGTAAACAGCATTGAATTGCAGAACCGGTGGTTGTCTTTACTTGTGCTTTTGTGTGTCTGCAAGGTGCTGTCAATATCTAAGCCTGCCTGATCTACTTTGAGTCGGATATGGTTGTGGAATATGATCTCGTGAGCTGCACAAGAATTAAATGGATGCTGCAGGGTCCTGCTCCTCATTACCTGCACAGTGTTTAAAACTCGATTTCATCTGACCCCAATATTTCCCCAATGTCTTGCTTACCTATGCTGCCTAAGCGGGTCGGTATCCTGTCTGCCCGATTTGCGAATATCTGTAACTGGGTAGCTGTGCCGACGCCTCTTGCGTCGGAGTATCTCATCGAAACGATACAGGTTTGCATTGCAGTGAAATCGAGCTTAGTTGACTCATAAACCCCCAGCCGAGTCTTTAACGTAGCCTTTGTTCATTATTTCCCACACTTGTTTAGACTACGAGCTTTCAAGCTCCATGATCGTCACACTCCTCCCGTGTGCGCCTAAGTCGCTAGGGCGAAGGGTGCAGCTGTTTCAGAATAGAGCCGAAAGCATTATTCTTTCCATTGCAATCCCGACAAAGCTCCCTTCATCCTTGATTGGGGCCTAGCCTCAAGTTAACCGAAGCACGCTCGCGCATCAAATGAAGGATCACGTCCAGCCATAGCTTTGGGACTCCTTAAGGTCTAGCTATAGGTGGAGAAGTGGTTCCGTCAATGAAATGGCTCGAACCTCTGATTCGTTCTATTACGAGAGCCATCATTATTGTAAGCGTACAGCAGTTTGATCTTTTGTTTTCAGCCAGTCAGACCGGTCTGGCGTCTAAACTCTGCATGCAGGTTGTGGCCACTTTTCTGGCGTGCTGTCACAGTAGTGTGCTTTCCAGCGGGATCGTGCCGAACATATAGGAACATCGCACTCTAGTGTTAAATTTGAAGCCGTCCTGTTTGTGTTAAATTCTGTAAGTTAATCGAACGGGCAGAGACGCTGCTCGAGACAAGAAATGGATAGCGGAACTAGCGGAGCTGATCTGCTTAGATGTGATCCGGTAAATGGGAATGCCAGTAATAAGAGGCACCTCTGAATCTTACTAAAGTCGTTAGGAGTTATACTTCAAACTGTGAAGTAGTTAATAAAGATCGTCGGAGAAGTGCATGTAAAATGCAAAGAGGCATGTATTTAGTGGTCGTGAGTAGGCATGAATATATAAGAGTGAAAAGAGCAGAATTTCACTAACTATATCTAGACCAATAAAAGTTTAGCTCTTTTATTAAGCTGAATATTGTTAAAGAGATTACATAGATATCTAACTTAATTATATTTTTTTTAATTCTGAGAGATCGAGGTTTTGACTAGGATTGTTCTAATATAAAACATAATCATTGATCGTCAGTAAGCCTTCCTATGCATTTTTGTTACAAACTAGAAGAAAAACATCTATAAGCCTCCAACGATTGTACCTTATTGATTTTTAGGTTTATCTGCGCTTTTTCTGCAGAATGCAGAATGCATAATAGTCGTGTAGGTGAGATCAGGTGATCCGACAGTAATGTGAATATTGCCAATATGTGAGATAAAATATTGTTGACTGGAATCATATCCAATGTCCTGATTAAAGCTAATAGATATAACTTTGTATAATGCAATAAGTACTACAGTTCACTGACATTTCTAATAATTCTAAGTCTAGAGCATTATATCGACATTAAGAAGCGACCTATGCAAACACTATAAAGCCTGTTATACTCGCTATACATTTCTTTGATGCTTTTAAAATAGGGAGGTGTAAAAAGTTACAGATACCTTCACTCGACAAAATTTTGCTCAAGTAAAAAAGTTGAGAAAATTACTGAGTGAAATATAATATCGAGACTTCGATCACCTCGATATATATCGGTTCCAATTGATACTATTCCTTTTACCTTTATTGTGATATCTCTATTTGGTATCAATTCAAGAGTATACCATTAGGTATTTAGTGCTATATTCCATGATTATAGAATTTGACTTCATGATATGTGTATGATAGTGTACATTTGTTATTACCTTTTACATCTCATTCTGCTTCTTCTTCGTAGTGAGCTGCATGCTTTGCTTCTGCGTGGCGTCATTACTCACTCAACCTCATCTTCTCTCTTTTACTTATCTCTCTTTCTTCCTTTACTTCTCTCTCTTACTACTTGTTTCTTTGCTTCTTTCTTTCCTCTCAATCTGACTCCTTCTTCCTGCCTCTATACAGCCTCTCTCGTTCCCTTATTTCTATCATCTCTGACTTGCAACTATAGCTCCTCTCTCTCGTTTCTCTCTAGCATTCTCTTGAACTCATCTTGCACACTCCCTAACTTATCTATACTCTACTCTTTATTACTTGTCGGTTCATAATTCTTCCTCTGTCTGCATCTTTCCTTTCTCTGCTTCTCTACTTTTCTCTCTCTCCTGGTCCATCTTTCTCAACTCTCGTGTAAATTACTTATTCGTACATACGACTTCTCTTTGTGAGTCGTCCTACATCCTCCTAACTTCCATTTTCTTGACTCTGCTTGTTCTTCTCTCTTCATACAGCATTATCTCGCTAATTATATGTATGGATATCAGTTTGGTGTCTGAATAGCATGGATTGAGTGTATAACTACTTTAATAAGATCCTTATAAAGAAGTCTTTGAAGTTTTTGAAGGAAATATAAGAAGCTATGTATCAGTTCTCTTACATGTATCATAAAGTAATCTGGAGTTTGAACTTCTCACAATGAGTTTAATCAAATTGTAAAACATGCATTATTTTCAATCATAAACTAAAAGGCAATGAAACAATGAATAATCGATAATCTAAAAAAATTGGGATTTTGGAAACCTCTGGGAACTAAAGAGAATAAGGTGGGAAATTAAGGTATGTGTATCGGAACTGAAAAAGCTGGATCGTGGCTGCCTACAGGACATGATTACATACATCTAATAGCAGAAATAATGCAGATCTGAAAGAAATAGATATGTCAATTCATTAACAAAAGAGTAATTCATTAAGAATAGTTATTACCTAAAACTATGTACAAGTAAATTGAGTACAATGTATGACACTGACCATACAAATGAGTGTATTCTGTGCAATGATACGAATTAATAATCCAATTAATAGTAATATCATCAGAGTGACAGAGTAAAATAGCTTGAGCATTAATATTCGTTATAGTGGTTTGTACAATAAATTAAACTAAAAAGAAATATAATATACTTTTTTTTTTTGCTATAGTTTATAAAGATAAGGAAAGAAACAATTATCATTACTTAGTTAAAGAGGTATCACAAATGCACTAATTATTATAGCTATTCTGGAAGCTTTTTCGCTATTTTTGGAAAGTTTAAACCATAAATTGTGTAAAAATACCATAATGTAACCCTTGGATTTTAAAAAGTGTATTCTGAATACTCTTGAAAGAAAAGGTAACTAACAAAATACATGTACACTAAATTAACAGTATTATTTTCAGTACAAGTAGTATTTAGTTACTCACTTTTTTGTCTTCATATAGTACAAAATTCTGTATTTGTTTACTAGTTCTTGAATGGTCTTTATAGCTATACCTATTGTCCACAGATTTTCTTAAACTAAAAACCCAAATCTTATGGAATACTTTCACATCGAATTGCATTATATAGTGATGAAATTATATAAGATTAAAACACCTAAAATTAAATTTGTTTTGCTATTGTTTATGAGATAACAAAATGAATAACATTCACTAAAGGAACTAATGCGCAATGATACGGACTCGTTAATATTGTAGCTATTTTTTGAAGCTTTTACATTATTCTGAAAAGGCTTAAACCCTAAATTGTGTAGAAATACAATAGTGTATTCCATAGATTTAAAATATGAAAAGTAGTAAATACTCTTGAATGGAAAAGTTATTAATATTAGATAAATACAGTTACTCTAAATTAGCATAGTAGTATTATTTTGTGTACAACTATTCAGTTTTTGTCTTAGGATATTTGCATGTTACTGAAGTCCTCTGAGATAACTGTTGTTGTGATTTTGGGTCATACAAATAAATTAAATTGAATATTTACAAACAAACTATTATGATTTTTTTTGTGTTATTATGTATTATGTCCTTTTCCCCCTATATTTCTTACCTGGCAGGCGACAGTGAAACATCGAAGTCAAACTTTCATCCGGCAAGAAGAATATGTCTGAACAATGACAAACCAGAGTAAAATGAGATATTTGAAAGGGACAAAAGTGACATAAGTTTGATCTGTTTTTACAATGAACTGAACCTACCGCTGTTTGCTCCACGATCCATCCTAATTCTGCTTTTTGTCTGATCCGATCCAGTGCTAAAAGAGGGACTGAAAGAACAAAAAACGTAGCTATAATAAGATGTTGCGTTATTTACTGACATACAATAAAGTCAGATATTAGCTAGTTAGCTAGGAGAAAATGACGGTTAGCTCAAAAATCTAACAAATAATTACCTTTTTAAGTGACGAAAGGGTTAGCAACTTTACGCGTTCAGATTATTGTTCAGATGAAGAAATACGCACCTGTGAGATTTATATTTTAGTAAATTCGTTTTTTTAGCCCNACAAAATGCGACCTGTGAAAACGGACAAAATTTGTGCCTAAATAATAAAAGATAAAGAACTACAAGAGCAAATAGTGACTGCGTAATACAATTACGCAGTCACTCAATTAAAAAAGTTAGTGTGTATTGGAAAACAATAGATTTATGGTTCAGTAGTATTAATGGATCCACTTTGGTGCTGATTGATGATGAAAGTTTGGTGTTGACACAATCCTGATGTGAAGAGCAGGTTTGGCTGTGACATGTAAATGTAACAGAACCTAAAACTACCTTTAACTCTGCATTTTATTCATACATTAAAGTAGTGGTTCTCAACCTTGGGGATCTTAAACAAGGTTTGATAGCTTCAAATACAGTGACAGGTGTATATTCCTATTTGCTGGCCTTCCAGATGAATTTATATAGACTTATGTCTTCAAATCAAACATAAGACTAAAGACTACTTTTACACTTTACAGGTAGCCTAGATTTTGTGTTTGGGGGCGCAAATGGCTACAGTTGTTATTTTGAGGGTGACAAAAGTGATGCACCAAGACAAACGATTAATTGTGCACTTCTATACCTCCTATATTTACTATGTTACTGACTTATTTTCATAAAGGTATTAAAGACTGTTTTATTAAAAACAGACATTTTCTCTCTGCTTCAGAATGACCAGACTGTTGTCAAAACCTGCCCTGGAAGAAACTCAGCCTGAACTCAAAAACCGCTCTTTTGTTCAGGTAAGTGTTTCGCCGACATCTGTTCCACCCAAACACGCTCTAAAACTGCAACAAAGCCAACACAAAAGATTATACTTGTCGTAGACCTGCTTGTCCAGATCTTTTATTCAAACCTCTGCATGACCAGGTTGTGCTTATTGACAGTCAAATAGAGTGAAATTGCCATATCCCTGCTGCTATAAACGGACCGCTTCCTAAATGTCAGCTCTCAGAGAATCAAAGCCGCTGTAAGAAAAGTCATCATGTATGTTATTCAACGTAATTGCTTATAGAACCTCACATAACAGTCCACATCATTATTATCCACTCTAGTTGCTCTCAGAGGGCAAAGTATAGTATATTAGACAAACAAAAGGGGCAGAGCATGGCATTGTCACCCTCGGAGTCAGCAACATGGAAGACTCATTCAAAATCAAACACATTATGCAGAATAATTACGTATATAGGGCCCATGTTACATACAATAATGCTTTATTTAAGAGCGAGTTGTAACATGCTGCATAGAGAGCAAGCACACTTTTTCCAGTTACATATGTAGCTCGCCACACACGCAATCACAACTCTCTCGCTTTGGGTTTTTTCTCTCATTTTAACAGCATTTTAAGATATGGATATGTTTGTGCATCCTTTTGTTTGCTGCTTATGATGTGAAGAAAAAAAAAAGTCTTTATTCAATCCAGCATTTAGAAAAACGGCAATTATGCTTTCAGTTGTAACGCTTTCACAAACAGTATCTTTTCTAGTCTTTATTCTGTTGTTTTTAGGGCCTACAACAAGTGAATACAAACTGCAACTCATAGAAAAATGAAAAATTATTAACAAGTGACACAACTAATTTGAATTCATTGCATTTTGGATTGAGTCTGAATCAAGAAAGTACTGAATACAGATTAAAAATATTTACTTTTCTACATGACAAAACTACAACCATAAAAAATCTATTTATTGTTCAGTTTTTACAGTATAGAGAAAGACAAATGTTTGACTAAGAGGGACACCAGTCTTCTCTATTAATGAGAAACACTGCACGAACATGTCATTAGCTCTTAAAGCTCTTAAAGAAGCCAAAAACAGCACAAAAATCAATCAGGGATTTGGCAAGCTTAGTGTTTTGATAAAAAACTACATTTTGGCTGTAACTCCGCCAGTAAAATATCTTTAAGATCTACACTAATCGATGAACAAAATTAAAGCTGTAATTAACCATTTTATTGTATTTCTGCTTGAGGACAATGACACTGGTCACAATAACTTTTTAATAATGCTGCATGCTAAAACTTCACTCTGAATCTCCCAGAACAACAAAGTCAAACAAAGGCAAATTAAAATGAGGTGTGCTTTTATTGGTGTCACAACACAAGACAAAAAATCTAAACAAATTATAACAGCAGCACTGTCTGAATCAAATGATAAAATATTATATTATATAAAATTTCTTACAGACATCCACAAGCAAATTGGCTACATTTGGGCAGTCCACTTTACTTTTGCTGTCTGTAAAAAGATGTTCTAAAGCCATATTTGCAACAAAATAAGTCATAATACATAATACATGTCAATAGTAAAGGAGATCTATTGTGTACAATACGTTTTTTACCTTGTTATAACTGCCTCTCTTGCCTGGAAAATCCAGACGACATATATAAAATATATCATCTGGCCACCGTATTCCTCTTTCGAATTTCTTTAGCCGTGATTGACAGATTATTTAGCCAATCAGAGACACTCATCGTCATGCCGTGTGAAAACCAACATGGCTGCTTACAACGAAAAAAAAAAAACATGGAAAAATGTCACGTGAAACTGAAAAACAGTGAGCGAAGCAAAAAATGATTTTAATGTGAGTTGAGTGAAGTTAGATTTTGGTCTAAATGAGAGACGACCAATCAACTTTTTTGTTTATCTGCGTCACACAAATAAACTACAGTAATCTGATTGCCCGGTGCGATGTACAATTGATCTGAAATGCAGGCGGGGGGCGTGGTGACCAGACCCACTCTTGACAGTTTGCTGAAACGTGGGTTCTGGATCCGAGGCAACCTTCTCTCATCATTATGTTAACTCAAAGTTTTATTAAGAATGATTCATGCATGTTTGAGTAATCTTGTATTGTATTGCAGCTCAGAAAAGCCTCGTCCTCACCTACACCTATCCCCGCCCACTCTGTATTTAATTGGGATTAATAAAAAAAAACCAAGAGATTCATTGTGAAGCATATAGTTCAAAATGGTCACTTTATAACGATACAAGAAAAATCACATTAAAGAGGCGGGCTTATCATTTCCGCAGTTTTGCACAGGAAGTAAATTAAACTTTTTCTATTATAAGCTGTTTTACATCAATTTTGTGTTTGCAAGAAACAAAATGTAAATTACTGATCTACATATGTTCTAATTTATTCCTAAATACTTATAAAAAAAAACACAATAGATCCCTTTAATCACATGGCTTTTAGGAGCTAGAAAGAAACATTTAAAAACGTTATGTTTTGCAGTGTGAAAATCATGTATGATAGCTTTATTGCTAATATATTTTTACTAAGAACACTTTTCATACACAACACAAACTCAAAGGGCTTAAAAAACATTATTTAATAGCCTCATAAAATCTTAAGTATAGCTTTATATTCAGCTCTGTCACAAATACTGTATACATTTACAGTATTACATAAATCTCACATTTAGCTATAGCTCAAATTTAACCCAGAAAAAACTTCATGCTGGATGAAAATAGTCTTTTATTTTAATCGCAGCACTTCATGACAATTTACCACATAATTGCTACTCCCACATTACTTGCCTATATGTATATACAGGCCATGCACGATTGGGCCACACACAACCCAATAGCCACAGACTCCAGTGCTCTAGCAACCAGTGGCATCATGCCAAGCCACGGAGGTAGTTCCTATGGTAACTCACTCTGCCTTTTTGTAAATAAGGTACGAGGGAAAAAAAAGAGAGCGAAAAGAACAAGAAAATGGGGTATTGGTAGAAACACACTTCACATTCAGTCTCGAGAGCTCTAATAATTTATGGTTTGGGCGAGAGGCAGATACTAACCCTGGCCTTGCACCAAATTGTTATCGGACTGGAGAGGGCCATTAGGGCGGATGGGGAGCCCGGGTCGAAGCCCTCGAAGACCCGTACGCTGTCGGCCGGAGAGGAGCGCGGAGATGAATGAGGTTTTAGTCCGGTCCCAAGTTCATAAGCAATCATAGCATTAGCAGACAGAAGTACACCATTAAAAACAGTTCGTGTAATCAAAACAAAACCACCAACGCAGCAACCTAGTTAATGCTTTTCAAGTTAGACCAGATGTTGAATAAAAATAGGTAAACTTTTAGAAAAAATAATTGATTTCTGCATTTTTTGCTTTATTGTTTGCTGTTACCTAAAAGGATTCATCGTAATATTATTAATGATATAGTTGAAGATACATCGATTGTTTAATGGTGGCTTTTATCATTTTTTTTTACATTCATTACGTATTTCAGGCATTTTGCAATAGTTAATAGTTCTGCTTTTACTCTCTACGTCCCGTTTCTTTTATTGTCTGTTTTTAGCCTCTGCAGAGCCTCCACAGTCAGTGTTAACTCACTCGTGTTCAAGGTTTTAGAGATTTTGTTTTTATTATTTGGAATTACTCGCAATCTCTGTGTGACTCCTTCATAACTGAGAAAAAATCAGCTGCAGCTTTTCTGCAACAATATACTACATGTTACTGTAGATGATATTATATTGCTCAGCACAACTAATCAATCTGTATTTTGATCACTTTTCATTTATTTAACACTTGTTTGAAAAAGACCAACAATTACAATGACAAACAGCAATTATTATTTTTATTTTTTGCAATGGACAAAATGATTGTGGGAGAATAGAAATAAAGAAGGCAAGACACAAAGTAAAACAAATGTTTAAGCTTTTTACATTAGGGCTTTGCAATATTGACAAAAATTAATAGCTCGATTATGATATTCAGACGATATTATTTCAAACAAAGCATCAAGCATCAAAAAGGGAAGAACAGCCCAGATAATAATATTTTACAATAATATTTTAACGAGATAGCCCAGATTAATAAAAGCTTTTTACATTTTTATTGTATAAAGAGTGTCTTAGGTTTCCCCCCCTTTTTTGTAACTTTGTGTTCCCAATCACTAATGAGCACCTTCGAACTTTTTTGGAACTTTCTTTTTTTTAAAGCATCAATCATGCCTTTAAATGCATAAGTTGAAGTTTAATGATTATAAAACTGGGTTTGATTGGGTTGATTGGGTACTTAAGACATGTGCTACCTATTGAAAAGCAAAACTGTCTCAACAATCTGACCAAATATCTGACTCAAAATGCATTCACAAGACCACAAGCTCAGCTGTTGCATGATAATTAATGACTCATAAAGAATAAACAAAAATAAAGACGCATAAATAGGATTTTTATGTAAAAAAAAAAAAAAAAAGAAGAATTAACTATTGATCAATGCTGACTGCAAAATATACTCTGTACTTATCCAAAACAAAAGCAGTGTCAATATTATATCTAATGTAACTTTGTAAATATTTTAGCCTTCAGTCACCAGTTTGCTTTTTGTTGATAATGTATTAAAACATTCTCATTGTACAACAAAAAACATCTTTGACTAGTTACAGTTGTTGCTGTGCCAGTATAGTGTATCTACAGAAGTTCACGGAGTCCCCTGAATTAATGAGGCAAACTTATTGATTTGCGGTTTTCCTCAGTAAAAAGAAAATAAATTGTATTAGCTTAATTTAAAACCCAGTGGACTTTGGCGAACCGCATTCTGGACGCTGCTGCATTCTGGGGCTGGATTCAAAGGCGCGGTTAACAGTTTATTAGCTGTCGCCGGGCAGATTTCGCTGCTCTGTGCCCCGGCATTGTTTGGATGCTGCCGGAGACTGTGTGCGTCACGTTTCACCAAGACGAAGACTGGTGGAGAGCCCCTCAACCCCTCAGCCTGTGCCGAAAAACAATCTGGTGCAAAAGTGGTCCATTCAGGCTTCTGTTTGATTAGACCACACATAATTATCACTCTGGTGCTGTTTCCCGCTGCACAAGGCAATTTCACTCTCTCTGTGACTGCTTCTTCTTTTTCTCACAACAAAAAATACAAATTGGGTTTTCAGTTTGGATTTTGGTTATTTGAAATTGTTGATTTTAATTAATTTAATCCTACTTATAGTGCGAGAGAAGTAGCCGTCGTTTATTCAATAGTAAACAAAGCTTCCGCAGCCAGTGCACTTTTATTTTCAAATTGATTTTTCTTTTCAAATGTCTGATGTTTTGTCTCCGCAAAACTTTCGAAAGACTGAATTTCTCAACATTCAACCATTATTAAGCTGTAATTATCTTTAATTTGGGGATTTACCGGCTCAAGCATTTATTATAAGACGTCTTAAGCCTAATAACAAGGATTTTTTCTTTCTTTCACGTGTCAGATTTATGAATTTATATTGTTGCGTCCATACAACATTTGATAAATCTACAATATTCTCACATTTTCTTTATTGTATTATAAATTATTCTCCTTGATTTGGGGGATTTTCTTGCTTATGAGTGTAATACAAGACGTTTTAAGCCCAATAAGAAACATTTTTCTTTGTTCACTGTCAGATTTGTTCATTTATTTTCCATTTAAACTGAGATTGTATGAAATTTGATGAATCACTATCGTCACATTTTCCATTATGTTCAATTATCCTACATTTTCAGAATTGTCTTCATTTACAACTTGTTTTTTTTATCCAAACGAAAGATTGTATAATGCACTATAAAATTTTACAGTTTTTAACTATGGTTATCAGAGGTTTTGAGAATCTAATTGTTCAGGCATTTAACATAAGACGTCTTAAGCCCAATAACAAACTTTTTCCGATCTTTTGCAACAGAATGACTGAATTTGTGTGTTGGACTGTAGAAAATGTTTTACCTCTCCAATATTGTCACATTTTCAACTATAATTACTCTATTTTTGAGAATTCAGTTGCTCAGATATTTAAAACTTCTTAAGCCTTTTGAAACAGTTCTTTGCATTTTTTGCGTAAATTTTCCGTTCAAACTAAAATTGTGTGCTGCGCTTTTAAAATGTGTTAGAACTTCAAAATTGTGACAGTTAGTTTTCAATTATTTTTGGAAATTTTCTTGCTCAGGCATTTGTAAGATGTCTTGAGCTCAATAACAAACAATTATATTGTTTCATCAACATTTTTAAAGTCCACACAGTTGTCACATTTTTAGCATTTTCAGCTATAATTATCTTAGTTTTTGAGAATCAAGACACCTTAATAGGCTCTGTGCACAGAATGTCAGTCAACTGACTGTGCGCCCTAATTACTAGTGCATTTTAAAGCCCAGTGGTTACGCCATTTTGCAGTGGTGTCTGATTGACCAGCAGGTCAAAAACTAGTGCACTCAAAATTTCCCTCAATGCATCTAGAAAAGTTATGAGCATCAATGGTTACTGCGAGAATCAGAAAACCGGACAGAGTCAGGAAACAACACAACTGAATGAAAGATAATAAAAAGCCGCTTAAGTTGAGCGCACTGTTGAGTCGGGATAATAAACACAACTGAGCTGTTAACCATAAAGATGCTGACTTTAGTTGGGCTGTAAAAGTTGAATTATTAAAAACATTTGCTGTTTAATGTGGGATCCGAGTTAAACCAGACTTCTATTATGATTTTTTTTTTTTTTTCATTTGGGAGAATCACGTGACTTGCGGTCACAGAACAGGACAGGACTGTAGTGATTGAGAGGTTAGGGAGCGAGTGGGACATTCTCCAAGCAGAGTCATTTGTTGAATTTGAGTTCATCATGCTAGTTAGTTAGCTTGACTATATTTGATACTTAAACTGCCAGAAAGGGCTAAAACTGCCATCTGTCTTATATTTAACTTAAAATAAGCACAAGTAGGGTAAGTTATTACTGCTTGTAACGTTTATGTGCATGCGCAGAAGCTTCTGACTCCGTTTGGGGAATGACATGGATGTTTGGACATTACTAACTTCTGTACTTATGAGTATTGGCTGTTAACATTAGCACTTAGGCACAAACACGTCTTTTTATGAACACAGAATAGTAACTGTAACTGTAACTTTATTTATAAAGCACTTTAAAAACAACAGAGTTGACCAAAGTGCTACAAGAATAACAGGATTAAAACAACAAATAATAAATAATAGTCTATTGTTGAAATATTTTTTTAAGTTTGTAACATGTTTTCAATCACAACTCACTCCTCACTGTCTGATTTTCCCAGTAGGCTATTTATTCATTTTAGACCGATGTAGTGCAAACTTCATAGAAATTAATAGAACAGGAAATGCTACTAAGCACAGAAGTTAGCCACTTTGAATCTAAACAAGCCAACTGACGTTTGATGCACATTTCTTTTTTTTTTCTTTCAAATTCATCCAACTTGCACATTGTGTCATGCTAAACAAAATATGATAAATCTACAATAATACAATATTCACACATTTTATTTTGCACAAAGTTTTCGATTACATAAAACAGGCTCAGTCTTGTCGCTGTGTGAGACATAAGCGCTCAGTGACTATTATTAGCTCCTTAATAAATAATGCATGTGTTGGTGCTATGTTAAGTTAGTGGTGTTCAGTAAATAGGCCGCGCTCTCCTTCCTCGTGTCGCTGACATTTAAGTCTCGGGATATGATTTATTTTTCGGCTTGTTTTAGCACTTTTCCATGCTTTCTGATTGCATTGTCAGACTTTTGACATTTTGGCAGACGCAAGTTGTTATTTGCACTTATTATTGCTACATTGAAATGAGGTGTAAAGTGCATTTGACAGGGTTTTATGATATTCTAATTTTTGCTTTATTTGGTGGATTAATAGCTGTTGTAAATTAGATAAATGATTGTTTTACACCGATTAAGTTGAAGTCTGGGATGAAACGCTGACATTTTATGCTAAAGAATAAATGAAAAACAGAATTTAACAAAATAAAGACTTTTTTTGGATCATTTTTAAAGAAAAAAAAGATCCAAAAAAGTCTTTTTATCTGCTATATTTTAACCTGTGATGGCTGTCATTGCCCATTTTGTACCAGAATCACACTTTGTACTTTAGCTTTACATCTCTTACATTGCTTCATTGGTTTTGAAATTTTAATTAAACACAGACAAAGCTAAGTTGTTAAACACAGAACCTTACAGATTTCTACAAAAGCAAATGATTGTAAAATGAGATTATTACTATTGCAAAGCCAAAAATGCCTGATTAAGCTAGTTCCAGCTGCTAACTGTTAGTTGAAAATGCAGATAAATAAGTGTGGCGGTGTTTAGGGATTTCTGTTGGCAAACTTTTGCAAGATACATTCATAAATGTCATATAAAATAAATATTATTAATTGTACAATTACATATAAAGGTTTTTAAAAAAAAATCATTTCGACCTGCGCATACGTATTTGCGCTAAAAGGTACAAAGTGTGCAATGATAATGACCGACAGATCGTTATTTTATATTTTGTGACTTTTTTACGACAAGTTTGCTTACGTACGTCTTGAAAATCCTCAGTTTTTGACCTGACTGTTATTTGCAATAGCGTCCAGCTGATTTTATTTTATTTTTTCTATTCATTTGTTTCAAAATGACTCAGCGACAAAGCAAAACCTTACAAATATCACTGTTTATGAAAATAAACATGCTTAGAACTAGACTCAGTGAGAAAGGTGTTTATTTTACTTTTAAATTTTACTTAGCTTTTCTTTATCTAGGTATAGGTCAATTGAGAACAAATTCTCATGTACAACGACAACCTAGGTCAGAAGCAGCAGCACAAAAAATGAATACAAAACATGACATCTTTTACATATTTGGCAATTTACAATAAAAGAGTCTGGCAAAACACTTAAAAACAGCTGCATTTATCGATCAGTGAAAGCACTAAAACTGTCATGTCAGCTCATCCATTAAGAATAAGTATACAAAATCAAGCTTAAATTACAAACTTGAGAGCGTTCAAAACAGAAAGGGAAAAGCAGCAAAATATGATCGAAATATCTACAGGGCTCCAATAAAAATGTCAAGTATTCTCCGATAAATGGCAGATCTCTTGTATGATAAACGACTACGACCCGTATAGTACGTACACCCCATGTGGTTTCGACTTTCCCCAAAAACAGTTCCCATTCATCTCCATGATCTTGTTTAACTTTTTCATCAATATGTTTCAAATGTTCACTTTCATTAACTGGTTAAAACAGAAATACAATAATTTTAGGAATAGCTAAGCATGAATAATTAAAAAAAACTTTAACATTACATTTTTATCTCCATCTTAACATGAGTGGGATTGTTAGCAAATTATCCAGAAATTTATTTTTTTGTAATTTTCAAAAACTTTTTCAGGGCATGAAATTTGGATGAGCATTTTCCATAACTTTTCCAGGTTTTCCCTGACCATACGAACCCTGCACAATGTACCTTTCTGGGGGTGAAAAATCCCCCATAAAGGTACATCATGTAAGTATGAGGCAAAAATAGACTTAAAAAGTGCCCATAGGTTTTTGCAAATTTCCAATTTTAATAAATTTTGGTATATGAATACTTCTAGTAACATAAAAGAAAGTTTTACATGAATCAAGAACAAGTTTGTGAAAAAAGTGTGATCATTTGTTGAAAATCAGAGGAAGTAGAGCAGAGTTCTAAACTTATGGCATCCCACTAGGGCAGGGGTGTCAAACTCAGGCCCGGGGGCCAAATTCGGCCCTAAAGAAGATGTCATGTGGCACCTGAGCGTGATATTTGATAATTATTGATAGTGGCCCCTTATATTGCTGAGATGTGACTATTAATGTAATATGCACTGTAATGCAGCAAAAAGCAACAATCTGTCCATCGTTTTCATGCAATGAAATTATGTACAGCATAATGTAATGTGACACAATAAAATTCTGGATATACAGTACATGTGTTATATTAGCTTTATACAGCCCTATTGCCAGATTTGAATTTAACACAGAGGGACCTATATTTTAAAATGCGGCCTCGACCAACTCTGACTGATCGATTTGGCCCACCACCATTAGAGTTTGACACCTGTGCTCTAGGGAGATGTTGACATATACAATTTTTTCACGAGAAACTAATTTATATGAATGTAGCTTAATTTTTTACAAATTTAGTGCGATCTAGTGTATTATGTCATAGGTAAAGCATTCTTTACATTAGAGGAGTGGACCAAGTTAACACAAGGCTGCTGCCAGGCAACTCCCTAGGTGATGTCATCATTTATGAACAGAAGTACATTTTTAATAAAAAAAAAAAAAATAATTATAATTATGTTAGTGAAATGAGTAGTTCGACTTGTCGTAGACACCTTAAAGAAAAGCATCATTTTTGTTTTACTTGGAAGTTTTTGTTGAACTAAAAACATAACATGTTTCTTTGCTGAGTAGGCTTGTATCCCTAAAATAAACGGTGTCCTAGAGGAGTCTCGTCCTGCTTGTTTCCATGGAAATCATGTTTCTTTAGCTGCAATATTCTGCACTATGGCATGATCGATAAAGAATGCCCCAAAGTAAGGTTTATTCAACTATTTCAATGGGATAATGTGTTTGATTTTTCACCCAGGAAAGTTACATAGTGTCATTTTAAACTTCATTGGCAGAAAAATGTGTTAAATGTAATCACGAAAGTGCAAAATATTACATTTATATTCTATTTGAAAGCTTACAGCATCACTTTTTACATTTATTTTCTCTTTTACTAAAAACAAGATCCTCAAATTTTGGTTGAACTTGAAAACAGCATTTATAATTCTCATAAATTCAGTGTATGTTGCCTAGTTCATAATCACAGAGACTATTTCATCAAGCAAACACTGAGATTAAGACTCTAATTACGCGTTTCCACAAGAACTACTTGACCCTCTTCATGCAAAAGGTGGATTTTACCAGAAAATATGGAGCAAATAAAAAAGCCCAAAGGTGTATAGATGTACCTTGGTGGGCGGAGCCAGAGCGCGTTTCCCCAAACAGCTGGAGTTCATCGATGAGTCGCTGACGTCAGACGCCACACTCGCCGAATCAGAAAGAGATCCTCACAAGAACCGTTTCTGCTGGAGTTTGGACTGCGCCGCCAGCTGGACGCCAACTGCATCACGAGAAAAGATTCAGGTCAACGGAGGAGTTTGTTGTGCAGAGAAGTGCATAGTGTAAGTTTACTAATGGAGGGTAGGCCACCTGTTTGTCTGCATGAAGATGTTATTGTTTTGCAAATAATTTTCTATAGTATGTTGGATTAAATGTATCAGCTGAAAGCACAATAATCAATACTAAAGCTAGTATACACAAGTAAATAATTGAGCACATATCTAGACAAAATTACATTACCTAGGCTGGGCGATATGGAAAAAACGAACATCATTATTTCGATTAATCAAGATCCTTGATCTTGTAGACGGTTTATTCTACTGTCTTGATTCACTATCAACAGCTAAATCCAGCTGTCAAAATCAGACCAGTGTGCCAGATTTTCAGAGAGAAACAAGCAACTCAACCCTTCATAGAAGTTTATAAAAGAATCGATTAATTAGAACATTGTGTTGCTGCAAAACAGGTGTATGTGTTTTCTTACATAATAGCACTTTTAACATGAAAACATGCTAAAAAAAGGTTTCAGTTATATAAATTGAATATTTCCATAATCAAACCTGAGAAATTGCTAAGATTTGTTTCTTTATGAACTAAAACCACAATCCAAGAGAGATTCAAAAAGAAGCCCAAAGTGCTATAAAGACTTGCATTTGCAACACTGAGACCAAGGGTAAAAGGTTAAATAGTCTATGTATTTGAACAAGACAGACGCAGTGCAAAAACAAGATTTAACTACACATGTCATATAGAATTACAAAGTAAAAACTAGACTTGGGACTATCTGAATGAATTTAATACATTTTACGCCTTAATGTGAAAAAACACAACAACGGCACCAATTTTCTAAGACACAAACATGAGCGGGTCTCTTCCAGGGCAAATAACAAATCAAATTTGTGGTTATGCAAATTCACTTAAAGTAAAGACACAGATTTGTATTAATTATTTAGTGCAAAAATGAAATCTAAATGGCAAAAAAACATGCTTTTATTCAAGTCTATTTTGGGGCGAAAAAGTTACACAGTGCACATTTAAATAAAAAGCCATTTATCAAAATAATACAGATCTGTATCTTTACGTGACAGGGCTTGCAAGGCCATAATTCTTTCACATTTTGGCAAAAACACAGAATTAGGGCTAGGGCAATTATTGAAAAATCAAGAAATCGAGATTGAATCGTACTGAATCGTTATTTACCGTAATTTCTGCCCTATGAGCGCACCTGAATATAAGCCGCACCCACTAGATTTAAGTAAGAAAAATGAAAAAGTACATGTATTGGCGCACTTTTAATAGTAAGTCTATGAGATCTGTAATTTTGCTGCATTGCCTTATAAGCCGCATAGTTAGGGTGGGCATATTGTGATAAAATTGAATCGTGAGCTCATCTCTGTGACAATCTGCTTTTTTGATGTAATCGTCACATCGTGATTTCTTTTTTCTCTATTTGATGCATCGTCTGTTCAAATATAGATTATTTTTTTCTATCCTCTTAAGTCTTGAAGTGTCAAATCCAAGTCTTACAGCGACTTTGGTTTTGTTTTTTTCAAAGTCTCTTCTGGACTACGCTCATAAGTCATAAAAGGAATGAAGCTTAGTCATTTTCAGGTTTGATTTTGTTAAAATATATCAACTTATATGACTGAAACATGAATTTTTAGCATGTTTTCATGTCTAAAAGTCATTACTAAGAAAAACAATTGATGTGGCAAAAACACAAATTTCTAATTAATCGATTCTTTTATGAGTTTTTATGAAGGGCTGAGTTTTGCTTGTTTCTCTCTAAAATCTGGCAACACTGGTCAGATTTTGACAGCTGGTTTTAGCTGTTGATAGTGAAGGTGTTTATCTAAAAAAAATATAGGAAAATAAACGATTAAGAATCGTGATAAAATCGCAATTGTGATCTGGCTCCAAGAAATCGGGATGACATTTTTTGCCATATCGCCCAGCCTACGCATAGTTCAAAGTTTCTGAAAAAAGTAGCGGCTTATAGGCAGAAGTACGGTATATGGTTGTGGGTTTTGAATAAAAGATCAAAAAATGTTTGTCAGTAAAAGGGTGGTTTGGAGGAAAAGTTCAACTTTGCAACAGAAAATTGATATATACTGATATCATTTCTAGTCTAATAAATGAGACATTTAAAAAAAAAATAGATTTTCTTTATAAAAATCATAATTGTATTTTTTCCCAGATAACCCAACCCTACACAGAATATCACAAAAATGTTCCAAACTCAGTTTTTTTTCCATCTCTGTTAGTCATATCACTATTTTGAATAATGTATTAATATGTATAACTCATCTATGTTTCAACCTTCTTTGTGTGATAATGTTTGCACAACATTGCGGTAGTTGTATCTTGTTAGATCTTATGACACATTTAAGAAAAGCAAACTCTTGCCTAGTTTTCTAGTTCAGAATCAGAATTTTCACGCAAACAGTGCAAAAACTGAAATATGTAGTTTATTTCCACACTCCATTGTAAACATAATTGTAGGCAGGTGTCTTACTTTGCTGGGTGGCTGCAGTCTGGTCTTCTCCACCTGCTCTTGGCGGTTGATCGTGAAGCTGCCGGTGCTGCAGGTCGACTCGGTAAAACCACACTGACCCCATCCCACTTCTTCCTCTGAGCGTCGTCTGGTCTGCGTTTTCGTTCCTGTAAACTGGACTGGCGACGCTTCTCGTGACTCTCGAAGCTACGTGTTGTGTCGGCTGTGCTCTCCCAGTAGGTTTAAGTTAAGTTTGTTATTATTTCCCACACTTGTTTTAGGGCTACGAGCTTTCAGTATTCTGTTTTGAATCGCAGGTGGCAGCTGTTTCAAAGGGCTATCTTGAACGCAAAAGTCTCTCTCTTGATTGGGCTTAGAACAGTGCGAGGAGGGTCACATAACATGCTTAATTTGGCCTCTGAGTCTTTGACAAACCCATCATTTTGTAAGACTACGCAGTTTGGGTCTACGTTTTCAGATTCAGACCGGGCTGGCTCTAAACTCTGCAGCTGTGTGGCCACTTTTTGGGCTTCTTCACAGATGGCTTCCAGTTGGTCTCCGGACAAAGGGCTCCAGCTGGTTTTGACGCAGCGGTTTTCGAGACGAGAAGCGACGTTCACAGAAACGCAGCGTTCTTTGTGGCCGATGGGTCCAATGAACACCTCGTCTTCAAAGTCTTCACCTGTGGAGCTGCAGAGCAAAGATGTAGACTGTTCAGTAGCAAATAAAGAGTGAAAGAGAGAAACAACATTAAGCTAGACCCAAAAGTTACTGTTAATGCGTCAGAACAACAAATTTTCAATTCTAAATCGATTTACATTTTAGTTCTTAATAATAAACATAAGCAATATCTGCAAGCTTGCATTTTTGTTACAAACTAAAGAAAAACATCTATCCTCAACGTGGTATCTGCGCTTTACAAAGAATGCAATTTGTAGTGAGATATACAGTAATGTTTAATATGTGATAGTAATATTGTGACTGGAATCACATTCTGAAAGCATGTGTCTTGTAAAATTCAAAAGTCAAGATTTCTGCTTTCATGATCAATTCAAAGCAAATAATAGAGATGCACCGATCCGATACTGGATCAAATATCGGTGCCGATCCAGGAAATTTTGCTGGATCGAGTATCGGCTCCATGATATCGGTTCAGCCGATATCCTAGTTGTGTTTAATTGGACATAATGAGTCTGATTTATGTCTGATGTTGATCCAGAATGTCTCATAATGTTTGACATTTTATTCTTTCTCTCTCTCTTTCTTTCTTCTCCTTTTCTTTTCTCTCTCTCTCTCTTTCTCTCTTTCTTCTCTCTTTCTCTCTTCTCTCTCTACTACTGTCTTTTCTTTCTTTCTTCTCCTCTCTCTCTCCTCTCGCTCTCTCTTTCCCTTTCTATCTAGCTTTCTTCTCTCTCTCTCTCCTCTCGCTCTCTTTCTCTCATCTTGCTCTCCCTCTTTCTTCTCTCTATTTCTCTGTCTTCTTTCTCTCTCTCTTTCTTTCTCCTCTCGTGCTCTCTCTTTTCTCTTCTCCCTCTCTTCTCTCTCTTCTTTTCTCTCTCTCTCCTCTCTTTCTTCTCTTTCTCTCTCTTCTCTCTCTCTCTCTGTTCTTTCTCTCTCTGTTCTTTCTCTCTCTCTCTCTTCTTCTTAAGTTGTTCAGTTGTGTCTTGCAGTATAAATAACACTTTATGATCAAAAGTCTTATGTTTTGAAAAGGAAAAAGAGCTGTTTCAGTCGTTACACAAGTATCGGTTGATATCGGTATCGGCAGATGGTTCATTCTAAAGTATCGGGATCGGTATCGGAACTGAAAAAGCTGGATCGGTGCATCACTAGCAAATAAGCATCTTGAAATAGATATGCACAAACAAATAACTTAAAATGATTCTAAAACACAAAAAAATACTGTATACCTGCATCAAAATGTATTTTGCAATGTATTCCATTAATTAATCAAGACAGAGAACTGCATTTATATTTATAGTGTACAATATAAAATAAAAAAATATATATACTTTTTTTTTTTGCTATAGTTTATAAAATAAGAAAACAATTATCATTACTTAGTTAAAGAGGTATCACAAATGCACTCATTATTATAGCTATTTAGAAGCTTTTTCGCTATTTTTGGAAAGTTTAAACCATAAATTGTGTAAAAATACCATAATGTAACCCTTGGATTTTAAAAAGTGTATTCTGAATACTCTTGAAAGAAAAGGTAACTAACAAAATACATGTACACTAAATTAACAGTATTATTTTCAGTACAAGTAGTATTTAGTTACTCACTTTTTTGTCTTCATATAGTACAAATTCTGTATTTGTTTACCAGTTCTTGAATGGTCTTTATAGCTATATCACAAGCTTATTGTCCACAGATTTTCTTAAACTAAAAACCCAAATCTTATGGAATACTTTCACATCGAATTGCATTATATAGTGATGAAATTATATAAGATTAAAACACCTAATTTAAATTTGTTTTGCTATTGTTTATGAGATAACAAAATGAATATCATTCACTAAAGGAACTAATGCGCAATGATATGGACTCGTTAATATTGTAGCTATTTTTTGAAGCTTTTCATTATTCTGAAAAGGCTTAAACCCTAAATTGTGTAGAAATACAATAGTGTATTCCATAGATTTAAAATATGAAAGTAGTAAATACTCTTGAATGGAAAAGTTATTAATATTAGATAAATACAGTTACTCTAAATTAGCATAGTAGTATTATTTTGTGTACAACTATTCAGTTTTTTGTCTTAGGATATTTGCATGTTACTGAAGTCCTCTGAGATAACTGTTGTTGTGATTTTGGGTCATACAAATAAATTAAATTGAATATTTACAAACAAACTATTATGATTTTTTTTTGTGTTATTATGTATTATGTCCTTTTCCCCCTATATTTCTTACCTGGCAGGCGACAGTGAAACATCGAAGTCAAACTTTTCATCCGGCAAGAAGAATATGTCTGTACAATGACAAACGAGAGTAAAATGAGATATTTGAAAGGGACAAAAGTGATAAGTTTGATCTGTTTTTACAATGAACTGAACCTACCGCTGTTTGCTCCACGATCCATCCTAATTCTGCTTTTTGTCTGATCCGATCCAGTGCTAAAAGAGGGACTGAAAGAACAAAAAACGTAACTATAATAAGATGTTGCGTTTATTTACTGCGTACAATAAAGTCAGACATATTAGTTAGCTAGGAGAAAATGACGGTTAGCTCAATAAATCTAACAAATAATTACCTTTTTTAAGTGATGAAAAGGTTAGCAACTTTACGCGTTCAGATTATTGTTCAGATGAAGAAATACGCACCTGTGAGATTTATATTTTAGTAAATTCGTTTTTTTTAGCCCTCGAAATGATAAAAACACGAAGCTCTCAGTTCAAATCGGCTGCGGTTTGCCACGTGACCGGGAGGCGCGTCCTGATTGGCTGGAGCTGTTTCTTCTACCAGTGTGAATGACAGTTGGGGAGTTGGCGCCACCTAACGCAAAGACGAAGTAGGACACAAAGGCAAAACTCGAACAACACATAAATTGGATTTTTATTTTATTTATTAAAATTAGATAAGGATGAATAGTGTTCAAGTAAGACTAAATTTACTTAAAAAAATTCTTACTCAAGCAAAAGTGTGAAGAACTAAAAGAAAATACTAAATTAGGAGAACTGGAAAGTACAAATACTAATGTTAGTGTAAATGAGCAGACTTTTGGGTTACAAACAAAAGCACAAATCGTGGTTATATTTTAATAAAAACGTTTATTTCAAGCTATAGTACACAAAACAGAACAGACATGAAGACGTATTAGTGAACAAAAAAAAGTAGTAAAACGAACTTTGAGACAAGATTCAATCAATAAACAACAATCTCCCACCAAACTTTTTTTTTTTTCCATTTTAGAGTTTTCTTTTTCACACAAGCTTTAAAAAACGTACATTTAAATAAACTCCAACTAAACTAAAGCCAACGAATTTAAAGCTATTCAAAAATTCAAGTCTTAAATTCAGAATATTATTGAGGATTTCTGATCAATTTGTTTTAGTTATTAGTCCTAGATTATTGACTGATTGTGCTGTAAAGTTAAACATGTAACGAGGCCAGTAAAAAAGACAATAAACACAATTAATTTGGCCAGAAATTTGCTTTGCTTCACATTTTCTTTGATTAAAATTCTGGCCGGTGTTCGTACAACTGCCATAAACCCGTGCACAGCTGCAGTTTTAACCAGTCTACGCTTTTTTTTTTATTTGAGTGGACAAATATCAAATTTTCCAAAGCGATGTGTAATACTAAGTAGTACAAAATAAGTTGTAGGCCAAATAACTAAACAAAGAAATGATCAGAGACACTAAACTCTGGATAAATATTCTGAATTCAGTCCATTTAAAGTTTAAAGCTTTGATGTGGAATCTTAAATGCTGGTGAATTTCTCGCTTTCACCCTGACTTTTACTCTTTTATAATCTCTCAAGGACGAGGTTTGTGGTTTGAGAATGACAGATATTGTCTTTTATCCTTTGCGGTTGGAACATATAAAGATGCTAAACCAGGTTGTGTTTTGTTTTAAGCACTTTTTGACAACAACAAACGTCACACTTTCTGTATTTTAGTGAACAAACGATCTATTATTAAACACAGAAGGGACACGCTGGACTAATTTGCACCTCAATAGGAACATTAATATATCTGTGGTGGAGGAAACTGATTTTAAAGAGAAGCTAACCTCCAGCTGTCCTAACCTGGCTCTGCTAGATGGATTCTGGAAAGATTCCGCGATACAATAGGTGTGTTCAAGATGCAAAAATCTGCAGGCGCCTGAAGCAAAGGGAAGGAGATTGAACTTGGACACTTCTTGAACTCGAGAACAGTCAGGTCTCGCAGAATCACATAAACAGCACTGGTCTGAAGTGTTGCGCTGAATAAAGTTACATACAACTTTGTAAACACATTTCTGTTTCCCTCACACATCACAAAGTCATTCACACACTCACAGTGACTTTCAGCTCATAAAGATCATGTATAAATGATGTTGTGTTTAATGTACAACATCCTGGGTCTTTTCTGACTCATGATAAACACGTGTGATGATATGAAAATAGATACAATAAAGACAGAGAAGAAGGAACTGCAGAGAGTCACGTTTGATCAAAGCCAATCAGCTGTCAGTCACTGCACTACATTTCCCATCATGCATCATGGCTTTGTAGTCATAGAGGCATCAGGCAGTAGTTGCTTTTTCTTGCCTCGACAATCTGTCAACGCGGCTTTATCCAATTGATCTCTCGAGATTACCGGGGCCTACGTAGCGCTGTCGTCAGACCCGACCCCCCGACACTGACTCAAGGCATTCCAGGTGCCTTCTTGAACACACCTAATTAAAAACAGCCGGACCAATCACAACGTAAGATTTGTCCGGAAGTATGAACTAAACAAACATGGCAGCACTGATGAAAGTACTTTGGTCTACTTTAGCAGAATTACAGACTATTTGGACTTTTACAATTTGTGGACAGGAAAGATGTCTGTGCTTTTCTTTGAACTGATTTATCAAAAAAACGTGACTTGTCTGAAACTTCCGCGTCGAAATGCTTTGGCTTCAAATACTCCCCACAAAGAGTCTCCTTTTCCCAGCGGCTGTGATAATGTGTAGAACTTAATTCGGAGTGATGCGTGAGTCAGGCTATTAAGCTTCACCCCAAGCATTTTTCAAACATAGCTGGCCGCTGAAGCATTGGAGAAGATGAAAGGAAGGGCTGAGAGTGGAGAGCAGCAGTGTGATTGGTTTGACAGCAGGTGTTTGTGATCATCTTACGGTTTTGTGCGAGCAATCTACGCTTATGCCACTAGAAATTAATAATTACTTTGACCTTTGCAGCAAGACAAAGTCAGTTTGTGCCTTTTTGACCTGAAACTTACCAAGTTGCTCAGTTTGCACTAAAATTGCCACAAAAAAGTAAATAAATAAATAGAAATACTCAGTAGGCAATGCTATTGAAACACCATATACACAGCATAACACCCAAAAAAAGTTGTTACGAGTTTTTTCAGCGGCAAATTGAGCAGCATTTAAAATTCCAAATCTGCTGAATGTTCGTTCCTGGTGAATCTTGATCAGTGAACAGTTAAAGAGACGTCTCCAGGCTGTGCAGCGGGCTCCCGGGACAGCGCTGCAGGGTGGAGTTTCTGGACTCGGACAGCAGCTGAGGCCCGGTGCGTTCAGGGCCTGCGTTGTTGTTGACGTTGGCGTGCGGCGGCAGGTGCAGCGGCAGGTGCGACGGCAGGTGCACAGAGTTTCTGTTGGTGGGCGGCTCGTCCTCGTCCACCTCGTCGATGAGCGGGATGTGCGTCTCCGAGTCGTCGATCCTGAACTCCGGGTGGGACATGAAGTTGTGGATGGAGCTGCGCGACTCGGGCGTCTCCAGGCCCTCGTACGGAGACACGCTGTCCCTGAAGGCGTTCACCACACGAATCTGAGACACAAACAAAAACAAGGGTCAGACATACTGTATGTTGTGAGTGAGCTTGGGGAGACAGCGAGACACCACACAGACGAACAAAGGACAATTTGTGCTCTTAGTAAGAGTTTAACAGATGTGTCGTGACTTGGACCTAAGACTCTCTTCAGTCATTATTTCAAGGACCTGAGACTTGACTTGACAAAAAACTTAGGACTTGACTTGAGATGACTTTCTACTTAGAAAGCCAATTTGTTAATTTAAAAAATGGCAATTCAATTTAAAAGTGCACTGTGTAACATTTTGACCAATTATAAACTTGAATAAAGGAATGTTTTTATAATTTCAATTTCTATATTGTGTTAAAACAATAATAAAAACCTGTGTTTTTACATTGAGCAAGCTTGCATGACAACAAAATAGAATGTTTTTTGGCCTGGAGGAGTGCCTCCTCTGGCAAAACTTCATGGAAAAGCTGTTCTTTAGCTATATTTTTTCACATTATTGCATAAAACATATTCATACCGATCCAGAATGTCCCAAACTATGGTTTTAACTTTCTACTTTTACAGAATTATGTATCTTACCTTTCACCTCCAGAAAGTTACAAAGTGCACCTTTCAATAGGATAATTTGTTAAAGTCAATTACATTACACAAAACAGTCTGTATTGACATAAAGACTTGAAACTAAAAGTAGAAGACTTGGACTCAAATTGGACTTGTACGGGGGACTGATTTGTCACTCTTTGACTTGAGACTAAAGCCTTCTGCACACTACAAGAGTTTTCACCCGATTTTAAGCCCAATGTGCCTCTCTACGAGCTCAGGAGGCGTGGCCAGAGAAAAGATTTTATGTTGTTTCTCTCCTTATGTCGGTGTGTCACTGCGATTCGGTTTGACTATTTATATGAGCATCATGGTGAGGTTCACATGCAGCACAAGCGAGGACCTACAACAGAAGCATCTGGTGCATCTGCCTTGTGACGGCGACTCTTAAAATGTCAACTAAAAAATAAATAAATGTCAGCTTTGTGCATGTAGTTGTGCGGATATTTAATTGAGGACATCATCTCCCTGCTCCTTAATGAAGTGAGAAGCAACTTTACCAGACTATAGAAAATGTCCAACACTGAGTTTGTTTAAACTTTTTCATTTGACGCCCACAATGCTGTGTCAGTGTAACAGCTCCTTACCTCTAATGACCCTCCGCTCTCCTGTGACTTTATAACCTGCTTTAATCCACTAGCGTTTCATCATTGTTGTTGTATCACTTTTATAACCGCGCACATGAAAGAAAACTATCTGCGAGTCACATGACACACACACTGTTCTCCGCTCGCTGCTGGGCTCCACAAGTCTGGGTCGTCTCTGTTCTTCCTGTGACATGATGCCACTGTGAGACAAATAATCAGAAATGTCCTAATGTCTGTAGCCTGTTCTGTTTTTGACAAGTCTTAAAATCACAAACGATTGTAAACTCCTCTAGTGTGCAGTCGGTTTTACTTGAGACTTGCAAAACAATGACTTGGTCCCACCTCTGCCAATTAAAAAATATTTTATTACTAAATTAGTTCATAGTTTTTTTGCCACCATTTTTGTTTTGTGGTCTTCTTTTAGTAAACTTATGAAATTAGTTGACGGTTATTTTGATAATCAGTGAGGTACGATGTTGCAGCCCTATATTGCCTCCCTGTCCCTGGTTAAATAAAAGTCAATTAAATTATGTTTTCCCTACCCTAACCCTGTCACAAATAAAAGTTCTCATGTCTTTTTGTTCCAGGATAAAACATGTTCTGCATTTGACCCATCTCTCAAACCCTTTAGGGCAGATTTGGTCAGGAGTTTCTGTGATTTTCCCCTTTGTATGTCAGTGTATGTGCCCGTTGTGACCCCGCCCTGAGAGTGTTGCCATAGCGACCTGTGTCTGGATGCGGCTGAGGCCTCGGCACCACAGGACGCGGCTCTTCTTCAGCTCCATCTCGGCGTGATCGATCTCAAAGTCGTCCTTCTGCGGCTCCAGCTCCTCCTCCGGGATCTCGTCTCTCTGAGTGTTGTGTCCCGCCGGCTTCAGGCACGTCAGCATCCGTGTCGGAACGTCGTCACCACCTGAGGGCGCCGCAGGGCAGAGGCAAGTTAAATGATATCTAGAACATAAAATATTCTGCATGTGCCATGTCAGCATTTTGCAATCAATCTACTCATGAATGATGCAAATATAACATAAAAAACAGACATATGCACCAATTAAATTTCTGCATTAATGGTAAATGCTCTCTATTTATATAGCGCTTTTCCACCTTTCAAGGCAGTCAAAGCACTTTACAACCAGGGATCTACTCGCCCAGTCTAAGTAGACACTGAGGCATTGTGGGTTAAGTGTCTTGACCAAGTACACAATGACATTAGAGAAAGTTGCTAATCCCATGCTAGCATGTTCTAAGTAGAGATAGACCGATATATCAGCCGACCGATATTTTGAGGCCAATATTTGGATTTTTTTGCATATTGGCCTTACTTTAGCCAATATTTGATCAGGCAGTTGTTTGAATAGTCGTCTGCATGGTAGAGTTGCACTCACACAGTGATCAGCTGAACTCCAAGTTAGTTTTGGAGAGAAATGATACGGTTTGTTTCATATACTGTATCCTCATTTTGCAGTGTTGTGAAAAGGAGCACTTTCTTTTATTACTCTTGTAATGTTCTGTAATGACTGAGCATAAACATGTTGTATTCATTAAACAATGAGACATGAGAATAGTTTAGACTGAACCGTTTTTTAATATACTTATATATCTCATTTCAGCTATGTAAAAAAAAAAAAAAAAAGTAAATAAGAAAATCTGCCTCAGAAATCGGCTTTAAAAACAGGACATTTATATCGGCATCAGCTGACAAAAAAAAAACAAAAAAAAAAATGGGATCAGCCCAAGAAAAACCCATATCAGTCGAAGTTGTAAGTCTGATCTTGAGGATTTTTTTCAAATGTGTATTTGTAGTCAGAACAGAAATTGATAAAAACAAACAAAAAAAAAAACCACACATTTGAAAAATAAATAATCTATGTAAAAAAAAAAACAGGTGGAGTAAAAGAACTCTAAAACTGTGAATTGATTTTTTTTTTATTTTGTAACATATGGTATCTCCAAAGTTGTAGCTATGATGGACAATTTAACAGAGAAAAATGTCAAAAAGTGAAGTAAAAACTCCCCAACGCAACACAAGGGTTAATGGTAACAAAGATGTAATATTTTTGCTCCTCTTGACCTATTTAGCCCACGAGCAAATGTTTGATAAATGAGGGTCTAGTTCAACGTTTTTGCAACTAAATTGTGTGTATAAACTTAAAATAAATCAGAGTGCAAGACTGATTGTGGTGTAAGCGTGTTTGCATCGCACCTGTCCCCAGAGCAGGCTGCCGAAGCCGAAGAACACACACCAGAGCCACTGATCTGGGCTGAGCGGGACACAGCTGAACGGCTTCCCTCCAAACTGAACGATGACGATCTGAAAACACAGAGACGCTGAAAACAACTGAGAAGTACACAAGTATTATTAGATTGATATGGTCTGCTCATTTTTTTCTATGCATAAATCAAATTCTGTGTTCTCAATCTACCAGGTTCATGTTGCAAATTAACAAATAAAAGTCGAAAATTACAGGAAGCAGGAGTTCTAAAACAGAAACCCTGTCATTGTCACTTTGTATCTGTTAGCACAACCACGTATGCGCAGACCAAAATTGCGTCTTTTAAACCATTATTTGTAAGCGTACAGTTAATATAATTCATATACAGTATATATAGCAATATCATGTTCACTGTGTTTTACTGAAAAAATACAGTCTAACCTGCCATATCCACTTTAAACGACTCTATTGTGCATCAGACTTTTCACCTGCACTATGAGCGTGCCCAGGACGATGCCGCAGAAGATCGGATTCCTGTGGACTCCGTAAAAACGTTCCTCTCTCCGTGGATTTTCCGAGCGTTGAGTTCGTTGAAGATTTGCATCAGAACAAAAGTGTTGAAAACGATGGTGTAGTGCTCAGAGGGAGGCGCGTGGAGAGGAGAGTTTCTGCCGCTGTCAATGTCAAACATCAGCTCACCTGAAACACAAAGACAAGACATGTTTAATATTTCTCTTTGGATGAACATCAACAGGATACTGTGAGTTGTGTTTAGTTTTATTCACAGTTTGATGAATCTTGACTAGATTAGAAGATTCAGAGAGTCCCAAAGTATAGTTTTAATTTTCTATTTCTACTGAACTGTCTAGTTGACTCTGTGCTCTTCATCAGGTACTCGAGGGTTCTTGGGAGTTAGTCACTGTCCACCTGTGCTTTGTAGATCTGGACAGGATGTTCAGCTGTGGAACACTGTGCTCCCCAAAGCTCCTCATAGTCCGGGTTTGAGGCTGTCTAGCCCCTGTATGACCAGAGCTGTGTTCACATTCTGGCATAAGTCAAAGCTGTTTTCGATGCATGTGGGCTCCAATAGGGCCGCCCTTGTCACCAGTTCCGTTCATTGTTTTTATGGACAGAAGTTCCTCCAAATACGTGACCATGTTTCTCGACTGGCAAAGGGTGGTGCCCTTACCAGGAGAGGAGAGTCCTTGTCCCAAGTAGAGAAATTTAAGTATCTCAAGGTCTTATTCACAAGTGAGGGAAGGATGGAGCGCTTGGAGATTGACAGCAGTGATAAAATGCTCTATTTGGTAAAAAGTATTTTTATATTGCGCTTTTCTACCTTCTAGTCACTCAAAGCACAATCTAGGATCCACTCCCCCAGTGTAACAGACACTGAGATATTGTGGGTTAAGTGTCTTGCCCAAGGAAACAACGAAAATCCACTCTTGTCTTCCCACCTGGGAAGCACTCTCCCATCCAAGTACTAACCAGGCCATAACTTGCTTAGCTTCTGAGATTGACGGGATCAGGCTTTGACAAACAGGTATGGCGGTTATATATCAATCTGTGATGAAAAAAGAGCCTTTGAAAGGCAAAGCTTTTGATTTATGATTTCATGAGCTTTGGATAATGACTGAACGGACATTCTGTCGATACAAGTGATTGAAATGAGTTTCTTCCACAAGAAGGCTGGCACTCCCTTAGAAAAAAGGCGGTTCAGTCACACAGGAGGAACTTGGAGTAGAGCCGCTGCCAAGAGGAGCTAGGTGGCTTTGTTTTGGATGCTTCCAGCACATCCCTTTTGAGGTGTTTCCAGAGACAGACTGGGAACGCTTCTGAATTCTAGACAATAGCTGGAAAAAGTGTGTGTGTATAAAGGAGAAGAAAATGTATGGATAGAACCCTGTGTGGTTGGACTGACCGACAAACAGCAGGCTGAAGATGACGGTGAGCTGGTAGGCGGCGTGTCCCAGGATGTTCTTCATCATGGTGCGAGAGATGAGCGGCTTCTTTCGTCCGTACGGTTTCCGCCTGAGGAGAGACTCTGTGGGCGGCTCTGTGGCCAGAGCCAGAGACGCAAACGTGTCCATGATGAGATTCACCCACAGCATCTGCACGGCCTTCAGCGGAGAGTCCTGACAATACAACACACAAAGCAGTTTAGCAATCGAATGAGGGAGGCCGCAGTGCTGAAGAGTTTGAGAACAGCTGACACGAACAACAAAGAAAAATAGAATAAATGAAGAGATACTTTCATTTTGCAGTGTTTAAAGGCTGTTCGTATGGCTTTGTTTCGTACCTGAGTGATGCAGGCTCCGGTGAAGGCCACGATCACGGCCACCACGTTCACCGTGAGCTGGAACTGGAGGAACTTTGAGATGGAGTCGTAGACGTTTCGACCCCACATCACGGCTTTCACGATGCTGCTGAAGTTGTCGTCTGTCAGGATGATGTCGGACGCCTCTTTGGCCACGTCTGTCCCGGCGATGCCCTGAAAACAACATAAAAACACTGTAGTTGTCAAAAGATACTTGAAACAGTAAGTAGAAACTAGAGGCTTAGTACAAATAAACTTGTAAGTAGAAATAATCTGAATTCAAATAAATCCATAAACAAACAACACTGACTTTTAACTACATTTGAATTACTTTTTAATTAATGTACGTCTCCTAATAATTTATATATATGTATTTTCCTTTTCAGTAGAGATGGATTTTGTGGCTCATACTTAAATAACTCCAAAGCTGTTTTAATGAGTATTTATGTCACATTCACTAGTTCATAATCAACAAAATCTATACAGATTTTACTGAACCTCTATTTAAAATGATAAATTGAGGTTTGGCTTCAACTCATAGTTATAGTACTTATTGTCATTACAGTGGTCCCTCGTTTATCGTGGGGGTTAAGTTCCAAAAATAACCAGTTAAAGGCGAAACCCGCGAAGTAGTGATGTTCATTTTTTACCAATAATTTCAGTTGATAACCTGCATGGTTATGATGTTTAGTGTCTTTTGTACAGGTAATAATGCGCTGAACACATGATTCACTGCGAGATTCAACAGCACGAGTCGTTTATGTGACGCTTAAAGAGGGACGGTGCTGTGGGCGTTCTCCTGCTCTGCTTTTGGCACGTTGCCCGTCCCGCTGCGCTCCAAAGCCGACCGCAGAGCCACGGATCACACGGCTCCAGAGCCAGACCAACGAACACATCCGGACTCTAGTGAAGTCACAACACGCTCCTCAAACACATCTCTGAACTACACAAATGACGTTCCAGCGTGAACAAACTTATCATCGTAACTACGAGCTCAAAGAGTCAAATCCTCACCTGGAGAAACGTCCGAGCGTCAGGTCAGCTTCCCCTGCATGATCCAAACTGTCTAAAGTTTTATAAAAGAGCCTCAGTGCTGTTGCCTGTGAATGCTGCCATGTGATACAGTCCCAAACAGTGAAGCACGTTTACAGAGTCTATAGGACCACGCACTGTAAAAAAAATGCTAAATTGCACTAAAAAAATCCGCGAAACAGCGAAGCGCGGAAAGTGAGGGACCACTGTACTTTATATTTAGTTTAGTCAGCAAAAATTGGTTACTGACAAAAATATCAGACTATTTAAGTTGTACAAATACAAGATACAGTATATTTGGTAGTTTTATATAAAGACTTGAAAAGTATTGGCAGAGAACTTGGATTATCGGGCACTGACTTGAGAGTGACTGAATTTATTGCTGTAATACAAAAAAGGGTCTCGTTACCATGGCGAAGCCCACGTCTGCCTTCTTGAGGGCGGGGCCGTCGTTGGTTCCGTCTCCAGTCACAGCCACGACCTGCCTCTGCTCCAGGACGGTGCTGTCGATGATTCCTGTTCACAACAAGTCAGACAGAGTGAGACAATACACGGAGGGCCAATTTTTGTTAAAATGCCTGACTAAAATAATCTAAAAATCAAACAGAAAAGGCTTGTAAGCCCTTTGGAGCAGAAACAATCGTCCAAACTCTTAGTTCAGACAATTTAAGGTGTTCAGAAGGGTTTTTAACACAACTGATTATAATTCAGTCATATCACAGTCATATGTCTTATCACTGCATGATGGGAAGAGTCTGACCTTTGACAAGAGTGTGTTTGTCGGTGGGAGAAGATCGAGCCAGGACTCTGAGTTTGGGCCAGATCTTGTCTATCCGCTCCTGTTCGATCTGTGGGAAGAGAATACCTCAGTTTAAATACCACGCTGGGCCTTTTCTAGACCCTAAAAGAGACAGCTCTGATAGATACAAGACTGCTAGGAGTAAAGATTCTCTTTCTATGTTCTTAAATCAACAAAAAACATAAAAGGTAAAGTTATATATAATAAAAAGATACACAGTCATTAAGGTAAAATGACTGATGCTATCTTAGATTCAAAGAGTATGAATATATACTATATTTATCTTTTCCTATAGAGTTCATTATTATGATTAAGTTTTAGTTTGTTGTAACCCAGACAAGACCAAAACGTTCTATATACCGTTCATATTATTTCTTTAGATCTTTCCGCACTGACCTCTCCGATCTCGTTCCTGATTCGTCGGTTGAACTCTTTTCCTTCCAGACACAGGAAGTCCTCTCCCGGGTGCAGGATCCCACACTTTGTGGCGATGGCCCGAGCCGTGTTGATGTTGTCTCCAGTGACCATCCGCACTGTGATGCCAGCCTGCTGGCACTTCCTGATGGCGTCTGGCACCTGCAGCAGAAACACAGAAGCTCACTTTGAGAAAAACAATGTGACACTGTGGTCACACAACTGCAATGAATTTGATTGGACAATAGAGGTTGTGCAGGAAATGAGAAATGAGAGTCAATGGAGAGAAAGGACATTTTCTCCTGTAGGAGCTCAAGAAACAGCTAAAATGGGAAAAAAAACACATTCGGTTTGTAACTGACATGTTCTCTCACATTTATCACAAACATTAGAATCACACACAGTTGAACTTATCACCTTTTTCTACTTAAAAAGGATGTTTTTGAGCCAGTTTGTTGCAGTTAAAATGTAATGAATCACCAACTGTTGTTAGCAAACAAGCAAGATGTTGCCACGACAACAAAATATACATTATTTTGTCTGTAGTTTTGCCACTCATTCTAAATGTTGAGGAGTATTTTTATGTCCATGCAAAACCTCTGTAGAAAAGCTCAGTCTGGTGATTATTTATAATTTTAAAAACAGCGCACAAGATCTAAGACAAACAAAACTGGAGAATTCAGACTGGAATGTTTTAGGGCTCAAAAAGCAACGTTTGATCAATCAAGTGAAGAGGGAACAATGTAAAAACATTTGCATGATAAAAATGAAGCAGATAATGCCTGGTGTTGAAGTACCTCTGGTCGAACCGGGTCCTCGATGCCCACCACACAGATGCAGGTGAGTCCAGTCAGGATGTGGGCCTCGTCGTCCCAGTCCGGTTCTCCCTCTGTGGCCGGGAACTCTTTGTAGGCCAGGCAGATGGTTCTCAGTCCCTCAGACGCCATGGGCTCGATCACAGTCGTCACCACTGAGTCTCTGTCTCGCTGTCGGAAGTTCTTCACCTCTCCTCCCGACGACAGGATCCGGCAACACCTGGACAGACACAAGACAACAGCAACACCAAGGGCTGAGTTTAGTTTATAAAATACTATTGGACCAGTTCTAGAAATGTATATTAGTCCCTAGAATATTTATCACAATACTTGTGTAAGTCTTGTAATTAGAGAGCACAGAAATCTTTTTTTCAATCACAATGTCTAGTGTCCATTTCTCAAGTGTGTGACCAACTTTATAAAACCAAACTTTCTAAATGACAAATGTGTGCTTCTGAAAATGCAATTAGAATATTTATTTTTATACAATAAATGTTGGTTATTGTTAAATATGTTCAATTATAGGCTGTTTATATTGATAAAGGCGCGTGAATATAAACTTTTTTTGTTCAAGTTTTTCCCATGCAGTGGACAGATTCACAATATTACTTAATCTAAAAAATAAATAAATAAAACCAAACGTGCAGACATGACTCACTTCTTTAGTAGAATCTCTGAGGCTCCTTTGCTGAACATGATGAAGCTGCCGTCGTGGTTGCGCAGGACCGTGCTCATGGACTTCCTCACAGAGTTAAAGGTGTAGACTTTGAACAGCGTCTCTTCGGGAAACTGGTTGCGGAAGGTTTGGTAATCGCGGCGCAGGTCTGTGGCAAACCCCAGGAGGGCACACTCCGTTTTGTTGCCCACTTGTCTCGGCAGTCCTCCCTCTTTCTCTGCCGGCTGTGGAGACATCAGAGTTTATGTAATCCATTGCAGAGATCTGTTAGTTTATTACTTTGTACTGTACATTGAAGTTTAACATAGCTTTAGATGTTTTACAAGATTAGATTTGATACATTATGTTTTATTCACAGATAATTATGTAACTCTGAATGTAATATAGTGGATTTCATTTAAACCTTTTACATCAGTGCATATGTTTGTTTCCTTATTTAGAGATCATGATATTCACCACGATGAGTTGTTAAGTCTCAACTTTCAGAAGCTCGAGTGAGGTTTGCTGTCACAATAAAGCTAACAACAATATTAGCATGCTAACGGCGCACTTCCAGGTCTTTGGAAAACAGAATGCTTATAATTAGATAATTAGAATACATTTACAAACATCAACATACTGTAACTTAAACCACTTGAGTCTTAACTAAAAAAAATTATTAAGACTTGGGATTTGACTTGGATTTGAACATCTGTGACTTGAGACGACTTGATGCTTCTCCTAAAAAAATTAAGTTGTGTGCTTCACATTTACAAACTGAAACAGATTCCTTCTTGTTTATTTTTGTGACAAGACATTTGTTTTAAATGGGATAATTTTTTAAAAAATCAATGCAATTGTAAAGATATAAGATGTATTTGTAGTTTGATTTAATGGCTTGAAAAGACTTGAAACTAAGAGAAGAGGACTTGGGCTTTAGACTTGAGGCACAACAATTGAGAAACAGTGACTTGGTTTCACCTCTGCCCAATTTATTCTCATGAACTTTTAGGATTTTGGAGCTGAGTCATAGTGGAAAGGAATTTTCATTTGGCCATCTGTTTATCTCCAAAGTTTTAGTTGGTGATTAGCCAATCACGATCGAGCATCGCCTCTTATCTAAAATCTAATTTAGCAAACATCAATGGTAGAGAGATTTGTGCAGAATCAGAGAAAACCAATCAATGCAAAAAAACTATTTTTAATATGAGGTGAGTGAAGTTAGATTTTGTATGAAATGATAGACGCCCAATGAGGGGAGTGTCATTCCCCAATCGCAGTTAGTGCCGAATCTGAGTCAAAAGTCAGTGTGCGCATGTTCAGAAGCTTCTGCGCAAGACCATTAAAATTAGTCTTTGACTACAGCAACACCTACGAGCACTCGCAACATAGAATATTATCATTAACTTTATAAATATGCTCTTTTAAGGTAAATATGAGTTTAGCATTTGTGAAAACACAATATTAAACTGTTAATAAACTTAAGCAAACAGCTCAGAGCAGTGAAACTTCAAAGTCATCAACATTAGTGTTAAAATGTATGTTTTTTATTAGTGTAAAAAGTACGAGATTTCAAGTTACTTTTTTTCAAAAATAAACGTTGTTAAACTTTCTTAACTGATTTTTTTCATCTCAAGTGATTGGCGATCCAACTCTCAAACTCTCAAACTTTTTCAGACCAGGAACCCCCAATCACTTTTCACTTTGGTATCACATTAAAATTTGGATATTAAAGCTAAGCTAAGTATCAAATAAATCGTTGATTTCCTTTGTTCATTTTTACTGGTTTACTTGTTTCTATCCAAAGCTATCTACCTTTTCTATTAAAAAGTCTATGTTTAGGATGGTAAATCATAACAAATTATTATATTGTAAAAATTACCAATGTTTCAAAAAAATCTGGGGGACCCCCTACACATGGTCCAGGGAACCCCAGGGGTCCCCGGACCCCACTTTGAGAACCACTGGTTTAAACAATGAAAATATAGTTAAGCTAACAACTAGCATGACTGACTCAATTTCGGCAAGCGACTCTGCTTGGGGAAGGACAGGGAGTGGTATCATGACCAGATCCTGTCTTCGCAAAGTATTGCAGAAACATGGGCTCTGGATGTTGAGAAACTTTTTTACTAATCAGATATACAAAATATGCTATTGGTCTGGATTATCAAAGAAAATATACTGTAATTGAAAATCCCTCATTTGCACACACCTATTTAACTAAAAGATCAGATTACAGTCGGTTTGTTAGTGTTGTAGTGTCCAGTTGAATGTGTAATGTTCGCTTCAGTACCATGATCTTGGTGGTGTAGGCGCAGTTGAGTCCGATGCCTTTGATGAGCAGCTCCATGGTGTTGTGAGGGATTGTGTCTGGAGGTGGGACTCTCCTGTGGTGTTGTCCTGCGATGTAACACTGCACCACGGTCATGCGGTTCATGGTCAGGGTTCCCGTTTTGTCCGAGCAGATGGCTGTCGCGTTCCCCATCGTCTCACAGGCGTCCAAGTGTCTCACAAGGTTATTGTCCTTCATCATTTTCTGAAATCAGACAGAGAACACATGTGACACGAGCTGAACATGTGGAGATGGTCCTCAGGTGCTGCTCTGCTTCTGACAGATTTGACAAAGCAGCTTTTAAAGAGAACAAATAAATCAATGAACAAGATATATTTAAGATTTTATTAAAGATGTTGCTTGTTTTCCCCCAGTTGGGTAATTTTGACAATGATATAATTCTGTTTCCCATAAACAGAAGAGACTATGGCGGCCCTCCTTGGTCTAATTTTGCCCCAAAGTCAAAACATAAGATCATCGATGTATTGATACTTCAATTGATAGTTTATGGCTGTGGGATTATCGTATGCATATAAAAGTAGCCATTTTTATTTTGTAATCAGTGCTTTTTCATTTGTAGAGGCAATCAATTACATTAGACTATCAAAAAAAAACAAAGTCAAATTAATGAATACAGATCGCTTGTGCCACTATGGTCTCAGTATAATTTGTGGGAAACACTGAAATATGATATATAGGTAGATTTCACAAGTGTTACCAAGTGTCAAATGTGGCCCCTGAGATTTAATTCGACCAGCGGATGATTTCTGATTACTATTAATAGTGGCCCGCCGATAAATGATGCAACAATTACAACTACAGATCTCACATAGAAGCCTAGCACCGACAAGAGGAGTCACATAGGCCAGAATGGCTGATAAAAAAAAAAATATAAAGGCTTGCATTCCTTAGATGTGTATACACTAGTAAAGAATAAAACCACTAAATTGCACTAGAATGCAGCAAATTGCACACAACTTGTCAAAATTCTTGGAATGACTATTTAACTTTCTATCACAGTTAGATCGATATTTTAAAATGAGGCCCTTGACTAACTCTGACAACGATCGATTCGGCTCTAGCTCCATTTTGATACCACTGCCATAGAGAGAGAGTGTCCCATGCAACAGAAACAATAAAAGTGTAGTAAAGCACATGACAGTCATGAGCTACTACATCGAGAATTGAGTTAGAGCTCCAGCCACAGAGAAAGGAAATTACACAAGTGAACAATCCAATCGATCTTGACAGAAGTGCCAGTGCACATCATAACGCTGAAAATGAGTCTGAATGAATGACCTAAAAACACTGCATAAGATTTCAGACAGACCTGGGCAAACTGCGGCCGGGGCCATCGCCTCAGACTGTTTCAGTATGGCCCTCGCACATTTTTGAAAATAAGTGTTGTTCTTTATATTGATTGACTTGGCTATGGAGCATGTGTCTTAGACTGTTGTTCTAAGATTATCACAATAAATTGCTAAAATAGTGTTTTACCAAAATGTGCTTGCAAAAACTCTAATTTGTCACACCAGTCTGGCCCTCCACCACTTGTTGGGTTTGAATATGGCCCACGAGAAAAAATAATTGCCCAGCGCTAATCGCAGAGATCTATTTATGACAACACAGAGTTGGGACAATCAGAACAGTGTTTTCTTAGGCTCAGAGCAAAACGAAAAATATCTCAGATGCAAAACTTCACCAGTGTTTGCAACAAAGAAGCAAGAACAGGATTACAAAGTCAATTATACATAATATATGTCTTTTAAGCTTTACAGTCCGACTGTGATGTGAGCTCTTCTTACCTTGACGGAGTAGGCCAGAGAGATGGTAACGGCCAGAGGAAGCCCCTCGGGCACAGCCACCACCAGCACCGTCACACCGATGATGAAGAACTTCACCAGGAACTGGATGTAGATGGGCACACAGTCGTTGTTCCAGGAAACTTGTTGAACAGCAAATGTGTCGATGACAAACCGCACGATGAGGATGATGACGGTGAGGACCGACATGAACAGACCTGAAATACACCGGAATTAAACTGCTGCAAACTATGTAAAGAGCGTTTCAAAGGTTGGATGACTGAGTTTGACAATGACTAAAAGAGAATTTTCATAATCAGACTTATTCTTCTGGCAGGGTTACCTTTCACACTTGGGTCAACAAAATGAAAAATCTAATCACTGCAAACAACATGTTAGCATGTTGTGGGAAAACAAAATACAAAACATTTAGTCAAGATTACTTACTTTGTATTTGCTTTTTTAACCAAGAAGCAAGCAAAGAACAATCCAGACTCAAACCAGGTCTAAAACTAGGGTCTAAATCACAGGATGAAGATGGTTCCCAAAAGCAGGAAGTACATTGTCCATGTCCAAAACCAACAAGAGGCAAATACACTGTATATGATCTCCTCCTTTGACTTGTGTCAAATATTAATTAGAATATGATATTGTACTGTTTTATTTGTAAGTTTACCACATAGAAACAGAAACAATCACTGTTTAAGCTTTACTTCTGGACGACAAAACAACCAAAAACAGGATTGGTTAAAACAAAAAGTCCTGCTCTGTGAGCACTGAGGCCAATGATGCATGCCAGACACCTCTCCACAAAGTGAAATGAAACCACTGATGCATCACGGTAGGTCTAAACCAGGACCAAACCAGACAACTGTGTCAAGTAGAACTAAACAAAGATTAAGCCAGGCACAGGCCAGTAACGTACGTAAATAAAACCAGATTAAAAAAAATAAAAAAAAACAAATTATTAAAGTTAGAAAGATTTATAACTTCATTATTTTCCACTCCTGCACCACTTAAAGATCTATAGATACATATTTGACCTTATTAAACTAAACAAGAGCCTGTGTACCTGCTTTGCCGATTGCACAGCCAGTCTGGTGAGTTTTCCCTGCAGCACAGACTTCTCCTTCTTGGGCAGGTTGGTTTTCTTCTCCGGTTCTCCGTCTTTGAGCGGCTGCATTTCCACTGGAGCTCCATCCTTCTGTTTGTCTGCACGAGACAATCATCATACTCAATTGCTCTATACTTTTTATGTTGCTTATCAAAACAAATAATAATTTCTTATTAGTCTTGTTCATAGTCTTAGCATCTGTGGCACAGAATCACAAGAACAAAATAGTGTGTCAACATAAACTGAACACATTAAGGTGTAATTTTTTAGTTTTAATGATACTGTATTTCTCAAACAGTGTATTGTAAAGCAGCAGATAGTGTATACTGTATAATCAAATAAAGGCATTTTTTCTTTTAAGAGCCAAATGCAGATCTGAATGGTGTGCTTGACTGGTCGCCATCTCATTTTATCATCTGTAAAAATATGTTAAGGTTTAATGCAGACAAAAAATGTATGTGGATACCATGTGCTGAAGGTTTGTGAAGTTGGACTAGTTGACCTTGTTTCAGTGGAGTAAAATTGCTACTCAGCTTTAAGTGACAGTTGACAAAATGCAGAAAAAAGTTCACACTTGTTCAGCAGTGTTTCTGTAGAGCTATAAATATGACTCCATCTTCCGTGACTTGACATTATACTGTTAATATACAATGTATTGATGATAACAAAAAAAAAAAAAACAAAAAAACAAAACAAAAATAGAAAATTTTTAAAAAGTTAGATATGTTTTGGGAATTGAACTCTTCAGACAGTATCAATGTTAAAACACAATGTTTTTCTGAATATCTTGAGTTTTTCTAGTAAAAGACCACATGGCAAACAAAAAAATACTACTATTTATAGAAGAAATCATTAAAAATAGACACTTAGGTTGTGCCAGTGTGAGTACACCCTTAAATACACCAAAAAACTATTAATCAAGCATTTCTTTAAATTTCATTTTTGACAACACGGCAACCCTAAAACGTCACTGACCCGTTAATAGTTTCACAATTGATAGAGATTGACATTTTAGCCACGTGACAACACAATAACATAATAAATGATTAAGATTGTAATGTTTTGTGGAGCGGTGTGGGCTGATCCTTGCTCAGCAGTGAGGTTAGAAGTGTCCCGTGCTGCCGCAGTGCAGGAGGAGGACACAGCTGCTGAGCTTAGGCTCATAATCTGCTTGTTCTTAATCTCCATCACTGGAGTCAGAGCCACAGTCACAGCACCTGCTGCTCACTCACAGGTGAAGCTTCATCAAAGGCCACAACAAAACACACTCGGCTTCATTCATAAAAGTCACAGCTGTGTTACAGCTAAAACTGCTACTATTCATTATATTAACAGTCAGTCAGCAAATACTCGTATTATCTTTTCAATTAGTCACCTACTCAAACTATTTATGTTTTGTACAGCGAGACTTTCAAGTGCATCTTTGACCAAATAAAAGTTTACAACAGATTACATTACAGAAGAAAATACAAACATGCTAAGACTTATTTTGAGATAATAATGATGCCACTGTCTTAGTAAAAATATTTTCATGTATACTTGAGAATCTTTAAAGTTACTGACTACTGAATACAAATGATGTGTTGCTTACCTTTTTTGGTTTCTTTTTTACCTGCAAAGAAGAACAAACCATAGGTTTATTTGTAGTGAGTTAACAAAATGTATACTTTCATACTTATTAATACCAGCATTTTTCAGCCCGGGAAATTAGGTGTTTAGATTGGCCATTATATTATCATGTCACATTGTCGGCGTTCTGGCTCACAAAGACAAACTTGTCTGAAACTAAGCCTGACTCAATCTGAGGGCCTGAGCAGTTTTGAATAAGTAAGTTATCATTCTGTGCAATGTATAAATCACAGTGAGTAAAAGAATAATACTATATAAATGATGTAAAGTTACTATAACTAAATCATTATTATTTATATTTAGATTACAGTGTGAACAAGATATGGGACGAGAGCTCACAAGATCAAATTGTCACGATACTGTGCGCACACGTAAAGAAAGGTCTCACGGGCTGGGGAATGTTTATAGAGGGGTCAGTTGTGCATCTTTGATAGCTGTAGTAAAAAGTCTCCTCCACATACATAGGCGTCGATCACATGGGTGCTGCGGGGCTCAAGCACCCACTGGAATGTCTGAGCACGAGGCAAATTTTTCCAACTTTCATTAACAGGCTTCTCTAAATGTCTGAGTGCCACATTTATTCGGTCATAGAGCGTCTTTCACACTCTCCTCTCACTTTCATTCATCTATATGCGCGAATATAAGCGCTCATACAGAATCTCCTCAGAGCGCTGTCATTCAGACTCGTGGTTACTTTCGGAGGCTGATTGGGGGGGAGCTGCATAGTGGATCCCGCGTCAGCCGTGTGCTGCTGCTCTGTCTCCTGCCCGTGCGGTCATGGTTTAATTCACATCAGTGCTTTAAAGCAGCGCCGGAAATCAAGTCAGGAAAAAGTTGGAGAGGAGAATGTTGAGTTGTGATGTGATTCAGAACCGAGACGTATAAAGTGACAAACTGCACTGCTCCTGTTTGTAGTGCCCGGTGCCGTGAGAGCTGCTGACAGGCGGGACAGACCCAGGGCTCTGCGGGGCTTTATGTAGGCTACTGAATGGATTCTGTTCACTGGGAAAAGAACGAGAAGCGCATGTCCACATACAGACTTGTAGAGCACATAATCGGACAGAAAACAGTCTAAACTCTGCCTCTTTTTAATTTTGTATTGGCAGGACAAATATTGATGCAGATAATTAATCCTAAACATTATAAAAATTTGCACTAAAAATACAGTCAAACATGCAGGTCGCGGCTATCAACATAATGTTTTTCACATTTTAACATATTTAAAAATTGATCCACAAGGAGATATTTGACCCCATTACATCTATAACCTCGTCAAACATGCTCTTCTTCTCTGTGTGCGTCTGTCTGAAGCAGCAGAGGGGAAAGAGAAAGGGGGCGGAGCCTGAGTCCCAGTTCATTTAAGTCATAAGAATACTGTTATAGACATGATGAAATGTAAATCAAATATAAATAATAACTTCATTTTGTAATTTGCTTTGCTCACTCTCGTAGACCTAATCTCGTGGCTCGTCTTGTTCCATCCCTAGCGTGAACTGAACTCACTCTTTTTGTCTTTTTTGCTCTTCTTCTTCTTCTCGTCCTTCTTGCTCTTGTCGTTGTCGTTCTTGTCCTTATCGGCTTTGTCCTCTTCCTCCTCGGCTCCCAGCAGCATAAAGATCATCCCGGTCTGAGAGTTCACACCCACCGCCGTCACCACCATCCGCCCCGAGCCCTCCATCACGTGAGTGCCTGGAACAAACACAGCTTTTACTTCAGGCGCTACGACGCTTATGACAGATTAACGCGTTTTTCTAACTTTGACGCAGTTGGGTGTGAAAGTCCTTGTCAAATTAAGAAAGTTGAATTTTACAAGAAGTAATTTGAGTTCTTAGGTAACAGATGCAGAATTACCTCTACATATGTCATATCTACTGGGCGAAAACAAGCAAAGGAGTTTAAATATAATCATGTACACTATGTTTATATGAACTTAGGGCTGCAACCAGTAAAAGTGCGTACGACAGGTTAGACTACATTTTTAGTAAAACATAGTAAACAAGATTATGATTTGACTAAACAGTTAGCTTGTTTTACCCAATTTGGTGTTTTTGTTCATTATCATTTTTTGTCCAGTAAATATGACACATGTGGAGGGGAATCCACAAATTTTACCTGGCAACCACATTGCAAAACTGGGCCAAAATCAACATAAATAAAACAGGCGTGACAAAGTGACAAATTGTTATAACTTGTAACACTTTTATTGTGTTAAATTATTGCTTAAACTCTAGGAAAATCAGTCAGTTGTGAATAAACCAGGCCTTTCTGCAAAAAATGGATTTCAAGACAAGTTAAAGTTGCTGGATTCTAGTATTTGAACCTAATTTCAAGCTTTTTGACCAATTTAACCTTGATTTATTGTAGAGACGTAGATTATTTCCTTGTTTCAAAGTGTTTCAAACTGATTTCAAGACATTGCTTCTTATTTCAAGCCAACTTAAAGGAACCGTATGTAAGATGCACAACTAGTGGTTTTTAAATGGTATTACAAACACAAATGAACATGGGTTGCCAGAGTGTGAAATGGTCCATACTTTGAAGAAGCTACTGATCAATCAGGAACAAGATTTGCTATGAATCACGGGTAATACCCAGAAAGTGACTTTTCCACCAGACTCTTTGTCATGGTTTGTTCCCAAATGTTGCTTTTTAACACAAAGTGGGAGGAGCTGTGTAGAAACAAGTGTATGACTATCACAGACAGTTGTGTCTGTGTGCTGGTGCAACATCAGTTCAAACTCATTCACTTCAGGTTCTAAGAAACCAAACTGACATCCCAACTGAGAGAGTCATGTGAGGCTCATTCTGCTTTCTGATTGGATAATAAATGTAAACATCAACAAAGGGACATCATGTCCATTGCTTTTTAAATTAAGAATAACTCAGAATTACATTGACTTTCAGTAAAAATAAAGGCATATTTGAACATGTTGACCTTGTATCTTTGGACACATATAATTCATGTTTATGAAATCTGAAATCAAAATCTTACATACGGTTCCTTTAATTGCCAGTGGGTTAAGAAAATTGTTCTTACCCCATTGACATTTTTTTTTCTTATTTAAAGCCAAGAAGAAACCTTTAACTTAACATTTGATCTGTGAAGGATTACAATACAAATTTGCGCCTCTTTTTGAAACTGTGCTTTTTAGTAATTACAAGTCATGGTTTGTGGCAGGCTCAAGGAATAAAGTAGCTTATAGATAAACACACTGGTACACTGTAATCCTCCTTATTTCTATTCTTCTATTATGTCTATATTGAGACTGACCTGAGAGAATCATGGGGTCTTTGTCTGCTGTTTTCTTCACGTGGTCCGACTCTCCTGTCAGTGAGCTCTCATCAATCTTCAGGTCATTTCCCTGGATCAGAATCCCATCCGCGGGAAGCAGGTCGCCTAAAAACACACAAGAGAATGTGTCATGTGTTTAGAGTCACTTTCAATCCACATTGTTCAAGGAGAATATGATCCAAATCCAAAACATTTTATTATAGTATCTGTCTAACTGTTTCTAAGGTTCACAAAGCATGTTTAGAGCAGGTGGAGAGTCCTTGCCCCGGGGAAGGTCGGAGCGTGAGATTGAGAGACATATCGGTGCAGCATCAGCGGTGATGAGGTCACTGTATCGAACTGTTGTGGTGCAGACGGAGCTGAGTCGAAAGGCAAAACTCTCCATTTACCAGTCAATCTCACAGTGTTGTCATAAGCTTTGGATATTGACAGACAAGACAATACAGATACAAGTAGTCGAAATTAGTTCCCTCTGCAGTGTGGATTCAAGCTTCCTTAGAGAAAGGGTCAGGAGTTCCATCACAAAAAACTCAGAGAGAGCTGCAATCTGCAACCTGGCCCCAGATAAAGTAAAAGAAAATAGATGGATGGAAAATGACTTCTGGATGAGAGTCAAAATAACTCAATTTACATTTGAAACTTTTTCTACCAATGTCAGCCAAGAGGACTAAGCATGAATATACAAGTCAAAAGACAAGGAAAAATACTCCAAATCTTTTAGGTCAGTGATTCTCAGGGTTTTATGGAAAATACAGTAATTCAATCTTAATTTAAAGTAAGTAATGTGATTGTGACTGGTTCAATGAAATATATTCGGAGATTGAACACCTTTAAAACACACAAGGAGAAAGCTCTGAGGGTCGCCAACATTGCCACCAGTAAAACAGGAATCACTATGAGAATAGGGATGTACGCTCTGGTCTAAGTTCAGCATCACACACGTTTTACAAGGCATGCAGTTAGTAAAAGAGCCATCAGAAAGTAAACATAGTGACAGGCCGTTATCAGGCCACACAAGACACACATAAAGATTAATATTACAGCTTATTGTAAAAACAAATCTGCACAAAACATGATCTTACTTCTATCCTTACATTCACTGTATGTGCTAAATCACAGTTAATTTGCAGTGAATTTAAATTATGTAATTTCTAGAAAATGTCAAAGTCTGCCTAATACAGTATATTTCCTGAAAAATATTAGCAGAGCACTGATTTCAAACAAACATGACCATATTGCCCGTATCAGTTGCTCTCTAACCAAAAGTACCTCACTTTGAAACCATTGTCATGCTGAATGTGCTGTACATTCACAGTTTTAACACATGAGCAGCTCACAAACTGTCAGTGATGTGGAAGTCCTGCATCTATCAACAACCGTCTTTCATAAGGAGGATTCTATAAGAGCATCTTGCTTGAACTTCCTCTTTATAAGTCTATAGACAAGGGGTCTTCAACCTTTTCCCCTGGAGAGATACTTTTACAAAAGTAACAGGGAGCTACAACTTATGTTAGCAGTCACAAGCCTTACGTAGGTTACAAAAATTAGATAAGAGTAAAACATACACTATTATCTATGCATTTAACTGTGCACACATTCAAACTTCTAAAGTATTTCTTTACAATGGCAACAGGATTTATTATGACTAAAATTTGAATTATTCAGTGTAAAATCTAGACCTCCTGAACACTTGAGGAGCTACTTGGAAAAATGTTGTCAGCTTTTGTATCTCCAGAGCCACTAGTTTGAGACCCAACGCTACATATAAAGTTATGAAAATTTGACTTTTGGGTTTTTAACCACATTGTAACCATGCTTTCTCAACAAAAACACAGCTGGAGATCTGACTCTGAGATACTCTGAGGATATAATGTAAAGCTTCTTTCTCCTCTGAGTCTCAGAAAACACATTTCCAAAGTCCTGATCTGTGAGACCTGCACTGTTTTTAAGTCCATAACACTTTGTTTTGAGCAATTCTACTGTAGAGCATTAGCACATCGAGCAAGATCATTTTGGTTCATTCTCTTGTATAATTTCTTTTGGAGCCCAGTAAATGGAGATCTAACTCAATTCCTTTTCTAATTTATAGGATGACAAAGTAAATGTTCTCAAAAGCAAGTTTACAGGAGACTAACGGTGGTGGGGTAGTTGACTTTTTTTAGTTGTAAATTAATAAACTTTGTCTTTTCTACCAAAAAGTATAATGCATGAGCAGCACATTGTGACAAAATCAGATCAGTGTGTACTGTCTGAATCAAAATAAAAGGCATTTCAATTGGTTTTTAAGAGCCAAATGCAGCACTCTGATTGGTTGTGCGTGAGTGGCCACCTCCAGCCTCCTATTGGTGTCTGTAAAAAATATTTTTAAGGTTTAATTGCAAATAAAAAAACAATGCACATGGATATTACCGTGTGCTGAAGCATTTGTGAGAGTTAGAAATTAGTTGGACCTTGCTTCGGGTTTTGTGGCGTGGAAACCAGCTACCCCACCTTTAATATTTGCCTTTTATTATTTTTTGCCTTCAAATTATGTTCATTACAACTGCCTCTCTTAGCATGCCAAGGCTAGGTATAATATTACTAGATGCTAACACCAAATCCTGATAACGGAACGCCTGACTAGTAGATAGATAGTAGATTTTTAATACAATACTAAAAGGTCTAAAACCTGAGAGTGCAAATGTATTCAAGGGCACATTCAGAGGCTCTTAACAAAAGAAAAAAGTAAAATTATCATGAACATCTCACCGTATTTGATTTGTAAAATGTCTCCCACCACGATCTCTGATATTTTGATCTGTGTGACCTGCGCGGCTCGGATGACGGTGAACTTCTGCTCCTGCTCGATGCGACTCTGGAGGCCTCTGAACTGCTTCTCTTTGCTCCAGTCGTTGAAGGCCGTCACCAGCACCACACAGACCACGGACAACAAGATGGCCGCTCCCTCGATCCAGCCGGCCTCAGCCTCGGTCTCGTCCTCCACGCCGCCCGCCGCTTTGCCACAACCTGAACACAGCATAGTTATCAATAGTCAGCAAAAGTTTAGTATTGCCTAATGACTGCTTGTACTTAGTGCTGGGAAATGTATCTAATTAAATCTAGATTGAGTCATGTTTAATTGTCAAAGATGCACTTGGGTTTTTTAATCAAGACGTTTACAGCCAATACTGTGTTTGTGAAAGGTGGCCTGCTGAAACTATTCACTTTATTCCGCCCCGCTCACATTTCCTTGCATAGCACTTTGTATTAGCTCTCATTTAAAGATTTTCAAATAACACTGAATTCTACAGGCTAACTGCAGCTAAAATGGAGGTGTTACCATGTTTGTTAAACTTTCCTAGAGAAATTGTCTCAAAAAACAAAATGTGGAGCAACACAACAAACTCTGTCAATAAAATGCAGATAACGCCACAGCATCTAAATGTCAGCAGTGAGTGGCAAAAATGAAAGAGTCAATGGAGAGATGACATTTTCTCCTGTAGGAGCTCAAAAAAATACTAAAATAGAAAAAAGCAGATACAGATAGTAAACAACCACAAATACTGCTGAATATTCAGTTTGTATGTGGCATGTAAAAAGAGAAAATCAGGTAAACAATGGCAGAAAAACTGCAACAGCACTTCTGTTTCTTCTTCTTCACATTTCTCACTGGCACAGACATTAGGATCACACACTGTTCAGAAAAAAGTCCTTAAATAAGATGATTTTTGTTGTGCAACAGTAAAAACGTCAGCAAAAAGCTAGTTAAAGTCTGCACTATTGCTGTGACAACAGAAAATAACGTAATTACATTTTTACCAAAAGCTCCCAAGAGGAAAAATATGCCCTCAAAAAAAAAGCAAACAAAAAAACAAACAAAAACAACAACAAAAAAACACATTATCGTGTGTTGTCTTCTCATACTTTTATCACTTGAATGTTGAGGAGTACTTTACAAAAAGAAGAAAAGACCATGCATAACCTCTAGTCATCTTATTCTGCCCGCCCAGCTTTTGTTGGCAATACATTTCCTGTTTAGCTCTTCTTAACTTACTTTAGCAAATTAAAATATTTACTGGTTTAAATCAGGCCAACTAAAAATTTTGCTGACATGTGTGATGTCATGTTTCACAAAAAGTGTAAATGTAGTGTAAGTGTAAAACGTTTCGATCCACACAGGATTTTCCTCAGGTCAATGGATTCACATTGTGTGCTAGCTCTATACTAGTCCTTGGCAGCTACGGACTAGTAAGGTCTGATTCCACTAGAAATTACAGGTGCGAGGCATGTCCAAAATGCAATTTTATCTATAAATGCAACACCTACCCACACCAATGACCTGGAAGACCATGAAAATCAAGGGCACAATCATTTGCTCCACTAAAAATACCCCTGTAGACTTTGTTAGGTGGGAAAAACGTCTAGAGCACTTAAAACTCGAAAAGCAGAACATGGAAGCAACATCAGAAATACATTTTTTATATTTATACTTTACAAACAAGTGGTCTAAATCAGGAAAATATACTGTATGTTTGTATTATGTGACATTTATTTACAAATTTACCTGGGCAATGGATATATGAGTATGAAAAAATGTATTGTTCTTGTGTTGTTCACTCCAGTGACTCGCTCATGGCTCTGCTAGCCAATAAGTGAACAGAGTGTATATAGGGGGGTGGCACACAATGTGAAACCACTGATTTGAAGAAGATCCTGTTTGTCTTAGTGTGCGGGATTGTCCTCCTTTCTGGATGTAAGTTTCTCATTCATTATTGCCACAGACACAACAGAAGCTACAAGCTATGCCATTCGTAATAGTCACATCAATGTGGTTGGATTCCGCATCTAGTCATTCCAGGCTCTACATCTCCAGACTCAGGTTTCTGTTTTCATTGGCTTGGAAAATACTAAACTCACTGTAGCAAAGAGTCGGATTACTTTACAGTACATTACTTACTTACCAAATAAACATAAAGAATATAAACTTTATATTTACTGCCAACACATTATTTGTTCCTCCACAGTCTGAATTCTGCTTCAAACCTGATATTTCACAACAAAGTATTGACTGTGAATCTCTCAGTTAAACAGACTCAAGCTGGCTATTGATGAGTTGACATAATGATCATTAAAATTGGATTTAATGCGCAGCTCTAATTGAAATGGTATTTATTCACATGTTATGAAAACCTGTAGACAATGAGTCAACCAATGACTTATTTATTAGTGTTTTGCAATTAAAGTTTTAAAAGGCATAATAAATCAATCATGCTTGAAAGGACAGATATACACTCAGAACATAACTTATTGAATGGTTTCTGTAGATAATTGCAGCCGTGACATTTATATTGAGAACCTTCTAGGCTTACTTTTACAATCACACCATAATATTTTAAGTTAACTCATTATTTTCAGCTACTTTTCAATTTTACAAACACTAAATGACAAAAACTGACCTCAAGATACACTGTCCCTTTATAGAAGGGGGGGATGTTCGCCAATCAGTTAATTTCACAAATGTTCAATCTAGTAACTAGAACCAGTAATCCACCCGTGCAACAATCTGTAGAGCTGTGGTCCTTTAGTTCAGGGGTTCCCAAACTTTTCAGACCGGGACCCCCAAAATAACCATGCCAGCAACTCGTGACCCCCAGACCACAATTAAATACAAGTTTGTATTGATTTCATGACGTAAAACCTTTTAAAACTGGGTTTAATTTATAGGTTGTTGTGTTATGTGATTGAAATTCACGAAAACGTACTGTTTTCAATCTAAAAAAAATATTTAAATACAGAGTAATAGTTGCAAAAGTACATCTTGAAGTCGACCCCAGATTTGCTTTCGACCCGAAGGTCCCCCCCCTTTGGAACCACTGCTTTAGTCGTTTAGTCGACCGTAAGTTGATTGTGAGGTTTGAACAGAGACAAAAAGTAGTGATTTCGATGAGAAATTTGGGACCAAATCATTGGTCTAATAGATTAAATAAATACCATGTTTTCGTTTCATTTTGTGAAGAAATTGTTGTTTTTGCGTGAAATCCATTGGATTTTCATTTGGTTCGATTTTTGTTTGGGTTAGATAAATAGAATAAAACAAACTTTTTGCTTCAAAACTTCAGCCACGTCCCCTTTTTAGCCGATTAATCAGTTGATGGGACACACTTTTAGTCGTCCAAGAATTTCTTTGGTTGACTACAGCCTTACGGAAGTCCAGAGCTGCCAGTGTGGAGTAAACATTTTTTCCAGCTTTTCTCGTTATAACGACTTTATATTTACGTTCAAACGACAATATTCTCGTTATTACGACTTTTTATTTACGTTCAAACGAGGTTTTTACGTTCAAACGCGAATATATTCTCGTTCGAACGACTTTTTATTTACGTTAAAACGAAAATATATTCTCGTTCGAACGACTTTTTTTTATGATAAACAGATTGCTCTTCCCATGATGCGCCACAAGCTGGATGGCTCAGAGCCATACTACGAAGCTAGATTTGGGGTTTAACGAGGTCCTGGGTTAAACTGGTCTGGTCCTACGAAACTGGATTACTTCCTATCGGGGCAGATCTCAACGACAACATGCGGCAAACTCATAACCTGCTCCGGACCAGGATAAGTTAAAAAGACGAGGCGCTGGCCAATCAGAGACGATCGAGAAGAGACGGGGGAGAGAGAGAGAGAGAGAGAGAGAGAGAGAGAGAGAGCAGCGGAGAAATGAGGAAAGACGAAAGTCGGCGTATTTTATATCAAAGCGACGCACGTAATTATAAAAAGGAGCCATGAGATCTTATATGTCGCAATAACACTGGAAGAATCCTGTTTAATCTGTGTAATGATTAATAAACGGAGCATCATGAGAAGGGCTGTCTATTTTTCATTAAAAGTCGTTTTAACGAGAATATATTGTCGTTTTAACGTAAATAAAAAGTCGTTATAACGACATTATATTCTCGTTTGAACGTAAAAAAAAGTCGTTTGAACGTAAATAAAAAGTCGTAATAACGAGAATATTGTCGTTGAACGTAAATATAAAGTCGTTATAACGAGAAAAGCTGGAAAAAATGTTTACTCCACACTGGCAGCTCTGGACTTCCGTAAGCCCTACCAATATGGTTCATTAGTTTTCACAATAACATTTATGATAGGACAACACTTTATTTTCCTTGACATTTGGTTGTTTTCTCATTTTCTATTTATTGTATGAATGAAAATGGTCACACAAATAAACTGGTGGAATTTGCTTTTGGTACTGCATTGACAAAGAGCTCACATCTGTGTTGTCAGAACATAGAAGACAGTAACAGTAACATTAGACATACATAACAAAGAGTAATTAGTTCATCGTTGATTAGGTGTCCTTATGTTAAATGGGATAAAACTGTTATTAAATATTATAGACTTAGCTGGCAGAGATCTGTAGCGTTTCCCTAAGGGCAGGAGGGTGAAGTTGTGATGTAGAGGATGGGATTGATACGAAATGATCCTAGATGGTCTTTGTGTGATGGGATGTTGATATAAAGTGTCTATGGATGGGAAGGGTGACCCATCCATAGACACTGACAAATTATTGATACATTGACTATTTTGTAGCACTTAAGCCACTGTGAGGTGAGAATGTCGCCATGAGATTTTGTCACTTCTAGTTTGCAAATTGAGAAAAGTAAACCAAAAAGAGTATTGTTAAGTAAATAAAAACATACATACATAAAACATAACAATTTCTGTAGCTCATGTGGAACACTTTTACAAACAGAAGGCCTTTTCCCACTGTAGGAATTTTCCAGTTCTAGTACTTTTTTTTTTGTCCCCATTTGGAGCATTCACACAGAGCAGAACTTGGACTGGGGCACATTTTAGGGCTTTTTTAGCTCCTGCTCTGGGGCAGTATTTCCAGTCAACCTTAATAAATGTAAGGTCTGGAGATTTATTATTATTTAAATGTTCCAGCTTACAGATGCTAATGCTAAAGCTAGTTAGACCCACTTACAGAACTTTGCTGTGTGAACACAAACATGGGAGGTAGTTCTCTGACTAAACAGGACTGGAGAATGTGGGGACTAGTTCTTGGTACTTTCATGTGGGAAAACGCCTAGACACTTACTTTGTCGTTCTGATCCGGGCGGATGGTAAAACGAAAGGCCTAGAGAAATCACAGCTGCCACTTCCAGGATGATGAGAGTCACGTCCTGCAGAGCTTCCCAGACTAACTGTAAAAACGTTTTGGGTTTCTTCGGAGGGATCATGTTCGGACCGTACTCCCGTTTTCTCCTCTCGATGTCGTCAATGGTTCCATCTAAACCTGCAACAGAAAACACAACAGGATTAGTGTAAGAGTTAAAGCTGACCTATCATGTACAATTGTTTTTCTGTGTTTTTAACCATCTTATGACAAGTGTTTTCTCCTGTATTGTCCTGCAGCTGATGCTCTAGTGCTCAATCCCTGTTTTCACCCAATTGTGGTTTCTCGAAAAATTCTGATTACGAGTAAAGTAGTTTTCAAACAAGAAGCGAGGTGGGTCTGATCAGTTTTGCAGATTCAATGGAGCTGGCCTTTCAAATCAACTGTGTGTTTTAAAATGAAAATGACTGATCTACATATATCATAGTTTTTGACTAAATATATGAGGAAAAAAATAAACAAATAGTTGTATATATTTTTTCATTTTCGCACTAGTTGGTTAGCAGTTATATTTTTAGAAGACTACAAAAAAATAGTTTTTTACGATTTGCATTTTAAAGGTGCACCGTGTAACTTTTTGACCAAAAAATTAACTGAGGTAAAAGATAAAATAAAAGCATGTTTTTCTAGTTTAGATGTCTCTGTAACATTAAATAAATAATACAAATGTGATACTTTACTCTGAGCAGGCATTTATGGTCACACAATGAACTATTATTTAGCAAAATCTTTTGACATTACGTAATAAAACATATTTATTCCCAATATTCTATAGAATGTCTTAGAAAATGTATTTATTTTATTTATTAAGGGACAATGTGCAGTTACATTAAAAAATGGCTGCACCAGATTTAGCAGCAAGCTAATTTCCATCTGTAGTCCTTCAGACAGACAACATAAAACATAAAAATACAATTCTTATTGACTTCCCAATAAGGAGGTTGTGTGTTCAACTCTTGGGTCTAGCCATATCAACATCTTATGATCTCTCTGGGTGGAGTTTGCATGTTCTCCTCGTGTCACTGTGGGTTTTCTTCGGACACTCCGGTTTCCTCCCACCTCCAAAAACATGCATGTTTAGGTTCATTGGGCATCACTGTAAATTTCCCTTAGTGAGTGAATGAGAGAGTGAATGTTTGTCTGTTAGTCTAACCCTGCGAAGAGTTGGCCACTGTCCAGTGTGTTCCCCGCCTAAGGCCCAAAGTCACTGGGATAGGCTCCAGTCACCTGCGACCCCTAATGGGAATAAGTGGTAAAAAATTAATGAATGATTTTATCTTGCTATTTCTAATGGATTGTGCAGTTGACTTTTCACCTCAAGGAAGTTACAAGGTGTGCCTTAATCCCTCATTCGTCCAGGAGTGATCCACAGTAGTAAGGCTTCAAAGTTGTCATCTGACCAGTGTTTTCAAAGATCAAGACGTTTCGACTCTCATCCGAAAGTCATTTTCAATCTGAGTGTTCTCCAGATCTTGAATCAACTTCAGTGTTAAAAATTCAGATTGAAAATGACTTTTGGATGAGAATCAAAACGTCTTGCTCTTTGAAAACACTGGTCAGATGAAAACTTTGAAGTAGAAAGTTTCTACCAAGGTGCACCTTTAAAAAATAATCTTTTTTATTATTATCTATGGATCCAACCTATTGTATTTTAATCTAAAATGTCTTTAATGAAGCTATCTGAACCTAAGGCTTTGCAGTTTTGTAATTTGATGACTGACTGATTCTTGTTATAAGTGAGAATAGGTTCTGCACAGATTCTGCAGAGGAAAGCCAGAATTGTATTTCCTCCAGATGGTTTGGCCTCGGTCAATATGAAAGAGGAAGCAGCACATAACTCATTTAAGATACAGAACACTCACTCCAACACCAGCAACAAAAAGCCAATCAACATTTTAACACTCAGAACTTGACCTCCCAGCTAATTTTCTTTGTTTATATATTCATTGTCTCTACATTTAGGTCACGTGTGTAAGATTGGCCTGGGTTCATAGGGATAAAGGATGTGCCTGAGACACAGACCTGCAGGGCTGACACAGTGTGAAGGGTTTTCAGCTGATTTCAAGCTGCTGCTGCTGACATTTCACCGCTCTGTGTCAGCAGGAGTCGATAAACTGAAGACACTGTTTACTGAGCTCACTAAGATGGACAGAGAAGATAAATAAATGATGAGGAGAAAAAATGTCAAAGGCCTGGTCACACTGAGACCACAGGTTCAAGACCAGGACAAGGGTCTTCTACGGTGATTTCATTTAAGGATGCTAAAATGGCTTTATCAAGTTTTTAATCCTGTTCTAACACAGCCTTCTCATCAGAAGCACAACTGACGTTATGTATGTCTGTGAGATACTATTCTTTCCCCTTGGAGTTCAGAAAGCACTGTTCAGAGCGTTGCAAAAAGGTAGTATCAGGTACCGTAGATCTCCGAGAATTTATTAATAAATAAATAATAAATAAATATTCCAGACTTATTTTGAGTTCTAATGACGTTCTAATTATGCTCTTCTTGAGTACAAAATAAATGTACTCAAGAAGAGCATAATTAAGGGACTCAGACTTGAACTTTATCAGTCACGTCAAGTCAACATGAGCAGCTTTTACCATATAAAAACATTGCCAAAATCAAAGTTTTAGTTTCAAAGCTTGACTTGGAGAGACTTGTTTATGCATTTGTCTCCAGTAGGTTAGACTACTGTAATGGCCTGCTCCCCGGCCTATCCAAACGAGCTGTAAAACAGCTGCAGTACATCTAGAACGCTGCTGCTCCAGTCCTGACCATCTGCCTCATGAACCATCTCGCACTCTGAGGACCTCAGGGACCGGCCTCCTGCTGGTGCCAGAGTCAAGACTCTGCAGATAGGATCTGGAACAGTCTTCCTGAAGATACAGACAGGCCCTGAGTGTGATAATGTTTCAATCTAAACTCAAAACATTATTGTCTGTGCATATGACTTTATTTTTACTTCATATTTAAAGTGAATTTTATGATTATTTAGATTTTTTTGTATTGTAGTTTTGCTCTATCCTGTCTTGCTTTGTAAAGCATTTTGAATTGCTTTGTGTATGAATTGTGGTATACAAATTGTCTGTAAATAATATTTCAAGCTTAAAATGATAAATGCTTATGTCAGTGGTTCTCAACTTTAAGATTGGGATACCCGTATTTTATGGGGTTCGCAGTTAATTTGGGAACAAGGCGTTTACATTGTGGGAATAAGTTAATTTGTTTTTTTTTATAAAATACTGCTACAGAACTAAAATTTAACTCAAGTTAGGGCAGGGTGACTAGCAAAAATAACTAGTCACCCTAGTAACAAGGTTTTCTTGAAGTTTATAATTTAAATTTTACTACAATTACTGTTTCTACTTTCTTGTTGCCTCTATTTGACTTTATTTATGCCCGATATGGATGAACACTAGTCTAGAGACTGAAAACAGCTTTTTAATCTTAAAACATTTATTTGTTAGAAAATTGGTTATGCATTACTATGTAACTATTATTTATCATGCAAATAAGAAAGAAAAAGTCAGCACTAATCCAGCATCAACCCAGTGTCAACCAAGACCCACTCTCATTACAACCATTTAAAAGATATCAGCTCATATCATAGAATCGATCACAGATACAACCAAATTTCATGGACTGGCCCTGACATTAGTTTCCAGTACTGGAACGGTGCATCACTACTTTGGGGAAAATAAAATCATCTGCCTTTTCACACTTCACTGTGAATGATGATTATTAATTTTATGACAAAGAGAGAAGAGACAAGATGGGCAAAAATGTGTACAGAAACTGCATCAAATGAAGAAACGGTAAACCATGGTAATAGTAACCTTCTAGATGAGGTGGATGATAAAAACTGTTACAATAGAATGTAGCATCATGAGCTGTGACTCAGTGGGCTTTACACAGGTCACAAACACTTCCCAGAGAGAGCACAGAGACTATTGTTGAAACGTGTGCATCCTCTGGGCACAGGTGACTTTACAGCAGGACGACTCCAGGCTCACACTGAAGGCTGATCACACCACAGACCCAGGCCCACTATATTTAGAGCTCTGTCCTCTCCACAAGGAAGCCCTGTCCTTATCAAGATCCACATCATGCGCCTTCTGAACGAGAACGGACTGAGACACACAGGCGACACAAAGCAATAGCAATAAATAACATTCAGAGACAGAGTAAATGTAGCTAGAGGTGTAGTCGACCAAACACATTATTGCACAATTAACGGATTAGTTGATTAAAAGAGGACCGTGGCAAAAGCTCTGAAGCTGAGAAGCATAATTTTGATTCAACTAGGTATTTGAACTGCTTGAAAAGACAAATGTTCATGCAAAACGACTAATAATGTAGAAAATGAATTGGAAACAGTGTATTTGTATCTCAAAAGGCACCAACGACCCTGTTCCAGTCGTCCTCCAGTTTTGTTCGTTCCAAATAAACCCTTATAATGTAAATACATCTATTAATCAACTAATACCAATTTTGTTTGATTAAGACTGCAATGAGCCATAAACTGACTAGAAGACAATAGTACTACCTGAAGCAGTCCAAAGCAAACAACCATTGCTTGTGTTTTCTTTCTTCTGTGTTCTGTGTGTTGTGAGCCGGAAGAGCAGCGCCTGTTAAACTCCCTGAAGACATCACCTGAGACCGTTGTTTATTGCTCCCAATGGGACGGTTAGGACACTGTGTTTGAATTCAGTTTTAACATGACGTATAGCTGTTGTCACTGATTTATTCCCAGCATAATTGACATGTCTAAAACCTGGATGTGACCTGTTGTTCTGAGCAGACCTACCTTCAGTGGGCGAGGTGCGTAGTCGAGAGCACAGTCCGTTTACGTCTCCATACAACTGTTGGATCTTTTCTTTGCCCTCGACGCCTCGCAGCTCCATGAGCGAGCTCAGCTCTTTCTGACTGCAGGATCCGGGCTCGGCCGTGTGCTGGTTCGGTTCATGATAGGCCTTGGCCCGCCCGCCTCGTAGGGATCCTCGGAGGGAGTTAGACATTTTGGCTTCTAGGTCTCTTCCCCCGACTTAATGGTTGCTTCTAGGAGAGACGCTTCTGCAGAGAATCTGAAAAGAAGGTGTTTTTAGTTAGATAGTCTCAGCTATACAAATACTGATCAAAAGTGTGTTTTGAATTGTTTTGAACCAAGTTTAGTCCTAATGTGGACTTGATTTGATCATGTTCTAGTCCTAGTTTGGTCCTGATCCTATCATGGTTCAGTTTAAGTCCAGTTTTGACGTGATTTTTGACCCAGTGTGAAAGTATCCTTAGTCAAGACAAAATAAGAGTTTTGATTCAAAAGAACTGATGATAAAAATGTTCAACTTCTTCTTATATTCTAGATGACCTCCAAATGTAGTGCTCTTCATTTATGGGAAATCCAAATGTTTCAAAATAAAGAGTCACAACCAGCAGAAATAAGAAGTTTTCTGGGTCTATGAATGAATTTAGGATAAAGCAAGAAAGAAATAGCTTCACACCAATTTTTTTTTTCCACATTTTTGGACAGATTTTATTATTTATGTATTAAAATTATCTCTAGAGAAAGAACAAAATGCCGTTATAATCAATAGACTGGACCACTTAACCTTGATATGTCACTATAAAATTACAGTTACAGAAGGACTGTGTACATTTTTGGTGGATGGTCTGCAATAATCTTTTCACCGTGGAGATGATCTTGCTTTGCCAATCGCCACAGTATTGCTTTAAAACATAGATATTTCTATGGAGACAAGCATGCGTTACCACCAGGCCAAGGTAAATGTCAGACCAGTGAAGTATGTGGAAATGGAAAGCGTGATTTTCAAGGTATTTTTAAGAATAAAACCCTCTATTGTGAAATTTATTTTCGATACATCATTACTATGCAAAGCATGAACATCACAATGGAGTTAGATATGAAGAGGAGTCAACAACAACTACATCTTTAATCCTAAAAAATGGCTAAACTGGGATGAAATCTGTAAAATGCTTAGCCAAATCTTGAATAAAATGATCTCAACTTGGTTTTAGTCACAGTTTAACTTTGAAACGATAACTTTACATTTAAGATTTGAAGTGAATATCCTCAAAATGTCCAAACGACGACACTGATGAGCCGGACACTAAATTTAACTTGCATTAAACGTTGTGTAAATGCTCCAGATAAGACTTGACTCGGTTCCAACAGGCATGAATTGCGCTGGTCAAAAAGCTCAACCCATGTTCTTTGCTTCGGGGAGCCACATCACACTGTGCCATCCTCGTCTGAGAGAGAGAGAGGGCCCGCGTTTTGTCCCAAAGGCTGTGTGACCTGTGCACCTTCAGCTATAATCTATGTCAATCAGTCACAGGCCTAATCTGGAGAGAGCAGCCGCTGTGGAAGTAACCAACACAGACCGACACAAGTCATGACCACCACTGCACGAGCATCAACAATTCAGTCATGTGTTGTGGTTAGTTTGAGAGTTATTACTGCAAAACTTCAGCAGTAAAACAGAGAGAATAGACAGAAAACTCATTCATTGTCATCTCTGCAAGTGCATCTTTTGATTAAAGTGAGAAGATAAGCAGCAGTAGCAAGTAGAAGACAAGTACAAATAAGACAAATGAGAAGAAGAAGTAGCAGAATTATTCCGTTTGCAGATGATTGAGTGTTTAATTGCAGAAGCAGGCAGTGACAAAGAGGAGGGTGTACTTACACAAACTTCCCCCATGGCTCCGTTAGCAGGTGGTATTAGTCCGATTACAATAAGCAGCGTCACGGAGAGATCCACAGACACAGCCCATAACAACAGCCCCGCGACGTCTCAGCTCTGCTCTGGGGAAGCTCCAGGTAAAAACAAAACTCCAAAAAAAACACGCGCCTGTTTCGCTCGGCGTGACCTTCAGGGAGACGGAAGACGAAGCAGCTCCATGGGACGGGGCGAGAAGGAGCTGCCTTGGATGCTTATCTGAGGAAAGCCTGAGTTAATCTAATTAGACAATCTGTGGTTGAGCGTGCACCCGGGGACTGCTCCTCCTGCTGCTGCACACACAAACGCCAGCGAGCGCACCCAGGCAGGGTTCTCCGCGGCAGGTCAAAGCTCGCGAGACCCGGAGCCCGCCTGTGTGTGCTCCGGGGCAAAACTATCTCTTATCACGCCGCAATTGAGTTAAAGTAAATCGGTTTCCATTTGGTCTAAATCAAATCTGACTTGCAACATAAACAAAAGACACCCGGCAACGTAGGAACAAAGACTGGCTCAGCAACAGGGCAATGGAGTGTGCAGTAATTATAGTAACGAGCTAACAAAAACATTGTTACAAAAACAAAACAGTGTTTTCTAAGCTGATTAATCAATGTTGTTATATTTTTTTTTTTCAGCAAAACAAAAATGTTTTTCAATTAGGCTGTCACTAAAAAATAATTTTAGTGATTATTCTGTTGTTATTTATTTCATTATAATTCGACCTCCATCAAAATCAAAACATCATAACAAATCATACAAAATGTCTTATTAGGGGCAGATTGTGATTGATTTATTTGTCTACAATTGTATGTCTGTGTGTGATGTCTTTGTGTTTGTGATGATCAGTGTTGGGTGTAACTTAATTACTGTAACTAGATTACATTTTTGAGTAACTAGAAGTGAAAATACTTTAAATTAAATTACAGTAACTAACAAATACTCATAGTTACTTTAAAGTTAAAAAAAATACTAAAAAGGTGACTTATAATGTTAGATAAAACTCTTCAGAAGCACAAATCAGCAGCTGGAATCATTAAGATTGTTGATTTTACTTAAAGTTCATATGACAGATTAAACCATATTTTCACCAAACAATTTGCTTGTTTTAACCTAGATTTTTTTGAGGTTTGTAGTTGTATTTTGTCCAGTAAATGTGACATATGTAGAGGTGAACCCACAAGTGTTACCTAGCAACCATATTGTAAATGTCGGCCAAACTCACATAAATCACACAGATGTTATGATTTGGCAAATGATGATATTTTGTAACACTCAAATGTGAAAATGGGAATTGGGGACACAAAATCATTAAAAAAAGGGGCCAAAGCACTCAAACAATAAAAGTTTAATAGCCTTTATTTCTCTGGGCTAATTCATAGTTAAAATATAATTGATTAAAAACGTGCTGATAAACGTCCATGATTATTTAAACTCCCTGGTCATTTTGGCGCATTTTGACGACACATGGAGAGATTCTGTTTTAGAACTCAGAACTCAACTTCTGTAATAATTTGCAAGTTACTTGATGTAAAACTTTGATCGATATTTACCTCAAGACCATCACATCAAACTAAGTCAAAATTAGAAAAAGCTTATAATCATATGGGCTTTAAATGACAAGAATAAAATATAAAATCCTATTTTTGATCGATGTTTGCAGTACACACACAAAACACACAAAGTAATCCCACAGTAATGTAATTGAGTTACTTTCTTGGAGCAGTAACTAAGTAGTAACACTCATTACATTTTAAAAAGTAATACTTAATGTGTAACTAACTACTTTTCATACTATTTCCCAAACTGTTGAAGGAGCTGCTGTTTTACATGCAAGAACCTAATCTGACAATAAGTTTGTTCGTTCGTTCGATCTTTCTTTCTTGAATACAATTATCTGACAATAGATCAAGATATTCTTTCTTGTTACAGGGGACATATTTTTCTTACTTGAGATTGAAAGAGTTTTTTAGAAGAACTGAGTCTTTCTGTATGTCTAGTGTCATAATCAAGTAGTTACCTTTTGCAAAACATCTTCCTCAGCAACTAACAGGCTTTAAAGTTTTGCATTGTAAGTTAATGATTATTCAATTAATAAATTAATTGAAGATTTTTTGAAAAATCAATTAACTTACTGCAGGCCTAATTCTTTCTACAAACGTTCTTATAAAATAAAAGTTAGTTTCAGGGCTAATAGCTTATGAAGAATATTTATAAAATAACATGAAACTTGCCTTGTAAAAATTGTGCAAAATGGCAAACAATCACTCCTCTGGACCCAGCTGAAGCACTCACTCTTCGTTTTTTACCTCCAGAGAATATTTATAAATGGATTATTGATTCACTTACTTCTTCTCCAGTTGGGGCAGTAGAGTTAAAGTCACATCGTAGGACATTTCAGTGATTCAATAAAAAAAATAAAAATAAAAAACACATTAGTTTGAAACCATGAACCTCATTTAGTAAACCAGGGGCTAAATTGTGTGTAAACTGAAAAATGCATGTGGAATTAGGCAAGAAGCGAAATAATAATTCAAACTAACCAGATAATTAAAATGAGTGTCACGTTAAGTGTTTGCCTCACGTCACAACTTCAGGTTCACACAAAAATCAATCTTCCCTCTTCACATCTAATCAGAGACTCAGAGCATCGTCCGTGTAAAGCCGATTGCATTTCAGCCGGTGCTCCAAAGTCATTTCATTATGTGGGGCTTAAGTAAATGAATAGAACAACCAGGAAACATGTTCATTTAAACTTATTTCTGAAATCAGATGTTAGCACTAGATAGTAAATTTTACTGTTTGTTTTTTACATGAGCTCCACAAATACTTCTATACTCTTACTTGAGCAAATTCTGACTGCATTTTTCAGGAAAACATTGTGAATATGATTATGTTGAAGTTTTGGTGAGGTTTATAGGTATTTGTCTTTTGTCGAGCAAATATGACATATGTAAAGATAATTCCACAACTGTGACCAAGCTACTGGCAACCCAACACAGTTTCACAAAACAACGTATATTTACCATGGCACAAAAACATCGTAATATGACCACAATTTCAAGCCTTTTTTGAGTACTTCTGTTACGCTGAAGATATAGCACAATATGAAAAAGCGTAAAAATTTAAATGAGATTTGGTTGAAGCCACGTGGGGACATTTTCTTTAGGTGAAACGGGTAAGTTTAGGCTTCAAGTTACTAAAATGGGTAAGTTTAGGGTTGGGGCTTGGGGTTTTTGTAAACTGTCTGTTTTCTTATTGCTTTTGAGGTAAATACAAATACAAAATCTGTTTTTTTTTTTCTTCATAAAATCCTTTCTTCACTGTCACTGGCTAAATCCAGCTGTCAAAGGCTGACTAGCGTTGCCTGATATGCCAGAGAGAAACAAGTGACCAAGCCTTTGAAAATGAGTTTAAAAACAAGCAACTTCAGCCCTTCAATAAAGAGTTATTTTAAAATGTTATATATTAGATAATGTCAGGTCAAAACAAGTGTTAAAGAACAAATATTGTGTTTTTTTGTGTTGTTTTTTGCTTTCAAACATGCTCATGAGCACCACAACTTTGTAATCTCATGCACCAGACCCCAAAAAAAAGAGAATTGCAAAGCATCAGACCCACATCAGAAACTGAGTTAGAGCTCTATTTACAGACTAAACAGGAAAGGTAAACAATCAGATTAATCTTGCTGATGTGCTAGTGCTGCAGAAATGCTCAAAATGAGTCTGGAATGATAATGGATTGAAAAACAGAACATCTCTGAGATCTATCTATGACATCACAGATCAGAAAGATTCAGAATGATGTTTTGACGGGAACGAAAGATATCACACAGACAAAACTTCAGCAGTGTTTTTGATGAGGAAGCAATGTTAGAATAGGAATAAAACTTCAAAAAAGTAAATTTGGTGTAAAATGTACTATTCTTTAATAATACTGGATAGGGCTGCAACAAGTTAATCGATTAATCGCAGCTAATCGATTACTTAAATAATCGTCAACTAATTTAATAATCGAATAATTGTTAACATTATTTTTTGTTTTAAAACACACCCTGAGATGAGAAAACCTCGACTGAACAGCAATGATGATGATAAGTGATGAAAATTGTGTAAATTTTGTGTTTTTGTGATAAATCTATAACTCGAGAACATCTCAAATCTGAAAAAAGCAGACCTAAATAAGTTATGGAAATAAAGTGTTTGAGTCAAGTCTTATTTATCTAGATTTAAGTATATTTTGTCCTTGTCAAAAAGAACAAGTCCTTGTTTTAAAAAACAAGTCATTTTTATTCTTATTTGTGACATTTCTTTCATATAAAACTTATGCTTGTTTCATTGACAAGTTATATCTTAAGATCAAATCACTTATGAACTTGTTACCTTTTTTAAGATGGTACATCAAAAACTGACTGTCACGGAAATGAGCTCACAATTAGATTTTTATCACAATATTTCCCAGCCCTAAATCAAAATACATCCTGTGATTTTCAACTTTTGTTTGTCAGTTTTTTCATAAATTGCAACGGAATTTGCATAAAACTAAGTCAAACCTTTACCACAAAGACTACCAAACCGAACTAAGCCAAAAGTAAAAAATGTGATAAGTTGCCATGTTTTTTTTGCTACACTACTGACCTTTGTTATGACGGTGTTCTTAGATAGAGTATCCATCTCATGTAGCAGTTGTCAGCAGCAGTACCCATGAGACAAGCAGAAGTCATAACGACGAGGTTACGTTTGCATCGACCTCGTGTGACCTCCGCAGACAGTGAGTACGTTGAATAAAACAGTTGCTCCATTTCTTGTCCTGAGAAGCAACACGAGACAAATTCAGATTAAGACGAGCAGTTAAACCCACACACTGATATTGTCTGCTTTGAATTCCTGTAATCTGTAAAGTGTTGCTTTTAATAAATCTACAAATATGAAGATGATAAGCTGTGCAATGCACGTTAGAATCATAGCCTGTACATTTGCATCACCTACATTTTTATACGCAACAAACTACACTCAAATAATCTCATGTTTTCATAATAAACAAGACTGCAGTGATTATTAAGTAAATGTTTATGACAGGTCAGAGTCGTCAGATCACATTTTCTTCCAATTTGACCATTTTGATGAGTTTTATAATTGACTTTGTCCAGTGACTATGACGTAATTCCACAACTGTTTGTAAATATGGATCAAAAATCCACATAAATGAAACAGAAGATATGATATGACAAATAAAATATCTGGCAAAATTTTCAAATATTATTTGACAATTTCTTTATAGTTTAATTGCTGTGAAACTATGACCACAATAACACACACCTAAGTAAAAATAAGAGAAATTTGATAAATTGGCACTGAGACGGTGTAACTTTTGGACCAGAAATTAAACCAAGTTTTTCTATTTTATATGTCTTTATGGCACTAAATAAATAATAGGATTTAGTACTTTCCAGCTGGTTTTTATGGTCACAAAATGAAGTATTTTTGACCAAGAGGAGGGCTTCCTCCTGTGTGTTTTCATAGAAAAGCTGCTCCTATAGCTGTATTTTTGTCTCAATTAAGAATGTTCTAAAGAATTGTGTTATCTTTCTATTACTACTGGATTATGCAGTTGACTTTTACACAGTGACACTTAAAGCAAAATCTGGTTATCTTGCGTCAAGATGCAATTTTATCTAAGCATTTCTGATGTGCAATTTATTTGTTATATTTAGTAAAAATTTCTAGCCTGTCTTTTTTGAAGATGACTAAATCATCTAACATAATTATTGCTGATTGATCGATTTCGCACAATCACATCAAATTACATTACAGACGGAAAAAACAAAATGCACAATATAATCAAGACTGCGATGAGATACATGAATAGAAATTTGAAGTGGTTCAATCAATAGAGATAGCCAAATACTGTAGTAACTGTTCACTAAAACCTATTTTGACACTACTAGTATTTAACGGTAGTGATTCAGTAGTTTAAGGGCTTTTCCACCTCACTTTTGCTAACTTTTTAACTGATTTTGGTTTTTTTAGGTCGTTCCATCCCGACTTTCTTTAAAAAGTTGTCATTTAAAGAGCACTCAACAATTTCCAAAATGCACTGGATTGTTGTATTAGCTTATCAATTAATATATTTTAGCTTTTTGCTCAAGAAATCGGCTAAAAACTGCAAATGCAACACTTGTCAGAAAAATCACAAATATATTAAATTCCAAAGTTTTGCAGATTTTTACCCACTTGATGCAACAATTCTTAGCTAGTTGGTTAGTACTTTTACTTCTAAACTAACTAAATCATTACGAACACCACTTTTCAGCATTTATATTTTGTATAAATCGTTTACATCCAGCAGGTGTCAGTAAAGATCCCCAAAAAAATCCGTTGACTTCCGCAAACAAAGATCACGTGAGAAGGAGCTGTGCGTCACTCGTCGTCAACATGGCGGACTGGAACAGAGGTAAGTTTATTTGTGACACGTATTCACTTTTATAAAACTATAATTAAACGGATTCGAGCGCAACCAAGTTTGTAGCTGTGACAGTGATAGATTTTGAGTTTATATGAGAGATAATAAAACCAGATTACAGTCTTTGTGCGCTTAATTTCGAAGCCTTCAGAACAAAAACACAGCTGACAAACTCGTCTTCATGGTTATAATACATTCACAGGCGATTAACATGACGTGTTTGCTTCACACATGTACTTAAACCAAGTCGAGAGTGCCAAAGTACCATCTAACTAGCTAAATGTTACTATTCAACCCATCCAATCCATGTAAACTGCTGGATCACTGAAAATGTATGTAGCTAGCTATTACTCTAGCAGCAGGGGAATACGTTTAAATTAACATTACTTTGGGAGTAATTAGCATTTTAAAAACTCTATTAGTTTAACACTAGGTCTCAAGCTCTTGTTGGTGATATAAAAGGATGATTCTGTACCGTTTAAATATCAGCTCTATTCCAATAAAAGCAAAACATGGAGAAAATTCATCATAATATCGCTAACATTAAATACAACTGTTTGGTTAGTCTGAACGTCATCAGTACAATTGCATTTTCAGTTTGCCCATAAACCAATGTAGATTTTAGAACTAGGGCTGGGCGATAAGGCAAAAAATTAAAATCACAATTTTCTTGGAGCCAGATCACGATTTCAATCTTATCACGATTCTTGTAAAGTGTCTATTTTGAAATTGCTTTTGAGGTAAACACAATCATCTGCTTTTTTAGTAAGTTCTTATTTCTTCACGCTGTCTAGACCCAGCTGTCATAGGCTGTTCAGTGTTGCCAGATTTTCAGAGAAAAATAAGCGACCAATCCAAAACAAGTGTTAACCTGTCAATAAAAAAAATAAAAATGATTTAATTAGAACGTTGTGTATCTCACAAAACAAGTTTCTAGCTATTTAACATTAATAACAACTTTTAGACATGAAAATAAAAAAGTCTGTATTTGAACAGATGGAATAATAGAGAAATAGGAAATCCCGATATGACGATTTTATCAAAAAAGCATAACGCTACTGTCACAGGGATGAACTCACGATTCGATTTTTATCACGATATTGCCCAGCTCTTAGAACGATAAAAAAATCTTGCTAATGAATCTCTATTATTGTTACTTTCATAATCTCTCTGAACAGTTTGTGCTGGTTCAAACAACATGGCTAATTTCCATGCCAACAGCACTTTTTGTTTGTTTCGTTTTAACTCTAGTAGCTGTTTGCTCATGGAAATGTTAGTATTTTTTTCAGCTAATTAACGTTTATTGCATCATAATTCACTCACAAATAATAACTTCATATTGATAATTTTGTGACTTGAGCAGCTGCTGAGCTAACGTTAAGCTAACTGTTAGCTAGCTCTCGTTGACGATTTGTTTTCTGTTTTGTATGTTGTTACTGCATTAACGTTAGATAATTCTTAAAACGCTTTAAATTATTTTTATTTGTGTCATCAAACGTGTTTTGTAGTAAAACATTAACATTAAATAAAAATAATTAAACTAAATGATATTTACCTTTACGCACTTGTCTTGCTGCTTCTGAAGGAGCGTGGGTGCAACACGTGGCGAACGTATCTTGGTCTAAAATTATGTTCAGTATTTAATTAATAATTCTTATTTATTTTTCTTAGTTAAAAAACAATACATGAAGAAATATGTTAGTATTTTAAAAAATACTTTTATAATTTTGCTTGCTTCTATGTAAAAAGATAAGCCAGATCAAAGTGACTTATCTTTTTTGTTGTTGTTAAGATTAAACCAAGATTTGACCATGATAAATCTTACAATGTTTTTAAAATAAAAAATAAAGCAACATTGTAGTTATTATTTATAAAAATGCATATGGTTTTTGTTTACCCCACAAATAGGCCATGATTATAAAGTATAAACCTGCACCATTATTATCCGTGTAATATAATATGTTCGTCTGCTTCGTTTAGGTCACAGCTCGGTGGAGGAGATGCTTGATGCTGAAAACAAGCGGATGGCAGAAAACCTCGCTGCTAAAGTGTCAAGATTGAAATCTGTAAGCAGATTTATTATTAACATATATTTTTTTAATACGTTTTTATTGTTAACCTGGCTTGTGTCTTTACAGTTGGCGTATGATATTGACAGAGAAACAGAAGATCAGAATGAATATTTAGATGGCATGGTAAGATTTTTTTTAAGTTAAGTACATTTTTAAATTAGTCTAAACCAGTGTTGATTCAAAAACGATGCCCTCTGGCTTAGAGAATAAAATAAAGATTTATGGAAATTAGTTCTGAGCTGTGATTGATCAAAGGCATTTGTACATAAACAGTAAACCAGGACTACCTTCTGAAATAATAGGACTGCTAAACCATGTAGCAAATATAAATGTTTCAATCCTTCTCTGTGCTTTTCCCTTCGACAGGACTCCAACTTCATGAGTGCCACTGGTCTTCTGACTGGATCTGTGAAACGTTTTTCAACTATGGTTCGCTCAAGTCGGGACAATCGCAAACTCCTCTGCTACATCTCCATTGGACTGGTCGTTGTATTCTTCATATTGTATTATATTGTCATGAGGATTCAGCGCTGACGAGAAACTGGACTCTGTAAAAAACATAGAGACTATTTATAAAGTGCAAATGCAGCAGTACAGTGAGTTGAGATGAGTACTTAAATGAGGGGCTGTGGTTTCAAACTTGGTGAATGAAATAAAGGACATTTGCATAAATTAAGATGCTACAGCTTAGTGGAGTTATGTTGATTATAAAGGAAGATTAATTTTTAAATTAGAAGATGGTATTTATACTACAGCCAAGAAATTAGACCTTACCATTCAACCCAGAATGTGAAGCAGGTTTGAATATACAATCACATTTGAGATACAGTCGCCAAACCAAATGTCACTAAAGCGTGTCATCATGTAACTCAATTATTGATTTAGTTTTTACAAAGCTCACAAATTCCCTTTCCTCAATGTCCCATTCACTTTTTCTTCTTTAAAGATGTGACGAAAACAGCTTTGTGGTAGCTTAATTAATATACTGCATATCATCTGGTTGTTTCAGTCAAAAAAGTTTCAGAAACGGCTTCAGATTACAATTTTTGTATTTTATTTTTGTTGATTCATAGTTTTTGTTAAACAGGGCAGTATAGAGTAAAAGGGGGTGAAAGGCAAGGGGATTTTCAGTAAATTGTCAGAGCCAAGGGATGTTATGACACTTATTCTGGCACAGAGCCCTATGCTTCAGTTTAGCAGTAAGACCAAAAACTGTGTGATGTATAATTAGTTACCTCGTAGCTGAATAGCTTCAAGAAAGCTTTCTGAAAGGTCTTTTTTTTTTTTTACTTTGTGATCAGTGTATTGTTGAGCTCCTTTGCTGACAATGCAAAGTGCTGAAATCAATTTGCAACAATATTGATATACCCTTTGTTTTCATTCTGTGTTACATAGATTCTCTTATAGACCTACACTGATGATACATATAGGCACGATATAGTCTTGTTTATTATATAGTATACACTGATCTAATGCTTTTAAGTCACCTACAAAAGCTGTCTGTTGCTTTTTTCTAAAGCTGCTATGCCATGACCCGGTTCACCTTTTACAAACTAAGCTTAACTTATCCTAAACTTAACTCAATTAACTGTTTCTAAGCCTAATCTAAATCCTAACCTTACCCAGGTTTTGGAAGTTAATATTGGATTTGCTCTCATAGCACCAATACAAAGTGATAAATTGTAGCATAACTTCGTTCAGGAAAAACATTGGCAGACAAATGGCAAATGTTACTTTCCACACTGTGCAGTACTAAAAGAGATTGTTTACATATTCAATATAAAATGTTGTCAGAGGTATAATTTTACCAATGTTTGTATTTCATATTTTATGTCTTTAAGATTTAGGTAATACTGTATAATATTGTATAACCACAAGTAACAAGAGTGTTAAGAGGTTGGATGTATTATTTATTTTATTTATTTAATAAAATATAAAATGTGTTCTCAGTTGTTATTTATTATTACATTTTGAATTGTAGGCTGCGTGACAGAGGTTTGGTATAGAGTCAGACTGGAGTGAAATATTTTGATGACTTGACGATAAAATGGACCAAAAAGGCATGACTTGGGGATTTGTGAGTTGAGACGACTTGATGCTTTTAACAAATGCTGCTCCTCACTTGAATTTAACCAGAAATTTATTTTAAATAGTATATTTTAAATAGATTTAAAAAAACTATTATATTTTAGAAATACCAGACGCATTTGGTAGGCTAATAAAAACTTGGGGCTTGACTTGGATTTGTGGGGCACTGATTTGAGACTTGATAATATTACTGTCACTGAGAATACTTTGAACTAACATTATTAGAAATCTGCAGAAACACGAGTGAAAATATTGTTATTTTATAACATAAAAAGATAAATATTAAAGGTGGGGTAGCTAATTTTCACACTGCAAATATAATTTAGGTTTTACATCTGATAACTTTCTCTCATAAATCCTTTGACACATGGTTAATATCAAAATGTATTCATTTTTGGTTGCAATTACAGCTTAAAACCTTCTTTTTACAAGCACCAAAAGTGAATCTAGAGAGGACCACCCAAGCACAGCCAATCAAAGAGAAGCATTTGGCCACTGAAAGAAAATTCTTTATTATTCAGTTCAAATAGTAGGCTACTCAGTGGTATTTTTTTTTTTTTTTTCACAAATTGCTGCATTTATTATAGATTTTTTAGTAGAAAACATAAAGTTCAGTAATTTACAACTAAAAAAAAACTGGCTACCCCATCTTTAATTTTAATTAAGTCACTCAAATAAAATCGATTCACGCTTCTCTTTTCGGCCGCTGGGGTCACTGTCTCCCTTCGGCTCAGCTCGTGTTTTGTCGGCAGTCTTCGGCTCATCACTTTAGCCACTAACAGCTCCCTGCGTGCGCTTGTCTTTGTTTATTTTTCTGGTTCTCGTTACTCGTTTACTCTCAAATCTACACGCTTTTATCTCGCTTAAACCTTAACTCGCGTGTTTTCTGAAGTTTTTTCCACGTTACCACCCGCGCTCGGATCGTGCAGCCTTCGGAACACTTCGGACAGCTCGTCTCGGCTGCGCTCGGCCGTTGCTCGGCAGTTGCTCGGCTGTTGATCGGGTGTCCTCGTGCCTCGGGAGATGGACGAAGCGGAGTCGGCCACGAAGGCTCTGGGGCTGGATGAACCGCCCCTCGCCGGTACGCCGGGGGAGGTGGGCTCGGACACGGAGTCGGAGGCTGAAGCGCAGGCCATGGCGGTGATCGCGGAGCCCGGAAACCTCGACATCGGTCCCGGGGCTCTGCAGAACTCGGACGAGGCGGAGGCGGCGTTTGCAGGCGAGCGAGGCCCCGAGTCCAGAGCTAGCGTTAGCATTAGCCACCACCATCACTGTCTGTTGAATACACACACATGCATTTACAGCTTTCTGCGGCTAAAGGGCGCTGCTGCATCAAAAACACAAGGAAATCTCATGCATATTTCTTTTTTTGCATTCAGTTTTAAATTACAGTATAATTCCCTTTTAGTTTTAGTCAAATATACCACTTAACCCTATATGGACTGAACACACTAATAACTATTACTGGGCTTGACATTAAGGGTTGTCCTGTTGCCCGCGGCAAGTACATTATTTTTCCGGGCAAGTGCTTTGCTCTCCTTAGTTGCCCGAATGGGCAAGTGAAAAAAATCTGCGTAAAAAAAAATTAATTTAAAAAATCTAAACTCTGAGCATTTGACTTGTCTGCAGTGAAGTCCGCGAGTGTTTCTCAAATGCAGGTTCCTTGTTCCTGTAATCAAAAAGTCAGTGGCCACTGCAGTGAGCAGCCAGTCCGTAACTATTTGAACCTGAAACTAGTTTGCACTAAATTTGCCATAATCAAAACAAAATAAAACTCTATCTGAACACCACACAGATTAGTAGCCAGAATAAGCTGATTTAGACTCGGTAAGACTTGGTAACTCCATGATGATGTTATTGCTTTTCTTAGACTGTCTCTAGTACAGAATTAAATGCTGTATCTGCAGTATTTTTAATGGTCAAAAATGTATGCTCTTTACTACCAGACTGTTTTTCTTAGATTTGGAGAATGGAACTAATATGACAAATTGTAGTAAAGGTTTATAAGACAATTATTTAGTTGAATATATTGGCTTATACAGAGTATTATGGCATTTATTATGGGTTAACATTTCACTGAGGCAACTAACTACAATCCTAGTAAAGAAGTGAAATGTTTCAATTTTGAAGTTTTTGTTTGTTAGCTTTTTAGCTTAGTTGCTCTATTTCTCAAAGGTAGCAGTGAGCCAAGGAATATTCTGTGCAGCCTATGGGCCTGTTTCAAAATCTATCATCTATCTACAGCAGGGGTGCCCAAACTTTTATACAGTGGGCTGCATTTTGAAACGTATATGGAGTGGCGGGCCATAAATATACATGTCTATGAATTCAAAATTTTAAGGAAATTAAACATTAATTTTAGGCTTATAACATCAAAATGATTGTTATTTCCACTATGACAATAAAAACTAGACTTTTTGTAATTTGGACCAATCAAGCAGGATGTCTGGGTGCCAAAAAATTGTTCCAAGGGCCGCATTTGACCACCGGGCTGCAGTTTGGACATGCCTGATCTACAGGCTCTGTTTTCTGTTTGATAATAATTAGTGGAAAATTCCAGGCTCAACTCTGCACTAAAATAATAATTCAGTTTGTATTCTCCAGGCCAAAAGTTACAGTCTTAAAATTGAGTTCTAGTGAATTGTACAGTGTTCAAAATGAACAACCCCGACACCAGGACACCTAAAGGACTAAAAGAAATATAAAATAAAACACTTGTTCTTTTTGACCAGTGAATGGGGGCTGTAGCCTTTCTCAGTAACTGTGAGCCTTAGGCGGGAGAACACCCTGGACAGGGTCTAACTCATGAGAGGGTAAACATACAGCCAGAGACCCTCACAAAACCAATAGTAACATGGGGAGAACTTGCAAACACCACCTAGAGAGATCTTCAGAGGTTGATTTTAATTCAAACTAACCTTCTAAAACTAGTCTTCTTTAAATAATAATTTAAATTGTGATTATTGCAACAATTGTTTTTTTTTTTTTTTTTTCTTAAGATAAGGTGGGGTATCAGCACTTTTGAAAAGAGAATATACAGACATTTGGCTCAGAGGCTGTAATCCTGTTTATATATCATATTTTTATACCTGTCAATGAGCAGTTTTGCCACTCATAGAAACACATGTTACAAGCACACTTTTGAGGTTATGTTAATAATCTTGATGAGTGGGTTTTAAAAGATGAGCCAAATGCAGAATGTAAATATCCATATGTGCACAAATACATAACATTTTTAAAAGGGACCTATTGCTAGACAAACAATTGTCTGGACTCTTTGTGAACCTGAAGCTTTGTACTTTTAGTCTTTGATGCCTGATTGACTAATCGTACGTGAGAACAAGCTCTGCACAGAAGAATAACAGAATTCTACAGTAAAGTCAGTAAAGCTGGAGTTGTAGTTTGGGCATGACACTAGTTTGGGCAGATTTTGGGTTTGGACAAATTTTCTCAAAAGTTGAAACTAAAAATGTGTTTAGTTTTTAGAGTGCATCTTAACCCTTGTTTTATTCTTCAATGGTGGAACCCAAGTATTATTATTGTTTGTAGAAGCTGAAATGAAAATGTTCTTTGAGTTTGCACACATTCATATATAATAAATTTAATCTCAAATATTCATTGCACAAAAAAGAACATAACTCATAAAGAACATCCTTTTGCTTTTTTCCAATGAATTTAAGTATCATTTACAACATGTGTGATGCGTAAATCACAGTTTACAGAGTTGCAATGGCTCTTGTTTATTTAAAACAAGGACAATGCACAAAAATGTATAGATTCTTTACAATAGATTCACAATCATTACGACAATTATGATTGTAATTCTCATTAATTAATTGAAAAAAAAATGTGAAAAAATAACTGGTTCTACTGAAAAGAAACATGTAATAAAAAAGACCAAAGATAGCTCCTGTCTTTCATCAAGTTTACATTTTAGATTTCTGTTGTTTTCGATTCCAGACTAGAGAGAGACTAAAACAAGATGTCTTCGTCAAGGCCCACTGAATAATATGGCCATGTTGTTGTGCATATAAAAATAAGTTATTATGAGCATGGCAATGTCATCAATGTCATTAGCATTTTTATGTTTACTTTAATTTAGAAAAAAAAACAAAAACTTTTTTTTCGGGCAAGTAGATTTGGGTGTCGGGCAAGTAAAAAACGTGGCCACTTGCCCGGTGGGCAAGTGCTTGAAAATCCTTAATGTCATGCCCTGTATTATAATTCGCCTTGACATGTTTTCTTATTCCGTCATAAAAACTATAATTTTCACCCTTAAGAACAACTTTTTTCTATGCGTAGTAATGCACTGGAACATATGCACATCAATAATTTACATTTTGCTAATTGTAAAACGCAAAAGTAAAATGTAATAGAAACATATGAGTCAGCTGATGTTAATTTACTGATTTCTATGTACAAAAGTGGCAATATGACAATTTGGAATCTATGTTTTACTTGAGTAATTGTAAGTAAATACAAACAAGTGACAGGGGATAGGTGGTAGGTGAAAAGAAGAATTTTCCTAGCACTGAAGCATCAGCTAGAGAAGGGCATCCATTCGAATTCAGCTTTAAATAAACTCGTGATGAGCAGAACAATGTTAAACCAAATCTCAGAAGAAAAAAATTACACAATAAATCCCCTTTAACAGTTGCTACATATTATTAAACAATGATTTTGGTCAAATATAGACTTTAAAAGTTTATGAATTTACATTGCTTTACATTTATTTGGTTTGCTATTTTTGGGAGAATTTGAACTGACTGATGTATAGTATGTATACATACTGATGTATATGTATGTATACAATACATACTTCCTCTCACATTCTCCTCTGTGAGAAGAAGAATGTGGTTCTTCTCACAAGAGCCACATTTTTTTTTGTGTGATTCTGTACAATTTAACAAAATAAATGTTGCTTGTCTTCCAAAAAGTGTTTTTTTTTTTTTTTGCAGACAGGAGCGTCGTTTTTATTTACCTGATCCTTTATGCTCCTGTCTGACAAAAAGAAAACACTTTTGGAAAATTAAGATTAGAAGACAGAATGAATCTCTTTACAAGGAATGTTGAAACTGCCAGTGTATTTATAGTGTCAATATTAAGCTTTATTCGTACTCCTGGTACTAAATAACAAACATACAAAAATATACAAACAAGGCACCTCATCAATGTATTCAGTACGGCTTAGACGCCAGTGAGTCTACCGTAATTTCTGGCCTATAAGCCGCTACTTTTTCTCAAGCTTTGTACACTTGCGGCTTAACGGCAATGCAGCAAAGTTATAGATTCTCATAGACTTACTATTAACCAGTGCGGCTTATACATGTACAATATCATTTTTCTTACTTAAATCTAGTGGGTCGGCTTATATTCAGGTGCGCTCAATAGGGCAGAAATTACAGTATATACTATATAAATATCGCACTGACCTTAGAGCTGGGTTAGTTAGTTAGTATCTAAATGATACATATATCTCAAGTAAAAAATATTGTTCTTTTAAAGGGGTCCTATTGTGTTTTTTTATATTTAGTATGAAACTAGACCATGTGCAGATCAGTAATTCATCAGTAGTTCATTGTAAAAAACAAAGTTGATCTAAAACAATTTAAAAATAGAAACAGCTCTATTGACTTCCTGTTCAAACTGCAGATCTGATAAGCACCGCCTCTTCATTTTAAAATGTAATTGTAAAAGCAAAAGATTTTAAAAAAATATTTTATTTTTTATTGTTAGAAAGTGTCTCTGGGACAGTATTGAACCATATATCAGGCTCCAGACTAACTTTTTTGGGACCGTCCCGAAACTGTCCCGAACCCCAAACTGAACCGTCCCGAACAATATTTCTTCCGTCCCCATGTAATAGGTTAAAATAATGATTAAAAATACATATATATACCTATTAAAGTATGTAGGCTATTGTAATTTGTGTAATTCTACTTAATGTGTCTATATGTATTATACACCACTTCTAAATTACTGACTACACTTTTTTTTCCCCATTTTAGTTTGACATTTCTGTGACAATCTTGTAGCCTACCTAATGAAAAGTCTTGAATAAAATGTGTAATTTTCTACTGAACTAACTGGCTCTAGAGTGGATAAAACATGTAGTTTGTGCTTGACATCAGCATAGAGAGAGTTTTATTTGTGCCCTGTGCTTGTGTGACGTGGCAGGTTAAAGCAGGAGGAATACAGCAGCAGCACATCAGCATAGCAGTGTTAGCACCAAGGTTAGCAGCTTTTAGCTCTTAGACAAACTTAAGGAGAACAAAAAGTCCACACAGCTCTGTCTTCTGTGTGAACACGGTGTGGAATTGGGTAGAAGAGCTATTAGCGCATTTAGCAACAAAGCTGCTTCTCAAACGAGTCGCACGAAGCCGTTTGAGAACTCGGAAAAAAAGTTTTGATCAAAGCTATCGAGCATCGGGTTAGCGCTGCCGCGTGTGCTCGCGTGTAATCCCTTTTCTTAAAACTCAAATGTGAACAAAATTAGATGAATCCTGGATAAATATTCCCGCGGGTCAGAAATGTTGAGCGCTTTAGTTCAGAGAACAGGCAGGAGACGCCAACAGCAGCAGCAGCTGCAGCCGCTCTGCCGTGGAGGGAGGAAGAGGGAGGCGGAGGGAGGGAGAGCGAGAGAGAGAGACGCGGCAGGCTGGTGCAAGCGGGGCTTGCATTGACTTAAAATAATAGAGATATTTGCACTGTAGTAGATATAAAGCTCTAATTGCGATGGCAATAATAAAGTGCTTAATAGATGTGCAGAAGCTGCCAAGACTTCAATAACTGCGGTGGGAAAAATATGACGAGAGGGGCCGTGTTCGTCCCGAGACTGTCCCGGTGGAAAGTTCAGATCGTCCGGACTATATTTTTACCGTCCCCGGGACGACGGGACGGTGTTAGTCTCGAGCCCTGATATATGCTTCACTTTGAGCATTAATCTTTTGAATTATAACAAGTAAATACAGACAAGTAGGAGGATAGGTGGTAGGTAAGAACGAGGATTCTGAGCACTTGAGCTCCAGCTGAAGAACAATACAAGATTACTCAAACATGCAGGAATCAATTCAAATATTACTTTGAGTAAACTAATGATGAAGGAAGGCCATTAAAACGAGGTTAAAAACTTAGAAAAGTGAATTCGGCACAAAAGGTCCCCTTTAAAGGAGTTTTGACCTAATTTATTTTTTTTTCATTCTTCTGAGATCAATCAATATGACAAAAAAAAAAATCATGATTACTTTTTCCCAAATCGCCCAGCCGAATGTTAGTTCAAACTAATGAACATAAAGACATTAGTGACATTATAAATATATCTAATTTTATTTTAATATTTTTTGCTGGTCTCATTTTGTTGCTTTGCTTTTGCGTTCTTTGTTGCCAGAGGTGACGCGGGTGACTGCAGTGTCTGTGTCCAGTGTCCACGCGGGAGACGACAATGTTTTCACCACCACAACATCAGGGAGTCTTCCGAGCATGTGCTGGTGGGTTATTGCTTTTAACAGCCACAGCGAGAGAACCGAGAGCTTAAAACATCTTTTCTGTAGGGCTCTCTCTTGACCTATTCTTGAACATTTAAGTAGATTGATACTAACTTTGTATTGAGTTTATTGACATTTTCATACAAGGCTCAGTGCATATCAGCAATTTTCAAGTTTTGAAAATGAGAGATAAAAAAGTTAAAAAAAAAAAAAAAATCAATATTGTGTTTAATGAAAATAGTAGTTTATGTTGTGCACTTTTTTGCACTCATTCACAGATATTATTTAAGTCCCATCAACATCTAATAATGGAGTATATTGCTCCCACAAAACCCCACTATACTTGCTCAGACTTCTGAATGTTGAGAAAAGCTTTTCTAAACTCATTGTAGTGAATGATTATAAGACTGTGAATGAATTGTGTACGTGAACATCTGTCCCCTGTTAAAAGAAAAAATATATTTATAAAGCATGATTTGCAGATTTAAAAAAACACCGAAGTGATTTTCAAAGGCTAAATTAGACACAAGAAAATTTAGATTTCAGTTCCTACAAGGCTGCCATAACATCAATGCCAATGTGACAAGCATTACAATGACAAAGACAAAACAGCACACATGATCATGTGATGACATTTTTTGTTTTGTAAACAATAGGATTATAAGTGTTCACAGACGTAAGAGGGCTGGGGGAGTGTTTGGTGAAAATCGTATTTATTTAATTGGGACAGAGCATATTAATAAACAAACACAAAAAAAACATGAATGTAAACATGCCCGATTATAGCCTAGGGCAAATTTCCATTTGTAGTCCTCCATAAACATCTGGGGTTATGTTATGCAAAGTGCGAGCCACGGGCTGAAGATGCTTACAGTTAGTCCTGCGAGGATTGGCCTTGAACAGGGCTGTGGAATGACAAGATAAGACCAAAAACTATTGCCAGCAGGCGTGTGGGCTACAAATGATAAAAATTCATACTTGGATAATTTAACTTAGATCATAGTTAATCATATAAGTATTTAAAAAGAAAACATCTGACCTTTTGTAACGCGTCTGTCTGTGTTTTGCAGAGCGGCCGAACGCTGCAGCTCGGTGAAGGTTTGAACCAGAAGGCGACTCTCATTGTGGTTCACACCGACAGCAGCATCGTGGAGGCGGCTGGCTCAAATCCTCTGCTGCCATCGCTCCAGGTCTCACTCGGTCTTTACTTGAACCTAACACCAGAAATATCTCTCCCTGGGGAGCTATACCTGACACACAGAGACCTGAGGGCAGAGCACGTCAAATATCAGATATTAACTGTACAGAATATGTAAATGAGGAGAACCTGCTCTACTTTCTCAACCACTTTCATGTTGGGTTGAACGATTTGGGGAAAACGTCTTTTTTGTTATAGGCTTTGTGATCACATTTATTATTTATTTTTAAAGGTTCTATTTATCCGACAGGGTGCTGGTAAACCCAACAATACTGAGATTGTATAAAGGAAAAAAAAAAAAAAAAAAAAAAAAAAAAAACAACAAGTCATGAGTCTTAATTTTATTATATTTTATTTTTTGTTTATATTTACGTAATAGTCTTTTTTTTTTATGGTAAGTCTTAAAATTTAAATACTTAGATTGCATATGTATAAGGAAAGGACGACAAGACAGATTATTAAGTTATAATATACTTGCAAGGAGAACAGACAGAGATAAAGACCAGTTACATCGCTGAGTACATTCACTCGATGCGCTCTGGGCTCTCTGGTGTTACAAGTTCCTTTTATTTATTTTTCAAACCCTAGTTACATGGACACGTCAACAATCACTTATCATGTTCATATTTACACAATCAAAGATAAGATGAGAACAAACTCGAACAGTCTGTCTGTAACTTCAAAGCACAAAGTTAATGCAGTTCAACATGATTAAAGGACACTTTGTAAGATAAAATAATTGAAGATAATAGAATATGTAAATTTTTCTAACAATGACATCAGTCCAATTTGTTCATGACACGGTTTCTTTTTACATACACGAAATACTTCTGTGAAGCATTGACTCATGTTTTGGTACACTTGGCAAATGGTTGGAGTAGACACTAAGGCTGAATTTGTCCATAATGAAAACAGAGTCAAATACTGACTGTGTCTCACTTCTGTGGCCAGTGTCCTTTCTTGAATCAGCGTGTATTACCCACTCAAAACTGAGCACTAATGCACACACCTGCTGTCAAACTAATCACACTGCTGGTCTCAACTCGCAGCTCCTCCTTTTCTCTTTCCACAAAGCTTTTCAATGAGTGTTTGAAATAACAAATAATAGAGAATTACAAGACATTCAAACAGTATACCTGCTCAGTTATTAAATAAAAGTTGTGTTTCCACTTCCATTTATTTGCATCAGTATGTGTGTGACGTGTACATAGTTTCGTTTCATTATAACTCAACAGCAAGGCCACAGTAACTCACTGTTCTGACCTTGAATCCAAGCAACAGTTTGTTCAATTCTATACATCTTTAGGCTATTCAAGCATTGTTAGTCTTTGCAATAGTATGTAGAAATGTACCAATGTAGTGTACACATGAAAGAAAAAACATAAAATACCAAAGAGTGGTGTAATTTTAGTACAACTTTCTGTACAAATGTGATAAATTAACAGTTTAAAGGATGTGTACTTTGCAAAAGTGGACTCTTTTAATTTTTTAACCGTTTTAACATTCCTTTTTCATCAAAAACACAGCTGAAGTTTGGTCTGTAAGATAAACAAACAACACGACTCACTAAATCAGTTTCTCCTTTTCACCTGTAGTTTGTCCGTCCGGTGTACAGTCGGCCTCCTCGTCTCTCTCCGGTCAGGACAAACCCTCTGGATCCAAATACAACTGGGACCCTTCAGTTTACAACAACGAGCTGCCGGTGCGATGTCGAGAAACCAGCGGTCTGCTCTACAAGAACAGGCTCGGTTCAGGTAAGATGACACACACACAGAGGTGGTCAGTGACTCTGTACATAGGTGGACATATATGTAGACAATTAGAATTGCATCCCTAGTAAACTGTGTATGCAGTACTTTAATGGTAACTTGTATGTGATAAAACTGCTTTCACAGTTCTAAGGAAATAAATTCATAACTGTAAATAAATAAAATATTTTTATCTGTGTTTTATTTACGTGGGTTTGTTCCAGATAAAGCTGTTGTTGGATCAGTGTTGTCAGCTTTGGTGCTCATTGATTAAAAATGAGAAGAAATCTGATCTTACAATCACACACAAGTACTAGCATTAGGACTTTTACAAATGGAAGACTGATTTGGTTTGGCATTTTTGTAGAACATATGTTGAATATATGTAGAAATAGAGAGAAACTTTTGTAAAGCATTTTGTATTTGTCTAACTTATCCTTTATGTAGACATTGATATATTGACAAGCATTGTCATTAAATACAGTATGCACTAATTAATGTATTATTGACCTTTATTTAACCAGGAAAGTCCCACTGAGATTCAGAATCTCTTTTGCAGGGAGTCCTGGGGAGAGGGGATATTAATGGTCACGTTTTTAGAAGTAGGGAAACCGGAGTATCTGGAGGAAACACGTAGACTCCACATAGAAAGGCCCCAGGTCGACTGGGAATCGAACCCAGGACCTTCTTGCTAGAGGCCAGAGCTCTAACTGCTGCACCATCGTGTTGCCCGTATTAGTAGTGTAGTAATGTATCGTCTGTCTGTCTATCATATCTGACTCTAGACATTGTGATAGTATTGCAAAACTACTGCACTAAGTTACTCGTTACGCCAGAAAAGTACTGTAAACGCGTTACCAGCACCGACAGCTCCTCACTGACAACTGCGCAGAAGTCCGCCTCAGCTCCGTCTCCATCTCCTGATATAGTTGATTGGATCTTCAGCAGGAACTTCTATTTCGCAAAGTCGTGTTTTTGACAAATGCGCTTCATGAGCTCCTCGGGCAGTCCAGCGGAGCGGACTAGAGAGGAGGCAGTGGGAAGTCTGTGGCCACTTTCTTAGGTGAACTGTGGCAGAGACTGTGGCTTGAGACTGCTTTTTTAAGGTCTTGGTCTGTCTGACTTAGCGCTTTTGGACTCGGTCTTGTCTGGGGTCTGACATTGAGACCACATTTCATTTAGGGATGGGACGATATACAATATTATCGCTAATCGTGATAATTAAGGGCCACAATTAAATAATCGTGGCATTTTTTCATAATCGTAATAATCGTACGTGACGATAATTGCAATTATAACAGCAGATATGCACCTGTGGCTTCATAAGAGCATCTAAAATCTGACTGCTGTGAACCCAGTAAGAAGCTGTATTATGGTCAAAGAAAGAAAAGGTTCATGTGGGAAGTTAATTAATGACTGAGACAAAGTTAGTAGATTTTGCTAAACATTGTAAACATTTGTTTACTTTGAATCAATATTGATTGTACTTGAACCAAAATACAATAAGTAGTTGTTCAAACACATACATATTGTGCACTAATAAATATTTCAGTGATTTTGAATCTGTGCACTTTTACATTTAGTAAATTATCATGATAATATCGTTAATTGCGATTATTTTGGTCACAATAATCGTGAGTGCAAATTTTAATATCGTCCCATGCCTAATTTCATGACCATCTAAACTTCATTACCTGCTTAACTTGCACCAGGAGTTCATAGCTCTAACACAGTCACCTGTCTCTGGCACACTTTGCAAGACTGCACAATAAGATAATGTAGACACTGATAAATGTAGAAAATTACAAAAATTGATTTGGTCTCGATAGGGCTGCAGTCTTGGTCTTGACTCGGTCTCGACTTTTAAAAGTCTCGGTCATGTCTGGACCCTCAGTGCTCTTGGTCTCGATTAGTCTGGTCTTGACTACTATGCATTACCCCAACACTGCAGCTTTTTACGTGGTTTTGAAATGGATGTGTTTTTGTCCTCATCAGTAGAAAGTTGTTGTAGAAGTCAGAACAATTCTAACGCAGTTACAGAAGTTTCATCTTTACCTCTGGACTTTGGCTCTAACTTTGCTCAGAGTTCGTGATGTTGTGTGTAAACTTTTTGATGGATTGTGTTTGCAGGAGGCAAAGGGCGCTGCATCAAACACAACCAGCAGTGGTACACTCCCACAGAGTTCGAGGGTTTGGCCGGACGAGCCAGCAGCAAGGACTGGAAGAGGAGCATCCGATACGCAGGGAGACCGCTGCTTTGTCTCATACAGGTCTTTCTCTCTTATCTTTCTATATCTTCTCTGTCTTTTTTCTTGCCACCCCCCCCCTCTCTTTTTCTCTCTCCCCTCTCCTTTTGCCTCTCTCTTCTCCTTCTCTCTCTTTTTTCTCTGTTTTCTTCTTTCTCTCTCTCTCTTCTCTCCTTCTAGTCTCTTTCTCTACTTCTCTCTTTCTTTCTCTCCCTCTTTCTCTCTCTTCTCTTTCTCTCTTCTCTCTCATTTAGTCTCTTTTCTCTCTCTCACTCTCTCTCTTTCTCTGTCTGTCTGTCTGTCTATCTATCTCTTTCTTTATTTAGCCTTTATTTATTTAAATATGAAAACAACTATAACATCCACTTTGTATGTTGTTATGAATTAACTCAAATCCAACTTTATTCATAAAGCGCTTTTCAAATGTGAAATGTAACACAATATGCTTTACAATTCATTAAAACCAATGTTTTGGCTTCTAACACACATCCTATGTATTGTAACTGAATACAATACATTCTATTGTATTCAGTTAGAATACAGTAGGGATGGGTAGAGATTAGTCAGGTGAAAAAGTACCATCAAGATTGTAAGAGATGAAGGGCAAGGCATTCAGGGTTTCCGCTACATGTAATTGATTGTGGCGCACCGCCACGGCTAAATAAAAGCAGCCACACTTTCAGCAGAATTTGCTTTTTTTTTTTTGGCAGCCTGCGTGCGCGGGCCCGGGACTCGCTGCTCGTGGCCCCGGGTGGAGGTGCTGTGGGTCGGGAAGAAGTGAGCACTACACCGCTCGGTGTTGTGACAGTCCCTGGCCTGCAGCGCCTCTGCCCATAGGCGTACTGGATAATCGAGAGAGTCGGGATGTTTCCCGGTGGGCCGTATGACTTTTGGGCCAGTGTACTGGTAGTTGAAGAGAGAGAGAGAGAGAGAGAGAAAAAGAAAAAGAGAGACCCGGCTCATACTGCTGGAGCAAAAAACACGTTCCACATCCCATAATCTCTCAGCCAAAATTTGTTTCAAGTAAATGCATTGTATATTCTCGGAGTTACGAGCAAAAACGGCTGATGAACAAACACTTCAGCAGATTTATATGCGCGAAGCACCGCGGCGGAGTGGAGCGCATTTCCACACAGAACTGACAAAGATCAGACACAACTAACCACAAACGCGCGCCAGAACGCTCGTTATGTGTTTGTGTGAGCGCATGCTCATGCGTGTCCGAGTGCACACTGCTGTGGAGCACGGCAGAGGTCAGAAGGAGGAAAGCTCCGGACTATGACCGTCGTGACTAAAACGAAGACGTTTTCTACCTGTGAAGAGAATGAGATGAGAGGTGGAGGAGATATTGGTTAAAAGAAAAAAAAAAAAATCAAGAGAGAGGTTTCCTGAGCGGGACTCGAACGTGGGTGCTGAAAAGGCAAAAGACTAAACGCCCAGTTCTTAACCACTCATCTACCTACTGAGTCTTGTCCATAATGAACAAATGGGCCAATTTAAGATACCTTTTCTCTCGCTCTCTTTCTCTTTAACTTTCTTTCTCTCTCTGCCTCTCCTTCTCTTTCTGTTTCTCTCTCTTCTCTCTCCTTTTCTCTCTCTCTGTTCTCTCTTTCTTTGTTTCATTCTCTTCTTTCTCTTTGTCTCTTTCTCTCTCTCTCTCTCTGTTGCTTTCTTTCTCTCTGTCTCTCCCTTTTTCTCTCTCTTTCTCTCTTTTCTCCCTCTCCTCATTCTCTCTCTCTCTTTAACTCTCTCTTCTCTTCTCTCTCTCTTTTTGGCTCTTGTGGTTTTCTTAGCATTCCCAATCTACAGTATAATGATGGTTTCATGATCAGTTTCAGTGTAATGTAGACGTTTTTCTTACATGTGTTTGTCTTCAGGATCGTATCTTGGTTCCTCACGCGGCTTCGTGCACTTGTGCTTCCTGCTGCGACGACATTATTATGAATGTGAGTTTTTATCCAAACAGAAGATAAGTAATTTTGCTTGTACTTACGACTGATGTAAACCAAATTCATGTTTTTACTGACAGAATGGCTGTAGACACACGTATTTAAAACAACTAAAGCTGATCATTTATATCTGTCAAACTTGTATTGTTCTCTCAAAACATTTCAGTATTGATTCCTTGCTTGACAAATTTAATTCATTTCAATACAATTCCTTCCTGTGTCGATGCTGCTCTTATCTCAAATGCCCATTCAATCAGTTAATACATTTTAACTGTGTTTGCAGTGCCCCAAGGAAGGTGAATCGATGGAATCAGAACAAATCATCTTGGTAAACTATGAAATAATATTTTTTTTTATATTATACCAGGGTTGCTGCCGGAAAGTCGAATAAAGTCTCAAAAAGAAAAGTTTTAGTTTAAGGCCTTAAAAATTCTTAAATTTGTTTGCACAGGTCTTACATTTTTAAATAAAGCAATTTTTGTCCGTTTTCTCGATCTATATCACACTGCTGCAGCTTTGTCAGAAAATTCTTAATAATTTTCATAGTAATAGTTTTTTGTTGACAGAATAGATGCTCGGTTGCTGTTAAATTGTGTTCTTTTTTTTGTTTATTCATTACATTTTTCATTATCGTAGGAAAATATAAATATATATCTTAAGAATCCCTCTGGAAAAGAAGCAACATTGTGAAATACTGTTAGTCACAACTCATTTTTAAACCTTTTCAAATGCATAATAAGCCCAGGGAGCCTCGCCTGACTCTTTGGGACGAGAGCTGACTGGTTGTTTTGTAAATTGTGTTGTGAGAGATTTTTTTATTTACTGTTTGAAATCAAATCATCGGCTGTAAATTACATGCCACATCCAGTCCCTATAAAATGTCTCCTGATCACACTCTTTGTCTGTATTCCAGGGCGGTCCAGTGCGCTTGTTTGTCCCGTACAAAAGGAGGAAGAAAGATGGAGATTCTCCGGTTATTCCTTCGAAGAAAGAAATGTCTGTGCCAAAGAGCCTCACTCTTCCTCCAGGAACATGTAAGTAAATGAGCTTTAACATATATCATAAGTTAAAGCCCATTTTACATCTGGTTCAGTCCTGATGAATTGATTTAGTAATTTTCAGTTCAGGATTGATTATGCTGGACGGTATGTTGTGTTGCTCATGAACTGGATGTGTGGACCGACGCTGATATTTCAGGACTTGTCTGTATCTTATCTCCAATGCACTCGACTGTCCTTCATGATCATGTCACAGTAACCGTAAACATCCAGGTTATCTTGGTTCTTACTTCCAAACACACTCCTCAGACTTACACACTCAGATACACTCCTCCCTACCTGCCTCCTGTCCATAACATCTGGCGCCTTTTTCCTTTCTTTCCCCGACCCATCCTCACAAAAAAATTCATCATGTGACCACGTGTACTGTGTTGTGTTTTTGTATGTAGGCTTTGTATTTCATGTTCGGAAGAGCGAGTGGCGGCGCCATAAAAGCGCAGCAGCCCCGGAGGCTCTTTTGTGCTTTGGCTTAAAATATAAAGTAGACAATTTACTTTGTATATTGAATGCAAAGCTGATTGTTTTCCATAAACAGGTTACTACAGTTTGTGATGGTATTTATCACTATAAAAATGTATTCAGGTTAGCCGCTCAGCCTTCAAGACTAAAACACCACAGTTTATAAACACATACATTCTCCCTGGTGAAGTACTTGCCTCATGTGAAGGTCTGAACATGCAGACAGTGATTATATAGTAGCTGTAACTTGCTGTTTGCTTTCTGTCAAATATTATTGATTAACTTTAGCAAGATTCTCACAGTTCCCTATAGAGAATGAATGAAGCAGTAAACAACACTTTGCGCTGCAGTATTTTCCTTCACAAACTCGTAAATATCATGTGGTTTTCTGCATCAAAGCTGTTAATTCTATTACTTAGATTTGTACAAACATGTCTTTAAATAGCTTATCTATGCTTATTTTATAATTTGTCCTTTCAGAGACATTTTTGTTTTGCCACGCTTAAAATGTGAACAAAGAGGTTTCTGTTACTAAATAAAACGCAAATTGAATCGCAGACATACTGGTCAGGAAAATACCAGATAGATATAATTAGATCAGAGCCCTTTATAGCAGAAGCCAGAATGTAAACAGCAGTGGGAGTAAATCAGTGGGGGAATCTTGGGATCAGTGAAATGGAATCTTGTTTATATTACAATAAAGAATACTCAGATATGTATAAATGAATCTAAATAAATAAACTCTGAGAAATGAGAAGGACACAACTGTAACATGTGTTGAAGTTTTTTGAGCAGCAACATTTTACTTGTTAATGTTTAAACGTTATTTTGCATGATTGGCAAAATTGAGTTAAAACCAAAAACTGTTTCATTAATCTGTTTTACTTTCTGTTAGAGAAGATATATCGCCGCGATGTTTTTTTTTTGCATATCAGCTACATCAGCTATCTGCTTATTGTGTCGATATTAATCAGCAGTTGTTTGAAAGTCGTCTGCACAGTAGAGCTGCTCCCAGTGATCAGCTGAACTACACATTAATTTTGGAGAGAAATGTTACATTGTTTTATATACCTTATTTAGCTGTGTTTTGAAAAGCACTTTCTTGAATTACTCTTAAAAATGTTTTGTAATGAGCATAAACATGTTGTATTCATTAATGAGACAAAATAATAGTTTGATTAAACTTTCTCTTTTTTGGATAGATTATCTCATCTCAGCTGATTTTTTTTTTTTTTTAACTAAATTAAGAAAATTGGCCTCAGAAATTGGCCTTGAAAATCGGCCATTGATATCAGCATCGGCTGTTTTTGTCTCAACTCTGCTCCATCTTTGTCGAGAAATTTTAATGTTAAATTCATTGTAAATTAGTTAATAAAACAGGAAAAGTGCAGTAACTGCGTTTGTCAGTTACTGCACTTTATCTTTGTTTTACTGGAGAAATTGGCTCAAGTCACAGATACTGCAATATTATTATGTCTTGTTTAAACTTCAAAACTTTCACAATTTATTTTTTAACACATAAATTACAATACTCGTCAACTTGGTTGGGTTTTTAAGTACACATTTGTAGCTTAAAAGTAAAAAGTATTTTAATGTTTTTAATGGCTAAATGTTTACTCATCTTGTGGTATCAAATAAACATACAAGCATAAGTGTAGATCTGACAGAAGAGAAACTTTAATAATACTTTAATTTTCCTCAGTTTAACTGACAGCACATTTACTGCGTTTTCCCTTTGTAGGGCAGTATTTTCGGGGCATTTAAAGCATGTGTAGACTCTCTCAGCTGTGCCTGGTGAAAATCTTGTCCTTGCAATAAATCTTGACTCGACACCAGCTCTCCTTTTTTATTTGACAGTGAAAAATGAGTTTGTAGGTGTTTTTGCAGACTTGTTTTAATACAAAAGATATTTAAAAATTAGTAAATAATAAGAATATAATTTTGATTTGATTGAAAACCAAGCAACAAAGTACCAGGGTTTCTTAGGAGAGCTGGTGTCAGGTCGGGATCTGGGCAGGATTTACAATCTGCAAGTGCGGAATTTTCATTGGGAGAAAGCTGAGCGAGCTGACACATGCTTCAAATGCCCCAAAAACAAAACAACTCACAAAGACATTTAAATACTGTAGATAATAATGTTACTTAGTTCTGCTTTAAGTACAGAAGTTTCTTAGCTCCTTATTGCTTCTTTTCTCTTGTTTCAGTCACAGTCACGCCCTCGGGACAGCTCACCACCACAACAGGGACTCTGAGCTTCGAGCGTGCGACCTCAGGAGAACCCTCTGCTCTGGACACGCCTCCCGAGGTCTTCGCCAATGCCACAGGTGAGTTTAACATCCCCCAGCATCTCCTGACCCATCACCTGTCACCCACATACACCCACGCACAGCTACAGAGTCTTCCAACTTCAGCAACTTTATGTTACCACCTGGAAAATGCATGGTTTGTGTTTTTTATTTGTATTATTAAAGGAGGCCTAATGTGTTTTTCTATGTACTTAGTAAGGATGAGAAAATTCTGTTTTGTTACGATTCTTGTCTTGACACATGGAGCAAAATTCTGAGATGTTTAGATTTTTTCAAGCCTCACAAGAAGAACAAACTACTTTTTCTATGAATTTGCTAAAGTGAACATGGCTCTTTAATAAATAACAATTTTACTGATTTTACTGAGCTAAAAACAGCCTGTTTCATTTCACTCTGAGGAAACCGTCTGACATCTCAGCGTTTGAGCTTGTTTGTTCTATGGTAGGCAGGTGTATCTTCGCTTTAACCAATCACCGCTGTTTGTTTGTTACCGGATGTTACGTATGTACTGTGACTGCCCAATCAGCTGTTGTCTGGGAAGTACAGCGTAAACATGGTCGTGAATGTGGAGCTCTACGGTTCAAGCTCAGACTGAGACCAGCGGTTCAGGTCTGCAGCTTGCCTGACCAGTCAGCCCCTCCTACATTCTGTGACATTCTGTTTGAATGCAGAAGGATCTGAAACCTGAGCCTCGGCCAATAATTTCTCCGTCCAATGTTAGGATGATCCAATCAGGTTCTGACGATTCTGACACGTGACACCAAAAATTCGGAAGCTGCTTGCAAGCCCCATTTCAAAACATTTAAGAAGGTGAACGTAGCTGATTCAGCTCATGCTTCGGTTTTGAACAATGAATGTATCAATTCTTTAAAACCTGAGCAGCAAACCGCGTTGAGGGGCTTCAGACTGAAACAATCCTACATATTATGAAAACATCATGTCGCTGGTTTGATGGAATTTCCGGGTTTTCTGTGATTGGTTGACTCAGCGCTCGGAAAGGCCGCCACGAAATGAACCTCTGCGCTCCGCTCCAGACCCTAACAGTTGTATTGTGTCTGTCAAAGCGTGTAGGGACCGTGCGAGGACGAGCATGTGCGGAAGATATACACAGACTGCCTAATAGTTGGACACAAACAAGGACAGCTTGCTTGGAAATGACGTAGAACCGAAAATCCTTCTATAGAGACTAAATATTACTGTTTACTGCTCAAATGTTCATAAAGTTTTGAGCAACAGTGGCTCTGTTTTAAGTGCAATTTATTATGGTTTATTTTGTGTCTTAAGGTAAAGTCATTTTTTAATATAGATAAACCTACAAAATCGATAATTGTGGCTGCAAAATTGAAAACTGAATCGATTTGTGACTTAAGGCCATACCTGCTTGTTAAAGCCTTATCCTGTCAGATCTCAGAAGCTAAGAAAGTTAGGGCCTGGTTAGTACTTGGATGGGAGGCCGCTAGAACACCAGGAGCCACAGTGGGACGACAAGAGTAAAGATTGTCGTTGTGTCCTTGGGCAAGACACTTAACCCACATTGCCTCAGTGTCTGCGTATTCTGAGGATACTAGATACCATTTATTTTATTTAAGGGAATCATCCTATCCCTATAGATAACATAGCTTAATAGTCTAAAATTACACTACATGAAAAAACTTAAGTAATGTCTAGTTGGACTTGTTCTGTGGCAGGTCATGAAGGGTTAATACGCTGGAGAGAGATTTAGTTGTCATAATGAAAAATAACTGTTAATTATTGTATACATTGACAAACCCTATAGTATTTTCCCACAAGTGTGTCTTTAATGTTGCTCCTAAACATAGAAAGATAAATGCTGACATACAAATTGCTCCCTGGAGTCCAAACCCACGCAGAAAGTTAACTCAAAGTCATTATTGCGTTGATCAATCGTCTGGTCTGTCCTTCATATAAAAGCATATATTCCTCTGTTTTTAATGAGACGTCCTGGGGATTTCCCATGATCCCCTGCAGCTCCGCTCTTCGCCGGCCCATCCATCACATCTCGGCCTCAAACCTCCGCCGGCTCCTGATTGGTCCGTTCTGCCATCAGCTTCGTTTACGGCGCACGAGTGGGAGGGATCGAACGGCGGATCTGAGTTGATTTTCTTTATCTTTGATTGTGACGTTACCATGGAAACACTGTGGTTGGGTGGGCTATATGGCACATTTGCGTCAGATCTTGGTTTTCATGGCTTACTTTTATCTTTAAAGTTATTTATTGGATGAATTTTTTTCGTGTAAACATACCAGTGGTGTTTTTTTCATACTTTAACATTAAGGCTACCGATCGGAAGTTGTATAGAAGCACTTTTCACAACTTTTAGAAGTCAGCTTGAGTTGAACATATTTTTCTGAATCTGAATAGATACTATACCTGCTGATCTAAACTTTTTTTTTCTGTAAAAAATAAACAAACGGGTTTAAAACAAGGATGGGCCGTTATTTTTTACTTCAAGCCCAACATTTTTCTAATTTTGACTAGTCTTTGTGGTAAATATTTATCGTAGTTTTACAGCAGCTAAGTTGCAAACTATGAAGAAATTGAAGAGAGACAGAATCTCTCCACTTACGTCATCAGAAAACAACTTACACACAACCCGCACAATTTCCTAGAGTTTAAAGACAAGATAAGATAAGATAAGATATTCCTTTATTTGTCCCACAATGGGGAAATTCCAGTGTTGCAACGCACATTTTATGAACAGCAGGGAGAATAGGAAACATGCAATCAAACAAGAAAGTTTAAAGTAGACTTAAAGTATATATAAAGTTACAATAGTTAAAATAGTTAAACTCTTATTTACAATAAATGTTTGCTATGGCACAGTGCAGGATATGACAGGATAAATAGATAAAGTGGCATCAGTATATAGTATATAATATTATGTACAATATATGACTATGATTATGTACAACTGCAGCAGATGAACAGAATAATTAACCAGTAATAAATATGAGGTAGAAGTATGACTATGTTTATGTACAGAGCAGCATTTAAGAAGGTGTAAGTAGAGGTAATAAATACTATCAGATAAAGTGACACGAGTGAAACAATCATTAACACACAGGTGTCAAACTCAAGCCGGGGCCAGATGCGGCCTCCACCTCATTTCATAAGGCCTCAAAGTCCAATAAGGTTTACTTAAATTTTTTATTAGTCCAGAAGTAATATGGATGTCTTGATCTCATAAAACAATTGGTCTGAACTTAAAGAGTAAGTCATATTTCTGACTAATGCAGATGTGTATTCAGTTATGTAACTTCAATAAATATACTATAATCAAATACAGCTATATTTGTAGTACGTCAAAGATTAGTAAGGTTAATTTCAGTTACAACTGCCTTGGAGGACAACCCAATCAATGTGCCTTTGTCAAATGAGCTGATACCCTGATTTAACACATTTAAAGTGTCATAAGTTATAATTATTTGCCATATTGTCACTCTTGTGTTTATGTTGATTTTGGCCCAGATTTACAATGTGGTTGCTAGGTAACATGAATTCCCCTCCACATGTGTCATATTTACTGGATAAAAGACAATAATGAACTTCACCAAAACTGGTTAAAAACAAGCTAAATAGACTACAGGTGGAAGCTGGCCCGCAATGATTGGTGATTTATTACACCAATCATTGCGGGCCAATTATTGATTTAAAGCTCAGCTTCCTGGTGTAATAAAAGTTATACGTAGGGAAAAGTTGTAAGAGTGTGCGAACAGGCTACACGAACAGAAGCTCTGCGTAAATACAGAGACTTGCTGTGCTCAGGGCAGAGGCGCTGTGGGTCAGAGGCTGTCGTAATTGTCTCTCTGAAAGTCTTGTCTCTCTCTGTAAGTCGGTGTGTGTGCTCACTTCTTCCCGACCCACAGCTTCTTTGCCCGGACTCATGAGCACAGTGAGTCTCAGTATGTGCGCGGAGCTTCTGTTCGTGTAGTTCTCTCACTTTTGCAACTTTCCCTTATGAAAACCTGGTTCAGAAGCTGCACTTTTCCTGCTGTTACTGCCGTAGCTGCGTCTACAACAGATGACAAAAGAAAACGTTTTTTAGTGGGTTGCTTCAGGACTAGCCCAAAATCCCTCGCCCCCCCCCATCATCTTTGGAGATAACAAATGCGTCATTATGGCAACTAATCAAAGAGCCAGGTTTCTCAGGAAAGAAATTCAGGTCAGGAATGTGTTGAGAAGGGGATGGGGCAGCTGCCATATTTCCTACAGGAGACAACTGAGAGAGAACATGTTGTTGTTGTTTTTTTTTTATAGAACATGTAAGATGTCTTGTAGAAGTTTTCTTCAAAAATCATCTTGAATCATCACCTATTAGGCTAGAATCAGTACAAACCCTGTTATTTTACATGGTCTTATTTCAAAGACAAGAAAAGCCCTGTTCCTTATTTGTGATATAACTTTCAGACTTCATTAAACAAGCCGCTCGTGTGGGACTCGCTGCGACTAATTTAGACTCCTCAGCATTGTTCAGATTGGCCCAGTCAAACGCCTCCCGTAGTATGTCAGCGTGTCCACCCGGGTGACCTACATACCCTCCGCCTCTCTCCTGTCTTTACTTTCTCTTCTTCTTCAAAAGGAGAAAAAGTGTGACAGAATTCCTAAAAATAGCCTCCCATCGATCAGACGCCGAGACCGGACAGGAGCCGCGGGGAACGCTCAGATTCATTCATCATTTTTAGCCGCGTTCGGGGAGAAATAGCCTTAATCTGTGGACATAGCTCATCCTGTTGAAACGCTTTATGGCACTATTAAATAACAGTAAACATGCATATGAAGGAAGTGCGTGACAGGAACGTTCTGGGAAATGTTAAGTAATGTTTATTTAGACCAGTGATTCCCAATACACCCACATGTAAAGGCTGATGGAATGGAATGAAAAATTTATTTAAATAGACACAATTATTTTAATAAATTTGAAGAACACATGTACCAATGCTAAGTCAGTCAAATAAAAAAAGCTATAAAGATGATGCACCGATCTGATATGGGTGTTGGCTGTTGGCGTGGATCCATGAAACTTTCTTTTTCCACTGGTATCAGCTCTGTAGTATTCTGGTTAATTTGTCCGATTTCATTATCAGCCTTCTCTAAATGTCTGTATGTGCATTTATTCGGCCATACAGCGTCTTTCACACTCTTCTCTCACTTTCTTTGCGCTGGACTTGCACATTTATTCGTGAGGTCGTCCTCCGTCAAACGCACATCTACATAAAAACTATGTGAATCGTTTGTGCTGCTTTTTTTGAGATATTAACGATTCTTTTAAATGTCAAACTAGGGTCACCCAGTCCCTCAAGAAACTTAAAAATGCTTCAAAACGACCCAAAATTGGTTTTTAGTGCTGTAAACTTTATTTTCCTGCTACTTTATTTTTTCATTTATTTTTTTTAATAAAAGACATTTTATTTTGTGCCGATGATATCACTCAGCCCCCAAAATATTAAAAGAGGACCTATTATGTAAAACAAATGTTTCTGAGTTTTTAACCATATTACAGCAGAGTTCTCTCATTTGTTTACCCAAAGGTGTATTTTTCATTGAATCATGCATGTTTGAGTAATCTTGTATTGTCCTACAGCTGATGCTCCCGTGGTTAGAAAATCCCTGTCTTCACCTATCCCCGCCCACTTGTCTGTATTTACTTGCGATTACTCACTAATTCAGATTTTGAGTAAAACATGTAGTTCTGCCGTTTTCGACAGGAAATCAATAGACTTGGTTCTATTTCTAAGCCGTTTCATTTTTGTGTTTTGGGATGAGAAAATGGGAATTTTTGATCAGCATATGCCGTAGTTTCATCCTAAATATATGGAAAAATCACAAAAGGTCTCCTTTAAATATATATAAAAACTTGAATTAATCATTTGTTTTTCATTTGTCCAGTTTTGTGCTGGGCATATTTTGTTTTTTATTTGTATATTTAAAAATAAAATATAAGAAGAAAGAAAAAAGTTTAGTTCTTTCCGCTGGTATCAGCCAATATTGGAAAATAGCAAATATTTAAGCTTAATTATTCAACTCTGTATCGGATCTAACAAAGCTGGATGGAGCCATTTATAACAGCTACATCACAAACGTGCATGTAAAATATGCCTGGGGCTTGAATAAAACATGCTGAGGGTCACATCTGGCCCCTTCCCCACAGATTGTCCAGGTCTGGACTAAACTCATTCACTACAACAACAAAAACTTCATTTAAACAGTATGCTATATTAAACATTATTGGTCTGTAAACTGTTGATGTCACAGCTGATTGGAATCAGCTCTTGTAGTTTTCAGACATTTTACTCCAGATTCATCGAACAATCACACATTAAGTTTATATATTGTACTAATACATTTGTCTTGTATGTGGTTCTCTCTTTAGTGTTGACGGCTTTACCTGCCTTAGCCGTCGCCCCACAACCGGTCCAGACCAAAGTATCTCTCGGGGTGGCCTCTTCTCTCCAGGGGGCGGGGCTGACACACCAGGGGGCGGGGCTAACGCTGGAGATGGGGCCGGTGGGCGGAGTCAGTCCGTCAGGCAGCCAGGTGGACAAAAACACCTGGATTTACTTGGAGGAGATGACCAACACTTTACTGAGCAACGTTCAGCAGCTGAAGAGTCTGATCGAACAGGCCAAGCAGGGAGCAGCTCTGAAGGAGTCCCGGAGAGAGGTGAGCGCCCCCTGCTGTTGGGATGTAAATGAAATTGTATACAGTACTGCAAAATATAGGCCGCCTGCACATTAGATTCGTCTCCGAAGGGCTTAATAAAATAATAAAGTAACTATACATTTATCCATCGATCTGTAAACAGTACATACAGTTCCAGTTGGTCAACTTGCCAAAATGGGCTTTTGTCACTTGTTTGCATGACATATCAACCAAACTCCGGGACAGTGATATTGTTAATTAAGCTTTGGCAAAATTAAGCAACTAAGTTTAGGACTGGGGCTAGGGTGAATGTTAGCAACAATAGTTTAGAAGTAAAATTAAATTTCCAAGTAGCCAAGTAACTTTAAACAAGGACGCAACCATTTTGACAAGGTAGACCATCTCAATTCATCTTTTTTTCCACTATGATGTTTGGGAGCCAGCCATACAGAAAAAACTTTTTGAATATACGTTTATCTATAGAGAGATTATCAGTCAATCGGTTTACTGTGCAGAAGCTCTCTGTCTAGTTGCCTGAGGAAACGTCTTTGATAAAAACAACAAAACAGGACAAGAACAACTGTTTCGATCAGGTCTGATGGACGTCTGGCTCCTGAAACTTGAGACAATGTTTTTCTCTACGGTTATTCACTCACCTGACCTGAATATAACGTGTAGGAGTTGTAAAGACAAATTTCATTCACAAATGTTGAATTGGCAGCATAACTTTTGTTTTCTCACAGTGATAAACTCTTGTAGTTAGCTGACAACAACGCTGGCTAGTGTTGCTGCTACAGTTTGTGTCAATTATCCACGGCTCTTTCTGCTTGCAGGCTTCCCGCACATCCCCCAAACAACAAACAAATAATCCCTTTATTAGTCCTGAAAAAGGGATCACCCAGAAATGTTTGTGGTCCAAATTGTATTACATTGAAGCATAACCAGAGCCACATCAGAATCACAGTGAAGAAGAGATCCACTTCCATGGACGGACAGATTATAGCGGGATTATTAGTTTATCAACACGGGCGATGCGCACGCACACGGTCATTGACACAAACCGTAGAAACAAGTCGAATCAGCACTGTTGTCAGCTCATCACTGTACTAAAACAAAAGTTATGTTGCCAAATCAACATTCGTAATTGAAAGCAAACTCTACGACCCATAAGCGTTACATTCAGGTGAGTGAAAAAATTGCGACTAAAACACTGTCTCAAGTTTCAGGCGCCACCGGTTCAGACCTGATTGAAACAGCTAGCTCTCGTCTTGTTTTGTTGTTTTTATCAAAGGTTCCCCAGCTAACCAGATGAACAGCAGCTCTTTCTGCGTGGATCATTCGCAGTAGATCAGAAACTGACATTGACCAATAATCCCTCTATAGATGTGACCAGGACTGATGCAAATAGGACTTTAAAACCGTGAAACTGTGAAAAGTAGGGAGAAATCCAAGTGGGAGGGATCCAGGTTCTCAATATTATCAAAGTCCAAACTGCAACTCTGAAACAGATACACTCCAAGGATAAGGGACAACATGTGAATAGCAAAGAACAAATTATGGATGATCTAAGTAATGTATTATTCTTTACACAGAAGTAGGAGAAGTAAAGACGTTTAAGACAATGCAATAATACATCAAATTTGTCCTTCACACCTGTCCTTCATTAATTGTTTATGTTCTCTGTAGCATAAACAGTAAATGAAGCAGTATATTGTTGTTATTGTGACACATTTACATTCACGCGTTGTAAACCTCATGCATACAAATATTACCAATGCGCCTGAGGGGTTTGTGAGGACTAACATCAGCTTCCCCCGCTTTAGAGCCTGGTACGGCATTAAACTTATCTACACACAGACAATAACGTGGCCAGGTCTGCGGAGAGGAGATGAGGAAATGTTACATACAGCTACAGAAATAAGCTAAAAGGTAAGACTGAGGGATTATGGGCTGGCTTCTTACCTTTGGATAATTGGTAAACAACTGTACAAACTGTCTGCAAATGGTTCAAGGCAATTTAATGCTTATGTTTAGGTTTATACAACTTGTCTCTGTTTTCTGAGAAGAGCTTGCATATTAATATGAAATCTATTTTCTCTTTGGCCTTTGCTTTTGTATTGACAAAGCTGATTAAATGCCTTTTCTTTATTTACCTCTGTTTGAGAATTTAAATCTAGTGAAGCAACTGGGCTTACTTGTGACGCAAATACAGACTGGAGCTAGAGCTGTAAAAGGCACGTGTAAAAGCTACAGTGAAAATGACAACTCGTGCAGGATGTAAGGGATTTAAAAAAATACACAAGACGCCCCAAGTTTCACATAAAGAGGATTTACAGAAAGTCTTGTAAAGAAGGGATTCATTAGCAAAGGCCCACAGCACACATGAGAAGAATGTTTGGAAAATGTGCAACTATTACCGTATTTTCCGGAATATAACACTTTTTTATAGGCTATACAATAAATGTGAATTTGTGAATAACTATATTACTGTTCCTGACCGGACTCTAGTTTTCTCTGCTGCTCAAACGAGGGACAAATGTTCCTGTTCTGTCAGTGAGGTGTGACACTGTCGCCTCCGAGGTGCACATACTTGAGTAAGTGCAAAGCTTACACTTATAAAACTGCAGACCTGGAGGCTGCAGTCTCATGAACCGCACTGACGCTCATGTTTACATGGAGTGCTTCATGCAACAAAAATAAAGGGACAGAGAGCGTTGATTTAGTCTGATTTCAAGAGGAGTAGTTCTTTTGATCATGATCACTTGAAAGACAAACACTGATGTTTGTCTGGTGACTGCACAATGAAAACTCTGAGCTGCATTTCCTGGTTTCATGCGGAGCAGTTGCAAATCTACAGCAGAAGCAGTGTGAAGGAAAACTTTCCAGAGGAATGAAAGAAGGACTGTTGTGTATGCAGGAGAGACTGAAATGGAGTTTGGGCTAATCAGGCAGTGGATTTAGTGGAATGTCCAATGGACACAAGACTTATTGCAGATGATTTAGTGATAATATAAGATTATATGCAGATTTGAGATAGATTTAGTTATGTTTTAATCTGCATCTTGTAGTTTTGCCTCATGTCAGCAGCTCTTGGCGATACGGTAATCATTTAAATGTGGCTAGTCAACTCTAAAATATAATTGTAATTGTATAAGTGTAATAATTGTGAACAGGATTAAATTGCTTGTCTCTGTTCTTCTGTCAGTGCTCCTTGAACCAGTCGTTTGAGTCTCAGATGGGATTTCCTCATCCAGACGACTCGGACCCGAAGAGAACCTCGGACCTCAATGAGCTCATCATGAACGTAAGAAAAACAGAACACATTTACACACAAACAAACGCACAGCTCACACATGACACACAACTGTGTCATTGTTTTCTGTTAAAGACCGTTTCTCTTTCTGCTCCTGTCACCGGCCGCCTCCAACAAGTTCTATTTAGATCCACAGTAGCTTTCACAATGTGGCGTCTAGTCTTCTTGAGGTTTATTAAAGTGTAAAAAAAAAACAGTTTAATTTAAATTTACAATTAAAATGAAAGCTTAAAATGATTAAAATACCATTTGATTCAGTCAGTATGCATGCTAAAGAGGTATTTCCTTTCATTCTACAGTATTTATGATGAATATATAAACTCCAAACGGCTAGGACACCACATTAAATGAAATTTCCTAGCAATTATTTTTTACTCTGGGACATAATTTCTTAGCCAGGTTGGCGCCACCTAGTGCTTCTACTCAATTTTATTTCACTTAAGCTACTAGGTCAAGTATTGCAGGACTGTCAATGCTTTCCAAAAAGCAGGAAGTACGATCGTCCAATCAGCAAACAGGAGCAGAGTGGCATGAGTTGAAATAACAGACTGTATGTTTTCGCCTCCTTGACCTGTGTTAAATATTAACTTAGTATTTGATATTGGCCCTTTTAATTTGCAGGTTTACCTCATAAAAACAACAACAATAACTGTTTATGCTCTACAACACAAAACAACCAAAAAGCAGTGATTGGTTAATAAAAAAAGTCCCCGCCTCCTGTGAAGCAAACCAGCCCCAACGATGTGATGTCAGACGGTTTCCACAAAGTTAAATGAAACAGGCTGATGCATCAGGCTAATAATTTCTTGTAATTATTAGATTTTTTTCCCCCATTTTTCATTTTTACAAGAATGAAAAACAAAATCTCTGTGTCTTTTCATTGTGACCAGCCTGTTGTGTAATCAGCCCCTTGATATGACACATTTGTGAGAATGTGGGAGGGATTATCTCAGCAAAGGAGAAGTGTTCGCTTGTTGATGTTGTGTGTATATTATATATCTTCAGGTCATGAAATTAAGTTTTGTCTGGAAAAAATTGGAAAATAAAGAAAAGATCTAGACACACTCATAAAATATAAATGTAAAATATTATAATCTGTAATGAACAAATGGCTGGATGAGACAGTTTAGTTTAGTTACTTAAAGTTCTTGAAGTTACGTATTTGACCGTCTACAGCTCAGTGTCATACTGCAGCATATTATTATCATCAACTATTAATTCTTACAAGAAGATGTTTTCTAATAAATGTCCCTGCAGGGCTTCTGTAGCTGAAATAATGTCTCTTGTCGTCCTGCAGCAGATGTGTGTGAACTGTGGCCGTGTGGCAATCAGCGAGTGCACCAGCTGTCACAAAGTCAGCTACTGCTCCAACTTCTGCCAGAGGAAGGTCAGACTCACAAACAAACAAACTCACGCTCCATTTATAATCATCAAAACTTACAAACATAAATGTAAGGACAGACCTTACATGCAAGGGGACGTATTATAACAGTGTTCTGCCATTAATAGTTTACTCAAAGTGTTTGGATTGATTTTTGGATGTTCGAGTGATATTGTATTGTCCTACAGCTGATGCAATAGTGCTCAGAAAAGTCCTGTTTTCACCTAACACCTATCCCCACCTACTTGTCAGTATTTACTTGAAAAATCTGATTCAGGGTAAACATGTAGTAAAACCTACTGTTTATTACAGTTCAATTTTACAATGAAGGGGCGGAGCGTATCATTATAAAGAGGCGGGGCTTATTAGTTGAACAGTTTGGAACAGGAAGTCAGTGGACATGTTTATATTTGCAGGCTGTCTGTAAATTATTTCAAGGGTTTACAAACTATGAAGTGCACCAGAAAATAAGCTGCACCAACTAGATTTCAATAAGAAAAAAAAGGATGTGAGAGTGTATAGAGGGCATTGTTTTTTTATCAACACGGGCAATGCACACGCGTCGACCTGCAGAAAGAGCTGCCATAGACACAAGCCGGGGAAACAAGTCAAATAAGCACCGTTGTCAGCTAACTACAAGTGTTTATCAGTGAGCGAAAACAAAAGTTGTGCTGCTAAATCAACATTTGTGAAAGAAAATTGCTTCAAGCTTCAGGAGAAAGACGTCTGTCAAACCGGTTCATACCTGATTGAAACAGCTGCTCTTGTCCCGTTTCGATGTTTTATTCAATGAAGTTTCCACAGCTAACCAGATGGAGATGCAGTAGAGCGACCTAAAATCTCTCTATAATTAGCGTTGTTGTATACGCTACAGAGTTCAGGGCTTGTCAAAAAGTTTCAACTCAACTCAACTCAACTCATAGATGTTACTAAATACAAGGAAAAAAGCACAATATGTCTCCTTAAACATTAGGCATACGTGATATACAGTATATATCATATGCTATGTTGCAAAGCTGCATTTCCCTCAAAACAAAAAAACAATTGTTTTCTTTCTCTCCAGGACTGGAAGGATCACCAGCTGTCCTGCTCTGGAGCCGTTCAAGACGAAGATCAAATCCAAACTTTGGGTTTGGACAAAGTCAAATGAAGAACAATCATGAAGAAAAGATAACTTGAACGATCAACTACTGCAGGTTTCTCAATCACAAAATATGCAACAATGGACATTTTATCAAATAGAAGCTGGAATCAAAAATGTGTCAAAGGAAGATTAATTATTGTTCTGTTTTGTCGTATGTTTAGATTTAAGTCCAATCTCAAAAACATTGTTTGTGCAGAGATCAGGATTCTACTTCACACGTCTTGTTTTCAAATCATGATCATGTCTGAATGAATGAGGAAAAATGAACAATTATTATTTTTTACTTTTTTACTTTCTGTCTGAAGACTAGACGAGTTTGTAAATGTTTGTACAGCACAACCCACTTTTGTAATAAAAATTAAAATAACAAATATTATTGCTTTTATTACACTAAATTCTGCTGGTCTGATTGTCCACTAAGTACATGATGAATGCAAAATGAGACCACAGAGTACTGTCTGAACTGAATAATACAGAATTTTAGTTCAAATCCGGAGCTAAAAGCAGCGCTCTGTTTGGCTGTGCTTGGTGGTTTTCTCCAGTTTCACTTTGTTGTTTGTAAAAATTCATGTCTATATTAACCATGTGTCAAAGGATTTATTTAAGGAAGTAGTCAGATTTAAAACATAAATTGGGTTTTTACAATTGAGTTTGGAAAAATTGAGTTTGCATGATTCTGAGTGGGTTTCCTCCAGATACTCTGGTTTCCCCATCATAGGAAAAACCTTCCAACAAAATCTAGTCTTGATCAAGAACATCTGGAGATGCAGATACACTGTAGTGCCCACTGCTCCTCCCCAGAGAGATTGTAGAATGAGTCAAATGCAGAGGACAAATTTCTATACAACAGTAAAGTAGGGTTGCACCAATCCGATACTGGGATCGAATAAAGGTTCTGATCCAGAAACTTTTGCTGAATCGCCTATCGGCTCGGCTCCATGTTATTGGTTCAGCCGATATCATTGTTGTGCCTTTAATTGGACATAATGAGACTTAATTACTGACTGGTGTTGATCCAGAACATCTTATATTATTGGACATTTTATTCAGATTAAGTTAAGTTGTGACTTTCACTATAATTAATAGTTATAGAACACTATTTCACCAAATGTTTTGTTTTGATAAAAAAATATTATATTTCAGTTCTTACACTGTTATCGACAGACACTTAAAGCCAAAGTATCGGAATCGATATCGGAACAGAAAAAGCTGGATAGATGCAACACTATAATAAAGTGTACCATAACCTCATTAGTAGACATTATTTTATTTGATAAATAAAATAATGTATTCACCTTATTCTGGCCTGCCCACTTTTCTTGGCAGCGAATTTCCAGTTTAGCTGGAGTTAGCCTAAATTATTAACATAGACGTTTATTTTTTCACTGCATGACTGACTAAAGTGTTAAGTTAAAAGTGGGCGGGCAGAACAAGGTGAAGAGACATTATTTTATCTTATTCATTGAGTAGATATGTGAAATTTTTTTCTCCTGCTGCTTTTCTGTTGTCGTGGCAACACTGTCGACTTTAGCTTGCTTGTTTGTTAACAGCAGTGGGAGATTTTTTTACTGTTGCACAACAATAATTCCTCAAAAACTTTTTATTCAATGATAGAAAGCAATGAGTTGACCTGTGTGTGATCCTAAAGTCTGAGTCAGTGAGAAACTTCAGAGAATTAGAAGTGCTGTTGTAGTTTTTCTGCTTTTCTGCCACTGTTTACCTGATTTTCTGTTTTACACATCACATACAAACTCAATATTCAGCTGTAATTGTGGTTACTTACATTTATTACTAGCTGCTTTTTTTGTATTTTAGTTGTACTTTGACTCTTGTGCTTTGACTCTTATTCATTTTTGCCACTCACTGCTGACATTTAGAATGCTATGAAAACCTCTAAAGCAAAAACTAGCTCTTGTCCACCATCTGAACTTGTGTCGTTGTGAATTTAAAAACACTTAGATTAGATATGAAAACTTTTATTTGCAAAGTATCAGCTCAATATACAAAATGCATTAAATTTAAACAGAATAAACGTAGCTGCTGTCTTCTTCGTTATCGTCCTTACATCTCCTCGTCGTTCAGTCCGTTAAGTCCACAGTCCGCGTTCAGACTCAGGAGCAGCATCGGCGCAGACACTTTTTGAAGTAGTTTCTGAACTCGGTGTTGAAGACGGTGTAGATGACCGGGTTGAGCGCGCTGTTGACGTATCCGAGCCACGTGACCACGCTCATGAGCACCGGCGGGATGTGACAGTCCCTGCAGCGAGCTCTCAGCGTGTGCAGGACGAAAAACGGAGTCCAGCAGAACAGGAAGCAGCCTATACGGGGACACAGACGGGGACAAAGTTAGTGACAGTGACAGTGACATAAATTTATATAGCACATTTCACAAACAAAACAGTTTCCAAAATGCTGCACAGGCACAAACTGATAAAATACTAGTGTCAAGACCGTAGTAATCCCGACCAAAACCTTTCCGAGACCACATAGTCCCAAGACCTAGACCACTGAGGGTCCAGACCGAAACAAGACCAAGGCTGTGATTCATCGAAACCATATCAAGACCACCTTTTGTAATTTTATGCTATTATCAGTGTAGTGCTGGGCGAAATGGCAAAAAAAAAATGGTATCACAATTTTCTTAGAGCCAGATCACGATTTCGATTTTATCACGATTCATGTCTGGTTTTTTTTGTTTTTTGTTTTGCCTTTGAGGTACAAGGTAGTATCTTAGATTTTTCAGAAAATTCCTACTTTTCAATTCCTAAATCCAGCTGTCAAAGTCTGTCTTGTTGCCAGATTGAGAGTTAAACAAGTGACCAGGCCTTTGTAAATAAATCCCTAAACAAACAACCTCAGTCCTTCAATAAAAAGTTTAAAAAACAAAAGATTAATTTCAACGTTGTGTGTTGCTTCTTAATGATTTTGGCATATTTTAATAGTTACTTTTAAGCATGAAAATATGCTAAGAATCCACGTTTCAGTCATAATGGATATATTTTTGGAAACAAACTTGCAACATGCAAAAATTCACCTCTTTTATTACTTGAATGTGCAGCCCAAAAAAAACACAACCTTCAAAATGTATAAGAAACTTTGAAAAATATTGTGGCAATGCACGATTTGACGATTTCATGAAAAAAGCAGATTGTCACAAAGATGAGCTCACGATTAAATTTTTATCACGATATTTCCCAGCCCTATATCAGTGTCTACTCTAGAATATCTTATTGTTCAGTGCAGAGGTTGTCAAACTGTGGGGGCAGGTCATCTTGCTCCTGATGGAAGTTTAGCAGAGTGTGGTTGTAATGAAATGTGGTCTCGGTGACAATACTGAGTCTAAGACCAAGTCCAAGCATCCTCGAGACCAAGACAAAACCGAGTCCGAATGTGCTTGAGTCCAGGACAAGAGCAAGATCCTAAAAAAATGGTCTCAAGACCAGTCTTAAGATATATATAATAAAATACCTAATACCAGTCAAATCAAATCGAAATCAAGAAGCAGAAAAAACTTAAAATACTCCTAATTAAGTATACACAGATACAAATAAATAAAATATATTTTACAGTAGAATAAATATTGCTACATGGCCTTTCAACTAACTACTAACCAAAAAAATCCTTAATTCTTCTGCTGCTTTGACTGCAAACAACAGGACTATTCTGTTATACAGTGGTCCCTCGTTTATCGCGGGGGTTAGGTTCCAAAAATAACCCGTGAAAGGCGAAACCCGCGAAGTAGTGATCTTCATTTTTTACCAGTAATTTCCGTTGTTAACCTGCCTGGTTCTGATGTTTAGTGTCTTTGGAACACATGATTCACCGCCAGATACAACAAACTTATCATGGTAACTATGAGCTCAAAGAGTCAAATCCTCACCTGGAGAAACATCCGAGCGTCAGGTCAGCTTCCCCTGCATGATCCAAACTGTCTAAAGTTTTCTAAAAGAGCTTCTGTGCTGTTGCCTGTGAATGCTGCCATGTGATACAGTCACAAACAGTGAAGCACGCTTACAGCGCACGTCTACAGGACCGTGCAAAGTGAACCGCGATAGAGCGAGGGACCACTGTATTTACAGGTGGGACAAAATACACATTTAGTTGGCCGCTTTTGGCCCTTGGGCCGCAATTCGAATAGCCCTGGCATATAACATGTTGCAATTCTGCTAAACTGAGCTGGTATAAGGGGTAAACTAGCTGGACAAACTATTATCAGTCTTTGACTTTGCACTAATGCTGCGAATGATTAACATCAGTGGTGCCCAAAGTGGTGCCTGGGGACCGACCTTGGGCCGCAAGTGGGCCCACAAATGAGTGCTCAGATTTGTTAGAACTACCTTTTTATTTAATTTTGTGTTGAAAAGACTGTCAAATGTACAAATCAATTGTAATGCACAGTGGCAGAGCGGATAGCGCTAAGGCCTCACAGCAAGAAGGTTGCGGATCTGACTCCCTTTCAGTGTGGAGTTTGCATGTTCCTCCTGGTTTCTTTCGGACACTCTGGATTCCCCACCAACCAATAACATGCAGGTTAAGAAAAACTTGGTGGTCGGAGGTTGAGCCACCAGGTGTTTAGATGAGTCACTTCTGCTGAGCTGGCCCCGGGGCTGCTTACTATCACGGAGTTTTACAAAAAAAAAATAAAAAAATAATTTATTCTTTCTAGTGGCTGACTCTGGTGGTCTTTTCAGGTCTGCATGTGGTCATTGCCTTTTTTTGGTTCTGTAGCATTGCTCTAGGAGAAATTATGGTTTGTGGAGTCCTCACTGCATGAAATGTTCTTTAACTGTAATAAAACTGCCTCTTTGATGCACAGTGTAAGAAGCACACAATCTTTTTCACACGTAATTTTGTCTCATCAAAAAAATCACAATATGGATACTACTACTTGTTTACAGGGTTGCAGTTGTGTCACCGTAAAGCACTCAAGCACAACGTTATAACCAAACTATGTTCACTGTGCTTTGACAAGTGTAAGTATTTTAAATCACACATTAAAGTTTGGGCTTCTCTACCACCTCTGTGTCCCCCTCTCTCAGGTGAACCAGTGCAGCAAAGGTTCATGGGAAAGCTCCTCCTCCCTCGAGATGTCATGATTGGATTTAGATTAGCTGCATCAGATTAGAGAGGTGTGCTAAAGGGAAGCACTTCTCCGCATTAGGGCAGACGCAGGGCTAAATATAGGGCCGTGTGGTGCTGCTGCTGCTGTCCCCGGGCACAGAAGCCTGTCCTGGGCACAGCGGGAGGACCTCAGCCTGTCTGTGTCTGGAGCTGGTGAAATAAAACCAGGTCAATGTTTTCACCACCTGATTGGATTTGGAGATGGGAAATGAGCAGTGGTGCAAAGACTGCTGCAAAGTTGCTTACAATTAGAATTATTATATTAGGCCTATTATTATTTATTAGCAGTGTTTCTCAGAATAATGCAAAAAACAGGGTTATAATTAGTTGAATCAAAGTTGTATTTGGATTGATTAAGCTAAATGGTCCATAGCTTATTTCATCACACTGGGTCAAAACATACTGCTTGGTTAGCTGTGGTTGGCCCCTGGGCCGCCATTTGAACAGCCTTGCTTGTCACTTAAATTTTACATTCTAGAGGCGGGGCTTATCAGTTTCAAAAGCATCTGCAGGTAGAATAAGTAATTTGGCTAAGTTTATGGCTTTGTGAAAAGTAGAGCGATGACAAATATGGACCGATATATCGCACGGCCGATATTTTTATTTCTTTTTCTTTTATTTATTTATTTATTTATTTGGATCCCTACACTGCAAAAATGGAAAATCTAACTTAGATAAAATGACTTGAACTAAGCATAATAATCTTAAAAGACTAATTTTAAGATTTTTTCACTTAACAGGACCAAGTCTTACTAAGATTATTTGACTTGTTTTAAGATATTCTATCCTGATTTACCTTATCTATGTATAAAAACCTATTTTAAGTAAATTTAAGCCATAGTTGCTTGAATCAAGAAAAGATTTGCTTAAAAATCTTGTCAAGAGAACTTGAAACTAACATTTCTGCTCAAAACAACTAGCTTAATCAAATTTTCTTGCTGCACTGATGCACTGACAGATTAATTCACTTAAAATAAGAAATTTTTACCTCAAAAGACCTTTTTTGCAGTGTATTAGTCTTTTAAGAGTAAAGACTATTATCCCTTGGGTCCAAGCAGACAATAAAATGTACAATTAAGACATTAGATTTTGGCCATATTGACCTCCGCAGTTGTTTGAACGAGGAGAGTCAGAGTCAGTGATTAGCTGGACTTTAAGTTAGTTTTGGAGAGAAACTGTAAGACTTGTTTTATCTCACTCCATTCCTATGCAGCTTTGATTTTATCATTAACATGTCTTGAAGTAAAGTTTTATTCTTGTTCTATAACTTTGGCTGCAGCACAAGTTTGATAAGTGTTTATTTTGTTTGTCAATAAGAACACAGTCAATATGAATACATACAGAGAAAGCTTGTGGCTGCAGCAGTACATTTAGTGTGATGATTACAACTCTTTGTGTCACTGTGTGTTGAAAAGCAGCACTTTTTTGAATTGCTTTTTAAAATGTTATACTGTATGTGTGAGGCATACAAACTAAATAATAGATTTGTTTTCTATACCGTCTCATTCCAGCGGTGCTTTTTTAAAACTAAAATAACAAAATTGGCCTCAGAAATCCACCTTGATATTTGCATCAGCAGACAAAATATAAAATAACTGGCATCGACCAAAGACAAACCCATCAGTCGATCTCTAGTCCTGTTTAGTCCTGTAATGAGAGGTTTATAGCCAGACGCTCCAGTTTTGAACAAGAGATCACTGCATTTGTTTCTGTTAAGTTGTTTTAGGTACATTGTGTGTTTTACAATGAAATGAATACTATGATATAACCTGCACTCAGTATATTTGGGTTAATTTGCATAACCCAACATCTAAAGCCTCGACCACCGGCCTTGACAGTAAAAACACAGAAGCATGAGAGTTGTTCTGGTCGAGTGCAGTGGCCTCAGGTGTAAAGAGAAAGTGGAGCATAGATCACACCTGTTCGACCTGGATTTGAAACAAAAGGTTGTGTGACGTCACAGACTAATCTGTGTTAGAAAAGTTCTGCAAGATCAGTAGAAATACCTGATCTCTCATAATGAATGCTGCAATTATTCAAGTGATTAAAATGCTCGCTGCGCGTCGTGATGTTCTTGACTCCGAGTCGTGCATTATATCTGTGTAATGCACGGCTCCTCGTTGTTTAATCCTTACATAACCTTCACAATATTCATGTTGCTATTCTCCAAATTGTCCACAATCTGTGTCATCAAAAGTGTGAGGAAAATCAGCTGCCTTATGTATGTGCACTCATATCGCAATATTCTAAATGTCAACTTTTCCAGATGAATATTATTGATGCATCCGATACCAGGATCGGTGCCGATCCATGACATTTTGCTGTTCAGCCCCATGATAATTGTTCAGTCGATACTTTTAATTGGACATAATTACACTATTCACTAGTTGGCGTGACCCATAACTTCCTACAAATATTTTAAATAAACAACGGTTATGTAGCACAAATTGACCCATTTCGTAACAAGTTTCTAGAATAAAAAAGCCCCTATGAAATTAGTGTTTCGGACAATTTGAGAGCACAACTTCTTTTGTACAGACGCCAAAATACAAAACACCAACTCACCCACGACCACGGGCAGCACCTTCATGGCTTTCCTCTCTCTGTTGTTGATTTTGGCTCTTTTCCTCCTCCTCGGATCCGGGTCGAACTTGATTTCAGCCAGACTCACGGCTCTCATGCGTCCGTCGTTAAACTCCGGCGGGGCCTGCACCTTGTCCTGCTGCTCCTCGGCCCCGGGATCGACCGTGTCCCTCTCGATGATCGGCGGAAGAAGGGGCGGTAACGAGGCGAGCGGAGGCAGAGAGGCGGCCGCTTCCTGGAGCTTCCGACACGCCTGGATACTGTCCCGTAATTTAGCCTTCCTCGCCTCTTCCCAGCGCCGCAAACCCCGAAACATGGCGCAGTAAAGCAGTAACATGATGGGGCAGGGGATGAAGAACGAGCATACTGAGGAATAGAGCACGTAGTCGTCGTTTTCCAGTTTGCATTCGCCCGGATCACGGTTGGGAACGTCGTTGAGTCCGAACATGATCGGAGAGGCGACGGCCAGAGCCAAAATCCAGGTGGCGGAAAGGAGCACGGTCTGGCGCAGATCCACGTGTTTGCGGTTGTAGTTGAGCGGGATGGAGACGGCAATGAACCTGTGGAGAAAGAAAAAAGTAGAAGTAGAAGAACAGCTTAGAAAATATATAAATAGGCCTAAAGTAAATGTTAACACTTAAACACAGAGAAGCAGACTCAAAATGCAGTGGTGGATGAAGTACTCAATTTTCCTACTTAAGTGAAAGTACAGATACTCACGTTAAAGTAAAAGTATCACATAAAAAACTCTACTTAAATTAAAGTGTTGAAGTATTAATTAAAATGTACTTTTAGAATAAAAAATATTTCCTACAGATTTTGAGATGTTTAATGTGGCACTTTTTGAGGTGAAAAATTAATTATAGTAGAAGCAGAAACCTACATTTTTAATTTGGAACATTCTTGATTTGGATATCTACTTTTTATGTTTTAAAAATAAGGCTAACGAAGCCAAATTATAGTCCAATTTGTACTTTTTTTTTCTTTTGTTTAAGTTTCATTTTGGTACAAAAGTTACTAAAGACAGATCATTTGGTCAGATGAAGCAACAGAATTGACAACCAGTTTATTTTTCAGACACTCTCAAATCTACAGAAAAGTAATAACTTTTTAGTCCTTTTCAAAAATGTTGTGAAGTAAAAAAGTACAGATACCTGCTCTCAAATGTGAAGTAAAAGTATCCAGAATAAAATATACGTAATTTCTGGCCTAAAGCGCTACTTTTTTCAGAGCTTGAACTATGAGCTTATAAGGCAATGCAGCAAAAGATATTCTCATAGACTTACTATTAACAAGCGCGCCTATATATTACTTATCATTTTTCTTACTTAAATCTAGTGGGTGCGGCTTATATTCACGTGCGCTCAATAGGCAGAAATACAGTGCTAATAAAGTACAAATACCTTATAAAGTACTTAAGCACACTACTTTACTTTTGTAGTTAGTTACTTTCTACCAGTGTTCAAATGCCTGATAGGTCCAGTTTGTCATGTGGCACCCCTCAGGTTCTGTGCTGGGTCCTCTTTTGTTCTACTGTACTGCTCCAACTGGGTCAGATCATACAGTATGTCCTAACACATGTATGCAGACGATGACTCAGAGTTTCCCATGTTGTCAATGATTTTAGATTGTTTGACTTTCACCAAAACTGCAAACTACCTTCAGTTAAATGCAAACGAGACTGAAACTCTGATCATTGCTCCCCAAAACAAGATTTCCCAGATCAAATAACACCTTGGTTCCCTCGGCTCCTCTGTCAAAACCAGCCTCAGAAGTCTGGGTGTTAAGCTGTATTTGACAAGCCATGTCATCGGAAGCTCATAACAGTTGGTCCAAAACTGCTTTTTTCACTCGAGGGCATTTCTAAGGTTGTGCACAAAATGGCCTCAAAGTCTCATTTGGAAGACATTGTCGATGCTTTTATTTAACCACAGTTTGATTATTGTAACTTTTTTTATGTGCTTTAATAACTCAACTCTCAAATCTGCGGCCAGGCTTTTAACATTAAGTTCAAGATTGATTTTACAGTAAATACTTAGTTGTTACTTTTCGAGCGCTTCATGGACAGGCTCCCTAGTTCATTATTGTACTCTTGACCCTCTACTCGTCAGGATGACCTTCTTATGATTCCTAAAACTAAATTTAAAACTCGGGAAGACCTATTTTCCAGGCAGTGGATTCCCCTCTGGAACGCTCTGCTGGACTCTTTTAAAAGGCAGCTAAGACACTTTAATGTAGAAAGGTTTTTTTTAATTGACTCTCTCTCTTTGTCTTTTATCCTTGTTTTGTAGTCTTTTTTTCTTTACTAGTTTACTAACTTAAAAGCTATAGGCAAGTGTAATTTATTTCTCTATAAAACCGAATGCATGTCCAAATGATATATCATACCCCCCGAAGCCTTGTGGGTGAGAAACCATACAATGCAGGTGCCACCATTTCTCAAGCTTTTGCACAAGCAGAGAAAAAACCTGACCCAACGTTTCTGTCTCACATGGACACTATATAAGCACAATTTGAGGTGGTGCATGTTGGTTTTCAGTTTATACTTGCAATTTAGCACCTGCATTGATGACTACAGCAATAAAGTCTTTCCTGACACAGTGAGGCCCTAAGCCTTCTGGACACTAGAGGAGTTTTAACTCGATACTAACTCGGTCTAAGAGCAGTGCTCAGGGGCAGAAGAAGGGTCCAAGGACAGTGCTCAAAAGAAGAGTGTTAGGGCAGTGGGACAGAAGGAGGATCAGCTTCTGCATGGCATTGACTTTATAACATTTCATTTGTTAATTCAGCAATCTTTGGAAGTTCTCAGATGCAGTTTTGTGATTTTAAGCTTTGCAAAAAAAAGTTGAATCGAAATTATTGCATAAATGGTACAATTAAAGGTGCACAGTGTAACTCTCAAATAAAAAAACAAAATACTATACTTTTGGAAAAATGTGTTTTATGCAATAATGTGACAAAATACAACTAAAGGAACAGCTTTTCTATGGAAACTTGCAAGAGGAGGGTCAAATAGGTCAAAAAACAGTTCATTTTGTGGTCATGAAGGCTAGCTCAAAGTAAAAACATTGATTTTTTTTTATTGTTTTAACAACATAAAGAAATCAAAATGACAAAAACGTGCTATTTTCCAAGTTTATTTTTGGTCTAAATGTTACACGGTGCACCTTTAGGTATTTTAGGAACATTATTGTTATAAACCAGATGTTTTTAAGGTTTAGTAGAAGAGTGTGGGTGTTCATCAGCGTTTCCAATTGATAATAGAGGACACAGGGAGAAAAAGTTTGGTAACCATGCATCACACAATGTTTTATTCTGGTTTATCTTTGACCCTGTGCACCTCAAACAACCCTGGAACCTCCCCGTTAGAGGGCGAGCGCCTATTCCTCTCTCAAACGACGACATTTATAAATAATGATCAGAAACCATCCATATCTGTGATCATTTGTCTGTGTGACTCCTGCCTAAAGGTCAGTGTGAGGCGGCGGTGTAGTGACAGAAAAGGGCCCTCGGATCATGTGGTTTCGCCTGCCCCAGAGGTGACAGCGGTGAGTTATGACTGTCCCCTGTCCTGCGCTCTTCAATCACACATCTGTCTCTGTGGGAAACATAAATCTGCCTCGGGACGTCCCATTCAGGATAAGGGCAGGATCACGAGAGGTCAAAGTCTCGCAGGGTTCAGCTCGGACTAAGGTTGCGATCAGATCTGTAAGATCAAGATTTTTTGTTGCCATAAATAGGTAATTGACTTATAGCGCTTTTCACTTTTCAAAGCACTTCACATCAAGGAACCAGTCACCCATTACATTATTTAAACAATATTAATTTTAGCTGTGCTCAATCTGTACTTATTGATTGAAAATTTTTAAATTAAATTTTGAATAAGTACACTCATTCATGCATTCAAGTGTGTGAATGGGCCTCACGTATTCAAAATATGATTGTTTCTCATACTGTTTTTAAATACAATAATTTGTAAACAATACACAACCTACAACCATGTAAGAATTACAGTTTGAACTGAATTACTGAAGTAATAATAAATGGCTGAAGTTGACTCTATGTAACTTTATGGGGTGAAAAGTCAGCAACATGATTCAAAAGAAATACAAAGGGGAAACTATACATTAGAACATTCTAATTTGCCGGTACCTGTCAACTTCCTCAGGAGTACACAGGCCAACAGGGCCTGATAGACTCTTTCTTCAGCCTGACGGCATCCGTAACTTCCGGCATCCACCACCGGGTTCGGGGATTGTCGCTACGACAAGTACCAGAGACCTTACAACCACAACTACGAGCAGCTGCATCGACAATGGAGGCTGAGGACATGGTCTACTCAGACTCAATGTCCCAGTCTTTCCCCCGGGAGCTGGGAAAAGCTCTCCCGGAAATGTGAGTTTAAGACCCGCCTGACAGAGGGATCTGCGAGACGTTGATGCTTGGGTCCGCCAAGTCTGTTCGGCTTTCTCCTCCGCCAGTTGAACCAACTCACCACCAGGTGATGATCGGTTGACAGCTCCGCCCCTCTCTTAACCTGAGTGTCCAAAACGCTTGGCCGAAGGTCAGATGACATGACGACAAAGTCGATCATCAACCTCCGGCCTAGGGTGTCCTGGTGCCATGTGCACTGATGGACACCCTTGTGCTGGAACATGGTGTTCGTTATGGACAAATTGTAGCTAGCACAGAAGTCCCATTACAGAAGGTTAGTGCTAGATAGTCTGGTCGAGGACACAAGTCAGCTGGTGCATGTAATAGGATTTTTGTTGTTTAACGGGCCTAAACTGTATATTTTTTTTATTTAACCTTTACCCAAACATTTTTCCTAACTTACCCTCCCCAACCCTTTCCTAAACTTACACTCTCTTAACTTAATCATCGTCCCTCCGGATCAGACTATCTAGCATTTACCATTAAGAACACCGCTTGGATTAAGGTCGAGGGGGCCATTCCTCCCAATCACCCCTCTCCAGGTGTTACTGGCATTGCCCATTTGAGTGTTGGAGTCCCCCAGTACTTTCTTAAAGAAATATTTCATTACTTTTTTAGGGTCAATAAGTCAAAACTGTGGGTCTTAAAAAACAAACAAACAAACAAACAAACAAACAAACAAACACTTTGTGAATGCTAGAAAAGTTTGTAAGAAAGTCCTAAGTACAAATGTATTTGTAACTGGCTCTTGCTCACCATCTGGATGTGTCATGTAATCATTACTTTACAAAATCATTTGAGTAGAAGCATTACCAATGTTTGACATGACAAACCAAAGATAATTATGTCAGTGATTGTTTCCTGTAACAGATCAGATGAAGGTTTGGACTCAGACCTGTCGATGCTGATGGCACAGAGGTTAAAGATGGAGGCCGTGCACAGCATCACGTCCATGGTCATGAGGCAGTCGCACAGAGTCGTGTTCAAAGTCCACACGCCGTCCTCAAACTGCAACAGACACAAGAAAAGCAAAGTTAAAAGTCATACAGTATAATTTGAGCTATGATTAGAAGAAACCTCTACCATTAGATTGCTCTCCCTACTAACAGCATCGCCACCCTGTCTATCACAGTATTTTTTCTTTGAGAACTTAAGTTTCATGCTATAAATGTCCTAAAATCTCCTTAAAAGATATTCATAGAGGTTTAAATGATTTAAATGTCACCACTTACTTACATTACATAAGCCTATATTTCTTCAATAGCATGCATACGCAGCCAAACCAGCCCTGCTAAGCTTCTGCACATTGGACTTGTTGAATCGATCACAATCCCCTTAGTGGGGCTGGACAATTAATCGAAAAGTTGAGAGATCAAGATTGAATTGAATTGTTTTGTGGGTTTTAATCAAAAGATCAAAAACAAATCTTTGCCAGTAGAAATATGTTTTTTGGAGCAAAAGCCAAACTTTGAGAGAGCATACTGATTTATAATTACAAATTTTTTTTCTTTTCGTCTTTTTTGTTAGTCAACCTATTTCTGTTCAGTGTTGCCAGATGGGAATTAAAATACCAGAGCCTCAAAATTATTATATTTTGTTAAAAATCATCGAACTCATCCAAACTGTGTTTAATTTTGGGTCAGAGCAATTTCTATGACATAAAGACCTCTTTAGATGACGCTAAGTCATTCCAGAAGTTAGGTTTTAAATTTGTTCTGTTGGGAGGGTAAATACAATATCGCTTCTATATTTAGTACATTTCAAGTTTCTCCTTTTCACACCAAAATCAATCTGATTTAAGATATTGTCAATAGAAAACACATTTTATTATAAAGTAAAGTAAAGCATCGATTCATTCACTTTCCTTCATCTGATGTCTTCATTATTGCGTCATGATTGTGTGTTTACATTTGTTCTCACCGCATTGGAGCCGACGCAGACATGAGGAACTACTGGTGCTTTCGACCAATAAAATTACAGAACACCACTTAAGTGCACGCTGTGTTAAAGTGAACCCTGACTATAACGACAAATATGGCTAAAATGCAAGTACAGCTCATGTTTGCTCAAATAAACTACAAACTAATATAGAACTGTTTACCATTTTTATAAAATCTGCATTGTTTTGAGCCATTGGGTGCCGCCATATTGTCCAGACGCAATGCATTCTGGGTTGATGACATCAAATGGTTGCTTTTGGTTGTTGCCATGGTTACTGCTGTGGTTCGATCGGTGAACAGTTGATACAAAAACACCACTGACAGTGTCCAGTTCAGCCTCTTCCTCTTGATTATCTTTAGTTTTACTAGATTCTACAGAATCGTTCTGTATTTGGCCAAACTACAGCTCAAACTGAAAGGTTTTAACTGTTGAATTCATGTTGCTTAGTTACCTGTTACCTTGACAACCACCAGAGGGCAGACAGACAACCATTTGACGTCACAGCCAGGACAAAAGGGCAGCCATGTAATTTCTTTAAAACATGATTTTGATAAACTACAAATACTTTCAAGGTTTTTGTTCTGAATTTATATAAGTGATGATATTATAAGTGTTTTAGGATAAACATGTGATTGTAGCCAGGGTTCGCTTTAAGTGTTTACTGATCCTGGATCAGATTTTCAGTCTTTTAAGTGAGCTCAAGTCAGTCAAGACGAAGAAAATACCTTGCACTTCGAAATTATCTTGCATTTACCTTGAGTTTTACAGTGACTTAGACTTATTTATCGTACAGAGAGTGAGGTTATCGTACGAATATGATACTTATCGTACGTCTGGAAACAACGTCTACTTCCTGTCAAATCGGAAGTTACCAAAATAAAATAAATCCCAAATTATCTTAAAGGGGTCCTATTGTGTTTTTTCCAACTCTTTAGTAATAAACTAGAGCATATGTAGGTCAGCAATTTACATTTTGTTCACTGTAAAATCCCAAAATGATTGAAAACAACTTGAAAATAGAAATAACTCCAGTGACTTCCTGTGTAAAACTGCAGAAGTACTAAGCCCCGCCTCTTCACTTTAAAATGTAACTGTAACAAGCAACAGATTTGAAACTATTCATTTTTGTTGTTGGACAGTGACTTTGGGACAGTTTTGAACCACGCGTGCTTTACTTTGAGTGATAATTTTTGAATTATAACAAGTAAATACAAACAAGTGGGCGAGGTTAAGAACAGGAAGTGTTTGAACACTTGAGGAAGAGCTGTAGAAGAATACAAGATTACTTAAACATACATGAATCAATTCAAACCCAACTTTGAGTAAACAACTTTCTTCAGCTAAACTCAGACAAGGCTGAAGTTATCATCTTTGGCCCACAGAAACAAAGAGAAAGTGTCAGCAGTCATCTTCAGTCTCTTCTCTAAAACCTTCAAGTCAAGTTAGAAATCTGGGGGTAATAATGGACTCAGACTTGAACTTTAACAGCCACATTAAGTCAATAACATCAGCAGAGTTTTACCATCTAAAAAACATTGCCAAAATCAAAGGTATAGTGTCAAAGCCCGACTTGGAGAGACTTATCCATGCATTTGTCTCCAGTAGGTTAGACTATTGTAACGGCCTGCTCACCGGCCTATCCAAACGAGCTGTAAAACAGCTGCAGTACATCCAGAACGCTGCTGCTCGAGTCCTGACCAGAACCAGGAAGTACGATCACATTAGTCCTGTTAGGTCTTTGCACTGGCTTCCAGTGGCTCAGAGAATAGACTTTAAAACAGCTCTGCTTGTGTTTAAGTCTCTCCATGGACTAGCACCAAAGTACATCTCTGACATGTTAGTGCGTTATGACCATCTCGCACTCTGAGGACCTCAGGGACCGGCCTCCAGCTGGTGCCAGAGTCAGGGCTAAACGTGGACCAGAGTCAGGACTAAACCTGAGGAATCAGTTTTATGCAGCTCAGATCTGAAACAGTCTTCCAGATGATGTAAGACAGGCCTCTGCTGTGACAATGTTTAAATCTCGGCTCAAAACATTTATTTTTATCTGTGCATTTGACTGAAATGCTTTGTCTGCAATCTTTTTCTTCTTTTAAAGTAAATTTTATGCTGATTATTTATATATTATATATTTTTAATAATGTTGTATTGTAATTTCGATGCATATTTTCCTGCCGTGTAAAGCACTTTGAATTGCTTTGTGTATAAATTGTGCTTTTCAAATAACTTTGCCTTGCCTAATGATGAGGGAATGTAGTTATAACAAGGTTCAAATCATTGAATCATTGATTTTACATGATAGGCCCTCTTTAAATGTACATGAGAAAATCTTTACAGAATCTCTGCATAACCTCAAGGCTATAAAAACTGCTTGACAGACTGACAGTTTCCACAACACGCAACTTGGATTTTGTTTATGGATTTCTGCTCCAACCATTTCCCTGGCTGTGTCTAATGAACATTTTTACAGTGAGAAATCTTTGTGCGTTTGTGGGTGTCAGTGCAAGAGGCTTAACATACCAAACACGCATGTAAATCGGACAGACAGAACCGTGAGCATATGTGACCTCCGCTTTCTCCGTGTTTGGGATTTTGTTTTGTCTCTGAGGGGGCCTCGATTTGAACTCTGAACCCTGGAGAAATACCAGCACTGTCCCAATTCATTAAGGGGAAAACATTTACTCATTTAAAAGAGCGGCCAGTGGAGCGTTCTGTAATGCCCGGTCTGGGTTAAAAGTTCACGGAGAGAGACAAAGAAACACGGCTCATGTATGTTTTCGGTCGAAGTGAGAGTGGGAGCTGTGGAAAGGACTGAATGTTTATGGTAAATACACAAGGCAGCAACAAGAAACATGTGCCTAATGGTTGTAGCTGCAGGTCTGGGAACAGCTTTTGTGTCGATGCTGTTGTACTGAACTGTAGGCCTAATAGTTATATGTTTTTTTGGTCTGGAAAAAAGTGAATTGGAATCTAGTTTTTGATTATTCAACATAAGACGACAAATGAAGCCTTCCAACCAATTAAATCTGATTCACAACCCATCTTTCCAACACTAGAATTTATATTTGTTCTCAGATTTTGGGTTAGACCAGGGATAGGCAATCATTTTTTACTTAAGGGCCATATTCGAACACAGACAAGCGGTGAAGGGCCGAACTGCAGACCACGGTTTAAAAATTCGTTTTGTTGCAAAACAGTAAACTTGTAATATTTCGAAATTATCATTAATTATTAATTTAAAGGGGCACTGTGTAAGATTGAGAGGAATTTTAATTATCACTTATAGTCCACAAACATTTAAATCATATTTATTCTTTACAACATGAATACTTAAGAGAGCACTGTTAACCAATCCACATCAATTGTGATACATTTATACTTATTTGAAATGTTTTATTACGGGCCGGAATATGGATCATTGACGCTAGATGTCACCATGGTAGTTAGGCAAACTGCACTTGATATGCTCCCCCTGGTGTTCAAAAGTGGACATTACTTGGATCACTTTATTATATTTTTTTTCTTGCACAGTGCCCCTTTAATGTCGAAACTACAAGAATTTTTTTTTTTTTTTTTTTACAAAGTAAAGTCACTGTTTTCCAGATAATCAAGTCTAAGCCATAGAAAGTTTCCATTTTTTAAGATTAAACTTGAAATTTCAAAGTTTTAGAAAAATTCATCCGTGCCTGTTGAAGAACAATTTTTTACTTAATTTTTTTTTTTAACATTTGCATGAAAAACACAATAAATGTCAAACTTTATCATTTTGATTTTTATCTTGTGTTGGAACGCTGTCACCATGAATAAAATTATCATTTTAGTCTTAGAAAAGTTTAAGCTTAATTTTGAAAATTTGCAACTTTTTATATTTGATATTATTTTGAGAAAAATACAACTTTTTTCTTGTGTTTGTATGAATTTATTCTAGATAAAGTATTACTTGTTCTTTAAAACTACTTCCTATTACTTTGTCATTTAGTTTCTCAACAAGCGTACCAGGGGCCTGATTAAAACAGGTCGAGGGCCGCATCTGGCCCCGGGCCGCAGTTTGCCCAGGTCTGGGCTCTACTTAGATATGTAAATGTCTTCCTTTTCTCTTCACCTCCACAACAATTGAATAACAAGTATTTCACGATGTTAAAAAAATGTAATGTTAGAAATATTTTGTGTAGCCCCAAATAAAACTGGAGACTCTTTATGCACATTTGACTGACAAAAACAATAAAATAAAGTTGAATAGCAAGAAATTAATCCTTGTCTGGTCAAAACTACTCAAAATAGAGCTGCTTGATTATGATGAAAATAATAATCACGATTATTATTCAAACGATTATTTTCGCTTAGAGAGACTGCCGAGCATTATGGTCTTTAAATATAGAGTGAAGAGATAAAATTAAATATGAGACCGGTCTCACAGACATAAACTGGTGTAAATGTTTTCTACAATTGTGAAGAAACAACTTATTTCCAAAAGAAAAGACTTATAAGTGATGGTCAATAATCACAATTACTTGATTACACCATTTTTGTTGACGATTTTAGCAATAATCGTACTTGAAATTGAAATTCGATGAATTGCACAGCCCAAACTCAAAAAGATGAATCTTCTGAATTATAATCCTTTTAACAAAGAGTCTCTTTTCGACGTGCACAGCGGACCAGTTCCTCATGTTGGGAACCGCAGTGATGTAGATAATAGGTCATGTAAGGTAATGTTTATTAAGGACAATGTACAATTACATTAAGCACAAAGGCAGACATGCTTGTACCAGAAAATGTAACTTGTTTCAACATTTCAGATTTTTCTGTCATTTCTGTAATTTGTCTGCAAGTGTCTATCACAGGTTGAACAACTATCTAACTAAAACAAAGTTATTCATTGATTTTCTACCACTTGTTCCCGTTAGGGGCCACGAGTGACTGCAGCCTGTCCAGGTGACTTTGGCCTTAGGCGGGGAACATCCTGGACAACTCTTTGCATGCAACTGTTCATTCTCTCAAATTTACAGTGATGCCCAATACTCTATTGTGCGTGAGTAATACATTGCATTTTAGATAATATCCTGCATCTTGTTTTCAAGTTCTGTAATCCCAAAATTGAGTTCTGAATATATATAATTTATAGACAATATGATACAAAAAGAGACAAAAAAGATGCTTTTCAGGAGCATAAATGTATATATTTTTGCGCTTTTATGATGATTTAGCCACCTTCTCACATTTATCTGTCAAAACATTATATAATTAATAATAAACTTTATATAATTGTTGAAAAGTTTGAAAATATGCTGGGAAAAAAAGCAAGAAGTAGATCAGAGTTCTAAACTGACGACATCACACGGTAGGGAGATGAGAGCATTTTAAATGTTTTCACAATGAACATACTTTAACAACTACATAAACTTAACAAAATTAGCCTGTTGTTGTATTTTTATGTCTTAAAAAGTGAAAACCTGCACTAAGTAACTCCTCAGTGTGATGTCATCATTTATGAACAGGAAGTAAAATGTCTAAACTGGGATGAACTTTGTAAAATGTTATAATGATCTTATAGGTTTGTTTTAATGAAATAGTTCCACCTGTCATAACCGGATAAACTGGCCTTTGCTCATCATCTGGACTCAAATTCTGCAATGTGAACGAAACCTATTAACATGAACAAAGCAGGTTGAAGACACCTTTTAGCACATTTCAGTTGGATCGTCTGAATATAGAGGTTATGCAGGTGACGTCACAGCATTCTAAGTGCTGAGTGAGAGTTAATGGAGAGAAAGGACATTTTCTCTGGTAAGAGTTCAATAAACAGCTAAAACAGGAAAAATAAACTACAGTTTGATAACAAATTCAACCCACCACAAGTCTACTGAGCACTGGGTTTGTAACTGACATGTAAAAAGAGAAAATCAAGTCAACAGTTGTAGCAAAGCAGATAAACAACAAGACTTCAGCTTGTCACATTTATCAGACATTGAAATCACACACAGTTGAACTTATTAAAAAGATGTTTTTGAGTTTGTTGCAGTTAACTGTTGTTAGCAGACAAGCCTTTCCCACGACAACAAATTCTAATGCTAAGCATTTTTGGAATAAAATGATTCATTCATTCATTTTCTACCGCTTAATCCCGTTAGGGGTTTAGACAGACAAACATTCACTTTCTCATTCACTCACCAAGAGAAATTTACAGTGATGCCCGATGAACCTAAACATGCATGTTTTTGGAGGTGGGAGGAAACCGGAGTACCCGGAGAAAGCCCACGGTGACACGGGGAGAAGATGCAAACTCCACCCAGAGAGATCGTGAGATGTTGATATGGTCCGACCCGGGAGTCGAACCCACGACCTCCTTATTGGGAAGCCAGAGCTCTAACCACTTGGCTACCGTGCACCCCGGAATAAAATGATGTCAGTGCAAAACCTCTATTTTTAATTCTCCGAAAAAATATCCAGATATTCATTTTTGTCAATATCGCCCAGCCCTAAAGCACAGATGTAAACATTAATGTTTTTGGATTTGGGAAGAGGTGGGGTAACCGAAGAAAACCCACAATGACACAGAGAAAACATGTTGACTTGAGTCGAACTACAATCTCCTTGTTGGGAACCCAGAGCTCTAACCACGCTGCTACAAAACTATTTAATGATCTTAAAACAAAGTTAAGATCATTCTATTTAAGATTTTTTTTAGAATCATTTAACAAATTTCACCCCAGTTTTACCATTTATGGGATTAGAAAAGTACTTCCTGTTCATAAATGATGACATCACACTTGGCCGTCACCTAGCAACCATGTAATTATTGGACCAAGGCTCTTCTCATGTAACAGGCTTTGTTTCATTTGAGACAAAACACTCTTTTATGTTTACAGGGTCATCAAAGTGAAATTCTAGTGAGAAAATTTAAAATATGCAGTGAAACTTCGAAGGTGAATTGATTGGACTTATTCATTTATTTATTTTTCTTTACAATGACGGAAAGAGATTATTTTAATTCCATTCTGCGAAACACATTATGCCACACTTATATTTCCAGTGCTTCGTGTCCTCCAAACGCTACATAAAAATCTAAACTAGTCAAAACTATTTAATCAAAATACAATAAATAGATAAATTGGAAAAAGGTTTGCATAGCTGCTACATATCTCTAGATCAGACCTATTCAACCTATTCAACCAAAACGGCCCTTCAAAGATATGATCCGGCCCTCGTTTGTTTTCAAAATATTACAAAAACATATTTTCTTTTGTTTGTAGATTTAGTTCTGGGTAATTAGTCAAGAAATAATGGCAAACTTAATAAATGTACAGTGCATTTTTCTTGTTTCATTCATTCATTTTTCATATTTTTAGCCAAGCAATGCACTTACTCGTGTTGCTTTGGTAACTTTAGTTTGAAGACACTTAAAATATGCTTAAACAAAGACACATTTTGAGTAATTAGCCACTTACTATCCATCTTGATCTAATTTTTACCGAGTATGTTTAAGTCCCGATTTAATTCTGCGGTAGCACTTTAAAAGACCACCACGTTACCTACCAGTTAAGTACGTGTCACTTACTAGTATGTAACAGTGACACTTAATAGTACTTACTCTGGTACCTACAGTGGTACCTTTTAGTACACTTACCATTACTTTATTGATACTTATATTGGTACAAATTCCTACACTTAGCAGTACATATTGCAGCACTTACCAAGTTTATCAATGTTATGTATCAGTAACTGCTGGTACAAGTACCCCTCTAAGTACCACCTTAGGTACCACCATAAGTACCACTGTAAGTACCAGTAACTATCAGTGTTATGTACCAGTAACTGCTGGTACAAGTACCCTCCAAGTACCACTCCAGGTACCAGTGTAAGTACCACTGTAAGTACCAGAGTAAGTACTACCAAGTGTCACTGTTAGATACTGGTAAATGACACGGTAATTAACTGGTAGGTAACGTGGTGGTCTTTTAAAGTGCTACCAATTCTGCTTTAGATTTTGTTTAGTCCTGGCTTAAATCTGGTTTAAAACCTGTTTAGGTCCTCTGTCCCTTTCCAATCATGATTTCAGTTCTTTGTCATACAAATTAAATTCTCCAATTAAGCTTTAGTCAGTCAGGACTTTCTACATCAAATAGAAAGACTCACATTATGCTAAATTCTCCTTAAAAAGCCTTCCAAAAACATTCAACGCAATCAAATTGAACATCACAAAACATCACAATTCCCACCTTTGCCTGCCATAAACTTTTTTTTTTTCAGAAGTAAGTCATAAAACAATATCTACATTAACTATAACTTGCAAATGATGCAATAACGAAGCAGAAAGACGCAGGTGTTGGATACGCAGTCAATAAGGTTTGGTGCATATGCAGTTCAAGAAAAAAAACAAAAAACAAGATGATGTAGGTCTTAAACAGTTAATGCAAAGATTTTCCCTGTGTAAATTTGGTTATGTGGTTTAACGCCGATTTGGACATTTGGTAGAGCAATACAAACTATTGGTATCACTATAGAAATATATTTTAGTACATCGTCAAAAACTACAACCGGCCCAGAAGCCATGATCCTCTGGAAAATAAAGTTGAATAGCCCTGCTCTAGATGGTTTGACAGAAATATCTATAAATACCATGTTCATCATAAAGTAAACGGTATGTGGCCCCGGTTCTGAACTTCAAAGTTGGTCCTGCTGAGGTGGAGCAGGTGTCGAGGAGGCGTGGCGTCCTTAAAAGGTCAAACGTGGTTCAAACAGACACTAATGAGCTGACGGCAACTTTCATTAAACGTCTTAGGTCCGCAGCAGATGGAGGAGTGAACACGCAGGAGCAGAGCTGATTCTGAGGCTTGACTTTGGACCAAACGTTTACTAATTTAAGATTGTTTGGATTTGTTGGAGGTCCAAGAAAGTTTAAGGATGTGGTAAAAGACAATTAGTTTGACTCTGAGTTAGGGCAAGGCGATATGGCACCAAATCTATATCACAATTTTCATAGAGCCAGATCACAATGTTGATTTTATCACGATTCTCATGGACTGTCTATTTTCTTATTGCCTTTATTGTCTACTTTCTCAAAAAGTTCCTACTTCACTGTCTAAATCAAGAAGGCTGACCAGTGTTGCCAGAATTTCAGCAAGAAACAAGCAAAAAAAAAATCCCAAAACAAGCGACTTCAGCCCTTTAGTAAAAAGTTATTAAAATAACCATTTAATTAGAACATTATGTGTGTGTTACGGCTGCACGGTGGCAGAGCGGATAGCGCTCTGGCCTTACAGCAAGAAGGTCGCGGGTTCGATTCCCGCATGGGCCCGGGACCTTTCTGTGTGGAGTTTGCATGTTCCTCCCCGTGTCTGGGTGGTCGGAAGTTGAGGTGCCAGGTGTTAGGTGATTCGCCTCTGCTGAGTTGCCCCAGGGCAGCTTACTGTCACTGAGTGGGGAGGGGAGGGGTTCATCTCACTGTGAAGCGCTTTGTGACTCTGTGTCTGTGAAATGCGCTATACAAATAAAGATTACTTACTTACTTACTACTCTGCAAGACAAGCTTCGGACAATTTCTAACATTAATAATGACTTTTTGACACGTAAAAAAAAAAAAATCAATGTTTCATCATAAATAGATTTACATTTCTATATCAAACCTAAAAAGCAGCAACAACAACAACAACAACAACAAAACATAGTTTACAATTCACCTCTTTTATGAAGTGCAACCCAAAAACACAACTTTAAATAAAGACTTGGCAACTCTGAGAATAAGAGAAGTAGAGCGGAAAAATCAGTACATCTAAACGGGCAGATGCATAAACTAGAGAAATCGGAAATCACGATGCTGATTTCATAACAAAAGTAGATCGTCACGGAGATGAGCTCACAATTGACTGTGTGCACGGAATTTCAGTTGGCTTGTGTATGTTCAAAAATGCTAACTTCTGTACATACAACCACTTCCTGTTAGCACAAACACGTCTCTTTTTAAACACACAAGTGTCTCTGGTGAAATATTCCTCTAATATGTAAAGTCTTTAACATGTTTTCTGTAACATTCACCGCAACTGTCTGATCTAAAGAGGATTTATTAGTTTTAAATTGATGTAGTGAAAACCTCATTGAAAAGCATTGTACAGGAAGTGGTTGTGTGTACACAGGATGTAGTATTTTAAACCAAAACAAGACAAATGCACTGAGTCAATTCAGTTTTTATCACAATATAATAAGTCATACTTTGAGTGAGAGAAGAGGTGCAGAGGATCTCAAAGGGTACTTTATATGAGTTGATAAACTAAGTTTTGATGATCACCATTATAGCTGGGAATAAACAATGGTATCTAAAAGTTCTCTAATAGCAACAAGCCTGAAATGTGCCTTGTTATGTCATTACCAGTGATGCACTGATCTGATACTGGAATGAAATCTTGCTGCATCAAGTATCGGCTTCCTTCATTTGCTCTGGAAAAGATGGTACATTCCACTTGTGAAGTGGTATTTTCCAGCAGGTTGTGTTCAAACAGTTTTGTGTTTATAACAAAAGAAAACTTGTTTTAACTCCAGTTCAAGCAAGTAAATTATTCATTTCCAATTAAAATTGCTCTGGGTAATAAATAAAAATGTTCCCTCTTACTAAATTACAGTTAGTGGAAACAGTGATACCGTTCAACTTTGTCATGTAGTTTTCAGATAATAAAATGACTTGCCAACAAGTTTTTTTCAGGTTGAAATGATCTAAAGGATTCTAATGCAGTGTGTGGAGTAAATGCCACAAAGCATTTACTGCATTACCACTTAGTGACATCACTATGTGGAACAGCAGGTTTTCAGATTGACAAAAGAATCCCTTGCAACTCTAGATATGCTTGGATGAGGAAACGACTATTAACATGGAAAAAAGCACAACATCCTCTATCTCTTATTGAGAGTTTATAAGTTGAATAATATTATAGGCTAATGTAACTTTTACTTAAAGTTGGGATGACTAACTTTTTATTGTAAATTTGTAAACTTTGGGTTTTCCATTAAGTAAATGATAAATGCAGCAAAATAAGACCACTGTGTACTGTCTGTACTGAATAATAAATAAGTTTAGTACTCATGAGGAGCCAAAACCAGCTCTCTGATTGGCTGTGCTTGGATGGTCCTCTCCAGTTTAATGTTCTCGTTTGTGAAAATAGTTTTTTAAGGCATAATTTCAAACAAAAAGGAATGCACCTTGTGTTGAAGGATTTAGAAGAGAAAGTTGTCAGATTTAAAAACCTAAATGGTCCTTGCATTGTGAAAATCACCTACTCCAACTCCACGTTTAAGGAACTACAGGTTAGGCCACTATCCCCTCCACCTTTGACCTTCTAGACCTTTTCTCCTCCGCCTCTGACCTGAGAGTGACTTTATAATAGCATCAGCGGTCTGAGGGTCATACACTGAAAGTTGTGCTACAGGTGGTCTATCCCCCTCGCGCCCTTTGACCGCCTTTAAGCGCCTTATTTACGGCGGCACGCGCACACTCACCTCTGAGTACACAAACAGCGGCAGCACGAGCACCGCGAGCATCAGGTCCGCCACCGCGAGGCTCACGATGAAGTAGTTGGTGGTGGTCTTGAGCGCGCGCTCCGTCAGCACGCTCACACACACGAGCACGTTCCCGCAGATGATCAAGATGATGAGCAGAACCCCGAACACGAGCGCGGCCACGTTACGCCCGCTCACCGCGCGCGTCAGGTCCGCGTCCGCGCCCTCTGCCCAGGTCCCGTTAACCACCATCTCCACCGCAGCTCCTCCGCCTCGTCACGGCTCATCAGGTCCGCTCCCAGCCCGATCCCGGTGCCGCCATGGCGTCGCTCCAGTCCCGGGACTCAGCTCTGTGCGCGCTTAGGCTGTGCGTAAAAGTCAAACCGAACCAGGCGCACGTTCCAAACTCAAACAGACATTGCAAAACAGAAAGATCCTTCACAAAACAACGCTAAACTTCCCAAAATGTGCAAAAACATTGTCTGTTGGTGCAATAACCTCGTCCAAGTTCTGCCCAGCCGCGTTAAAGGGCACCGCAGCCAAATTAACCGATTAAAGCCGCTTATGAGCTGCGCGCTACGGTGTCCTTCGAGATCCAGCGCGAGCGGCGTGTGTCCATCTGTCCGCGTGTCTGTTGCAGTCCACAGCACGAGCCGCGGGAGAGAGAGAAGGCACGAGGCTCCGTCCTGAGTGAAAGCACGAGGACGTTAGACAAGGTTTCTCCCGCTAAAGTTACTTCAAATCATGCCATCTTTGCATTAAACTATTAGAATGATAATTGTATTGTTTTGTGGCTCACGAAAAGATTTGTAAACGTTCAATTTTCATTAATCTTTGAAAAATAGGTCTACTGTTTACAATAATTAGCAGTGGCAGCAAAGTAAGTGCGTATTTGATGTGAAAGTAGAAAAATAATGCCACCTACTTAGCAAAACCTCTTAAAAACTAAGTCTGTTTACAAAAGCCTCAAAAAAGCTGATTAAAATTAACTTTGTCTTGTGACGGCAAAAACAAGGAGCTTACAAGAAGATGTAATAATCTTAAAACCAGATAATCCCATTGTTCTCGTTTTGACTTTGTTTGGTGTGTTATTCCTTATGCATATTTATTTACAGTAGCTTGCATGGGTGTCGGACTGGGGGGTAAATGGTACAGGTCTCCCCAGGGCCCAGGGCAAGAAAGGGCCTCAAAAGCAAGTTATTTTTGCTTGTGAGATAAATATTGTTCCTCTAAATACAATTATAAACGGAGCAAATTGACTTTGGCGAAAGAAAATGGCTGAATAAAGACGATTATTAACTGACCTTTTGTGTTAAATCTGGTCAATATTTCACTACGTCTCAACCCAGCAACATTTTGGATTTGTCAAAATGTCACAAGAATTTTCTGAGTAAATTTTTGCCATAATTTCGAGTTTATAGCTTAAAACAATTACTTAAAATGTAAAAGAGTGCATTTAAAACACATTCCATTTTATCCTTGTCTTTATGCAAATGAACCAACGCAATAGTTTTGACGCACACAAAAACACACACAGAAACGTCATGTTTTCTAGTCGGTTATAGTGATAGAAATGTTGAAAAGTACTGATTTACTGAAGCCTATATCAGTATGCTGTATATGACTATTCTAGAAGACAATAAAACCCTAATGAATAGAAAAATAATGAGAGTGGACTCAGTATTTAAAACACAAGATTATCTTTTAGGGGCCCATCAACAGAATTTGTACCTGGGGCGCAGAATTTGGTGCTACGTCCCTGGTAGCTTGTTGCAAATTATGAAAAAAAATAACATTAAAAGTTAAAAATTAGAACTAAAACGTGTGATGATAACCCAACTTTATGTCTTTCTGTTTATATTTGAAAGTACGCAGGTGTCGTAGAAAAACACCAAAATGCAAAAACAATTTACACAAATGATGTTTCCTGGGAAAAAGTGTTACAAGATCAATTGTCAAATTATAACTATTGTGTAATTAAAGTGGATTTTGTTCCATATTTACACTGCACTTGCTAGGTAACAGTTGTGGAATTACCTCTACATATGTAATATTTATCCTACTAAAAATATACAGACAGAAAATAGGCTTGTTCGACTCAAGCAAAGTCTGTTCAAATCTGATTCAATTCAATGTTTTTCTCTTTTTTACTGCGCTGGTATTAGAAATTTCACTTAAAAACTCGAAAAATCTCATCAATAGTTGATCAGCAATTGATTGGATTTGTGCGGGCTCGAACAAGTCTAACTGCCAAATTGGATGAAAACAAGTAAAATATTTAGTAAAACCTAAATATAATGATGTTCACTGTTTAAAGGTGCAGTATTTTCACACTGCAAACGTGTTTTAGGTTTTAAATCAGGCTACTTCCTCTTAAATACTTTGACTCATGGCTTATAAAGATATGTATTCATTTTTGGTTGCAATTACAGTGCATAGAGGTCTTTTTACAAACAACAAAGTGAAAGTGGAGATGACCACCCAAGTTCAGCCAATCAGAGCGCTGCATTCGGCTCCAGATGAGAACTGAAACTCTGCAGTCCTCAGTGGTCTCATTTTTTCACAAAGTGCTGCATTTATCATAAACTTTTTAGTGGAAAATACAAAGTTTACTAAATTAGAACTAAAAACGTGTGATGATAACCCACCTTTATGTCTTTCTGTTTATATTTGAAATAGCTAATTTCTGTACCTTTGATTATTTCCTGTTAGCGTTAGCACAGTTTTCTCCTGCATTTGTAAAGTGTTTAATATGTTTTCAGAGACATTCATTACAACACTGGTCACTGTCTGATCTTCTGAGTGTTTATTTATTTTAGACTTATAGTGAAAATCTAACTGAAATGAACTGAACAGGAAATTCTCATAAATACAGTCAACTTCAATGTATAAACAAGCCAACTGACGTTCCCTGCACAGTCTGTTATGGTGTGATGTCATCCCTTTTTTTAAAGCAATGTAAGTAAATCTTAAAGGTGCATTGTGTAACCCTTTGGCCAAATATGGACTTGAATAAAACCATGTTTTTTTCCATTTACATTTTTTTTGTTTTGAGGTAAATAAATAATAAAAATCTGTCTTTACTTTGAGTGAGCTTGTATGAACACAAAATGGACTGTTATTTGACCTGGAGTTTGTTTCTATAAAAAAGATAGTTCTGTAGCTGTATTTTTCACATTATGGTATAGAATGTACTCATTCAGAATGTCCTAAAGTCTGGTTTTATCCTTTACATTTTGTAGTTGACTTTTCACCTACAGAAAGTTACACAGTGCAACTTTAAAGTTGGGGTAGATAACTTTTTTAGTTGTAAATTAGTAAACTGTAGGATGTTTTCCACCAAAAAGTATGATTAATGCAGCACTTTGCGAAAAAATAAGACCACTAACTGTGTACTGTCTGTAATGAATTCTAATAAACTTTAGGAGTCGAATGCATCTCTCTGATTGGCTGTGTAAAAAAAACATTTATTGACCATAATTGCAACCAAGATACATGTTGATATTAACCATGTGGCGAAGGATTTCTGAGAGAAAATTGTCAGATTTTAAGCCCAAATTTTGTTTGCAGTGTGAAAATCAACTACCCCATCTTTAAACATAATTATGTTCAATAGATTTTACTGAAGTCTTAACTTGTCAGATGCAGTAACAGTGCTTTGCTCAAGTAAAATTCTCCACACTTTATTTTCTTCAAACAATTATATTTAAGCTACCACTTGATTAAAGTCAGATTGTCTATGTTTAACTCACTATTAATTTACTTTCATGTGCAACACACCCACAAATGTTTTTAGTTGTTGTTAAACTTTTTGTAGGCCTACTTCTACTTGACATTCAGCAATATATTTACTTTTTTAATGATTTGTTCTAGGCCTATTTATCTTGGGTCTATGAATATTTACAAAGTGACTGACCAATATTTTTTGATCTTTTAGAATTCATTTGTTGAACTACGGCAAATGGCAAATTTGAAAATATTATCTGACGTAATAAAATACTTCAGTCTAACTAAATCATGTTTTTGATTTGTTGCTGAGAAACTTTGCGAAGACACGTAATCCTTGATGAACAGCGCCCTCTGCAGACGCTCCAACAGCGTGTGTTTATTTGTTTCAAAACAGACGCACTTTGACAGTATAACTTGTTTGTTTTTACTTGTTTAGTGTAAGAATATACACATCGTAAATAAAAGAGAATTATAAAGAATGATCCATCTTCATATTGTGTTAGAGAGTGAAATGATGACTAAAGTGAAATGATGCAGATGTCCACACTGAGATTTCCTATTTAGCCTACAATGTGGGCTATTTGTTTTGCACAGAAGAAAGGACATGCTTGCACATGTGTTTTTTTCTTTGTAATTATTATAAATGCATGGCCCTACTAAATTAGTAAAGTCCAATTAACACATTTCATCCTATTTTAGTTGTTTTTTTTAGGATTAAAATCATATCTAAGAAGTCGCCTAGCAACCATGTTATTCACAACTCCTCCCTAACAGACTTGGATTGTTGTTGTTGGCCATACCTTCTTGTCAAAGCCTGATCCTGTCAGATATGAGGAGCTCTGTCACATGAGAGAAACTCTGAGTAGAGCCGCTGCTCCTCCAGGTTGAGAGAAGCCAGCTGAGGTGACTTGGGCATCTGTTCTTCTGTCTCCTGGACGCCTCCCTGGTGAGGTGTTCCGGACATGTCCCATTGGGAGGAGACTCCGAGGAAGACTCAGGACACGCTGAAGGGATTATGACTATATCGACTGTCCTGGGAACGCCTCGAGATTCCCCTGGAAGAGCTGGAGGAGGTGTGTGTGGAAAGGGAAGGCTGGGCCTCCCTGCTCAGAATGCTGCCTCCGCAATCCGACAAAAGAATAAAGCAGAAGAAAATGGATGGAATGGATGTTCTTGATTCATGTAGCCTAAAGCTATAATTTGAATTTACATTTTTAAAATAAATGTAATATTTAAAATTTTGAAAATCTGTTATAAGCACTTAAAAAAAAACAACAACAGCAGCTCAACTAACTCTTTAAATACAAGCAAATATTTTAGCTACAAGTATAAAAATAACCTTTTTCTTGGCCTTAATGTCTTACAAAACTTGGGCATTTATTGAATAGTATTTAAGGAACCAAATATATATTTATTTATTTATTTTTATTTTTATTAGTTTGCAACTGTCAGTTCAGAGAACTGTAAACAATACACACAAGAAAATGTAGAAAATATTACAGTGGTATTCAAAAGGAGAAGGTAGAAGTTCATCAAACCTGCCTTAGATTTGCATCATTTAAGAAAACACACAAAAGAAGAAGAAATAGAGGATTTTACCCAACAAAGATAATGTAACAGATTTCCTCAAGCATCATGAGAGAACATTAAAATAAGTGTTTCTGCTACGATACGATACAACAGAAAGTGTGACATTTTACTGTGAATCATTAGCTTATACTACCCTTTTTATTTGGTATATAGCGATATGGCTTTACTCACACTGGCTTCTCAAGGTTGTGAAGAATTAAGGTGCTATAAATGCATTATTTAGTGAGCAAATATATAGACTGCTGTAAAAAGTTTTAAAATAAATCTTTCTGCTGGTTTTAAGAAGAAACGTCTTGCTACTAAAATATTGCTAAAAAGCAGCTTGAAAGAGAGCGTAAAACGTATTTATTGTTGATATAAGAGGTTTTTTTGTGAAATAATTAAGGCTGCAACAAGTTAACTAGTAATTATCAACTAGTTTTGTAATAGAATAATTGTTTAGTTAATGTACAGACTTCAAAACCTGTCCAAGCTCAGAGAAGAGGTTTTAGGAAGCAGACAAAAGTCACAAATGTCTTTTTAATGTGAAAAAGTTGCTTTATACCAACAGTTATATCTAGGCAAGTTAAAATGTAAAGATTAAAAACATATTATCATGAGTAAAGCAGATTTCATGTGTTAACCCCTCGAGGAACCAAGGAAACACGTGCGATACTTACAATTTTTTTTTTCATCCTTTTAATAAAAATAAACTAATAAGTTCTGGATATTAAGAAGAAAAATTAGATTTAAATATTTTAGTTAGAGTCAAATCAATCCTTCTGGCGTGACTCTGTTAGTTCAAACAAAAACAAAAAATTAATGGGACTTTTTAATGGGCTCCACTAAATTTGTTTTTAAACGTTAGTCCTCATAAATAATTTTGAGCTAAATTACCTTCAGCTTTTACAGAGGAATTGTCAAAACCACAAATTACTCAAACTAGTGTTATTCTGGCTCTAGTGCTAACTTTACTGTTACTTATATTTACCAAAGAAAATTTAGCCAGAAATCATTTTCCAATTTTCTTTTATGCAGGTATTATTTTCTTTAATAATTAGAGTCAATTGACCAGTGGATCCCAAAGTGGGGGTAAGGATCACTGAATGATTTTGTAACTTAACTTATTACTTGAAATGTGTAACTTAATATTATTATTGTGGAGGTCGCGAGTTTGTTGCACGATTATTTTGGGGGTTCCAGGTTGAAAAGCTTGGGAACCCTGAATTAGACAACAGAGGCCAAAACTACAGATGGAAATTAGCTTTAAACTAGAATCTGATACAAGAATCTCTGCCTTTGTGCATAAAGTAAATGTACATTGTCCTTAATAAACATTACCTTTAAAACTACAAGGTTAAAGTTTTGCAAAGACTCCAGACATTTAGAAGATGGATAAAATAACTTGCAAAAAAAACACGCGCTGTGTCGAAACGCGTAGGTTGTCCATGTAAATAAAGGACTTTTATTTTTCTAGATTCAGAGTGCTGCGCATTCTTTTTGACAAATTAGATAAAACACTTTTTTTTTACACTGCAAGTCATTTCATCTCTCTTCTATATTGCTTGGCCTTATCCGAAGAACACCTGATTGTTTGCAGATCCTGGAAAGCGCTCACTATTTGTCTTAGACTCCAGAATTGTGCTTAAAAGGTTTAGAAAGTAATTAGTAGTAATCTCTATTTGTATTGCACATTTCACAGATACAGAGTCACAAATCGCTTCACAGTGAGATGAACCCCTCCCCTTCCCACTCAGTGAGAGTAAACTGCCCTGGGGCCTCAACCTATCACCAAGGGATAGTCGGAGGTCCACTATCACTCCACCTAACATGATGGTTAGTGGTTTGGTTGGTGGGGAAACCGGAGTGCCCGGAGGAAACCACCCAGACACGGAGAGGAACATGCAAACTCCACATAGAAGGTCCCGGGCCGTGCAGGAATCGAACCCGCATGGCTTGCTGTGAGGCCAGAGCGCTATCCGCTCTGCCACCGTTCCGCCGTTTAGAAAGAGGTTTAGTTTGCATTTTAGATGATCTAAGTCAAGCGTGTGAGTGAAAAAGGCTGGTGCTTTAAGAGCTTTTAAGTAGAATTTACTATAATCATCAATAATCTTTGTATTTAAAATAAGAAAACACGTCCAGTAAACTAACTCTTTTAATTTAAGTACGAAAAGAAATTGTACATCACCTGAATCAAGAGAGAATATCTTAATCCACTGGCAGTTAATTTTATCTTTTAGAAAATCTGCTTCAATCAAGGTAATATGTACTGAACTCTAACATTTTTAACTTGCCTAAACAATTGCTTTGCTGTATTGGTCAAATGTCGTAAAAACCTCACATTGATCAGCCTTTTGTAACATAAATAATTAATCAAAAGACATAACCAACAAATTATTGTTAGTTGCAGCCTTGAAAATAGTACAATCCAAAAAACGCAAGATGACAGCACCCAGAAAATGAGAAACTAATAGATATGTGTAAAAACCCTCAGATATCACCAACACTTGACCTGATTTATTGCTTTTTTTTTCTAACCATGTGACCTGTGACGTCACTCCTCCGGCGCTCCGAGCAGGAAGTGAGGCCGCAGCACTGACATGATGAGTTTCCGTGGCGACCCTCCCAGACAGTAGGCCTCGTCCACGTTCAGGCCGGCGGTCCGCAGAGATCGGAGCGCGCTGCAGCAGCCGTCGATGCCTCCGTGAGACGAGAGCAGGACCAGGGTGAGGGGACTGTCCTCCACGCCAAACTTCTGACGGATTTTACCGAGATGAGACCAAAAAACCTGCCAAGTTTAGACATAAATAAATATATTAAACTAGTGTATGAAATTATAATAAATCATCTGTGCCATTTTGTGTGGGGGAAACATCTCAATTACACACACAAAAATAATAAATTAATCCTGTTCACAATCCAATTCCAGTTATGTTTGTTAGAAAGAGAAATGTCCACTTAAAAGTCGAGATTCGTATTCCTTACAACAGGGGTGCCAAAGTGGGGGGGGCCAAATCGGTCCGCCAATGGTCAATTTGCCGCGAAGGGTTATGTAGGTTTGTTAGAACTAACAGTTGATTCAATTTGTGCTGAAAAGACTGTCAAATGACAAAATTCATGTGCAATCTCTAAACATGCTAGTAAAGATATTTTAATCTTCATCTTTCTCAAAATGTTTTTTTTAAATGCTGAACGAATTATGTTTGGCCTTGCACTCGTCAATGCAATACATTTTGCCGGAAGAAAAAACTGCAAAGCTCGAGGAAAAAAGTTGGCACCCCTGCCTTAAAGTGTTCCCTAAGTTATAAAGAAAATAAAGATATTAATGATATCACAGCTGGTCCTAGCGAAAAAATAAAACCTTGATTTGATTGGAACACGATTTCAATCAAAGTCATCGGTGACAGCTACTCCTTAAAGCTCATATGCAGATAATACATTTTTTTAAATTTTGACTTAGTTTGGTGTGATAGTCTTTGTGGTAAATAGTTATCACAGCTTTTACAGAAGTTAAGATGCCACTTATGAAGAAATTGACAACTAAAAGCAGAAAATTACAAGAAGTATGTTAAGTCTTATAACAGAATCCCGTCACACGTGTTGACAAAAAGTACCAAAATGCAAAGACAATTTACACACAACTGAGACAGTTTCCTGGAGTTTAAACAATCATTTAACACAATTAAAGTGTTATAAGTTATAATAACTTGTCACATTGTCACTCCTGTGTTATTTATGTTGGGTTTTGGTCCAGATTTACAATCTGGTTGCTAGGTAACATGTGTCATATTTACTGGACAAAAGACGATAATGAACTTCACCAAAACAACCAAGTTTATACCTGGGTAAAAACAAGCTAAATGTTCAGTGAAAACTTAATCATAATCTTGTTTACTTTGTTTTACTAAAAATGTAATCTAACCTGTCAAACACTTTAATACAAGCGCATGAAATATTAACATGCCTAGCATTTACAAAGCATTTTTTATTTTGTCTATCTGAAGGTCAAACTTACATGGCCAATGCTCTCTGCTCAGTCAAACTTGTCTCATAGATAAAGCTCACATGCTGCGGCGCTATACAGGGATTATTTGTTTATCAACATAGGATATGCGTGCAACAGGTTAGCAGAAAGAGGCTGATTAACACAAGATGTAGCAGAAACACTTGCCAGTGCTGTTGACAACTAACGACAAGAGTTTATCATTGTGCGAAAACAAAAGTTATAATTCTAAATTCTAAATCAATATTTGTGAATGAAATTCGACCCTATACGACTCTTACACGTTACATTCAGGTGAGTAAAAAAACACAGAGAAAAACACTGTCTCAAGCTTCTGGAGACAGGTGTCAGTCAGACCGGTTCATAACTGATCCAAACAGCTAGTTCTCGTTCCGTTTTGTTGTTTTTATCAAAGAAGTTTTCCCAGGCCACTAGACAGACAATGTATTTTTCTGCAGAAAGTGACGTCAACTGATAATTCCTCTATTAAGTTGTGTTTTGATATTTGTCTTGTAGATGAACCTGCTAACTATTACTTTTTTTATTTATTTTAAAGGACAAAAGAACTCGCACATTCAACAAGTCTGATCTCTGGTTTGTACCTGTTTGGCCTGACGACTTCCTGACATCGATTCAGCGCCGGGATCCGAGATTGCGTCTCCACAGAACATGATTCTGAGCTTCTCTGACGGTCCGCAGGCCGACTCAGGGTCCAACACAGCCGACAGGACTCCTACCACAAACAACAAACATCATGGAGACAAACTCATCTTATTATTTAATTTTGACAGCTATTAAAATGTCATGTTAACAGTAATATCGGATGCACAACTGTGGGTTTTGGCAAGGAAGAAAAATTATGTAAAAAAGAGTTAAACAATCAATCACCCTACAGTTCTTGTTGTCAAACCAGTCACACTGCTCTTCTCCACTTTCACTCCCTCCTTTCACCCATTCCTTTACAACACTGACCTGTTCACAAGTCTGATTGAAATGTGATTGTGGGGGTTGTTTTTAGAGGATTTGTCAGATCATATGATTGTAGAAACACTGCCTGTCTCTGCTGCTGCTTTTAAAATGTAGAAAACAGCCAACTTCTTCGTGCAAATGTTTTCTTTTCGTTAGGTTCAACGTAAGTCAGTGTAACCAGCTCCGACCTTCAATGAAAAGCCACTGTCCTGTGGTCTTTATAAATTGAGATTACTACACTAGCATTTTCGTTGTTACTTTATCCCTAAAATAACGGCACAAGTGAAGACTATGGATGTCAAGATTATTAGGTTAATCAATGATCGTGATTATTCCCAAAACAATATAATCGTAAGAACAACAATTGTGACATTTTAGAAACTAAATTATTCCTTTTAGATCAGTGATTCTTAACCATAGGCGGGCCAAGTTGGCGCGAGACCTCTTGAGGCACAAAATCAGTAAGTACAATACATTAATATGAGAATGGCCCTGGTTATTTCTACATGACTATTCGGCCGAGTCAAAAGTTAAAACCCTGTTTAGATAACTCTTCTGAACCTAGTGATGGATAAAAAAAATTGAACTTAGAAAAAAGACGATATATTATTGCTGCAGATGTGTTTTATTTTCAGGTAAATGCATTTTCTTGCTCTATTAAGTAAATTTGTGATTTTCTGAGCCTTGTTATGGATGAATACTGCAAATATCTGGTGGTCAAATAACAAATATTGATACTGGCAAAAAAACAAACAAAAAAACAACAACACACACATCCATGTTGGGATCTGTTATGGGGACATTACATTGACTTACATTCATTTCATGGACCCTTACTCTAACCTTAACTCAGTGACTACTTACCTAAACTTAAACCAACCCCCACCCTAATCCTAACCTTAACCTTATTTGAATTTAAAACCATGTTGCTGATCTCATAATGAAGCATTTACATCATGGGGACCTGCTTTTTGTCCCCATAAGAAAGGCAGGTCCCCAGAAAGTGAGTGTCGATAAAATTTTTCGGTCCTCACAAAGTGATGAATACACGCTCACCCACACAATTAAATACATACCCATGTCTAAATGTGGCCATTTTACAAACAAAATCAGCCTTTCAAAATTGTATTAAACTTTTTATTAAACAAATGCAGCAGAATGTTTTGTCACATTAAGATTGTTTCATTCAGAAAGTTTAATAATTTAATAAAAGTAGCATGTTAGACAATGAGAACGATTATTGTTTGGTCATGATAGTAATGAGAATAATTGCTAAATCGTGATATTTTGTATCGCAATAATCGCAAAACTAAAATGTGATCATGTAACAAGACTAGACGACTCACTGCACCAGCAAGGACGTTTTCATTCAGTGTGCTCAATCATGTAACCTGCCTTTTTCTCCACAAACTGTATTGAATTATGTATGTCTGTTATGTCTCTGTACCTTCTGCGACATGATGTGACTGTAAAACTGGCCTATGCTCTTTTTGACACATCCGAAAATCCAGAAAGTTATGCAGTTGTGACATAACAAGATACTAATTAGACAACATGAATATTGCACAGACTTTGGGCCTGATTTATCAAGCCAGGTGCTAAATTGTGGGTGCAAAAATAAAAGAAATCATGTGTTATTTATGAGCATTTTACACAAACTTTAATATTGGAAGATGCTCATACAACATATTAAACAAAACAGATATAAACCAGCTCAAATTCTGCACAGTTGGATGTGTATATTGTTACATTTATGTATAAAACACGTCTGACCTTTGTTTGCAGCTTGTGTGGCCTCGTCTGAGTTCGTCGTCAGAAAAAGATGAACTTTATTTTCCAGTAAACTGTCGGTGAAGTCGTCCTCACAGGAAAAACTGAACTTGTGAATTTGCAAACCTGAAACGAGAAACGAGAACAGAAACTCAGGAAGAAAAAAAGCCATTGTATGTAGTCACTAGAAAATGTACTCAGGTTATAGTACTACTGCAAGTGTGTTCAAGTAGTAACACAACATAAACAAAAACTATTTAGTAACGAAGTTTTTCAACCAAATTTTACAAAATTACTTTTTGTTTCATCAGCTTTTGATTTGAAATACGGAAGCTCAGTACTGCCAACCTCTACTTAGTGTAATTTCTGCCTTATTGAGCACACCTGAATATAAGCCGCACCCACTAGATTTAAGTAAGAAAAATGATCAAGTACATATATAGGCCGCACTTGTTAATAGTAAGTCTATGAGAATCTATAATTTTGCTGCATTGCCTTATAAGCCGCAGTGTTCAAAGCTTGAGAAAAAAGTAGTGGCTTATAATCCAGAAATTACGGTAATTTTTTTTCCCAGCTGTATCACGAAATTTTGTGATAACTATCACATAATTACGTGATACCAAAAAAAATTTTTGTAACCGTTCAAACTAAGACTGTGAAGACTTTGACAGATCTTGTTGTGAGCGGAGACGGTGGTGTAGTGACAGTGATTTAAAGCAGATACCCTGGGCTCTGGTCCTGGTCTGGACTTGGTCTCTTTGCTGCTGCTGAGCTCTGTTTGTGCAGATCAGAACCACCTCCAGCTGAACAGGCTCCGAGTCAGAAGACTTCAGCTGCTGCAGACGCTCGTTCACTTTCTGCACCGCCTAAAGACGACAAAGAATTACTGTTGATAAGGAAGAAAGATGAGGCTGCTTTACGGGGGTTTAACTTGTCAGCTGCTTGTAAGTCCAAGCTTAAAGGTAGAGTATTTGATTTTCACAATGCAAACACGAATTAGGTTTATAAATCTTTTGACACATGGTTAATATCGACATGTATTCATTTTTGGTTGCACTTATGGAAAATAAACATCTTTTTACAAACAACAAAATGAAACAGGAGAGGATCACCCAAGCACAGCCAATCAGAGTGCCTGATTAGAACTAAATCAGAGCGCCTGATTAGAACTAAAACTCTTTATTAGGACTGCAACAAAAAAATATGGTAATTGATTAGTTGGGCGATTATTCTTTCGGTTAGTTGTTTAGAATTCAAAAGTGACTTGAATACAAGTATTTTGGCCAATTTTGACGCCACTTAAAAATGCCACTTAAGGGTTACCCCAGATGTAGATTTTGGTTCAAAAGTATCGAAATTTAGATAATAACTGAATCCTCATTTAAACAAGCATTGATACTTAAAGAAAAATAACATTAGCTGGACAAAGTTTGACATTTTTGGAACTTCATCAAACTAGTTTAAAACCAAAATGTTTAAAAAAGTATTTGTATTTTGTGCTGAAAATGCCAGCCTATTGTACAGAAAGTTAATATGAAAAGAGCGTTTTTAATTATTGTGGTACCATATTTAGTATCAAGAATCAAGTCTATTCCTTTATTTTGAAATTTAATATAACATTTGATGCGCATTAGGCAAACAAGTTTTTACATCAAAAACACACATTTCTGTTCCATCTGAGGCGCCTGTGATGTTTGGAATTTATATAAGACAAGTTAACGATAATTCGATTACTAAATTTGTTGAGGATAATTTGAATAATTGATTGGTTGCGATTAATTCTTGTTGCAGCGCTATTCTTTGTTATTCAGTTCAGACAGTCCTCAGAGGTCTATTTTTCACAAAGTGCTGCATTTATCGTATACTTTTTAGTGGAATCAAACATAAAGTTTACTAATTTACAACTGAAAAAGTTAGTTGCTCTAACTTTAAATTACCAATTGGTTCATGTGAATAATTTATTGATTATAGAGTAGATATTTAGATTGAGATTTAGATTGCTAAATAGTAATACTAAATATAAAGTTACTTAAAACGTTTCTGACACTGAAGATGATGGTAAATTTACAAGTGGTAATCCCAGCAGTTTATCTGATTGTTCCATGGCTGTTCTGTTTACTTTGTTATGATGTATTCCAATAGACGTTTTGCAAACTGGTTGCAAAAATGGCAGATTTCCCATTGTTTCCATGGCATTCTATTCCAACTTCTAGAGCAGGGTGGGCATTATTTATTCACGTGGCCATATTCAAACCCAGAAAAGTGGTGAAGGGCCGGACGTTTTTTGATCTATTTGTGATCATTTATTGTGGTATATAATAGTCAAACAAGCAAAGACACCTGCTCCATAGCCAAGTCAATCAAATAAAATAAATATAAATAGTAACACTCATTGTAAAAAATGTGCAGTGGGCCACAATGAAACAGTCCGAAAGCTGCGTCTGGCCCCCCAGGTCTGCTCTAGAGCAGTGTTTCCCAACCAGGGGTACGTGGACCCCAGGGGGTACGCGACCACTTGTCAGGGGGTCTTGGGATGATTGCAAATTTAAAAGAAAGTAGAATTGCAAGTACTGTAATGCGAAAAATTTATTTGCAGCATATTTTACATGTTAAGAGGCAGCTGTTTGACATGAAATACATATAATAATGAAATGCAAGGGTTATACATAAAAAATACAAAAGGGGGGTACTCCGTGTGTGAGATCATGATTAGGGGTACTCAAGACGAAAAAGGTTGGGAACCACTGCTGAGCATAAATACTGATCAATTATTAAAAGTAAGTCCATGTTGTTTTATGTGCTTATATCACAGGCTTACAAACATTTCACAAATAATCAGCCTGTTTGCCGTCAGTTTGTTGACCAAATGACCTGTTACTTTAGTTTTAGGTGAAGCTAGTCCCTCCTAACAAAAGTTCATTTGTTTATTTAGGCCAGTTAGCCTGGCATTCTCACTGACTGTGATGTAGCGTTGTTTCTTTATTGATTTATTTAAGTAGGTCAACTGAAAAATAACTACAATACAAGTACTTAAGACCAAATACCGTACTGAATATTGAGGAATCATCAGTGACAAAACAGACACAAGTTTGATGAAGTTCATGGAGAAACTTTTTGTCAGTAGTCTGCTCTTGACACATATTTAATTTGTTCTAATTAATTGTTACTTTGAATTTCTATTGATCTGTTTGTATATTGTGTTTTTTTAACTATTTTATTGTGCATGCTTGTGTTATAAATGGCTAAACAATAAAGTTGACATTGACACTGTGTTCCTCTGAAATATCTAATGTTATGTTCAACAGAGAAGCTTATTAAAACATGCAAAAGGCACAAGGCCACAGACTGAGGGTCAACAACAAGAATATTAATTTAAACGATCTTTTAACTTTATTTTTAGTCTGTTGCTCTTGACCCCGTGTTGACCTCTGACCTGCAGAAGTGGGAAGGCCACGCCGTGAACATCTTCGTCTTCGGCTCCAAACACAGCGCCGTGTGAGACTGCGATCACCAGAGCATTTTCAGAACCGACCTGAAGAAAATGAACAGGAAATGTGATTATCTTTAACAAACAACAGATATGAGGTGAGACCGGGACAGATTCTAGTAAACGCCGCGCAGACAGTTACTGAGAAAAGTGAGTGCAATTTAATTCATTTTACATAACTTGCTTAACACCAGAGATTGATAAAAAACATCACATACGCTAAAACATTCTGCTCATAGCATGGATGAAGTCACCACATCTGATTGTTTTAATTACTAACTGTTTTATGTATTGTACCTTTGTTAAACTGCCTTTGTCTGTAAAGCGTCTTTGATTGTCTAGAAAAGCGCTATATAAATAAAATGTATTATTATTATTATTATTATAACTAATTTACCCATAATAAATCAATTAACCTACAAAAAGCAAGTTGTAATGAAGGCTAATTACATAAACATTTTATCAAAGATTTATTTTTCACTTTAGATTTTACAAATAGTACCTACTCATTATTTTTCAGTTTCAAATTATATTGTAGAAAAGCAAATAAAAAGGATTTTGTAATGTCTTGTCAGCAGAATATACATATTATTCAAATTATTAATCTATTTTATACTGAGACTTTATCCTTTTATCCTGTCATTCTACACTGCCTTTTTAGACTATATAGCTTTATGTTTTTGCAAATTCTATTTTAAAATTACCTTGTTTAATGTTTCTATTTTCCTTGCTGTTTTTGACCTGTGCCTTGCAACACTTGAATTTCCCCATTGTGGGACAAATAAAGGATATCTTATCTTAATCAAAAAATAAAGGTTGAAAACAGCGATAGAATGCTACATTGAAAGAAAATGAATACAATATTTTAGTGATAACAATGCATGTTCTCTCCAGTTTTTGTTGTAACATGTATTATTTTAATAACAATAACAATAAGTCATAATAATGATCTAAACAAATATTGTTTGTGACAAGTTAATGAGATTAAGCTATAAAAGCAGTTGTAGTAGTTGTAGTAGTAGTAGTAGCAGTAGTAGCAGTAGTGGTGGTAGTAGTAGTAGTAGCAGTAGTAGTAGTAGTAGCAGTAGTAGTAGCAGTAGTAGTAGTAGTAGTAGTAGTAGCAGTAGTAGTAGTAGTAGTAGTAAGTAGTTAGTAGTAGCAGTAGTAAGTAGTAAGTAGCAGTAGTAGTAGTAGTAAGCAGTAGTAGTAGTAGTAGTAGTAGGTAGCAGTAGTAGCAGTAGTAGTAGTAGTAGTAGCAGTAGTAGTAGTAGTAGTAAGTAGTAGTAGTAGTAGTATGTAGTAGTAAGTAGCAGTAGTAGATAGAAGCAGTAGTAAGTAGTAGTAGCAGTAGTAGTAGTAGTAGGTAGCAGCAGCAGTAGTAGTAGTAGATAGTAGCAGTAGTAGTAGTAGTAAGATAGTAGTAGTAAGTAGTAGTAGTAGTAACAGTAGTAGTAGTAGGCAGCAGTAGTAGTAGTAGCAGTAGTAGTAGTAGCAGTAGTAGTAAGTAGCAGTAGTAGTAGTAGTAGTAGTAGAGCAGTAGTAGTAGTAGTAGCAGTAGTAGTAGTAGTAGTAGTAGTCAGTAGTAGTAGTATAGTAGTAGTAGTAGTACCAGTAGCAGTAGTAGTAATAGTAGTAGTAGTAGTAAATAAAGAGTAGTAGTTAAGCAGTAGTAGTAGTAGTAGTAGTAAGTAGTAGTAAGTAGCAGTAGTAGTAGCAGTAGTAGTAGTTAGTAGTAGTAGTAGTAGTAGGTAGTAGTAGTAGTAGTAGTAGTAGTAGCAGTACCAGTAGCAGTAGTAGTAGTAGTAGTAGTAGTAGTATTTTTTTGCAGTTCTCTTTGATGTAAAACTTGACCCAGGCTTTGGTATGTGTGTTGGGTGTTCAGTCAAATATAGGTTTACAGTTACAAGGACTTCCTTTTCTCTAAGGCTCAAGTGGAAATGTAAAAATAAACATGCACCAGATCTACCTCAGGGAAAACACAGTGGATCCTGTTCCTGCAAAATGCCTAAAAACAACATAGTATAGTTTTCAGATTCCACAAAATCGACTGCTGTTGTGATTTTGAGCTCAACCAAAATAAATAAATATTAAACTGATTTGGATGTTGTTTACATGTACATTCTTGTTGAAGTATATCTCACAACAAGTACATTGTGTAACTAACTACACATACTGTATGTTCAATAAGGCATTACCATAACTAGAAAAACTGCATTTGTTTTAGGAGTTGTCGTTGGGCAGAATGGCAGCCAACAACAACAACAAAAAAACGACTGTTGCATTACTCGATAACAAAGTAAAGTATATATTTTTTATTTAGAATAATTTAGACAGAATTTAAATTAGGTCTATATGTTTGTTACTTTCGATTTGGTCAGTGGAGCATGATTCTAAGCCTTTTTAAATGCTTGGATGTTGCTGTCTTTATTATAAAAGAAATTTTCTTTCAGACTATGCATAAGTACTAGTGAGTCAGAGTATAAATGTACTCAACTCAAGTAACTGTAAAGGTAATTAAATTTTAATAATTTATTCTAAACTAAAATACAAAGTAGTGGTGCAAGAAAAGTACGCGTAAATGTGGGAATCTGGACGTAACATTGATTTGATGCAACTGGGAAAAAAACAAAAATAAACTACAATAAAAATACAAATGCACAAACAATTTAATGCTTACAAACATTTATCACGCATTATCAAAAATAATAATACACCTAATAACATACACCAAATATCCTTTGTTTTTCTTAGTTGACTTGCCCCACTACAGTTGTTTTACCTGTTGTCATTTACCTGTTTCACATCTGTATTTACAACCGTGTCGCCCATTTCCGCCTCTGGATTCTCTTCTTGTGATTTAAAGCTGATAAATATTTCATAAAACCTACGACTCTTGCTTTACTTTTGCAAAAACAATCACACTTGCACGCAAAACAAAACAAAAACTTGTCTTCAATGAGCAAAAAGTAAAAAAAAAAAGTGATCTCCGCTCGCCTTTGTGCTGCTTCCGGTATGGACGTCCAAAACGTGGTGGCGTCACTTCCGTGTTCGCCACGCCCACAGCTAAACCTTTTGACGTTACGAGCAACAACTTCGCCCTGTGTTAAGCTTAAACTACTGCATTTAGACCTTTGATTATACTAACAGGATATATAAACTAGTGCGGCAATGTTTTAGCAAGAAGGCGGAGCAGTTTGACTCGATTTGGTGAAGATTTTGGCCTAAAACGTGAAGGAAAAGTTGCATCTTCGGATCACCGTGGTGGAAGAGGAGAGCTCCTTCAGGTGTTAAGCTTTTGTCCTTCACTTGTAGCTTTATTTTTTGAATATAGCTTATTATAAATACTTAGTAACAGAGATTAAGCTTCTTTAGGTTAGTTTGGTTCGTGTCAATACGTGTTTCAGCAACGATATAGTTTTTATGCCATTTTTTTTATTTGACAAACATTGGACTTATCTTGAACTTTGCTAATGATAAGAAGCTCAGCTGCTGTTGCTTTCTGGCTTTCTGGTGTCAAAATAAAAGCTGTATATAAAATGACTGAAACATGATAAAAGAATATGATACAAATATGTTTTTTGAATAGTAAATGAAAAGAGTTAAAGCAGACAGAAGTACGTTTCATAACTATTAAAAAACAGATAACTTTAGGAAGCTTTGTCAATGTTTTAGTAGAGAATAGTTCTAATTATGCCTTTTTCCCACAGATTTAATCAGACTATGCTGAAAAAATAACGAATAATTTATGAATGAGTTTGAGTAAATAATAGCTTCAACAAGAAAAAACATAATCTTCATTACAGCATTGCTACTTTTCTTGTTTTTAGACTATGTTGGCAATATAGGCTACAAAGGGTGTGGGTTTCCCTGTTAATGGGAAACACAGCTTATGCACAGTAAGAATTAAGTCAAATAAGCTCACAAGTAAAAAAAAACAAACAAAAAAAACTAAGTCTTTTAATTGTCGTAGTAAGATGCCAATTTAAAACCAGTTCGTTGGGTTAGTGTTCAGACAACACACACCTCAGTTCAACAAAGAAAGAAATCCTCCGTGAGCCAGACGAGGGAATGCATCTGTTTGTTAAAAGGGTGGAATATCTTAGGGCAATGACACGAGCAATAACTTGGTGTAATCATTCATTTGTCCACGAACAGTTGTTTTAGAATGTTGTAGAATGCAAAAAGTGAGCCAAATTCTACAAAGTGAATGCAATCTATTAACGTAAACTAAAAGGTTTTAACCATTTCTGTTCGATTGGTAAAATATTGTCAGAATCATTTTTGTCAGTATCGCACAGCTCTAGTTACATATAGTTGTTATTTTATACTTGTTTTTTGCACAATGAATTACAATTACGTAGCACTATTTTCTAATTCAAAATAAAAACAGCTATTTTATGAATTTTATTTTATGCACGGGTGTCGGTCGATGTTAGATATTGGCAGATATTTAAAACCTAGTTATCAAAAACAGTATCAAAACTAGGGCTCGGCATTATCAAGAGCCTTCCGATACGATACGTATCCTGATACATGTTTATCCCAATACAATTTCCTTTGTATCGAGATATATATTTGAAAAAATTATTGTAAAAATTGCCAAATGGATATTTTTTAACCATGCAGAAAAAAAATTAATGTGTATTGATATTTTTTTTATATATATTAAATGTATTCATGGAAAGCCCCTTGAGATTCAGCATCTCGTTTTCAAGGGGGACCACTCACAAACAACAATGAATTACAAATCCACAATGTAGAAAAAAACTAAAAGTATTGTATCTTAGCTGTAAAATGTTTTTGAGTATAACCCTCTCTAAAATCAGAGTTAAAATGTAACTTTGATTATGTAGAATAAGAAAATGCAGAAGAATAGTATTTTCACACTGCTTTTTATGTTAGATACAAGTGTCTTACAAATAAGTCATTTTTAGCTCAATAGTTTCAGCCTTAAAGCTGCAGTCCAGGTTCATAAGTGTAAATTATGAGTTTAAGTGTCCCGATACACCTCCCTGTGTCGATACACGCATTACCAATGAGTTTCTCATGATATATCCCGTTACATTGATACATTGAGTACAGTCTATCGCACATAAAGTTTTTAAACTGTTATTTGCACAATTACATAATACTGTATGACCTGTTTTCTTATGGGTTTACTCAATTTAGACAATAAAAACAGCAATTTTATGAATTTTTTTTATGCATTGGTCTAAGTCAATATTGGGTTTTCGGGATTGGAACTATGATGATCAAATACAATGACTGTAGGCTTCTAGAGAGAGACTAATTTGAATTAATGTGCATTGTATTTTTGAAATTGTGTGTCCTGTTTTGCTGATTTTGACTTAATAAAGTTTGCATAATCCAGATAAAAATTATGACTATCTACTAACTAAGATTCAAACATTCTAATATGTTGTTTTCTCTCTCTCTTTTCAGGAGCGGTGCATCATGTGGCGGCTGTTGTTGTTGATGAGGTAGAGTTGCCGTGGTAACAGCGACAGGATGTTGAGGCGCCTGGACAGGATTCGATTCAGGGGCACGAGGAGAGAGGAGTTTGTGGATTTCACAGATTCTCCGAACACGTCTGACAACGAGGGAACGGAGGACGTCCCGATAAAAGCACAAATCTCCAGCAGAGACACAGAAGAGCTGCGAGATGTAGACGCAGAGGCCGACCTGCTCTCCGAGGCCCAGGTAATGACTAACTAACCATAGGGCTAATGGGCGACATTGACAAAAACAATTAAGTCAATTTTTTGGGGGACATATCCCGAAAACGATATTCAGGCGATGTTATGTCAATCCAAAAGAAATGTGTAGAAACCTTTTAATAGTTAATAGTTTAATAGTCAAAAATACAAATAGTGGACCAAAATTTTTTCCAATGCCAACATTTTTGCAGGGTTTAGGAAGTTCAAAAAAGTCCTAAATAAAAAAGTTTGATTTAACTTAAAACTGTCTGTACTGGTCTTAAAAATTTTAATGAAACCCTTTCTGTCAGTTATTCTGATCTATTTCATACTACTGCAGCTTTATTAGAATATTCTCAATAAGATAACACAATGGGCCATATTTTGCCCCTGATCTAAGTCTTAGCGTTAGCAATAAGAGATGCACATATTTTTTTTTTTTGCTATCAAGTCTAATTTGTTTTTATTTAGCTAGCAGTTTTTTAAATGATATTAATACCTATATTTGTAAAAAATAATATTAACTGGGGCTTTAATAAGTTAGTGTTTTATTTTACAACATTCTGTTACCTAAAGTTGTAATAACTCCGATGCTTGTGACATGAGACTTACCTGAGAATCTTGATCGTCTTTGTGTGAAAAGTTTAGGAAACTCAAACGTGTTATAATCCTTTGAATGAGACACCAACTGCCTGTAGCCTGGATCATGGGCTTGTCGGGCCCCGGTGTTTATTGCTGTAAAGCCGGCAGCCTCCAGTCTAATGTCCAGCGGCTCGTTTTGAGTGCGCACGGCCACACTGATCCAAAAAGTGCAAAAGGGACCAGGGCTCACGCAGTACCGTGCTTTCCTGGTTTATCTCAGGAGTCTCTGCTCTGTCGTGGGGAGACCTACATTCACACTGACACTGTCCCATGTTCACTCTCACATCTTATTATTATTTTATTAAGTGAATAGGCTTTATGTAAAAGAGATAGACACATTTTAGACAAAGTTGTTAAAGCCTGTCATGTTGGTGTGTTTCTTCTTCTGGTATTTGGTTGATGGAATAGATGGAATGCCTTGTTGCTGTATAAATTACATTATTTTTGGTTAATTTATTAGATTCTTCATAATTGTATAAAAATTATAAATTTATATCTTAAAGGGACAATGCTCGATTTTTTACAACAAGATAACTTAAAAACAGTTTCCCCCAGCACTGATATCTTGTTAATGTATCTATTCAGGTGGAAATTAGTCCTCATGTCCTGTCTATGTCTAATAAAATACCGTTTGTCGCCAACTATTTCTGTTTTTGTTTTAGCATTGTGGCTAACTGTTGTTAGCATAGTTACTCACCTCGCAGATAATAGCTGTGAAAAACATTAAAATACATCATGCTGAACAATTCTGAAGCCCAGAAGAATTAGCTAAGTGAGCAAATCATGTAGACTGAAGTAAGAAGCTTAAAATGAATTATTTCTGTTTGTTTACATTTTAAGAATGCAAAAATCAGGTACAGTCCCTTTAAGAACCTGATTAGGTGAATATACAATTGTGTATTACAAGATATTATTGCATTTTGACCAAAATAGATACTTATTTAATTTCAAATCTAATTATTTCACCTAATTTTCAGCTAGATTTCTACACATCTCTACTACTACCACTATAAAAGGTTTTGCAGCCTTTGTGGTTTGCGAAGTCTGCAGTTTTTGAAGTATTGTAATTTCATCCACTTCATAAATGTCTGATTCTGCATAAAAACAGCCAACTCTGAAATCTGTGAAGACATGTGAGTGAGTCTTGTTTTCTTTTGGCAGTTTATAGAGCTTTTTCAGTCTCTTTGTCAATGTTTACAAATGGGGTTTATAGTTTGAAGGAATGACACGAGAAATCTTCATGAAATTTGTCAACATAATAGTTTTCTTCAGTTTAGATTTACTCACAAAGGGAAGAAGAATCAAGCTTTTTTTACCCAAGAGTACTGCCACACTCTACAAGAGATATTATTCAAGTTGGTCCAAAATGGAGATTCAAATTTCTTTAAAACGCAAATGTGTGCTTAGAACAAACCTATCGCAATAAACGTTCTTCAAAATATCTTGCATAAGGTGTATTTGATTCCTGATTCTGCCCATCCTCATGAACAAAATAAATAAATAATTCTTCCATATTTTGTCTGTTTTGTTTGTTGTTTGTTTGTTTGTTTGTTTCCAGGCTGGTCCTGGGTTCTCCGTTGCTCTTGGCGACGACAGAAATGACCTGACGGAGGTGAAGGGCTGCTGGAGATCGCTCTGTTAGAGAAACACTTCCTCCGTGAGTCAAAATACTTATTCTCTCTCTGTCTCTTTCTCTCTCCTCTCTCTGTCTCTTTCTCTCTCTCTCTCTCTCCTCTCTGTCTTTCTCTTTCTCTCTTTTTCTCTCATTCTCTTTCTTTCTCTCTCTCTCCCTTTCTCTCTTCTCTTTTTCTCTCTCTTTTCTCACTTTCTCTCTCTCTCTCTTCTTCGCTCTGCTCTCTTTCTTTCTCTCATTTTCTCTCTCTCTCTCTCAAACCTTTGCTCTGTCTCGCTCCATCTCTTACCCCTTTCTCCCTCTGTCTATCTGTCTCACTCTTGCTCTCTTTCTCTCTCTCTCTCATCCTTCTTTCTGTCACTCTCTGAGCGCCATCTCTCTTCCCCCGCTCTCGCTAACTCCATCTCTCTTCTCCCTTGTTCTCTCTGCTTTCTCCCTCTCTCTGTCTCTCTCTCCCTTTCTTCTCTCACGCTCTTTCTTTCTGTCTCTCTCTCTAAGTCTCGCTCCACTCCCCCTCTTTCTCCCTGCCATCGCTCTCTTTCTCTTCTCTCTCTTGTTCTTCTCTCTCTCTCTCTTTCTTTTTCTCTTCTCTCTTCCCTCCCCTCTCTCTTCCCCCTCTCTCTCTCTCTCTCTTCTCTCCCCCTCTCTCTCTCTCTCTCTCTCTTCCCTCTTTCCCCTCTCTCTCTCTCTCTCTCCCCTCTCTCTCTCTCTCTCTTTCTCTCTCTTTCTCTCTCTCTCTCTTTCTTTCTCCTCTCCTCTCTCTTCTCTCTCTCTCCTCTCTCTTTCTTTTTCTTTCTCTGTCTCTTGCCCCCCTCTCTCATTCCCCCTCTCAGTCCCCTCCCCCCCCCCCTCCCTCCCCTCTCATCTCCTCTCTCTTTCTTTCTCTTCCCTCTCTCTCTCTCTCTTCTCTCTCTTCTCTTCCCTCTCTCTCTTTCTTTCTCTCTCTCTCTTCATTCATTTTGTTTATTTATCTAACTGTCTGTGGTTGTATGTTTTTTTTTCAGAGGAGGAGCTGAGGAACTCAAAGAAGAGACGTGCGTGGACATTTTGAAGCAGGATTGGAGCGAGAGCGACTCAAACGCATCGAACTGGAACAAAAAGTCAGCGAGGTCTCAGGAACAAGTACGAATAACTACACCTTCATGTTCTGCTGCCTTAACGTATGATTAATGTTAAATGTGCCAATTATAAACAGGCCAGTTTTTACCCTTTTGGTGTAACTCCTCCCACAAACACATTTCAAACCACTGGGGAAGGTGAAAGGAGGGACTGCGAGTTCAGGGCAGCAGTGTGATTGGCTTAACAACAGGTGTTGTGACGGCACAGTGAATATTCTGGTTAGGTTAGGTTACTTTTTTTGTACTTGTAGGTGAATTTGTCTTGCAGTTTGAGAGTGCTGCCCCGATAAACAAAAATAAAAAAAAACAAACAAAAAACAATAAATATACATTAGAATAAAACAGTATTATAAGTGTTCCTGCGCACAATAGTAAAAATAATCCAATGCATTACAATTTATTCATCAGAACAACCGCGGCTGGAACAAAGCTCAGTTTTCACTAAAATTGGCAAAAATAAATAGTTTTTGTCTTTAGTTTCATCCATTCATTTACTACAGCTTATTCCTGTTACGGGTCGCAATGACTGGAGCTTATCCAGTGACTTAGGGCCTTAAGCGGGAACACCCTGGACAGTGGAAACTTCTCACAGGGTTAGACAGACAACCATTCACTCTCTCATTCACTCAGGGAAATGTACAGTGATGCCCAATTAACCCAGAGAGATCGTGAGATGTTAATTTGGCTCGACCCGGAGTTGAAACCCATGGGAAGCCAGAGCTCTAACCGTGCACCCATCTTATTGGTTAATTGTAAAACAGTTTTTTTTTTCATCTTTCCCTGTACATTTTATGTAGAGCAGCTCATAGTTCAGATAATGTAATACTGCTAATTAAGTTTGGAGCCGTTCTAAACATGTATTTGAGTGCTTTATATAAGCTGTGTAAACAAACATAATGGATGAAGAGTCAAGAGTTAAGTGCAGTGAATTGCTTTAGATAAAGACAACATGATTCAATTGTTAAGAACCTTGATAAAACTAAAATTGTGACTCATACCATGAGGTCAGGATTATTTGATAGTTTTCTGTGCCTATGTGACGCACACAAAATGTGCAGTCACATTTTTATGTTATTTTATAATTAGAAAATGGGGTAATGTACTTTTTGTGTTTTTTGAGATAATGTTGTGTTTTCGGGGTGTGCCACCAGGGGCAGTGTAGCGAGTGAGCCGCGGGTCTCCCAGCCAGGCCCTTCTTGAAACTTTGAGTGCTGCTCCTTCTCATACAATGAAGCGAGGCTGCACAGAAACGAAGCTCGCTGCCTCTTGTCTCATTATTTCTCCTGTTATTCAGGTAATATAATGTCAAACACATATAAAACAGCATACAAAAGGATGTATAGTATTTTGTTAGCTTATAGCCAATTTAAACCGGGTTTGCATAGATAGACCACATTATTTTTGTTGTTTAAAGCTGAGCTAGGTAATCTCAGGCAAGCACGAGGCTCTGTAATGGCGGCTGCCCCTCCGTAACTTGAACGTCTATGCGTAATAAGCATGTGCTCCGCTACACTGTTATAAGTTATTGAAAAGGGTTGTGAGTAATAGTTTTATGAAAATAGTAAAGTTATTGAAATGTTAAGCTATGTAAATTGTGTAAATGGTATAAAATGATGTTAATGTGTATGCCAAACTATAAAAACGTGAATTATTATTTCAGTTTCACTCAAGTAAAAGACTTGTTAATTGTATTTTGACATACAGACGCATCTAAGTAAATACATTTATTTTCTGATATCTAGGTAGAATGTGTGTTAGACAGAGAGGACCACATTGTAATTAACTGGATATTTAGATAGTAATAGAAGTTTATTTTGAACAGTAGTGAATTGTAAAGTCACTGTCAAACATATTTTGAATATTTTGTAATTAAATACTATGAAGCGAGGCTGCACAGAAACGAAGCTCGCTGCCTCTTGTCTCATTATTTCTCCTGTTATTCAGGGTGTTCTTCTGTTCGGGTCTGCACCCCTAGACCGGACCCGTAACAGAAACTTGGGGGCTCGTCCGGGATCGATGACATCATCAGCTGTCGGAGGTCGTCGATCCAGTCCTGAACCTGTGGACCAGCGTCCGTGCCCATGTGCTGCATAACTCAAGGAAAAGGGTCAAAGCGAGTGCTGCAGGACCAAGGCCTAAAGTTATAAGCAACAATGGAGGACGGTGAACGCAAGAAGTTGGTTTGGACAGTGAAAAAGAAACTGTTTGGCCTCTCAGCAGAAGATCTATCTAAGCTCATAGAAGAAATACCCAAAGCACCTGACTTAAACACAGATGAAGTAGATAAATCAGATGAAGAGAGTTGCACAGACTTTATAGTTACCTACATGAACAGTAAAAGCTTGACTGAGTCAGAGGATCAGGGCATGTCCATGTTATTACACCTAGATGACAAGATTGAGGAGATTAAAAAAAGTCACTGCATTGTTGTAGAGACTGATATGAATCACTTTATCTTGCCCCTGCAGTTGCTGATGCCCAGTTAACTGACAATGCCCAAGATAGTAGCAATCAGAATCCTCAAGATGACAACATTGAGTCAAAGTTGGCCAAACTCCTCTCCAGTTATGAGTCTTTGTCTAAAAAGCTGAACATGAGTGACACATCTTCAAGTCCAGCTGCTGCAGATGATGATAGTCAGTCTCAGAGCAAATACTCACCTCATTCCTCTGAAAGCATGATAGCTCTTAAAGATCTACCTCTACTGCAGAGAAAAGAATTTAAGATTCAGGGTGGACAGATTGGTGATAATGCTTCTGACATAAGCTACAGCAGTCTTAGCAAGCAAATAGACAGAGGACTGAAAGAAAAGCACACTGAGAATGAAGTAGTTCAGGCTGTACTACGCATTATTAAACCTGGCATCTTCAAAGAAATGCTCACAAGCAAAGATGATATGTCTGTCACAGAGTTGAAAAGCTTCCTACAGTCACATTTGGGAGAGAAAAGCACAACTGAACTGTTTCAAGGACTCATAACAGCAAAGCAAAATGAACATGAACACCACAACAGTTTCTCTACAGAATGATGGGTCTCAAGCAAAAGTAATCTTCATATCCAAACAGTCAGACTGTGATATCAAGTATGAAACCCAAACAGTCCAAAATGTGTTCCTGCATACTGTGTACCAAGGTTTAAGTGAAAAACATGAAGACATTAGACGAGAACTGAAACATTTACTCTCTGATCCCACAGTGACTGACGATGTACTCTTAAAACAAATGACAAAAACTACAAATGAAGAGAGTGAACGCAAAAGACGTTTAGGCCGTGTCAATCGTCCCAAAACTGCTCTTGCTCACAGCAGTGAAGTTGAGCCCAGTAGTACAAAAGTTAAACCCAGTCCAGAGTTAAAAGCCAAAGATGAACTCATTCAAAAGCTTAGTGCACAAGTACAAACCTTGACAGATGCTGTAACTTCTCTCCAGACAAAATCTAAAGAGACAGGTAATCCAAAGTCAAATGAGTCAAGTTCACCATGCACATGTCACTGCTCAGATAGGCCCCGTCAGCAGCCAAGAAAGAGCAAGTTTGGTTGCCCCAATTGTGTTGCTCATCGTAGGACCAACTGCAATCATTGTTTCACTTGTGGTGAGGAAGGACATCGTGCAGTAGGCTGTTTGAAAAGAACAAAAGGCTACAAACCAAGAGCACAGCAGTACACACCAACTGAACTTAATGAAAATGACTCTCACTCAGCTAATGGTGCTGCCTGTCATTCTGCTGATGTTATGTCTGCATCACAAAGAGTAGCAAAGATCTTAGGACAAAAGTGTCTCTTAAAGTGCAACTTAAATGGCTACACAGTGAGTGTGCTTCTGGACACTGGTGCTCAGGTCAGCATTGTTGATCGTGTGTGGAGAAAGACTTTTGCCCCACAACAAAAGGTTCGTCCTCTCAGCGAGTTATTGGGGACAAGCCCCTCCATGTAACTGCAGTTAATGGTGAGTCTGTCCCTTATGACGGCTGGATCGAACTGTTGTTTAACCTGCCTGACAATGACAACCCAGATCTCACTATCAGAGTGCCCTTTCTGGTCAGCCGAGTTGGTCTCCCTCGTCCTATTTTAGGCTTCAACGTCATTCAGGAGCTTATTCTAGGGCAAGCAGAAGAAAAAGAGGTTGTTACAGTCATTTCACGACTACTCAAAGACGCTATGCAGATTCAAGCAGATCAGGCTGAGACCATTGTCAACTTCATTCAAACTCATGAATCCAGATTTGAACATGCTCGAGTTAGAGTTGGACGACAAGGAGCTGTGATACGTCCTGGTCAAGTCACTCATCTAAAGTGCCATTTGTCAAGTGATTTCAATGCCCCTGTCGCTCTGTTTGAAGTCACTGATCCTGACACCAAGCTGCAACAACTCGACATTGGTGATGGACTGGTTGAAGTGCATAAAGGCAAACGACCTTATGTTGAGATCCCAGTAGGTAATAACACACAAAGTGACATTATTTAGACCATTTAACAATATTGGGCAGTATTCAGTCTATTGACAAAATCATAGAAACAGACAACACCACAGTAAATGACTCTAGCTCACCTGATTGTGTTATAAAAGAACAAACACCCAGTCAGTCCACGTCCGAGCTGTGGCACCCACCAGTTGATGTGAGTCATTTAGATGAAGAGCAACAAGCTGTAGTGAAACAAGTACTTTATGAAGAGTCAAATGCATTCTCTCGTGATGATAATGACATAGGATGCATTCCAAGTCTCCAAATGAACATAACACTGAAAGATGACATTCCTGTTCAGAGAACATATTCTGCTATCCCCAAACCACTATATAGGGAAGTTAAAGAATACATTCAAGATCTTCTAGCTAAGCAGTGGATAGTCAGGTCCAAGTCTCCATATGCAGCACCAGTAGTTTGTGTGCGTAAGAAAGACGGCACCCTCCGTCTTTGCATAGACTATAGGCTCCTGAATCAAAAGACAGTCCCAGACAGACATCCCCTGCCCCGCATCCAAGATCTTATTGACACGCTGGGGGGATATAGCTGGTTCTCCATTTTAGATCAGGGGAAAGCCTACCATCAGGGCTATGTGGCTGAGGGATCGCGACACATGACAGCGTTCATCACCCCGTGGGGATTGTACGAGTGGGTGCGTATCCCCTTTGGTCTGTCTAATGCACCAGCTACTTTCCAGAGGAGCATGGAGGAGATGCTGACCTCACTGAGGGACGAGTGCTGCATCCCATATTTGGATGACATTCTCTGTTATGCCAAGTCATTTGAAGAACATGTTGAAGGACTCCGACGTGTCCTCCGAGCACTCCAACAACATGGCGTGAAGCTCAGGCCGACCAAATGCGAGCTCTTTAAAAAGGAAGTCCGCTATGTGGGACGTCTAGTCTCTGCTGATGGAGTTCGGATTGACCCCAAAGATCTGGAGGCCATTCAAGCACTCAAAGACAAAACACCAAGCACTGTTGGCGAGGTACGTAAACTACTTGGTTTTCTTAGCTACTATCGTACATATATTCAAGATTTTTCAAAGATTGCACGGCCCATGTATGAACTGTTAGTAGCAAAAGACAACAGCTGCACCAGTACACCTCCCAGCCAAAGAAAACAGCCAAGTCTAAACGTATGCAAATGCCATCAAAGATGCCAATACGCTGGACTGATGAACACCAAAATGCGCTGCATCAGCTCATCTCCACTCTGTCAAGTCCACCTGTACTCGCCTACCCAGACTTCAGCCTTCCCTTTGTGCTGCACACTGATGCCTCAGAGCGGGGGCTGGGCGCCGTTCTCTACCAGCGCCAAGGTGGGAAGCTGCGCATCATAGCATATGGTTCGAGAACACTGACATCTGCAGAGCGAAGTTATCACCTTCACTCAGGTAAATTAGAATTTTTGGCTTTGAAGTGGGCCATTTGTGAAAAATTCAGAGACTATCTTTATTATGCGCCACACTTTACTGTCTACACGGATAACAATCCGCTAACCTACGTGCTGAGCACAGCAAAGCTAAATGCTGTTGGCCACCGTTGGGTTGGTGAGCTTGCTGATTTCCGGTTTGAGATAAAGTATAGGCCAGGCAAAGTCAACGTAGACGCAGACACACTATCCAGACTGCCACTAGACATAGACAACTATGTAGATGTCTGCACAAAAGAACTGTCTAGAGAGACTATTCAGACTATTTGGGATGGTAGTCGTGCTGCAGAGACAAAAGATGTTGCTTATGTAGCTGCTCTGGACCTAGCTCAGACAAAACAGACACCTGACCTCTTACCAGCCATTAGTCACGCTGAGCTGGTAAAAGCCCAACAAAATGACCCAGTTGTAGGCCAAGTTGTCAAGCTCAAACAGACTGTCAAAGCACTAACTAATGACATTAAAAACCAAGTAAGTGGTCCAGCCCGAAAACTGCTTTATGAGTGGGACAGATTACATCTGCAGGACAGTTTGCTTTTCAGAAAGACTAATCAGAGACACCAACTTGTCCTTCCTAAAGTTTACCATGAGACTGCACTAAAGCTTCTACATAACGACATGAGTCATGTAGGCACTGAAAAGACACTGACATTGATCAGGGACCGCTTTTATTGGCCATACATGAAAAGAGATGTAGAGACTTATGTGACAAGAAAGTGCCCCTGCATAAAAAGCAAAAAGCCTGTCTCCCACGTTAGAGCACCGATGGGGAGCATCACCACTAGTCAGCCTCTAGAACTTGTGTCCATTGATTATTTACATTTAGAACCCAGCAAAGGCGGTTATCAGTATGTCCTGGTTGCAGTTGACCATTTTACTAGATACGCCCAGGCATACGCCACCAGAAATAAATCAGGCAAGACAGCTGCAGAAAAACTGTTTGAAGACTTTATTCCCAAGTTTGGCTATCCACACAAGCTGCACCATGATCAGGGAAGAGAATTTGAAAATGACCTCTTTAAAACCCTGCAGCAGTTAAGTCAAGTTGGACATTCACGCACAACTCCCTATCATCCTCAAAGCAACCCAGCAGAGAGATTTAACCGCACTCTTCTCCAGATGCTGAGGACCCTGGGCGAGAAAGAAAAGGAGAGATGGAGAGATCACCTTGCACATGCAGTTCACGCCTATAACTGCACAAGGCATGAGGCCACAGGTATGTCCCCATTCTACTTAATGTTTGGCAGGCATCCTAGACTGCCTGTGGACCTCATCTTCAATCTCAACCCTGAACAAGACCCCAGTACTCCTAGAGGTTATGCTGAGAAGTGGGCTGCAAGGATGAAAGAGGCATATAAGATTGCCACTGAAAATAGCCAACAGTCGAGTGCAAAAGGAAAGAAATCATATGACAAACACAGCAGAGGCACTGTACTTGAGCCAGGTGACCGAGTGCTAGTTCGCAACCTGGGAGAGAGAGGAGGCCCCGGTAAATTAAGGTCATACTGGGAGAATACCGTATATGTTGTAAAAGAGAGACTTGCTGATGGCCCTGTTTACAAAGTGACCCCTGAAAATGGAAGTAACAAAGTCAGGACACTTCATCGCAACCTCCTCCTCTTAGTCAATGACTTGCCAGTAGACTTACCTCCCAGAGTTTCACCTGTGAAAAACAGAAACCAGACAAGAGCTCAAAGACAGAGTGACGAGAGACACAGTGACACAAAAAGCAATACATCCTCAGATTCAGAAGATGAACCTGTACAGTACTGGCTGAGAATTCCTCAACATGTCTCAAGAGCTCCACCTGCTGGGCCACAGAGAGAAAACACAGCTGTACAAGTAGAGCCCAGAATGCCAGTTCCTGTAAGAGACACAAGACAACAAACATCCAGAGAACAAACTATCCAAGATAGGCCTCTTGTGAATGCAGGTCAGCCAGAACCAGATGCAGAACGCCAGGATGAAGATGGTGCACCTGAAATACCTGTGCCTGCAGAGGATGTCGAGGGGATACAGACCACGAGGACAACAATGAACCAGCAGCTCTACACCAGCCTGCACGCGCCAGTGAGGGAGAAGAAGATGAGCCACAGGTTCGGAGGTCTACTCGTGCTCGTAAGCCGCCGCAGATGTTCACCTACAACTCATTGGGCCTGCCATCGCTCCAGTCAGCCTACCAGACACCACCAGCTGTTCAAGCGGTAGAAGCCTTCCTGCCACCCGCCATGCCTGTCTGGGGAATGGACTCTCATCCAGTGGTATACCATGCACCATACAGACTTGTCCCACAGCACTATGCTTATCCAGTAATGTATCCTTTTACTACTCCTGCACCTCATATGACAGTACCTGCTTATTGATAGATAACAGAGACTCAAAAAGTGAAGAGTAGATTATTAGTTCAGATATATTTGTAAATGTCCGGAGCCATTTTCTGTTGTCAGGGAGCGTGTGACGCACACAAAATGTGCAGTCACATTTTTATGTTATTTTATAATTAGAAAAATGGGGTAATGTACTTTTTGTGTTTTTTGAGATAATGTTGTGTTTTCGGGGTGTGCCACCAGGGGGCAGTGTAGCGAGTGAGCCGCGGGTCTCCCAGCCAGGCCCTTCTTGAAACTTTGAGTGCTGCTCCTTCTCATACTATGAAGCGAGGCTGCACAGAAACGAAGCTCGCTGCCTCTTGTCTCATTATTTCTCCTGTTATTCAGGTAATATAATGTCAAACACATATAAAACAGCATACAAAAGGATTGTATAGTATTTTGTTAGCTTATAGCCAATTTAAACCGGGTTTGCATAGATAGACCACATTATTTTTGTTGTTTAAAGCTGAGCTAGGTAATCTCAGGCAAGCACGAGGCTCTGTAATGGCGGCTGCCCCTCCGTAACTTGAACGTCTATGCGTAATAAGCATGTGCTCCCGCTACACTGTTATAAGTTATTGAAAAGGGTTGTGAGTAATAGTTTTATGAAAATAGTAAAGTTATTGAAATGTTAAGCTATGTAAATTGTGTAAATGGTATAAAATGATGTTAATGTGTATGCCAAACTATAAAAACGTGAATTATTATTTCACTTTCACTCAAGTAAAAGACTTGTTAATTGTATTTTGACATACAGACGCATCTAAGTAAATACATTTATTTTCTGATATCTAGGTAGAATGTGTGTTAGACAGAGAGGACCACATTGTAATTAACTGGATATTTAGATAGTAATAGAAGTTTATTTTTGAACAGTAGTGAATTGTAAAGTCACTGTAAAACATGATTTTGAACATTTTGTAATTAAATACTATGAAGCGAGGCTGCACAGAAACGAAGCTCGCTGCCTCTTGTCTCATTATTTCTCCTGTTATTCAGGGTGTTCTTCTGTTCGGGTCTGCACCCCTAGACCGGACCCGTAACACCTACAAGTATTTTGATGTTACTGCGTAACTATAGTCGCAAATCTTTATTTGACCAATGACCATGCACCGTCTTTTGTTACATTTTTTATTGTACAGGTTTTTGTGAATAATTAATTGTATTATATTTGCTTATCTGTTTGTTTTCAGAGGATTAGAGGACTCCCCATCTCACTCTCAAAGACCAACACTTCCTGTCGCACCGGCTCCTGGAGTCAACGGTAAAACACTTAATACAGTGTTTCTCAATCTGTTTGAGACATGGCCACTTGTACTGCACATCTTCTGCATTGTCCATTACACGTTAACTTATTCTTAAGATTAGGAAAAGTCCTAGACTTTGATTCTTGTGAAGAACTGCAATATGTGAAAATAGGAAATTAATTCTATGAATTTAATTTCTCAGATTGAAAGATATTTTTTCAAGGCACAGCTGACAGTATCTCAATGCACACTGGTTGACAATCACTGCATTAGACTTAGAATTTTACTTCCTGCTTTAAATAAAATACTAATCAGAAAATCTCATGCACATCTTAATTCTTTTCAATATACGATCATTAGATAAAGACCAATTTGATGTTTTTGTCATTTCAGAAAAACCCAGGGAGTCTCTCTATGATCGTTTTCTAAAATGGATTTACGACAGATTCGGAGTTTACATCGAAGACTTTCGGTTTCAGCCCGAAGAGGAAACGGTGGAAACGGAGGAGCCTCTCAGCGCCAAGAGGTATGACTCCTCTAAGTAATCATCACCCGTCCCCTGATTGTGCTTCTGGGGGGTCGCGAAACCACTGAACTAGACTATACTGCAGGCTGATACAACATAAGACTCGGGGACCAGATTAGGCCCTCCAACCAATTAAATCCAGCCCACAACTCTTCCAAATAATACAAATTATGTTACTAGTTAGATTCTGGATTAGTCTCTATGTCTATTCTTGTTCTACAGTAGTTCTAGTTTCCACAGATCACTGCCCAGCAAAAAAATCTAGCTCTGTTGTGAGACCTTTTATAAATCAATAATACCCTTTATTTGTTCAGTCTTTAATCATTATAATTTAACATTTACCTGGTTAGAACTGTTTTTACCCCTCAATATTAAACAGAAATTATTGTTTATGTTGTTGAAAGTCAATCGTTTGTTGTCGGACACTTGCAGTTTTAAGTTTTAATGATTATTGGGAGCATTAACATACAGTGTATTTAATAATGTTGTTTACGTGGTTTGAAATGATGTTTGTTTTCTTTCTTTAGACTGACAGAAAACATGAGGCGCCTCAGTGAGTTCACGTTATGTTTTTATTCAGTGTTGATTTTGCGAGAGCTTTAATCTGATCCTGTTCTTTTTGCAGAGAGAGGATTCAGACCTGTCACCAACTTCAAGAGAAACGTCACGGCTCTGTCCAGCTGGTACTCGGTCTACACTTCCGCTATAGCTTTTCTGGTAAATAAATATATAATCATTTACTAGTTCAAAAAGTTAAGTATTACCATATGAACTGTCACATATGTTTGATGTTTGTCCCTCAGATTTACATGTATGCAGCGTGGTACGGCTGGACCATACCCTTGTTCCTGTTTCTGGCCATAGTTCGACTGTCTTTGAATTATCTCATCGCCAGGTGAGTCCAGATACTTTTTCACTGAGAGATGCTTTAATGGGATAAAAGTGCCGTTAGCTGCTCATGTTTTGTGACATGTTTTGTCCCACTGTAGGAGCTTTTTTCAGTTCCTAATACTTTTTTAGTTCCTGTCCCCATTTTAGGAGCATTCACACAGAGCAGGAACTATAGACTGGGGCCACACTTTAGGGCAGGGCTATTCAACTTTATTTTTCAGAGGGCCAGATTGTATCAAGGACCACGGCTTGTGGGCCGGGCAGTTGCACAATACATCGCAGTTTTTGACGCAAAATTGTGCCCAAGACCAGAGTTTTTCTATAGTGATAATGTGTGTCTGTTTTTATTGCTCTACAGCAGGACTATTCAATTATATTTTGCTATGTCTCTAGGTCTACATATTTGCTACTTCAAGGGTGAACCACAGTTTGGAACAGGCCTAGAGCACAATTTGTGAACCAGAACAAAAGTGAACAAAACAAATATCAGTGGAATTTTTGCTGATTAAGTTGATTTAAAAGTACTGTAGGCGACTGAAAACCAGATCGAACTAAGAAATGTGGCCCAGTCCCTGGCCCACTTTATTATGATGGGCCAGTCTTTATTTCAAAGCATTATGTTGCTGTATCCACCACTGTTCACTTTGAATCAGATATGGATTGTTTCCCTGGCTTCTTTACAATGTGGCCCAGTCCATGGCCGCTATTTGAATAGCCCTGCTTTAGGGACTTTTTTAGCTCCTGCTCTGGGGCAGGTATTTTCAGTCAGACTAGGAACCCTTTGGTGACACAAACACATTTTGCACTGCTAACTTTGTTTTTAAACATGTTTTACACATTCTCACTATTAGATAAACTTTCCTTAACCTTAGGACCAATGATTCAAAGGCAGTAACTCCCAAAATGTATGTATATAATTTGTAAATAGGAGCCTACAAAATTATTATTAGTAATTACAGTGAATCATTGTGTTTTATTGTTAATTCCAGTGATGTTTTTAAGTTTTGCATGTTATAGTTTTATGTGGAATCGAAAAAAGACGACTTTTATCTTTCTAACACCACTTAATGAATTATTTAAATGTTCCAGACTTTACAGATGCTAAAGCCAGTTAGGCCCACTTTCAGAAACTGCTGTTGTGTGAACACAAACATGGGGACAGGGTAGTTCCTCTGACTAAACAAGGACTGGAGAAATGTGGGGACAAGTTCTTAGTACTTTCATGTGGGAAAATGCCTATTATTTAAAGATGCACTGTGGAACTTTCTGGAGGTGAAAAGTGAACTACAACACAGTAGAAAAAAAGAAAGTTAAAATCTTACTTTGAACTATTTTATGGTGTCGTTCTTGTCTTCGTTTATAATAGCAGTCGCTTAGCAGTAGCTCTTCTGTTCAGACAACTTTGTGAGTGAAATGTATTTACTTTTTGACTTGTTTCGGCTGCAAGACGTGTTTAGAAGAGTCACCTGTTTCTTTGGTGACCTGTGTCATGGGTCATACAGTGTAATGTAGCCGTTATTTATTGTACAAATAGCAACTTAACAACTTTATATGAATACAATTTCAAACATTTCGAGACGTTTGGGCTAACATAATAACCAAATAAGTCTTTTTATGTCCACTTAAAGGCACAATCACGTTATTGGCTATTGTTGCAGAGGGTAAAAATTATTATCAACTGAGGAACCTGGAGTTTATTTAATATCGTAAAGGTACAAAAGTTGTCCAAGCACACGTAAAACTGGACAAATGTATGAATATACATTGCCAAGAACAAACCACACCCCCAGAACCCCAAAGCCCCAGCGGGTGCTTCTGTACAGTTAATATAGTGCACCCACAAGGTCAGTAATTTCAGGATCTTGTAAGAAAAAATATGCTAATATTTTTGAAGAAGTTGAAAGATGTTGATAACAGGATCCCATCTTAATATTGGAATGGTTCATCATTATTTTCTACATTGAGAAAGGTCCACTGGTAAAGCAGTGAGGCAGGCAATAACTTGTTCACGGTTCACTCTCAAAAGGCCGATAACAGGGTTTGTCCAGTCATAGAAAACCTGGAAATTCATAGAAAATTGAAATGTAATTTTCAAGTCCTGGAAAAGTTTTGGAAACTTAAAAAAAATTTTCAATAATACATTGTGGATATTTTGCTGTGGCTCATGTTAAAAACACCACAGATGGCCTACTTGACAATGTGCTTGGCCAAGACGTGCTCAAATGCGTGAGTTTGCTTGCAGCAGCTGGAGGATTTTGGCTGGAGTGCTTTAAGTAAAAGCATGAACTCTTTTGGATCAAACACTGCGAGTGGACTATAGGACATGTGATAGACAGCGTTTTCTGGATTTGTTAAACTTTTCTTCAGAGCGGAAAGCGTGACAAATGGAGTGAGGCAAATGTTTGGGTGATTTTGTTTAGCTATAGCTTGAACCTGTATCTAAACGTAGATTTGCTGTGGTGTTTTTGTATAGTAAATGTTTGTCTCTCAGTAAAAGTGTAGTGTTTTCAGACACAGTTAGTACATTGTTGCTTCAGCTTATCAGATAAGTTGGTTTGCCAAGCGACTTATCAAACCGTAAGTCTGTTTGAAGTCTGTCTGAAAGTGTTTATTTAATAATTAGTAGCGATAAGAGCAAAATCTCTCAAGATATTAAAGCTGCAATATTGTGAAAAGCAGAACTATAAACAGCAACAACATTATTTTCAAATGTTGACGCCAAATATATCGAGGTTCACACAGCTTGATCTTAATAAATTGTCAAAATCCTGCCTCATCTTGTCCCACCTTTAATAATACAAGTATGTGTGTGTTTTTTCCAAAGAGGTTGGAGGATCCAGTGGAGCATTTTTCCTGAAATCTCTGAACCTGTGGTGAGAAATTAAACTTCTGTTGTATTATTTAAAGAACTAACTACAGATATTTTGTAAACACATTTATTCTGGCGAAAACATTAGCTTGCAGTGTCTTGTCTATGTTTAATAAGAGTCTATTTTGTTTCTCGAAACTTAGGAAGCATGCTTGTTGTGTTGTTTTTCGTATGCAGGTAGTAGTAGTTGTCATTAGCTTTTCTCACTCTGTCGCTTGAAAGTTGTAAAAAGTGCTTATTTACTCATTGTGGTGAATAATTAAAAGGCCCAGAAAGTGAGCATAACATGTAAACTTAAGCAAAAAAGTAATTTAAATTATTTTTTATTTACTTTTTTCAAACAATGAAAAAAATCTGATACAGCACATATTTAAAAATGTTCTTATTTTTAATGTTTTTGCTAAATATTTTTCTTTCAGGAGCCGCCCAAAGAAGACTTGACTGTTTCTGAGAAGTTCCAGTTGGTCCTGCATGTGGCTCAGAGGGCTCAGGTCTGATAAAGTCTTCAAATATTACATTATTTTTAAAGTGGCTTTGATTAACATTGTTTGTAAAATAGCACAGCCATGTTTAATCCAAGCAAAGATATAATTTGGTCTAGATTAGACGACTCACCTTATGTTTTTAAATGAGAGGTTATGCAGATGACATTACAGCATTCTAAATATGAGCAGTGAGTGGTGAAATGAATTACATTTTCTCCTGTAATGACACAAAACACTACTAAAACAGGAAAAAGTAGCTACAGACTGACAGTAAATATAAACAACCACATCTACAGCTGAATATTGAGTTTGTATGCGACATGTAAAAAGAATTACCCGTAATTTCTGGCCTATAAGCCGCTACTTTTTTCACAAACTTTGAACTCTGCTGCTTATACGGCAATGCGGCAAATATAGATTCTCATAGACTTACTATTAACAAGTGCGGCCTATATACTGTATGTACTTTGTCATTTTTCTTTTTTAAATCTAGTTGGTGCGGCTTATATTCAGGCGCGCTCAATAGGGTGAAAATACGGTATATATAAACAGTGGCAGAAAAGCAGAAAAACTACAACAGCACTTTTATTTCTCTCACATTTCTCAATGACACAGACTTTAGGATCAACAAATGACTTTTTCTATGTCTAAGTAAGATGTTTTTGAATCCATTTGATGAGTCAAAATGTGTTGTTCAAGAGTAAATATGCACTAAATCTCCAACTGCTGTTGGCAACCAGGCTAGCTAGAGTCTGCACTGTTGCCGTGACAACACAAACACTCTCTGGAAGAAAACTTTACCTCAGAAACACATTTTATTAGATGTTCTATTAAGACTTTTACCACTCACAAACAAATAAATATCTGTGCATAACATCTATAGGAATCTCTTCACATTTTATACATTTCCAGAACTGTCCAAATAACTGAAATAAGCCTGTTTTTACTCTATTATAATATTATTTAGAGCTAACTTTACTTGTAGTTTAATCTCGCAGCCCTTTTATAAATGTTTTTTGTTTTTTTTTGCAGAATATCTTTGGGAAAATGGCAAACGTCCTGGAGAAAATTAAAAAGTAAGCTTCTTTTATCATCCGTTACAGGTCTGTTAACAGTGATATTACATTTTGAATAACTTGTCTCTGTGTTCAGTTTGTTCATGTGGGTTAAACCGGAGCTGACGCAGAAGCTTTACGTGGGTCTGTGGGTGGCCTTCCTCTCATCCTGTTTCCTCCCGTTCAAACTACTGGGATTTATAATTGGTGAGACATTTGTACACTTCATTTTTTGTAGTGTTAAGAGTTCTACTACTAGCTTATCGATTCTAGTGTATCAGCCGGTGTTGGAGCTAGAATACAGACTAAAGCCCGAACTCTTAGCCGCTGAGTGGTGTTTCTAGCTGGTGCATGCAATGTATTTCAAAGTTTAGAATTAATCAGATTTAACTCAAAATCTAGCAAGCGTGCCTACAAGTTTCACTGATGTCGATGTGTGTTACAGGAAGATACAACTCACATCCAGCTTAGTCGCATGAACAACGTTGTGTAAAACCGAAAAGTTGTGGGTTCGTTGCCTCAGAGTGTCGTGGATTATTTTGGTATTCATGTAGAAAAATGAATTGCCTGAGAGTTGCCCAATCTCAAAAAGTATTATTTATTAACAAAAGTCATAATTATGCATGATCGATAGTCCAGAGAGTCCACAGTCCTAGTCATTGTTGCTGTGAGAGAGTTATTAATCCATATTGTTCATTTCTGAGGCTTCCCTCCATGTCCATTGTTCTTTAGCTATGCTGGGCCATGTCTCTTCCAGCCCTCTCCTCCATGTCCGTGTCCTTGCTCTGTCGTGATCCAAGTGGTCTGCCCAGTCCCAGTCTGTGTCATGTCTCTTATACACAAGTCACAAAGCTTCATACACATCAATGTAGACAGCAGTTGCTCTCACTCAGGTGTAAATTAGACCTTCACACTTAGGGCAGCTACAGAAACACAAAGAGCTTCCTGGAGCCCTACCAGATAAAACAAAGTCTAACAGTATGAGGTGTGACTTCATGAGCACATGTAGAGACGAGAGTCACCCCATTTGGTTTTTCCCAGAGACTCCGGCTTTATCAATTGTTACATTTTAAAGATTTCCATAACAAGAGCAAGAGCTAAAACGTTCCCTACATATGCCTCTTCTGTTCTTGAATCTTCATGTGTGGGAAAAATGCCTGAAAAGGGAGCAGGAGCTAAAAAAAGAATTCATTATAGAACTTATTTCACTATTGATGTTATTATTGCTTACCTTGTACCTGGTAGTCCCATATGCTCTTCTCTATGGAGCTATCCAAGTCTAAATCAATGCTGTGTAACATTCTATAAAGGAATTATTTATCAACACGGGCGATGCGCGTGCACCCAGTATGCAGAAAGAGCTGCTGCTCATTGACACAAGTCAAGCCAGTTATGCTGCTAAATCGACATACATTAGTGAAAGAAATTGAACTCTACGACCCTTAAAAGTGACATTCAGTTGAGTGAAAAAAACAATGAGAAAAACACAGTCTCAAGCTTCAGGAGCCAGACATCTGTCACATTGGTTCAGACCTGATCAAAACAGCTAGCTCTTGTGCTGTTTTTTTGTTTTAATCAAAGACGTTTCCCCAGCCAATCTGATGAACAGTGTCTCTTTCATGCTCAGTAGAGCTGAAAGTGACGTCGACCGATAAACCCTCTAGAGCATTAACATTTCCATAGAAAAAGAAGAAAATTTAAGAACTATAACTAAAAAATGGTACACCTTTAAACTACATTGCTAACAGGACTTTGATCTGTTGTCATTTTAAACTCGTCTCTCTTCTTCCTCAGGCATGTACGCAGGGATAAAGTTCTTCGTCATTGACTTCTTCTTTAAGCGCAGCCTCAAACTCCGGCGCAGGTTCGACACTCCGTACGTGATCTGGACAAACCTGCCCACGGACCTGCAGCTGAAGGAGAGAAGCAGCAGCACAATCAGCCGACGGGTCAGTCTCACTAACAACCGTTAACTCACTGCTTTGTTAAGAACATTTATTTATGAACCTTAGTCTTGAGGAGACTGAGGCATTTAAAAAGAATTAAAAGCCATTAAAAAGTCTTTGTTTAGCTCAAACGCCAATTAAACTCAAAGGCTATTTAAGAACTATTTGCAAAAAAATGGTACAACATGACCTATACAAATCTGGATTTTTAGCTTAATGTTTGTAACTAACCAGATTTGAACACCCCCCTCTTTTTTAACCACTTTGTTCGTTTGCTTATTTATTTATTTAAACATGTTTGACTGAACGCTGCTCTTTCTCTCTCAGCTCTCTGAGTGTGAACAGGTCTGTATCTGCAGGATTTGTCCCAAATGTAGTTATACATTTGTGTTGTACTTCCATTTAGACAATTTTAGCCCCTTTAGTCAAAAACCCAAACCCTAAAACCTTAGATTATAAACATTTTAGTGCTGCTGTTGTTGTTTATACACAGTTTATATAGTAATATGTATATACAGTGCTAGTTTGTGCCTAAATTCAGAAAGAAATATGTATTATATGATTTATTGACAAGTTAGACAACTCAAAATACTTGTGTGTAGGATTTTTGTTAAATATTTTAATTTGAAACAAGAGTGTCTTGCTTTTACTTTATTGGCTTTTTTTTTTCTTTATGGCATTTGTTACTAGTGTAAGCTTGCTGATACATCTTTCTTTTATAGAAGATAATACTGTATTTGTTCACTGAGTAAAATGCGTTTTTTTTTTTTTTTATATTTATACTTTATTTAATATTCGTTTATTTTCATTGACCAAGCTGAAGCAACAACCCGAGCTAGGGCTGTTGTCAGCTTGTTGTGGCCCTGCTCCTGAAACAAAGTTAATCATTGTTCCATTATTAACTCCCATTTTGACACCAAACAACTAATGTATGACTACATTTCTTCATCTATTTTGTCTATTCCCGTTCCTTTGTGACCCAGCTCTGTTAAATCAAGAATGACAAAATAAGGTGGTGTGACATAAATCAATTAAAACTATCTGTTGACTTATTGATAAAGCAAAGTCGCAGGAGTAGATGTAGATGTTTACTGAACAAGCAGAACAGAACATGGCTGACACTTTCCAAAACTCCCTCGAGCTGTTGTTGGGTCAAGTTTTTAAACTACATCTAATGACAGACAGTAACTTCTCTGTTTGAGACTTTGACCTGAACACATGAGCTATAACTTTAAAATCATGTGCCTCGTATGATTTTTTACTTCACTTGTGTCACAGAGAGGAGGCTACAAACAGATAACAGATGAGAAGTCAGCAAACAGACGACTTATCATCTTATCTTAACAGCTACAGGAAAAACTGCTGATGTTTGTAGGGCTGTAGTTGTTTAGTCGTTCAGTCGATTAATCGATCGATGGAGTCTTGGTCGACCAAAATTTGACCAAAAAAGTAACAGAATCATTGGTCCGATTTATATAAACACACGGTTTCCTCTTCATTTCTGCATAAACTATAGTTTTTGCATAAACTACATAATATTTTTAGACTTTTTGAGCAAGATTTCTTGCAGAGTTGTCACAATACTCAAATTTCCATTCAGATTTGATACAAAGGAACAAACTTGATTCTCGATACCACAATGAGAATTAGAATGCCCTTTCAAGAAAGTCAGATTTATACAATAGACTGACATTTTCATCACAAAATCTAAGTACATGATTAAACATTTTAGTTTCAAATCAGTTTTGATGAAACTCAAGATTATTATAAAACTTTTCAGAAAATTTGATTTTTTTTTTCTTTGCAGAAAATATCAGATTTTGTTCATATTTTTGTCCCAATAATGTTATCTGTATTTGTTCAAATGAGTTTCTAATTTCCACACAAGTTTTAGCATTGATTTGTAATATTTTTTTGACAACTCTACTTTTAGCTTCAGAGCCTTTGCCACGCCCCCTTTTTAGTCGATTAATCGGTCGATGGGACATGTTTTTTGTCGACCAAGAATTTCTTTGGTCGACTGCAGCCCTAGATGTTTGAAATGTGCTCGTGCACAAAAATGTAATTGAATTGGAAAACCATAACTCTGTTTGTAAGATGGTCACAATTATATATTTCTTGCTCTTTTGTCCTTTTGTGTATTGTAAAAAAAATAGTCACAACAAAATTATTTATAACCCTAATAATCTTGACTTATCAGCAGGACTCACCCCCACAACCCTCTGGTCGGGGGGCAGACAGACTGGTTGACTGTGGCTGTGTTTTCTCAGGCCACGTCAGGCTCAAGTCGTGGACATAACGGAGGAGCTGCTTCTTCTTCTGCTGGACTGAACCGAGACGAGGACGAAAGAGGACGAACCTACAGCACCAAACGAGGAACTTTTCACGAAGTCTTCAACCTGCCAGAGACGGAGCGCCCCCTGACAGGTGAGGAGAGGAACTGCACCAACCACACTGTAGAGCAGAGATTATTCAATTTACTTTTACCAAGACAAATATATTTGAAGCGCCATAGCCTGAGGTACATGACTTGCAACCACTTTCATCACAGTTTACTGCTGTATTAGATTGCTGTGCTGGGTTTTCCCCTTGGAGTGTGTTGTAAAACTGGCCTTCCATTACTAAACTTAATTTCTAACTTTAGGAATAAGCATTGTGACCATGGATCTATTAAATTATCTGGATATGACATTGCTGCTTGTAGCCGTTGTAAATCAGCCCCAGTGGTTGCTCCGTTGGTGCTGCAGCGGGAACATGCCTCTACAGGCTAGAAAGCATTTTTTCCATAGAACGCAATGCAAACACAAAGTACCCATGTGCGTCAGAAAAAGCATCTACAGCTTCAAGACCTGTCGGATTTTGTGGCATTCTTACCTAGTTTCACATCATAAACTGTTTTCCGGTTCTGCTACCGCTGCTCGCTCTGTAACTCCTGCTCTGATTGGTCAGAACGGTCAGAACGTCCCGCTCCTCGCACAAAGAATTATGGCGAAAACACAGCTGCCCATGTTTCATAGCCTGTAGAGCGCGTAGCAAAGAGAATAAACAAGGTTTTAGATTTGCTGCAGCACAATCCTGGAATAACTCCAGATGGAATTAAATGATAAGAGCTGGTTAAATTGGCCTTTGACATTTCAAATAAACAAAACTCTCAATCTGCAGATGCTTTTTGTAAGTTTGTCACCTTCTGCTGACCCACTGTTTATAATCTGAACTGTTGTGTGTTTTAGTGTGTCTGTGTGTGCTGTTGCTTCTTGGCCAGAACGCTCTTGGAAAAGAGATGTTTAATCTTGATGAGTTTTTGTTCTGGGTAAATAAAGGTTACAGTGTTGTAATAATGTTTGTTCACCAAAAACATACCTGAAGTCAAGGCTGGACGAAAAACTGTAACACCAGATGGTTTAAAGTAGGGATATGTAGTTTGCTTTTTGTAACTTTTCACATGGTAAGATGGTAAACTGGTCTTTTTAATCTTTCTTTGCAGCTTGTGAGAACGGCTGGCGCTGCTGCCTCATCAACAGAGACAAGAAAACACCTGCAGATTACATCCGCAACGGAGTTCTCTTCATCACAGAGAAGTGAGTGGATTTTACAGTGACAATTAATCAGACTTTCTTGTAAAAAGAAACATGACATAACATTAAATATGAGCTTTTAAACATGGATTACAATAGTTGATTCCCTTTTACGTCTCAAACATGAAGGCCACAGACTAAAGAACATTTTGCAACAGTTATTTATTTACATTCACATTCGCAAAGGGACTTCAGATTAAAAAAATGCTCGTAAACTAGGTGTTCTTGTTTACTTTTCTCAAATTTTTGAAGGAGATCTATTGTGATTTTTCTGTATATTTAGGAAGAAACTATGACATAATTCACATTTTGTTCATTGTAAAACATAAAAATGATCTAAAACGGCTTAGGAAAAAGAAACAGTTTATTGACTTCCTGTTCAAAATGGCAGAACTGATAAGCCCCGCCTCTTCATGGTAAAATTTTACTTTGATAAGCCACTGAATTAAAAAAAAAAAAAATGTCTTTGGAAAGTGTCTACATGACCATTTTGAACCCTACACGTTTTACTCAGAATCTGAATTTTTGAGAAATCACAAGTAAATACAGACAAGTGGGCAGGGATAGGTGGTAGGTGAAAACAGGGGTTTTCTGAGCACTGGAGCTTCAACTGCTACACAAGAACAATACAAGATTACTCAAACCTGCAGGAATCAATCCAACACAACTTTGGGTAAACTCACAATGGGAGAACACTGTTGTAACATGGTTTAAAAATTCAGAAAAGTAGATTTTACATAATTGGTCCCCATTAGGAGTTGTCGTAAGGCAGAGGAGCTTGGCACTGGCCGACTCCTCCGATTGGCTGTGTCAAATTCCCTCTTAACATGTTAGAACTTTTTGTTCTGACAAAATATTGTAACAGAGTCACAGTAATCCACTGACAGTCATGTTTCTCGGGCCCTGCCTCACAAGTTGTGGAGGAGCCAAATTAGTAACTTATCCCTTTGTCACACCAGCTGCTCTCACTGCTTTTTTCTGCAGTATTTTACACATACGTTTTTGCTCTGTAGCAGAGTTATCTGGTTAAAAATGAAAAAACACCACTAGTCACTCATAAACTGGAGCTCTCCAAGTGTGATTTAACATCAAGATGCAGTGCAATGCTGCTCTGTGGATTTCAAGTGTTGCAATTCAGAATTAGATCCAGCCATGTAGCAGACAAAAATGCATTTTTAATAAATTATATAGTTGAAACTCAAGAGCCACACGAAGGGTATGATCTAAATAAAAAACAACAACTTGAAAGTAGAGATTGACCAATATGTTTTTTTCTTGGGCCGATGTCGATTTTTAAAAAAGTTGTCAGCCAATGTCAATATCAATGACCAATTTTCAAGGCTGATTTCTGAGGCAGATTTTCCTATTTTTGTTTTCAAAAAACACAGCTGAGATTAGATAGTCTATCCAAAAAAGAAAATGTTCATTCTAAACATATATTTTGTCTCATTGTTTAATGAATACACATGTTTAAAACAACAAAATGTTTCATTGTTATTGAACAGATATTGATGTTGAAGTTTCGTGGAATCAGATGAGCGATGACCAGGCAAGGAGAGTGCAGAGTTGAACTGAGATGAGGCGCATGGTCAAACTGAGACACAAGCGTGAGCTGGATATGAAGGCTTCCGGTGACAGAGGGTGTGGTTGGAGTGCGATGGGGGCGTGTCCTACTCACGAAACTAAATTGACCAAGTCATTAACAGCTTATGTTCATTACAGAACATTTTAAAGAGTAATTCAAGAAAGTGCTTCTTTTCAAAACACAGCAAAATGGAAATATTTAAAACAAACTGCATCATTCCTCTTCAAAACCACTGTTTAAAACAACTGCCTGATCAAATATCGGCCAAATAAAGCCAATGGTTGTTAAGAAAAAAAACAAAAACAAAAAAACATCCAAATATTGGTATCTCTGTCTATCTCTACGTGAAAGTAAAGAAATATCATCGTACAGTCTTGTTTGATCAGTTACGCTGCAAGGTTTGGTTTAAAAATCTTTAACTGTTTGAAATGTATCATTTCCCTACCGTCAGAATCAACAATAACTTACTTCCTTTGTGTTGTAGCCACTGTGTTTTGATGTGTCGACGTCTCGATCTGGACCCTCCAAAAGAAACAAAGTGATAAAACTGAATGAAATCACTGAAATCCAGAAGGTGGACGGTGTATGTTGTATTTTATAATATTTATATTATAAATATATATTATATTATTTTATATATCTCTATAAGTCTGTTTGATGCTTTTGTTGAATTGTTTTCTTCTTTTTCTCAGTACAAAGTCTTGTCTGTTCTTCCTGGTTCTGGGATGGGCATCTCAATAGCCACACCAACCACACAGAAGGTGACACTTCATTAATTAAGTTTTAATCTACTAAAACAGTTACTCAATTTTTTTTCTGGCCCGCCTAAGGTTTCTGGCCTAAAAAATAATGTTTAACTGTAGAGCAGCGTATTTTTTTCACTAAATAAATCAACCTCATCATCTCCAAATGCATTTAACTCGCCCCAATAGGCCAAACAACAAGAAAAACTTGTAGTTCTCTTTCACACCTTTAAACACCTTCTTTCACTGCAAATATCTTAACAGTCGTAACTCTGTCCTTTACTTTGACATCAACCTGCCAAGGACTGAAGATGCCACTTTTACTTAACATATTTACATGCAAATGTGCATTAATAAGTGTTGTTCCTAAACTAACTAACTAAAGAAATAAAAAACTCTTAACAAGGGACACAGCATAATAAAGTGCACATCTGCACAACACTTAAGGAACAACAGTTCAATGAAAGCAACGGACTACATTTCTTAAAATTTTGTATGGACAGAACCAATGCCAATCCAAAAAGTTGACGAGAGTGAGTGACTTATCGCCCCTCCTGGACAGTTAATGCTTCCATAAGTAAATACAAATAACTGTATTAAAAAATAATTTGATTGATTATTATTTATTTAAGATGTGTAGACCTATTATAGAGATTATGCACTTACATCATTTTATTCCAAAAATGCTTAGCAACATTTAGAATGAGTGGCATTTCTTCATGTATTTCTTTTTGTCGTGGCAACGGCTTGTCTGCTAACAACAGTTGATGATTTAAGACATTTTAACTGCAACAAACAAACCCAAAAACATCTTTTTTTAAGAAAGAAAAAGGTAATAAGTTCAACTGTGTGTGATTTCAATGTCTGATAATGTGAGAAGCTAAAGTCTTGTTGTTTATCTGCTTTGCTACAACTGTTGACTTGATTTCTCTTTTACATGTCAGTTACAAACCCAGTGCTCAGTAGACTTGTTGTGGGTTGAATTTGTTATCAAACTGTAGTTTATTTTTCCTGTTTCAGCTGTTTATTGAACTCTTACAAGAGAAAATGTCCTTTCTCTCCCTTAACTCTCATCAGCATCAACATTTAGAATGATGTCATGTCACCTGCAGAGACATTAGTATTAATTGGAAAAAAATAACATAAAGAATTATAAAACTTAGAGTACAAAAATCTGGCCCTGCAATGTCTTTGTGAAAATATCTGGCCCTTCACTAAAACTAATGATGACAACTGTACTAAAAGCTTAAAACTATATATATCTTCTGTTTTCAGCCGCTGGTTTTCGGTGGAATGATGAACAGAGACGAGGCCTTTGACGCCATCGTGTTTCAGCGAGCGAAAGTCACCACGACGATGGACACGGAGGAGGAAACTAATTTAATTTAAGGTTTATATATTAGCGTGTATGTATTATATTGTTTTTTAAGGATCAAGCTTTGAACAATCATGATTAAAACATAATCCAAAACAGCTACAACTGCCTTAAGACACGACGGCTGTGCAAACTTTACAAAACTGTGCAAAAGATTCTTTATTAATCCAGTTAGAGCACTTTAAAAATTCTTCTGGACACGAAGTATTGAATCTGAGCGAGATAAACTTTAAATAATAATGTGTATGGAAACAAATGTAACATAAAGTTTGTTTGTAAGTTATAATTTGTAGTAAATCACTGTAATGACAAAATGAGAGCAGTAAGATTGAAATAAGTTAATGGATCAATGGCAACTAATCGATTTTGTCTTGAGCAACATTTCAGTTAAGTAACAATGGATCTGCCAATGCCAAATAGAACAAGACTTTTAATCAAAATTACAAATTACAACTTGCCTGGGATGTGCGCCATAAATTTTGTAAACTAACAGATGTTGCCTGTAGAGAGTGACTGTATTATTGTAATTATTTGTATTTATTTCACACAAGCTCGTTGTTTGCTGGTACACATCAGACAAATGTTGGTACACTGAGTGTTTAAAAAACTACAGTCAATATTGAGTAAATGCCACCATCTAATGTAGTAGAAAAGGATCATAACCTAACAAGTGCTGCTACAACAGCAGAGGGGAAGGCACTCAGATATGCTTTAGAGAAATAGGAATAGGAATAAAAATAATCTGGTGATTCATTTGTCTAGAGCAGGGTTTTTTTGCTAACCCTCACCCAAGCCCCAATCCTAAAACATAGCCTTTGAATTGGCGGGAAGCTTGGTATGTCACGAACAGTCCCAGAAGCTAGTGAGGAGGACCCATCTCAACACCACACCTCGAACGCGGTCATTATTGTGACAAATTATCATTATTCCAAGCACATTTTTTGTAAAACGTAGGTTTTTTAATCTACTATTTTGACTATTTATTATGCTAAATAAAAAGGACATCAAGCAAAGACACATGCTCCTTAAATAAATCAAATCAATCAAATAAAACAACTAGAAAGAGTAGCACTTGTGCTCAAAAGCGTTCTGGAGCCAGATTAAAACAGTCTGAGGGCCACATTTGGCCCCTGGGCCGATGTTTGCCCAGGATCTGGTCTGAAGTGCTAAGACAGACACTCAATTACAGCCTAAACCAAAGTCTCTAATCTATCTTTCCTTGTTTAACGTTTGGAGTTTACAAACTGGTCAATCAATAGTCAGCATCTACATTTTCATATAAATAACTTTGTCTTCTCACCTCAGAAAACATTGCAGAAAGTAAAGTCAACTTTTAAGTCACAGGATTCGCCACTAAACGCCAAAGACGGTGCCCTTGCTTTAAAACGTTGCCACTTTAAAATAAGAAACACATTTTGCTCTTCTCAAAAATAACTTGGTTTGAAGTAAAATAATAAAAATAATATTTTTTTGCCTACTTTAATAAACTTTACAGATAATTTTACTTGACAGATTTGCTCAAACCAAGACCTACTGAAATCAAGACATTTAACTTTATTTTTTATTTATAACATTATTTTTGCAGTATTGGTAAAATGTCATAAAATTCTCACATTGTAACTGATTAATTGAAAATAAAATTGTCAAAATAATAATTAGTGGCCAGCTCTAGAGTCCAGTGAAAGTGAATGGACCTTAAAACCAAAAAGTACATTTAATGAGGCGGATAAACCTCACTAAATCTTTTGCACAGGACTGTTCAGTTTTATAAAAGACGATGGCATCAATAAAACATGAATCAACAATACATTTAACTCAAACAGGTCATTTAAAGACACATATTATGCATTGTATTTTATTTTTGAGCTTTTAACCATCTTCTAATCAATAAATGTTTACAAGTCAGAAATCAGTCCAGTTTCAAATTTCCCAGATCTGTTCTGTTTTTAAGTTAATAAATGATTGCCAGACTTGTTCAGAACATTGTTCAGAGTAAATCACATTCATAGCTACTGCTTTAGCATGTCGAGGGCAAGATAGCTTTTTGTTTAAGCCTCTTAATTCTCATTGTCACAATAGAAAAAGCATCAACACAAAAAACTTGATTAGAAAGACTTAATCTCACTGCAAAAAGAGGGAAATCTAACTTAGATAAAATTACTTAGATTGATTAAAAGACTAATTTTTAATTTTTTTTTTATTTTAAGTTCCTATTTTGTCCGGACATGCACTTTGTTTAGCTGCATTTAGCCTGTAGATTTCATTGGGTTTATTTTTACAGCCCCAGACAGACAAACAAACACGTTAGCTACCTTAACAGAGCTAAACAGAAGTGCATTTCCAAGCAAGTGGCGGGACAAATAGGGTCAATAGAGGTTATGCACTGACATCATTTTGTTAGCAACATTTAGAATAGTGGCATTTCTTCAGTGTATTTCTTTGTTGTCGTGGCAATGGCTTGTCTGCTAAAACAGTTGATGATTTAGGACATTTTAACTGCAACAAACGGACTCAAAAACATATTTTTTAAGAAGAAAAGGTAATAAGTTCAACTGTGTGTGATTTCAATGTCTGATAAATGTGAGAAGCTAAAGTCTTGTTGTTTATCTGCTTTGCACAACTGTTGACTTGATTTTCTCTTTTTACATGACAGTTACAAATCCATAATTTGTTATCAAATTATAGTTTTTTTCCTGTTTAGCTGTTTATTGAACTCTTACAAGAGAAAATGTCCCTTCTCTCCATTACTCTATGCATCGTTGCCACTCAGCATGAACATTTAGAATGCATGTCACCTGCATAACCTCTATCTCTCCTAATTTACCTTATCTAGATACAAAAATTATTTAAGCAAATTTGATCTGTATAAAGCCAAATTGCTTGTATCAAGAATAGATTTGCTTAAAAATCTTGTCAAGAGAACATACAACTAGCATTTTCTGCTCAAATGAGGTTAGTCAAATTTCTTACTGCACTGACAGATTAATTAACTTAAAATAAGATATTTTTTACCTCAAATCAAACTTATTTTTTTTGAAAGGCCTTTTTTGCAGTGCTGTTCCGTTCTTTGATTAGATGATTTTAAATAGTTCGATGCATCAAAGCAAAGATAAAATATCATCATTGCATAATATGTTTCCTTTAATGTTACATATTCCTGGATATTTACACGAGTCAATAATAAATCACAAATGTAATTATTAAGACACTTTATAGAAATGTCTTTTGTTTTTAAATGCTCATAATATTTGTGATAAAGTAAATAAACTTTCAAAGGAGCTCAGCAGCGAACAGAGACTTCATAATCAGTTTGAAAAAAGTAAATTCACACATTTTTTTCTGCAGAAACGCTTCAAATAATGAGAGTTTAAAGAATTAGCAGACTACAGTAGTGTCATTAATCAAATTTGATTTAAAAGTTACAATTATTGCTCAAACTAGTTACAGAAATGGTTATAAAACAAGGCATAATTATAATACTTTATCTTCACTGAGGCATGTCACAAATCACATATTTACAATAGGTAATAATAATGTCGACTTCATTCATTCATTCATACATTTTGCAGGATGAAGAACATTTATATTTGTAATTGTGAGGAACATTTTTGTCTGCATTTCATTAAGATGAGCTAAACAATAACTTGTGTTACTGATTTCAGATACAAACAAACTACGTGAGTGTTTATTCAGCTATTTATTTTGTTTTTAACAGTATTACTCAAAACTGTTTCATGTGACAGGTTTAAGTTTAATGAAAGCCCATCAGACTTTGGTGAGATGGTTCTTGTGCAGTAAAGTAGCAAATTATGAAGAAATTGACAAATAACAGTTCAAATTTACAGGTAGGAATTTGAGTTGTAAAAAATTCTTCCACATGTCGTCAAACGTGGAAGAATTATGTGCTGTTTATGTAGATTTTTGGAAAATTTTTCTCTGCAAAAAAGGAAAATCTAACTTAGATAAAATTACTTGAACTAAGCATATTTATCTGCGCAACTTTTTGGCCAAAAATCAACTTGAATATATGCACATTTTTGTCATTTAGATGCCTTTGTTACACTAAAAAAAATGTGTTTTTACTTTGAGCGGGCCACAAAAAAGTCTATTATTTGAACTGGAGGATCCCGAACACGTCTGTTTCAGCAGAAAAGCTGTTACTTTAGCTGATTATTTTCATATTTTGGCAAAAAATGTATTCATCTTCATTCAGAAAGTCCCATAGTTTTAACTTCTAATTCTACTGAACTGTGTAGATGACTTTTCACCTTCAAATAAGTTTTTTTCACCAAACCAGACCAAGTCTTATTAAGATTATTTGACTTGTTTTAAGAAATGTTATTTACCTTATCTAATATAAAAACTAGTTAAAGGGGCACTATGTAAGAAAAACAAACAAACCAAACAAACAAAGTGATTTCCACTTTTGAACACTAGAGGGAGCCATTCACATGCATTTTGCCCATTAAGCATGCTGACATCTAGCGTCAATGATCCATATTCCGGCCCGTAATAAAACCTTTCAAATACGTATAAATGTATCACAATTGATGTGGATTGGTTAACAGTGCTCTCTTAAGTATTCATGTTGTACAGAATAAATATGATTTAAATGTTTGTGGACTATATGTGATAATTAAAATTCCTCTCAATCTTACACAGTGCCCCTTTAAGTAAATTTAAGCCATAGTTGCCTTGAATCAAGAAAAGATTTGCTTAAAATCGTGTCTATACTTGAAACTAGCATTTTCTGCTCAACATAACAAGGTTAGTCAAATTTTCCTACTGCACTGACAGTTTATTTCACTTAAAATAAGACATTTTTACCTCAAATGAAGCAAAATTTGGACCCAGGAAGAATAGTCTTTACTACTGTAAAGACTAATGGGGATCCAAATAAATAAACAAATAAAATGTTCAATTTAACTGGGTGAAAACAACCAAAATGTTTAGTGGAATATTAAATATAATCATGTTTACTCAAAACCTAGTCTAAACTGTCATACGCCACTGCGCAACATTTCAATCAAAAAAAAAAAAAAAAAAAAACTTGAATAAATGCACATTTTTGCCATTTAGATGCCTTTGTTGCACTAAATAATTAATTTAAAAATCTGCTGTTTTACTTTTGAGCAGGCTTGCATGGCTACAAAATAGTCTGAACACGCCTGTTTCTGCAGAAAAGCTGTTACTTTAGCTGATTTTATTTCATATTATGGCATAAAATGTAGGGATGTCCCGATCAGGTTTTTTGGCCCCGAGTCCGAGTCCGAGTCATTTGATTTTGATGATCTGCCGATACCGAGTCCCGATCCGATACTTTTATAAAACATTAAATGTTAAAGTAAACAAATCCAGATGACTTTTATTTTTTATTTTGTTTACCTTTTAACATTTAGCACTAACATTTGACTTCTGTGACGTAGCTTGAACAATCAAATAATACATAAATTCTTCACTTGCAGTGCAACACTAAATATTAAATTAAAAAGGTCTAACATGAAAAAACAGCATCAACTTAAAATATCCAGCAGGCATAAGAAAACAAAAGTGCCACAGTGTTTTCAAGTAAGGCAAGTAATGTGTTTTTAAGAACTGCACTGCAATCTCCAGCTTTCATTTGACAGAAAAATTACGTTTTTCTTGATGAAAACCAACATCTCTTTGCCTACTTCACGTTGTACTAAGAATCTTAATTTTTCTTCTATTTTTCACCCCGTCCCGCAATTAATAGTGTAGGATTCAGGCAACCTCTCGCTCTCTCTCTCATACACGTGCACGCGCCTTAGCACCCAAACAGGCACGCGCAGCACCGAGCAGCCGCTGGAGAGAAGCCAAAGAAAGAAAATAGACCCAGGTAGGACTAAACGGCTCATACAAAGCGATTGTGAACAGAAGGAACAACGCTGTTTTCACAAACACGTTCGTTACAAGCTGTAAAATAATGTGCGGTTTTATAGCAGTTTGACTCATATTTGTGGAGAAAAGAGCCTCGTAAGGACGTGATTTAAACTTGGTGTTTGAAGTCGGAAAGTTTGCGATGTTTACGGTCGTTCACGGAGCTTCTGGGCTCGGTACATGTTGTTTTAATGGTTGTAATCTTTGTAGTTGACGTATTTTGAAAGAGCATCGGAACTTTATTTTGTCTCTGCGCGGCTTTTTCTTGTGTTTTTCCCTGCTGAAAAGTCCGGGAGACGCGCCGTTGACGCTGATAATAATAGAAGTCTGATCTATAGAGCGTTTTCACGGACGTCACAGATCCGGCCAAAAACCGGAAGTGGCGCCATTATGGAGGTACCGATGTAAACAACGCGGCTGAAATATAAATAAATTATCAAAAAAAAGACGAGTCAAATGGATCTAAAAAATATCGAGACCGACTTGAAGCTTCAGAAAAAAAGCGTTGCATGTGTAAAATTAACTTAATAGGTGGCGAAGATTCCTTAGGAAATGAAACTGCCTTATTTAGTGAGGATCTCCACAAGCTGCCCTCGTGAGTTAAATTCTCTTTGGCATTTGTTCTCCTTTATGGAGCATCTGAAACACAGTTTATTACACCAGCACTATTTGTGTGATTTCACATCCATGTATTTGACGTGTATTGCCGACAGCTGGTGACAAAATGGCACAAACTGTGTAAAAGAGGGTAGCAAAAGAAGATAAACAAGAAGAAATAGCTAACGCTGTTGGCTAATCTCAATTAGATTCATGGATTGTTACAATAAACTCAGCAACTGAAATCTGCAGATCCTAAGCTTTCAAACAAGGTATAATGTGTATATGTCCTGTGTGTGTCATTACAACATTTGATGTTTATTGTGGTTAATGTAACTTTGGCTAACTGCGAGCTAAAAGCGAAAAGACGTGCTGCAAAATTATTTTCAGGTAGGATAAATTTTCAAAAAATGCTATGGTTAAGTGCACCACAAATAAACAAGACATATTTTCTCTGGATCGCTTGAAAACGACCGTAAAAGTGTTTAAATAATCTCTTGCCGGGGTCGGATCGCTGCGAGACCGCGGTTAGCCTGTAAAGGCATTAGCGAGCAAAACAAACATCAAATGTATTGATCACACTCAGGGCAAATACACATGTTGTACCTTGTTTGAAAGCTTAGGATCCGTAGAATTCAGGTGCAGGGTTTATTTTAACTGTCAGTTAATCTGAATGAGATAAAACTACGAAACAGTGCAGCTACAGCATTAGCTACTTCTGTTTATCCCTTTTAGCTACACTCTTTTTACACAATTTGTGCTTTTTGTCTTTATAGCTGTCGGCAAAGACGTCAAATCATGGTGTTAAATCACACTGTTAGTGCTGGCATAAAAACGATTTTCAGATGCTCTTTAACCTCCTGAGGTCCCTGCGGGTCTCATATGAGGACATTTACATTCAAGCCTCCTGGCACAATGAATACTCATTTCCTATGGGAGCTGTTTTACCTGGTTGGGCCTCATTAGGGGACACTGCCCACGCCATTTGGTCAAGTAGTCAGCATGAGATTACACAGATGGTCAGTAGAAAATAAGATGGCGGCAAATGTCAGCAAAAATGCGCTCTGTTAGACTGTCGTCGGGGGAAGAAAAATGACCCGACGAAAAAAAAATCCATCAAATTTTGATAAATGAAAACCAATGTATTTTGTGTAAATACTGTCTCTAGCTTCATTTATGGGATTTAAAGTTTAAAACTAGTAGTCCTAATAGGCTGGACAGCAGTAAAGGTGAAGCACTCGTTTAGGACACTGCGACTATGTATGGCATTGATTCTAGGGTATATGGTCAAGCTAAACTTGTGGAGCTATTTTGATGGGTATTACAGTGTGTAAGTAATGTATTTATGCGTATTTATGTGGTTGAGGGCAGTTCAAACAGTATCATTAAGAATTAAAGTAGATATATGAGCATATTTGGTTGAATTGATATTACCCTAGCCTCATGATGATGAGGCCACGCATTATCTTATGAACTAGAGAATTTGATGCTAGTTTGTTTCACTTGTCATCACAGGAAAACTGGTTCATTGGTCAAGGGTGAAGACAAGGTTGCTTCGATGACGAATTGTAACATCTCTCGAGTCAGAGGACTCTCACTGGAAAGACGTATGATTCGCTGCTTTGGATGAAGGTATGACACAGAGTGCGATAGGTGATGGGATGAGCAAACCTGATCCAAAGCATTTAGCATAAGCTTCCCAGCTGAGAATCCTACAAACTCAAAGCCTGTCGTGCGAAGGGTCGATTGCCAGCAATTGTTTTCACCCCTTGACAATTAAAGGTTTGCCTGGGACATGCATCAGAGTCTCCAGTCTGATGCAGCTCAAGTAGTGCTTGAGAGATGAAGGTGAACACAAACAATCCACAAAAAAATGGTGTCTTGCAAACAACAACGAGTGTTGAGAATGGATGTTGAAGACGGGAGGATCAGGGTTTCATCATAGGACTGGTAGCCAAGAATACGCGAAATGTATTTCTGATGTTGACATACTCATACCTGTCAGTCAGGCTTTGCACACTTTAATGTCTCACCAGCGTTCAGGACCTGCGCCGCGCAACATNTTAAGTAAAAACGCCACTAGGTCACTCATAAACTGGAGCTCTCCAAGTGTGATTTAAACATAAAGAGGCAGTACAATGCTGCTCTTTGGATTTCAAGTGTGCAATTTATAATTAGATCTAGCTGTGCCGTTTTGGATAGCTTAAACTCCTTTCTCACATCAAGAACTCTGCACACGTGTTTGTTTAGCAGGTTTACTGACGTTCGAAAAGGTGAAACTACAAAAGACATATAGTACAATCAATACATGTCTATATAACAATATTTCATGTACATTTCGTACATACCGGCGATGCAACCTTTAAACAAAGAAAAATGCGGTCTGCAAAAAGTAGCAGCCGAACTGCGTTCCGCCATCTTGTTGTTTTTCTAAATAAAACCCCGCCCAGCGCACGTGTAAAAACAACCCCGAAAATGTCCACTAGGCGTCACTGTGCCAAATAAGTACAACTGAGCAATATTACAGAAATAAAACATACTTTACTCAGAACAGAACACTCCCCGCCTGGCGTGATTAAACGCCACTAATTAAACACTTAAGAAGGAACTAATACAACAATTCTGAGATTGGCCTAGTAAAAACTTTAGTACCATCTGATTTGAAAACTTTAACCTCTACTGTACGAACTTTACCATCTTTAGAAGGAAACACCTGAGTATGAGTCCAAGAGGCCACTGGTTCTGGGTATCTGACTGTCCTTGAGCACAACAGTACTTCCTGGTGTTACGTGGGTTGACTGGATTGCCACTTGCGGCGTGGCTGAAGTGTTGGCAAGAATTCTTTTTTCCATTTGTCCAGAAAGTGTTGACAGTGCTGCACCTGTCGCCACTGATGCTTGTAGAGGTCTGCACGGAGAAGTTCCCAGCTGGAGCTTGGAGTGGAACTGATTTTTGAGTGAGCAAGGTTGCTGGAGTCAAAACAAATGGATCACTAGGGTCCACTGAAACAGGAACGAGGGTCTAGCGTTTATGATAGCTGACACCTCTGACATAAAGGTGACAAGAACGTCATGAGTGAGTTTAGTGTTCTGAGCTGAAAAAACATTGTATCTAATATTCTGCGTGCAAGACCAATCATCCTTTCCCACGATCCGCCGAAGTGGGAGGCATGTGGTGGATTAAAAGTCCATGTACATCCTTGTTCTTTCAAGTAGGTCTGTACTGCAGTATTGTCCATGTTGAGGGGATTTTGAGTTCTTTACATGCACTGACAAAATTGTGCCTCTATCAGAGCGAATGCTTTTAACAGGTCCTCTAATAGCAAGAAATCGTCTAAGGGCGTTAATGAAACTGGATGTGTCAAGTGATTCTATCACTTCGATGTGGACTGCTCTTATACTTAAGCATGTGAAAATGACAGCCCATCTTTTGTTTTGGATTACATGTCCCCTGGTTCTTGTTGAAGATACAAACCATGGTCCAAACACGTCTATGCCCCACGTTGTGAATGGAGGCTCTGTAGAGAGACGTTCTGAAGGAGGTTTGACATTTTTGTGTGCTGAGAGGCGCACGAAGTCTTTTGCAAGTTGTGCAGTTGAAGATGACTGCACTAACCTTTCTTTTGCCTCCTACAATCCACCAGCCTGCAGCACGAACAGCTCCTTCTGTGAACAAACGACCTTGGTGATGGGTTTGTTCGTGGTAGTGCCTTATGAGAAGTGCTGTAGGTGATGATGACCAGGAACAATGACAGGATTCTTTTCATTTTGGTTTAGGTTTGAGCCAGCAATGCGACCACCTACTCGCAATATTCCATTCTCATCCAAGAAGGGGTCCAGTTTTTTAAAGAACCGGCTTTGGGAAGTTTTCTTGTTTCTGAATACACTTTATTTCATCTGCATAAAATCCTGCGCACTGCTCGAATCACAATATTTTGTGCTTGATTATCTCAGCTACAGTGAGTCCTGTTTCACAGTAGTGCCAGCCCTTGCACTGTTTGTTTTTAGGTGAGGATGACTTGAAGTTGTGAATGATGTGCAGCAAACGAGCGAATGCACGAGTGAGTGATTTCCAAGATGAAACTTGGTGAATCTTTGAGAGCCGAGTTGGTTGGAACAAGTAGTGGTTTTAAGCGTAGATACTGCGGTCTGACTTCTGCGTCAGTACTGGGCTCAACAAGATCATATGTGTCTGTGGAAAGGTTCTGAATTTGAAACAGAATGTCTGGGCCAGTGAGCCAGTTACTTAGGGGCAGTTGGTAGGCAGGAACAGAACGAGTGGCGTGATCTGCAGGTTCTGACTGCTGGCTATGTAATGCCACTGACTGGGTTGAGATGACCGGCGGATTCTGTTTACACGGTTGCTAACATAGACATAAAATCTACGTGTCTCGTTATAGATATAACCTAAAACAACCTTACTGTCCGTATAGACATAGTTTGTCTAGCTCAATGTCAAGTTCGTCTGAGATTAGATCTGCAAGCTCTACTGCTAACACAGCGGCACTAAGCTCTAACCTTGGAATGGTCTGATCAGGGCGTGGAGCTAACTTTGCTTTACCCATCACAAAGCCAACTTGACAGTTTCCTTCTGTGTCTATGACTCTAAGATAGGCTACTGCTGCTATGGCCTTAGTGGACGCGTCTGAATAAACGCACAGTTCTTTCTTTGCAGCGGTAGAGGGTGAAATGTCTGTGTACACTCTTGGAATCGACAGTTTAGACAGTTCTTTGAGTGAGTCTTTCCAAGTTGTCCAAGTTTCCTCCATTTCTGGTGGTAGTGGAGCATCCCAATCTCCGTTTTCGACTGTGAGTTCGCGCAGAATAGACTTTCCCTGTATAGTGACTGGCGCTACGAAACCTAGAGGATCATAAAGGCTATTATTGTTGATAAAATGCCTCGCCTAGTAAAGGGTTTAGTCTCATCTGATGTCTTAAAAGTGAAACAGTCTTTTTTAATGTCCCAAAGGAGCCAAGACTACGCTGAATGGGAACAGAATCAGCTTCGAAATCTAGCTCTTTTAAGTCTTTGCGTGGTCTTCGGATGGGAAAGCTTCTAAAACTTCCTTTCTGTTGGTTGCTATTTTGTGTAGCCTAAGGTTTGATTTCGAGAGCGTGTCACGGTTCTTTGCAAGAGAGAGACAGCCTTTTCAACAGTGGGCAGTGACTTGAGCCCGTCATCTACATAAAAGTCGCGTGTGACAAACTGCTCAACATCTGGATCACACTCGCAGCGCAGGACAGACTGATGCAAGCCGTATATTGCGACCGCTGGAGAAGGGCTGTTCCCGAAAACGTGAACGGTCATTCGATACTCTGTTATGTCTTTGATAAGTCGTTGTCACGAAACCACAAGAAGCGCAAGTAGTTTCTGTCTTGCTCTCGAACATTGAAACAATAAAACATTTGCTCAATGTCCGCAGTAAATGCAACTGCCTCTTTTCTGAAGCGCATGAGGACTCCGAGTAGTGAGTTGTTAAGGTCTGGCCCTGTTAACAAAACGTCATTAAAGACACATCGTCATACTTGGCACTGCTGTCAAAGACTACCCTAATCTGCTTGGTTTGCGTGGATGGTACACGCCAAACAGTGGCAAATACCAACATTCTTCTCCATCTTCTAGTGGAGGAGCTATTTCTGCATGTCCGTTTTGAATACTTTGTCCATAAAGTTTATGAAATGCTCCTTTAGTTCATCTTTTCTCTCAAAGTTGCGGACAAGTGACATTAAGCGATTCAATGCTTGTGGTCTGTTGTTAGGCAGTTTTTGGCGCTCTGACTTGAATGGCAACGGAGCTGTCCAATTACCATCTTTGTCCTTTGTTAGTCCTTCCTCCATTGTTTTCAAAAATGCCTTGTCTTGAATGGAGGGCGCAATGTAATTGTCAAGTCTGGTTTGTTTAAATACATTACATCCTAAGTGGTCAGGTTCACATGTACTGTCACCTAACTGAGTGCTGACACTATAAGGGACTTGGATGTCACAATGCCTTTCCTTTACAGTGTACACATTTGGACAAGGCTCAAACATTGTGGGACGGCCTTTCTCTGTTGCATTGGTGAAGAGTGTTTTTACAGCCAAAGTTTTGTGGACATCACCTAAACACACGTTTCCTACTATGACCCACCCCAGGTCCAGTTTTGCGCGTAGGGTGCGTTGTGAGGGCCACTTATCTGTTTGCGGACTTTGTGAACTCTTACTACGTCCCGTCCAAGAAGCATAAGTATTTGAGCGTTAAAGTCCAGTTCAGGAATGAGATTAGCGATAGATTTTAGGTGACTGTGGTGTAAGGCTGCACTAGGAGTAGGAATCTCGTCTCTATCATTTGGAATGTTTTTGCATTCAATGAGGCTAGGCAGTGGGATTTGGACTGTGCCATCTAAAGCTTCCACTGTGTAACCGGTGGCTCTCCTACCCATAGTCTCTTTAACGCCTGCACATGTTCTAAGTGAATAGGGAGAACTAGGACCACAGTCGTTAAATAACTCAAAAAACTCTGGGCGGACTAATGATCTGTTACTCTGTTCATCGTGAATGGCATAGAGTTGAACAGCTTTGTCTGGACTGCCTGCAGGATAAACTTTTACGAGACAAATTTTAGAGCATGATCTACCTGCCTCGCTCTCTCCACAAACCTGAGTGCATTTTGACGTTATCTCTTCAGGCTCTGTGTCACCTGGCTCCCCGCCGTGCTCTGCTGACGGCTCGGCCGTTGGCTCTGTGCTTGGTCTTGGTTCATTGTGCCACGTAGCTGGGCCGGGGTGAAGTGCAGCGCAGTGTTTTTCATTGCCACACTCAGAACACTGAAGTTTGACTTGCAGTCTTTTGCGATGTGTTTGGATGAAGCACAGCATCTGAAGCAGATATTGTTTTCTTTTATAAATGCTTTTCTCTCGTCAAGAGGTTTCATGCGAAATGTTCTACATTTTGTTAGAGGATGAGGCTTTTTGTGGAGTGGACAGAGTTTTTCACAGTCAGCTTTTTGTTCAAAAGATTTTGCGTGTCTGAGTTAGAGCCAGGAACTACATCTGTTTTGTGCACTGATATTTCTTTCGGTCTGTTTGTTCTCCACAGCGGTTTATCTGGTTTGAGAGGAGAATCAGTTTGTGAGTTGAATTGGAAACTAGGATCGTTTCTAGCATTAGCTTCTTGTGCAACAAAGTTCACGAAAATACTAAATGGTGGATAAGTGACACCGTATTGACGTTTGTAGTTTGTTCCAACTGTTATCCATTTTTCCTGCAAGTTAAATGGAAGCTTTTGAATGATCGGATTTACACCTCTAGCTGTGTCTAGAAATGAGAGTCCCGGAAGATCTCCATCAGCTTTCGCGCACTGCATTTCTAACAGTAAATCACTGAACTTTCTGAGTTTTACATAGTCTTTTGTTGCGATTTTAGGAAATGCGTCTACTCTTTTGAAAAGTGCATCCTCAATCACTTCAACTGAGCCGTAACATTGTTCAAGTCTGTCCCAGATCATCTCAAGACCTGCTAATGGATTGTTAATGTGTATGGCTCTGATTTGCTCAGCGTGCTCGGCGGATTCTTTGCCCAGCCATTTTAGCATTAAGTCCATTTCTTCACTGGCTGTCAAATCTAGCCCTCTGATTGCATTGTAGAATGAGCGTTTCCAGGCTCTAAAGTTTTGAGGTTTATCATTAAACTGTAAAAGTCCTGTTGCAACTATTTCCCTGCGTGCAAAGAATCTGATAAAGTCACTTACATTAGTGTCCATTGGCTCTTGATGGGCATTGCAATGTGAAGACGCTGACACCTTGTGGGACCAACTGGTATTGTCATGTTTAACAAAACGAGGGAATGCACTAGTAGCTGGAGCATCGGTGTTATTTGGGATTGGAGCATGTGAAGTAAAACAATCGTTATTCACTCCACTGGAAGGTAACAAGTCATTACTAGGGTGCTCCTGTTTGAGTTGTTTAGTGTCATTACTTTTTAATGGCTGAAAGTGGCAATTTTCTCCACTGTTCACAAATGTTGCTTGAGCTACAACGTACTGTTTTGTGCGTTCGGCAGTTTCAGATGGAGTAGGCTCACTTTGTGCATCTAACTGTGAGGCGGCAGCGATCTCTAATGCCTCTGCCTCTGCTATGGCTGAAGCTACATCTTTTTGTTGCTGTAATAATTGAATAGATGCCTCAAGTTTAGCTTTTTCTATTTTTAAGCTCATTTCTTCTTGTGCAAAACTAAGACGAGCCTTTGCTGCCTCAGCTTTTGCTCTTGCCTTGGCTGCTGCAGAGCTTGTGGACCCTGTTTCAGACCGGGTCTTGTAGGATGACGCTTTGTTACCCGAAGCTCTGGTGGATGAAGCCCGGGAAGATGGAGCCTTTCGTGGCGGCGTGTTGTCTGATGCTGCAGACGAAGCTTTGGCGGGTGGAGCTGTGTCGGCCATAGTTGCGTGGACCAGGTGACGATTGCTGGGACACTGCTGTATGCCGTGCTGCTTGGCGTGTAGTAGTGGTTAGCGTAGATTCACTCTAGTTGCATTGAATGACCGCAAGATCTCCGACGTGGATGCCGCCGTTTCACTGTGCCGTTTTGGATAGCTTAAACTCCTTTCTCACATCAAGAACTCTGCACACGTGTTTGTTTAGCAGGTTTACTGACGTTCGAAAAGGTGAAACTACAAAAGACATATAGTACAATCAATACATGTCTATAATAACAATATTTTCATGTTACATTTCGTACATACCGGCGATGCAACCTTTAAACAAAGAAAAATGCGGTCTGCAAAAAGTAGCAGCCGAACTGCGTTCCGCCATCTTGTTGTTTTCTAAATAAAACCCGCCCAGCGCACGTGTAAAAACAACCCCGAAAATGTCCACTAGGCGTCACTGTGCACAAATAAGTACAACTGAGCAATATTACAGAAATAAAACAATACTTTTACTCAGAACAGAACACTAGCCATAGCATTATTTTGATGTAGCAGACAGAAATGCGTTTTCAATAAATTATAAAGTTGAAACTCAAGAGCCACACTAAGGGTATGATCTAAAAATGAAACTTGAAAGTTGAAATGGACCGATATGGGTTTTTCCTGGGCCGATGCCGATTTTTAAAAATGCTGTCAACCGATGCCAATGTCAATGGCCAATTTTCAAGGCTGATTTCTGAGGCAGATTTTCCTATTTTTGTTTTCAAAAAACACAGCTGAGATGAGACAGTCTATCCGAAAAGAAAAAGTTTAATCTAAACTAATATTTTGTCTCATTGTTTAATGAATACAGCATGTTTATGCTCATTACAGAACATTTTAAAGAGTAATTCAAGAAAGTGCGTCCCATAGGGAAATGCAGAGGACAAAATTCCCTACGGGGACAATAAAGTATACCTTACCTTACATACCTTACCTTTTCAAAACACAGCAAAATGGAAATATATAAAACAAACCAAATCATTTCTCTCCAAAACTAACTTGGAGTTCAGCTGATCACTGTGAGTGCAGACTACTGTTCAAACAACTACCTGATCAAATATCGGCCAAAAAAAAGCCGATGGTTGCTATGCAAAAAAAATAAATCTAAATATTGGCCTCAAAATATCGGTATCTCGATCTATCTCTACTTGAAAGTACAGAAATATCATCTTACAGTTTTGTTTGATCAGTTACGCTGCAAGGTTTGTTTAAAATATTTGAAATGTATAATTTCCCTACCGTCATAATCAACAATAACATACTTCCTTTGTTTTGTAGCCACCTGTGTTTTGATGTGTCGACGTCTCGATCTGGACCCTCCAAAAGAAACAAAGTGATCAAGCTGAATGAAATCACTGAAATCCAGAAGGTGGACGGAGTATGTTGTATTTTATAATTCATTTTTTATATCTCTATATGTCTCTTTTGATGCTTTGGTTTAATTTGTTTCTTGTTTCCCTCAGTACAAAGTCTTGTCTGTTCTTCCTGGTTCTGGGATGGGCATCTCAATAGCCACACCAACCACACAGAAGGTGACACTTCAATAATGTTTACAACAAGTTTTAATCTACTAAAACCGTACACGTCATTTTTTTTTTTTCTGGCTCGCCTAAGGTTTCTGGCTAAAAAAGAATGTTTAACTGAAGTGTATTTTTATTCACTAAATAAAAACCTCATCATCTCCCGAAGACCTATTTAACTCGCCTAAATAAGCCAAACAACAAGAAAAACTTGCAGTCCTCTTTCACACCTTTAAACACCTTCTTTCACTGCAAATGTCCTTAACAGTCATAACCCTGTCCTTTACTTTGACATCAACCTGCCAAGGACTTAAAGATGCCACTTTTACTCAACATATTTACATGCAAATGTGCATTAATAAGTGTTGTTCCTAAACAAATAACTAAAGAAATAAAAAAATCTTAACAAGAGACACAGCATAATAAAGTGCACATCTGCACAACACTCAAGGAACAACGGTTACATGAAAGCAACTGGACTTGTAACAAGTTTTGTGGACAGAACCAACCAATCCGAAAAGTTGACGAGAGTGAGTGACTTGTCGCAACTCCTGGACAGTTAATGCTATCATAAGTAAATACAAATAACTGTATTAAAAAAATAATTTGATTGATTATTATTTATTAAGACGTGTAGACCTATTATAGAGGTTATGCACTGACATCATTTTATTCCAAAATGCTTAGCAACATTTAGAATGAGTGGCATTTCTTCAGTGTATTTTTTTGTTGTCGTGGCAACGGCTTGTCTGCTAAAAACAGCTGATGATTTAAGACATTTTAACTGAAACAAACTGACTCAAAAACATCCTTTTTTAAGAAGAAAAAGGTAATAAGTTCAACTGTGTGTGATTTCAATGCCTGATAAATGTGAGAAGCTAAAGTCTTGTTGTTTATCTGCTTTGCTACAACTGTTGACTTGATTTTCTCTTTTACATGTCAGTTACAAACCCAGTGCTCAGTAGACTTGTTGTGGGTTGAATTTGTTATCAAACTGTAGTTTATTTTTCCTGTTTTAGCTGTTTATTGAACTCTTACAAGAGAAAATGTCTTTTCTCTCCTTAACTCTGATTCAGCACTCACATTTAGAATGATGTCATGTCACCTGCAGAACATGTAGTCATTCATTGAGAAAAAAATAACATAAAGAATTATAAAACTTAGAGTTACAAAATCTGGCCCTTGCAATGTCTTTGTGAAAATATCTGTCCCTTCACTAAAACTAATGGATGACAACTGCACTAAAAGCTTAAAACTATATATATCTTCTGTTTTCAGCCGCTGGTTTTCGGTGGAATGATGAACAGAGACGAGGCCTTTGACGCCATCGTGTTTCAGCGAGCGAAAGTCACCACGACGATGGACACAGAGGAGGAAACTAATTTAATTTAAGGTTTATATATTAGCTGTATGTATTATATTGTTTTTTAAGGGATCAAGCTTTGAACAATCACGACTAAAACATAATCCAAAACAGCTACAACTGCCTTAAGACACGACGGCTGTGCAAACTTTACAAAACTGTGCAAAAGTATTCTTTATTAATCCAGTTAGAGCACTTTAAAAATTCTTCTGGACACAAAGTATTGAAACTGAGCGAGATAAACTTTAAATAATAATGTGTATGGAAACAAATGTAACATAAAGTTAGTTGTAAGTTATAATTTGTAGTAAAATCACTGTAATGAACAAAATGAGAGCAGTAAGATTGAAATAAGTTAATGGATCAATGGCAACTAATCGATTTTGTTTGAGCAAATTTCAGTTAAGTAAAATGATCTGCCAATGCCAAATAGAACAAGACTTTTAATCAAATTACAAATTACAACTTGCCTGGATGTGCGCCATAATTTTGTAAACTAACAGATGTTGCCTGTAGAAGTGACTGTATTATTGTAATTATTTGTATTTATTTCACACAACTGTTGTTTGCTGGTACACATCAGACAAATGTTGTACATGAGTGTTAAAAAACTACAGTCAATATGAGTAAATCCACCATCTAATGTAGTAGATAAAAGGATCATAACCTAACAAGTGCTGCTACAACAGCAGAGGGGAAGGCACTCAGATATGCTTTAAGAAGAAATAGGAATAGGAATAAAAATAATCTGGTGATTATTTTGTCTAGAGCAGGGTTTTTTTTGCTAACCCCTCACCAAGCCCCCAATCCTAAACATAGCCTTTGAATTGGCGGGAAGCTTGGTATGTCACGACAGTCCAGAAGCTAGTGAGGAGGACCCATCTCAACACCACACCCGAACGCGTCATTATTGTGACAAATTATCATTATTCTAAGCACATTTTTTGTAAAACGTAGACTTTTTAATCTACTATTTTGACTATTTATTATGATAAATAAAGGACACAAGCAAAGACACATGCTCCTTAAATAAATCAATCAATTAAATAAAAAAACTAGAAAGAGTAGCACTTGCTCAAAAGCGTTCCAAAAAACATCTGGGATTTGGCTGGGATTTGCCCAGGTCTGGTCTGAAGTGTAAGACAGACATCAATTAAGCCTAATACCAAAGTCTCTAATCTAACTTTCCTTGTTAACGTTTAGAGTTTCAAACTGGTCAATCAATAGTCGCATCTAATTTTCATACAAATAACTTTGTCTTCTACCTCAGAAAACATTGCAGAAAGTAAAGTAACTTTTAAGTCAAGATTCGCCACTAAACGTAAAGAGGTGCCCTTGCTTAAAACGTTGACTCACCTTTAAAATAAGAAAATACATTTTGCTCCTCTCAAAAATAACTTGGTTTGAAGTAAAATAATAAAATATATATATATATTTTTTTGCCTACTTTAATAAACTTTACAGATAATTTTACTTGACAAATTTGCTCAAACCAAGACCTACGGAAATCAAGACATTTTAACTTATTTTATAAACATTATTTTTTGCAGTATTGGTAAAATTTCATAAAATCTCACATTTGTAACTGATTAATTGAAAATAAAGTTGTCAAAATAATAGTTGATGGCAGCTCTAGAGTCCAGTGAAAGTGAATGGACTTTAAAACCAAAAAGTACATTTAATGAGGCGGATAAACCTCACTAAATCTTTTGCACAGGACTGTTCAGTTTTATAAAAGACAATGGCATCAATAAGCATGAATCACGATACATTTAACTCAAACAGCTCATTTAAAGGACACATATTATGCATTATATTTTTTTTTGAGCTTTTAACCATTTTCTAATCAATAATGTTTACAAGTCGGTTTCAAATTTCCCAGATCTGTTCTGTTTTAAGTTAATTAATTATTGCCGGACTCGTTAAGAGCATTGTTCAGAGCAAATCACATTCTTAGCAACTGCTTTAGCAGGTCGAGGGCAAGATAACTTTTGTTTAAGCCTGTTAATTCTCGTTGTCACTAATAGAAAAAGCGTTTACACCAAAATCTTGATTAAAAAGATAATCTATAAAATGACTTGAATTAAACATATTAATCTTAAAATACTCATTTTAAGATTTTTTTCACCAATAAGACCAATACTTACTAAGATTATTTGACTCATTTTAAGATATTCTATCCTGATTTACCTTATCTAGACATAAAAACTTATTTGAAGCAAATTTGTATCTATTAACCATAATTAATTGACCTTTATTTAACCAGGGAAGTCCCACTGAGATTCAGAATCTCTTTTGCAGGGGACCCTGGGGGAAGGGTCAGGGGAGGCAATAATGGACATGTTTTTAGTTGTAGGAGGAAACCGGAGTACCCGGAGGAAACCGGAGTACCCGGAGGAAACCTACGCAGACACGGGGAGAACATGCAAACTCCACATAGAAAGGCCCCGGGCGGCCCGGGAGTCGAACCCAGGACCTTCTTGCTATGAGGCCAGAGCGCTAGTCGCCCAATTGCTTTAATCAAAATCAGATTTGCTTAAAAATCTTGTCAAGAAAACTTGAAACTAGCATTTTCTTCTCAAAACAACGAGGTTTGTCAAATTTCTTACTGCACTGGCAGATTATTTAACTTAAAATAATAAAATAATAATATTTTTTACCCCAAATCAAGCTAAATTTTCTTAGTTTTTTTTTGGAAGTCCTTTTTGCAGTGCTGTTACGTTCTTTGATTAGATGATTCTAAAATAGTTCGTTGCATCAAAGCAAAGATAAAATATCATCATTGCATAATATGTTTCCTTTAATGTTACATATTCCTGGATATTTACATGATTCAATAATAAATCACAAATGTAATAATTAATAGACACTTTAATAGAAAAGTATTTTGTTTTCAAATGCTCATAGTAATTGTGATAAAGTAAATAAACTTTCAATGCTAAAGGAGCTCAGCAGTGAACAGAGACTTCAGGATCAGTTTGAAAAAATTTAAAAATCACTTTTTTTTTTCTGCAGAAACGCTTCAAATAATGAAAGTTTAAAGAATTAGCAGACTACAGCAGTGTTATTAATCAAAATGCATTTAAAAGTTACAACTATTGCTCCAGTTAGTTACAGAAATGGTTATAAACAAGGCATAATTATAATACTTTATCTTCACTAAGGCATGTCACAAATCACATATTTACTAATAATAATATAATGTAATAATAATAATTTAATATTTCAACTTCATTCATTCATACATTTTGCAGAAAGAACAATTATCATTTGTATCTTTTCTTTGTATTTCATTAAGATGAGCTAAAAGAATAACTTGTGTTACTGATTTCAGATACAAACAAACTACATGAGTGTTTAATTCAGCTATTTATTTTGTTTTTAACAGTATTTCCTCAAAATTGTTTATTGTGACAGGCTTATGCTTAATGAGTCCATAAAACTTTGGTGTGATGGTTTTTGTGGTAAGTATTTATTTATCATAGTTTAGCAGCAGTTAAGTTGCAAATTATGAAGAAATTGATAATTTGATAACAGTTGAAAAGTAATTGAAGTTGTAAAAAATTTCTTCCACAAATGTCGTCATAAATAGCCAAAATGCCAAAAGACAATTTACACAGTTAAAATGATCATGTAACAAAATATAAGTACAGTATTACAAAATTTGTCATTTGTCCAATCATAGCGTCTGTGGTGTTTATGTGGATTTTGGCAAATTTTTCTCTGCAAAAAAAGAAAATCTAACTTAGATAAAAATTACTTGAATTAAGCATATTTATCTGTGCAACTTTTTGGCCAAAAATCAACTTGAATAAATGCACATTTCTGTCATTTAGATGCCTTTGTCAAACTAAATAAATAACAAAAATCTGTGTTTTTACTTTGAGCTGGCTTGCATGGCCACAAAATAGTCTATTATTTGACCTGGAGGAGCCCGAACACGTCTGTTTCTGCAGAAAAGTGGCTCCTTTAGAAGATTTTTTTCATTGTATGGCATAAAATGTATTCATCTTCATTCAGAAAGTCCCAAAGTATAGTTTTAACTTTATAGTTCTACTGAACATGTAGATGACTTTTCACCTCCAGAAAGTTACACAGTGCAACTTTAAAAGACTAATAAGATTTTTTTTTACTTAATAAGACCAAGTCTTACTTAATTTGTATTTGTTTTAAGCCGTAATTGCTTGAATCAAGAATAGATTTGCTTAGAAATCTGGCCAAGAGAACTTGAAACTAGCATTTTCTGCTCAAAACAACTAGGTGAGTCAAATTTTCTTACTGCACTGGCAGATTATTTAACTTGAAATAAGACATTTTTACCTCAAATGGAGCAAAATGTTCTTATTTTTTGAAAGGCCTTTACTATGTGGTTGCTAGGTAACGGCTGTAGAAATACTTCCACATCTGCCATATTTGCTTTACAAAAGACTGTTAACAATCTCATCAAAACAAGTTAACTGGGTGAAAACAACCAAAATGTTTAGTGAAATATTAAATATAATCATGTTTACTCAAAAACGTAGTCTAAACTGTCATGCACACTTTTAACAATTACCAACTTTCAAACTATTTTTATGCAACGCTTGAAATTATTAATCCCTGGTCACTGCTGTGCTCCACAAAGCAATTTTGATCAAATCATTGATCAATGATGATGATAACTTCTACCAGCACTATTCAAGTTATTACATTTATACATTTTAAACGTGTTTATTATCACTGTGGTATTTACTAAGCATCTGTTTACACTTTTCATATCAAAATGTGTTTTTTGCTGCTATTAATTAAACGCATTTGTTTTTTAAAGTATCAGTTTACAAGTTCATTTTAATGACATTTGATTGTCTGTCTGCCCTTTATTTTTATGTGACGGGGTTTAAACACTGTTTTAATAGTATTTATGTTATTGTAAATGTGTGATGGATTATTTTTAATAAAACATCTTATTTACAATCTGTATTTGAAGAATTTTGAGTTCTCTATTTTACATTTTTTACTTTTACTTCGTGCTATTTTTTTTTGGTTTTAAATTGTGTCACAAATAAAACAACATCACAATTTTATAGTAACTATGAATTTTGATTTATGATTAACTTTTCAATAAAATAATAACTTGAAAAACGAACAAATAATTCAGAATTTTTAATGCACAAATAGTTCCGACGGCAACTGTTAAATAAATCACATTCTAAATCACTCCTCTGTAGCCATCACCATAGCAACGCATAAACAACTGCTGTCAAGGGACTACCTTCATCTAAAAGACAGAAATATCTAATATCTGAGGGATTTACAGATTGTTAAAAGATAACTCACGTCAGCGGTAACAATTTTACAACCATGCAATAATCTGATAACTACAAAACTACAAAAAGAAGTGGGCATTGACATACACCACCGAACACTAGAGGGCAGTTTCGCGCTACTTCTTTGACCCGGAAGTTATTTGTAGAAGCGCGGTCGCGGACATAAACAAAACAAGCGTGTTTCGTGTTTTCGTTACTTTTATTCTGCAAATCGTCTCATTCTGCTTAATTTAGTCTAGGGCCAAAACGAGACAGACACAGAGACAACACAAGGAGAGCAAAAACGTCCAAAATCTAGGCTAGAAACCGAAGAAACTTGTCGAAACTCGTCCCTCAAACAGCAAAACTTGAAGAACATTCGTTTTTTATAGCAAGAAAAATGGAAGAAGTGGTTGTGCAGGATTCAGCTGGCAAAGTGAATTCTCTCCCTGGAGGACGTGAATATGGAATATAGTAAGACACGTTTATTTAAATATTTTAAATGTTGCTTATCAGACAACGTTAGCTTGTTGCGTAAACGTGCTTTAAACAATACGTTTCAGTGAACTACATCACATCACAAATATTAGCTAATGATTTCTATGTAAGTTAGGTGCAATGAGCTGTATGTGCATTAAAAATATGAATTTGCTTTAATTTAATGCTCTTATTAAGTAAAATACGACAAAATCTAATGTGCACTGCTCACACGTCTTTTTTCATAGTTTTCATACTTAACAATATTCTGATGTTAATCTCAGTTTCTTTCTGTAGTAAAATGTTATGATGTTCCACTTTACTTTTGCCTCCACCCCTGATTTTTGAATATACTGTGTTTACAAACAAATACAAGTTTTGAGAGCTTTTCTCCACTCCCTTTAAAGACTATTAGATTGGCAGAGCAAGCTCAACCAAAAGTTTCTCTTGTCAACTAACTCAGGTTTCCAAAACTTTCAGCCCTGAATCCCCAAGATAACTTAAGAACTCGCGACCCCCACAGCAATAAATATATACGTTTGTAATCATTTTAAGTTACAGAACCATTTAAATTGGTTTAAATTATTTTTTAATTGTGAATCTATTTTGTCTATTTTGACAGTAATTTGCTTTATATGACCCTAATTCCCCCCAAAATTGATTAAATGCCAAGTCATAATTGGTAAAATACATTTTCAAATTATCTTTTTATTATTATCTTGCGACCCCCAGATTTTGCACCCTGAGGGGTACCCCACTTTGGGAACCACTGAACTAACTAACTACTGCCCTAGACCCATTAAATTACATTTACTAAGATTTTATTGAAAACAACAACAAACAGAAAACAAATATCTATCAGCAAAATGGCCTTTAGAGCTGCAAGATTATTTTGAATTATTTGCAAGAACTTTGCAAGGAAACATAATATCCAAAGAGAACTATTATAGTTATTATTATTCTTTATGAAAACAACTAGCCCCGAAGTTTATATATAAAAACAGTACCGTTTTAAAATAAATGTTAATTTTCCTATTTTTTGTTGAACATTCTGCTGACATTTCCTAATAAAGATTGTTTCTGATTTTCAATGTTTCTGTTGGTTTTGACCAAATGTTTCATTGTTTGATTTTCTGACAAATTTTGTTTGCTAAATCAATATCTTATAAAGTTTTTTAGATAACAGCTGTTGTGATTTTGGGCTGTGCAAATAAATTGATTTAATAAATAGGATTATGTTATTATTAGTTGTCATTCATTCAGTTTTTTGTCAATTCACCTGCAGCAATTTAAAATGTGAACTCTAAACAGAATAAGTTTTTTTAGACATGCAAATCAAACAGCAATACAGACAAAAAAGGATCTTGTTCATAAATTGTGCAGTCAGTTGCTGAATTTTCTTTGTTTGTTTCAGGTGAAGTTATCGAGGCTCAAGATTCAGACTCGTCTTCGAAGGTCGAACAGCAAGACCCCGCCGACCCAAAGTGAAACAAGTGAAACCAGAAGTGCCAAAAGTGAAGAAAAAAAAGTGACAAAAGCTAAAGTTGTTCGAATGAAAAGCTGGCAGCCAAATTTTGTCCAAAACGAGTGTTGTGTCGTTAATTGTGGAGGTCGGTCTCACAACGACAGAGGCCAGAGGATCAGAAATAACTTGACTTTTTACTCTTTTCCGATTTGGAAGACGAACGAGGGGGTGTTTATGTCTGATTTGACCAAAAGACACAGAGAGGCCTGGGTTAAAGCCGTGGGGAGATCAGACATTACTTTTGATGTGTCTGATGAGGTGAAAGTCTGTTCCAAGCATTTTGTATCAGGTGAGATTTTTGGACAAGCAAACCACAGCTTCTATGGTGCTGCCATTTTAAAAAGACACACGTTATTCATAACTGCCACTTTTTTAGTTTTTACCATGTCGTTATGTTGTCGCTTCATCGAAGACGTACCTGCAGTTGTTTTAGCTTAATTCATGCTTGTTCTATTAAATCTGTTCACAAGTTTGTCTTGTCTGAAAACTCAGACTTGACATGATAAACAACATTCATATTTATTAAAATGAATCCCAAACAGGAAGTAGTTTGAGTTCTAAAACAAAATCTCTCCATTAATGCTGTAGTCCTTCAGTCGTTTAGTTGGGTCGATGCATTTGTAGTCTACACATTTTTATTAGTCGACTATTTCTTTATTTACTGTAAATAATAAAGATTTACACTGAAAAATATAATCTTAAATGAGATAACAAGTGACTGTGCCTGAAATAAGCAGTATTTAATAGAAAAGATTTTGACCATCTTAAAATATAGCAAGCATAAAATATCTTGTTTTACTTAATATATATTAAAAAAACACATAAATTCTTATTGAAATGAGAAAAATGCTTCTGTATTTGAAAAAATAACTAAATTTACATGTTCTATAGAGGGATTTTTTGTTTATCTACACGGGCAATGCACGCACCTGACCTGCAGAAAGAGCTGCCGCTCATTGACCAAGCTGGAGCAACAACTCGAGCTAGGACTGTTGTCAGCTAACTACAAGAGTTTATCACTGTGAGAAAACAAAAGTTCTGCTGCTAATTTAACATTTGTGAATGAAATTTTACCCTACGACCCTTAAAAGTTACTTCAAGTGAGTGAAAAAACAGCAAGAAAAACACTGTTTCAAGCTTCAGGAGACAGACGTTTTCAGGCGTGTCAGACCGGTTCAGACCTGATCGAAACAGCTGCTCTCGTCCTTTTTCGTTGTTCCCCAGCTAACCAGATGGACAGCGGCTCTTTCTTCATGGAGCATGCGCTGCAGGGCAGAAAGTGACAACGACCGAAAATCCTTCTATTGGCAAATCGTTATAAAAGTTATGAATGAAAAATTCTCATATATTATGATAGATACTACTTCAACTCTTGTTTTTTACTTGTCAACATTCATCTATTTTTCCAGTGATGTTGAACCGCAACTAAAAGTAGTGAATTAGCTGAAGCTTTGGGACCAAATCACAGTCATATAATTTTTTTTTTTGCATTAACTCTAAAGCAAATTTATTCTTTCTGAGCACAATAATTTAGATCAGAAAATACTTTTTTACTTCAGAGCATTGATCGAATAATCGGTCGATGGGACAGATTTTAGTTGTCCAAGAATTTCTTTGTCGACTACAGCCCTACTCTTCATATATGTCATTGAAAAGCAGCAAAATGCAAATCAATAATCATTAAAAAATTTGTTTTACAAGGTAATATCACCTGTTGTTCAATAATATTTTTTAATCATTCCATGCCGACATCCCAAACACTTTAAAACCTCATTGGAAATGGACGTGCAAATTTAAAAGTCAAGTAGTTATTGTAAAAAGTTATTGTCCTTAATACATGCTTATCCTAAGTATCATTACTGCGCCAACTCATATTTTAGAACTTGAAACAAATTTTCATTAAAGGCATACATCATATCAGTCAGGTGTTTTCTACATCAGGAATTGAGCGCTTCCTGCTGCAGCAGTGGGAATACATATGAGAGATGAAGCTACCTGTCTGTGGAGATTTTTAAGTTTTGATTGTTCTCTGCAGGTAAACCGGCGTATGGGATGATGGATAAGGATCCAGACTGGGCGCCAACTTTACATTTGAACAAAGAACCTGAAATAGTCGCCAAGCCAAAGAGAGTGGTGAAGAAAAGACAATATCAAACTGAAGGTATTTTAAATCATCTCATTGATTTTGTGTGAATGGGGCTTGGATTTCAAATAGAGAAAAGGTGGTAAATTTGGCATTCATTTTTACCATAGACTGTTTGCTTGACTTTAATGTTTTGTTTTTCTACAGAGAATTCCACGTCAGATTGGATCGAGATTGATAGAGACGGGGCGCCATTTTTAAAAAAACTAGACTAGTCAAGAAACCAGCGCGATTAAAAAGAACCCCCCAAAAAAGAAAACCCAACCGAAACTGAAAAAGGTACTGTAAATTATCCATTTGGTTTTCAGACAGAAACAAGACTTTTACACCCAATCACTCACTCGCCTTTTGTTGAAAATCAAACCATGAACACTTTTATTACAAGCTTTTCAAAAATCTAGGTATTTTTTATTTTATTTATTTTTTGCACAGACAGAAGGTTAACAATCAAAATTACCTAAACATTTTTTTTAGTGCAGGACTTTTATCATAAGCATTTCTGGCAAGCCATGTTTTATTCTGATTCAGATTTCAGTTGTTTGAAATCCACAGAAACAGATGCTCAACAAGCTACACTGATATGTTTTGGCCAATTTTGATGATTTTATCCCAAACTATGTTATTTAAGTCTACTACAAGCTCACGCAAACACAGCCCTGTTTTATAGACTTATAATGTAAGAAAGCAGTGTGGTCTTTTTTGTTGTTGCCGTGTTTAAATATGACAGTTAATTAGGCAGAAAGTTGGGTAGATATAAATATAGGCCTTTGGTGTAGAAGAATTTCTTGGTTGACTAAAAACATGAATTTATGATTGATTTTGATCGTCTAAAAATGAGGCATGGAAAATGCTATCGAATCTCTTGTCTCTGATCTGTATGTATCTGATACGTATCTGACCTAAACTTGCCTCTGAAGACTTATGGTGCGTTCCAGGCAACTGGGAACTGGGATATTTCCCACTTCTCAATAGTAAAAACGCACTGGAACGCCACTAAATGGTGAATACCACTTGTGAGCTGGTTCCTGGTCAAGGAAGTCCCACTTCACATATGAGCTCAACAATCACCACAATAAATGAATGAAAGATTAGCATTAGCCATAATGTTTACATAACAGGTGATTCATTAGGAATGCCCTGAACTGGTATTTTTCAATTGGGAAAAATCCCATTTTCCAGTTGCCCGGCCGGAACGCAGCATAACCCTACACAATCTTTTATGTAAAAAACAACAATTTTTTATTTAGAAAAAGTACTATAAAATATAAAATAATATTAAACATCATCTAATTAACTACATATGTACATTCTGATCTCTGCTGCTATCTTATATACTATTATGTAATCTTAATTAAATATTTAGTTCACTAAAGCAAAGTTTGATGATCTAAGACACCATCTAGATTCCACAATTAATTCTCTAGAGTCAAGACCAAAATGTAATATACTTTTTTGTTTCAATTTTTTATGAGCTGAACTCAAAGATGGTGTTGTATCACCATGGTAACTACAGTATAAACCTCCCTGTCTTTCCCTTCTATCTTGTTTTCTCTTTTGTTTTTTCACAGTTGTAGAGAGACCTGGCGCCCTCCCGTGGAGAGACCTAAAATCACGTCTGCAGGTGCTGATGCTGGAAAAGAGTCGCCCCGCGGAAACATTCCCATTGTTGACGAGAATCCACTGCCGTTTGAGGTAAAATTCAGTGCCAGACATTTGAGTTTAAGGTTTTATCAAGTCTTACATTTGACATTGTAGGTCTTACATTTAAATGAAGCAATTTCTGTCAGATTTTCCGATCTCTTTCACACTGCTGGAGCTTCTCAATAATATTCTCAATAATAACACAACTGGTGTGTGTCTACTCTACTTATTTGGTTGATGGAATGCTCGGTTGCTGTATACATTGCATTGTTTTTTGTCAGTTTATTTGATTTTTCATAATTGTATCAAAATATAAAATTATTAAGCCTTCTGGGAAAGAAGCAGCAATGTGAAATAATAAAGGGTCACAACTCGCAAATAGGTCTTAATCTGTATGTTTTGTGGTCTTGAAAAGGTCCTAAAAATCTTAAATTTGACCTCTTGATCTATGCAGTTGTTGAATGTGTTTGTTGTAAGCTGATCTATAAATTTTGCTGTTTCTTTGTTGCAGGACTTTTTCAGAAATGCTCTAAAAGCTTCCCTAGATTCTTGCGTTGAATCCGACGCTCAGACGCGGCCCCCGTCCAATCAGAGTTCAGAAGAGACACCTCAAGCTTGTGAAAACTGCTCTCGACTGGAAGAGAGGATCCTGGAGCTGGAGGAACGGCTGGCCACACCTCAACACTTCATGGCTCAATGTAAGAGCGCGTTTATGTGTGTGAATATGTGATAATGATAAAAAAAAATGTAGGGCTTGAAAGGGAGAACAGGAAAAGAGTAGGAGAAAGAGAGGAGGAGAAGGGTAGAGAGAGGAAAAGGCTGACAAGAGCTTATCACTTCCTGAATCAATGTAAGAGCTTGTATTAGGGCGAGAAATTAATAAAAAAATCTAGGGATCGAGAATCGTCAATTACTTGATGGGTTTTGAATCGAAAGATCGAAAACCAATCTTTTGGCAGTAAAAATGTGTTTGGAGCAAAAGTCAAACTTTAAGGCAGAATATTGATACATATAGTTTCAAAAACATCTAATAAATGGGATATATTAAAAGTTTTGGTTCATGAATGAACATAAACATTTGGTTACTTAACCAACATCGGTGCGATTTGGTTTTCAAAAGGTCAAGCAAATCGAATCGAAAATCGAGATCGATCCATATGAGAAAAAAAAAAAACAATGACTATATTTTTTCCTATATTGCCCATCCCTAGCTCGTATGTAGAGGGATTTTTTGTTTATCAACACAGGCGATCACTGTGACAAAACAAAAATTCTGCTGCTAAGTCAACATTTGTCGATGAAAATCGACCCCACAACCTTAAAAGTTACATTCAGGTGAAAAAACGAAAAAAAAAACAAAAAACGAGACAGACGTCTGTTAGACCGGTTCAGACCTGATTAGAACAGTTTCCACATGTAATGAGACGGAGAGGAACTGTTTCTGAATAACGCATGTGGAGTAAGGCAAAGAAAGTGACGTTGACCAAAAATCCCTCTATATGTTAATTTGTGATAATGATACAAAAATGGGGATAGGGAAGAGGAAAAGGAGAAAAAATCAGGAGAAAAGGAGGAGAGAGCGCCAAAGGAAAGGAAAAGGAGAGAGCAGGAGGAGGAGAGAGAAGAGGCTGGCCAGAGCTCAACATTTCCTGGAGCAATGAAAGACAAATCATTCACACCATTAAATCGCCCTTTGGAAACAAATAAGTTATTGATTGACTCCAATCCAATAATTCTTGTATTAAACTTTTTTTTTTTGCGTTGTCCTGCTTACATCTAGTTATAGAGCGTTTATTCTCTGAAACAAGGAAGTGCGTTGTATCTTTAAAGTAGTATTTATTGAAAAATCTAACAAAACGTTTAAAGACAGCAACATATTTTAAATTTAACTGTTAATATTTATTTTTAAGACAATAAAAATCACGTTTAGCACCTTCAATATTTTTTTTGCAGATTCTTGATCATAGTTTTGTATTTACACTGCATACCTAATTGTTTATGACTTTAATCACGTTATCTGTGTTTCTTTTAGGGACAGCGCCTCTTTCTCAGACTGAACTTGAACGTCCATCTCCTGACAAAGCATCGCCCCAGAAACACATATTTAACCCTGCCTGATCAAGCGACACTGGTTCTGCGTTATTCTCCCCGGCTGAACGTGATGTGGTGCCACGTGTGTCGTCTCTACGCCGGGAAGCGCTTCAGAAACACCGAGTTTGTCGTCGGGACTCGGGTTTTCCACCATCCCACGATTGTTCAGCACAGCAGAGCTCCGACCATAAAGAGTGTGTGAAGAAGTTTAGGGCTCGCAAAACTCGTCTGCGGCGTTAAAAGTTCTGGTTTGGTTTGGTTGCAGAGTCAAGTTTAAAGTGCGTTCGACAAGTTGCTGTAAAACGTAGTGAACATGAATGTATAAAAGAGTTTACTAAACATTTTAACAACTTGATATTTGTGCAGATCTATAAAGTACAAGGTTTGTGTAGGAAACATTTTTACCTAAAAACTGCCTTTTGCGGTTTGTTATTTCTATTTTTATCCTTTAGGTTCTTTTTACCCCTACTCAAATGTTCACCATTGTGTTTTCTGTTTTGTTTATCCAGTTGTATTTGTCCACATCCATTAAATCAAACGTTACCTGATACTCTTTGAGATGCGTCACACAGTTCAGGTTAAATTTCACCACATTAAAAAGTGTTATAGTGCGCTTGATTGCCTTTGTGCAAAACAACACCTGGCTAGCATCAATACTGTCCATTTTCTTCCACTTATCTGGTTCTGAGTTGTAAAGACATCAGTCTGTGGAGACTTCTCTCTCCAGGGAGGCGTTCAGAAGACATGAAATCAGCCACCTCAGCCGGCTTCTCCCGATGTAGAGAGCAGCAGCTCATCCCAGCCAATTCACACTCTGTTACAAACCGTCCCAGTGCATGTTGTAGGACTTAGCTTGTTAAAGCCATCAGGACAACATCATCTGCAAAAAACAGAAATGAGATCCTATAGTTCCTACATCTTCCTGACAGCACCAAGAAATTCTATCTATAAAAACCATGAACAAGCGGAGACAAGGGCAGCCCTGGGGGAATCCAACCTGCACTTTACTGCCTGGTGTTTGAAGATTGTCTGATTTAAAGGGAACCCTGGATATGAAGACAAATATGGCCAAAACACTAGTACTAGTCATGCTTATTAAAATAAATTACATACAAATATATAACTGCTGACTGTTTTTTATAAAATTGTCATTGTTTATGTTGTTTTCAAGCCACTGGGAGCCGCCATTTTGGTTGATGACATAAAATAGTGTTTCCATGGTTACTCATATGGTTTGATCGGTGAACAGTTGAAACAAAAACACGACTGACAGTGTCCAGTTCTTGCCTCTTCCACTTGATTATCTTGAGTTTCACTAGATTCCACATACAAAATGGCAGCCTCCATGTAATTTCTTCATAACACTATTTTAATAAAACAACAAATACTTTTAAGGTATTTGTCCTGTATTTATATAAGTGATGATATTATAAGTGTTTTAGGGTAAACATGTCATTCTATCCAGGGTTCGCTTTAAAACTACTCAACGCATGGCCCCTTATACCTTGAAGGTGCATTGTTTAATTCTCTGGATGTGAAAAATAATCTACACAGTTCAGTAGAAACAGAAAGTTAAAACCATACTTTGGGACATCCTGATTGAAGATTCATACATTTTGTGCCATAGTATGAAATAAAAAAGCTAAAGGAATCACTTTTCTATGGAAACAAACATAAGTGGGCCATCCTCCAAGCCATTTAACAATCTATTTTGTGGTCATGCAAGCTTATCAAAAGTAAAAACACAGAATTGTATTATTTAGTTTGTAAGACATAAATAACAAAAACGTGCATTTAATCAAGTTTATTTTTTTGTCCAAAGCCTAAATCTTTAAACTATGTCCAAAGAATTTAGTTACATTGATGGAAACAAGCGTATTTGGAGAAAGCTGTTTTTAATGACTCAAAACAACCAGTTTCATCTAGTAACAGTTTCTTATATTTTGTCATACTTTGACTAGAAAACATCCTTTAAAGATTCCCTTTTAAAATCGATTTGGCGTGTTCTTTAACCTGTGGTGATCTAAAATGTATGAAAGAATAAACACACAAGACGTTATTCATGTTTACTGTCCGAATGGATCTTTGCTGTTCGTGAGTTTTATTTTGAAAACCTGTGACCGGAAGTTGCTCAGTCTCACCTGTTTTGGTTTGTGATGCTAAAACGGCAGAAGCGATGAAACGATGCGGACCTAATCACACATAAAACACCTCAATCTGCTTTCTTCACACGACACTAAAAAAGGTAATATTTTATTAAACTCGTGAGCGAAATGCATTTGTGAAATTATACGATGAGTCGCACCAGAATAATGGGAAAACGATGACCTCTGTAGCATAAATGTCAAGCTAGTCTGTTCTAATGCTATGATTAATCAGAATTTTATTCAAGTTTGCCAGTATTGATATGTTTTTCTTTGAATTGGTTATTTTTATGTAATAAAGGTGTAATAGTGATCGTTGTTATGTAATTTTTGCTACATCCTGCACGTATCCCGTTCACGTCAATAGTAAGTAAGTAAGTAATCTTTATTTGTATAGCACATTTCACAGACAGAGTCACAAAGCGCTTCACAGAGTGATGAACCCTCCCTCCCCACTCAGTGACAGTAAACTGCCCTGGGGCAGCTCACCAGAGGCGATTCGCTTAAACACCAGGCGCTTCAACCTCCGACTGTCACCAAGTGTTCCCTAACATGCATGTTATTGGTTGGTGGGGAAACCGGAGTGCCCGGAGGAAACCACCCAGACACGGGGAGAAACATGCAAACTCCACACAGAAAGGCCCCGGGCCGTGCGAGAATCGAACCCGCGACCTTCTTGCTGTGAGGCCAGAGCGCTAACCGCTCTGCCACCGTGCCGCCAATGATGTAATTTACATTTCAATCAATAAAACAGCATCAGGGGAGCTATGAGTTTTATATTTTGTTTGAAGAAATACTATACAGAAAAATAAGGTCGTTGTAACAGGTGTTAATTTCGTTGTTAAAGATGGAGGACCTGATTATTTTTGTTGTTTTGTAGTAGTTTTTCTCACCAAAAAGTATTTTGTAAATGCAGTATTGTGTGACAAAATTAGACTACTGTATATTGTCCGATTTTAATAATTAATCATTTATTTTTTTATAGATAGTTGAAAGCAGCACTCTGATTGGCTGTGCTTGGGTGGTCCACTTCAGTTTCACTTTACTGTTTTTAAAAAGTGTTTCTTATTAAAGGGAACCCTGGATATGAAGACAAATATGGCTAAAATGCTAGTACAGGTCATGCTTATTAAAATAAATTACAATCAAATATATAACTGCTTACTATTTTTTATAAAATTGTCATTGTTTATGTTGTTTTCAAGCCACTGGGAGCCGCCATTATGGTTGATGACATAAAATAGTGTTTCCATGGTTACTCCCACAATTTAATCTGTGAACAGTTGCCACAAAAACACCACTGACAGTGTCCAGTTCTTGCCTCCCTCTCTTGATTATCTTCAGTTTTACTAGATTCCACATAATCGTTCTGTATTTGGCTTTGCTACGGCTCAAACTGACAAGGTTTAACCCAGGAATTCATGTTGCTTAGTTACCTGCTACTGCCTGTTACCTGACAACACTATTTTATGTCACAACCGCAGCAAAATGGCAGCCTCCATGTCATTTCTTCATAACACTGTTTTAATAAAACTACAAATACTTCCAAGGTATTTTTCCTGTATTTATATAAGTGATGATATTATAAGTGTTTTAGGATAAACATGTGATTATATCCAGGGTTCGCTTTAAGGCTGCAGCTATTATTTTCGAAAGCCATTTATCTGTTGTATATCTTTTAAATAACATTATATTCGTGAAGGACCTGTGAATATGAAATTTGTAGGAGATCAGTAACAAGCTAATCTCTATATTGTAATAACTAGTGGACGACTATTGCCGTAATCAATTAGTTGCGATTAATCAAAAATAAATTATCTTTCTTTTTTTTGTTTCCAGAGGTGAAGCAGCAGCAGCAGAAGCATGTTGGCCCGGAAAGGTCTCCTGCCAGACGGGTTCTTGTTGACCCGTTTGGCAGAGGATCAGGACCAGCCGAAAAGCACCCGAACCCGAGCCCAGAGAGCCCGCTTCATCACCAAGACCGGGTCATGCAACGTGGCCCACAAGAACATCATGGAGCAGGTACCACACACCGCACAAAAAGAAACTGAAACAGGAGGTTAACCACAATAAAAGGGACCATTCTCAATATAGTATCGAAGTGTTTGATATTAATTTCTTTAATCAGTTCTGGTGTCAGGTTAAATTCTCATGTGTTCCTTCATTCCCACTGCCCAAAGTGCTGTACACACACACAAAAATTTACATTAGAAAAAGAAATAATCAGCAAATGTTCATCTCAATTTGAATTAAAAGGAAGCCTAAAAGATGAGTTTTAATCGTGACTTAAAGGAGACCTATTATGTAAAATCCACTTTTCTGTGGTTTTAACTTTGTTATAACAGTGTTCTCTCATCATTAGTTTATCCAAAGTTGTATTTGGATTGATTCCTGCATGTTTGAGTAATACTGTACTATCTTGCAGCTGTTCCACAGCTCAGAAAATCCTTGTCGTCACCTACCACCTATCCCCTTCCAGTTGCCTGTTTTTACTTGCGATTAGTCAAAAAGCAAGTAAAACATGTAGGGTTCAAAACTGTAATATAGACACTTAACAACAACAAAATAGTAATTTTTTAAATTTGTGGCCTAGTAAAGATACATTTTACAATGAAGAGGCGGGGCTTATCAATTCTGCAGTTTTGAACAGAAAGTCAAGGGTCAGTTTCTATTTCTAAACTGTTTTAGATCAATTTTGAGTTTTGCAATGAACACAATGTGAATTATTGATCTGCAGATGCCATAGTTTCTTCTTAAATACAAAAAAGAATCACAATAGGTCTCCTTTAACACTCTGAACAGAGGAGACCGATCTGTCACTTCTGGTCTAAAGCTTCGATATGAGGCATTCTAAAAGCAGATGGTCACATGACCTCAGGGCTCTCACTGGAGCATTAAAGGACAACATTTCTGTACATAAGGACTAAGCCATGTAAAGATTTAAAAACAAGCATTGAGACTTTGAATTGAATTCTAAAAGATACAAGAAGCCAATGAAGTGGCTGAAGCACCAGGTTAATGTTCTCAAAGCTGCCTGTAGTTGTTTAGTTGGAATAATCCAAGTCTGATTTCATAAACAAATGAATCAACTTTTCAACTTGATTTTTCAGAGCTCAGGTATGTTATTATATTTACAGTGTATACAATAAGAATAATCCCACAAATCAAAGTTAATATTTAGAAAAACATTATGATCTGCCATACGCACTTTAACAAATAATATATAACCTTTGGAGCTACAAACACTAACACTCATTTATGTTGGTGTAATCAAGACAAATCCATTTCTGAGAGAGAGAAAGGTGCATTTACGGCTGAGTGGGGAAGTGTCCTCTCTGTAACCTTCAGTAATTTGTTTCCATGGAAACAGAAGCTGCTCGGTCGGACCAAATTAACATCTCATGATCTCTCTGCGTGGAGTTTGCATGTTCTCCATGTGTTACTGTGGGTTCTCTCCGGGTATTTCCTCCCACCTCCAAAGACATGCATGTTTAGGTCAATTGGCAACTAGGAATATCACAATGTCAAAATTTAGTGCTGCAATTACTGAGAGACAACAGCATGATTTAGCGAATATTCACAATTACAGTAACAACAACAAAACAACACCAAAATCTTTAATTTTCTTCCAATCTCATTGTCTAAAATGTCACTCTTTCTCAATTTTGCAACGTGTTTTGTGACTTTAAACTTTCTAAATCAAAAATATCTATTATTTAAAATACCAATTTTTGCTTTAAAATTTGTAATGTTTCTATAGATTGAAAGACTCTTTGCTTCTAAAATAGCCAATACTGATATTTGAATAATTTAACCCATTAACAAGTCTCATAAAATTACAAATTTTCTTTTCTCTACAGAAAAAAAGGAAAAAACGAATTGATCTGTGTTAAGAGGGGTCGAGTGACCTTTTTGAACTTTTAACACTAGATTTGGTTTATCAGTGCCAGTCTAAAGGCCCTCTGGCGGGTTAGGCCTCCTCTGCCTAGATAGCTCACCTCAGAGCATCCTACTTATTACAACTTCCCTACTTATTTATTATTGCCTATTTATTTATTTTGTAGTAAATACCATTACACTGATTCAATCTATCTATTTGACTTACTCGTCCTCTTAACAATTTATTTGCTTATATTTTTGGTTCATTTGTATTAGTTTAATTTATCTACCTCCCTTATACAGCCGATTTACTAACTTACTCTATAACGTTAATTGAATAAAACTGTTTTATATTTATTTATTGTCTTGTTTATTTTCATTTACCTCTAACTCAACATTTCATTGTTCACTATCTTATTCTGACCTTGGAATCACAATATCTATGTCCTTCCTACTCAACAACACATCACCAACAAAACACTTTTCTTATTAGCAAAGACTCAGCCTTATTGATTCAACAATTAAAGCATTTACCCAAAACTTTTCATGTGTGATGTGTGGGGAAACTTCTTATTGTAACATCAAAGACCTGTTACACTTAAAGGCAATCATAAACACCACTTATTCATAGTCTCATACCACCCAGATATTTCAATGACTCTCTTTTAGGTATCAAATCAAATCTCATTTATTACAGATTAACTAGTGTTGCAGGATAGGCCTCTCGGTACCCTAAGAGCCATCAGGCCTTCGGCGAGGTCCACACACACACAACACGCATTTAAATTTTCAATACAAAGTTCAAATCTGCCATACAAAATTTAGATTTACAGATTGAAAGACATGGAGACCGTTCTGGTTAAACTGATTCAGGAGGAGGAAATAAACTACACTCTATTTGACATAGCCAAAATCTCTTAACCCATCAAGCTCTTACCTTAACCTGTCGAATGGAGCACTGGGACCTGCGCCATGGAGCCTTCTTGGTGTTCAGAGTTCCCTGAGACTGTTTCCTCTGGTTTTTGTGGTTTGACAGAAACAGTCAGCCCCCAGACTCCGAAAGCCGGGAGGATCAAGTTTTTCAAGTCCCATCGCACATACAGTTTACCGAGTAGGCAAAACGCAAGTGCAGGGTCTCGATAGCCAGATCCTACTCACTGTACAAGCCCACTCCTTTTATACTTTTCAGGTCATATGACAAATAACCTTTTGTCCTCCTCCTAAGTGAAAAACCAGGCGTTCCCCACCCTTACAGTCTGTACTGATAAGAAGAAAAGGGAAGTTAGGAAAGGCCACTGTTGCGCTGGAGTGCGGAGAGACCCTTCGGCATCAGACGCACAGCTCATCCTTCCTTCCGCATTCTGAAGGTCAAGGCCGCTGCTGACCCTGCCCTACACCGTAGAAACGAGAAGTGGGCCCCAGACGTCTGGTCAGACCGGACTTTCCCGCCTGGGTAGGGGGCCTTCTCGTGATGAGTCACTCCCTCGAGACACCGAGGCCATGATGAAGATTAAATCAACATATTGGCACTTGTTCCTAAACATATTAGTTATTATAGGCATATCAAAACAACCAAACTGACTTGATGTTAAAGGACATTGAGACATGACAATAAATTGTATAAAAACATCCTAATGAACATCTTGTTGAAAAGATAATAATACAAAATGACAGAACTTGTCAGCCTCTTGTTAAAAATTACAAAGCACAATCATGAAACACATTATCACACTTTTCAAGAGACAACCAATAGTAAAACATGTGATCATTTAGGCAACAACAGGTTAACAAAATTAACATCCAGTTCAAAAGATAATGAATTATAATAATAAAACGGATTAAGATATTGCTAAAAGATAACAAATCAAAATAGTAAGGATTAACATATTGTTTGGAAACAACAAACCACAGTAAAAAGGGTTGACATTGTTCAAGAATAACTAATTAAACTAATAAGGATTAAAATATTGTCTAAAATAACAAATTATGATACAAGGGATTAGTATTCTGTTTGAGAATGACAAATTGAAAATAATAAGGATTATGTTGTTTAAAAGTAACAGATCATCATAACAAGGATAAATATATTGTTTAAAAAATAACAAATAAAACAATTGATATACACGTTCAAAGAAAAATCTAAAAGAAAAATGATTAATATATAATACTTTCGCCAAATAGTGCTCATGCTCTTTTCATGGACTGGGTGCATGATTAAATGTCATTTTCAAGGCTAGGCTTTATTGCCTTATATCATCACAGGAAGCCAAACTTTCACACTTTAACTTATCAGCTGAAGGCCTGGATTCCTAACAATCTGTAACATGATTTTCGCCTTTTTTTTCTTGAAAGTTGGCCAAACCGGAACCGATATGTTGCCTTATTTCAAACCAATTTTGGTTTTTATTTAGGGTTAATATACTTTTTTGAGTTTTAGTCCTTGGAGTGACAAGTACTATATTAAATTTTTTTCTATGTCATAAAATATAGTAATGATACACTGTACATGATCACGTGGCTGCGCCATGATGGAGGCAGAAGTGCGTGTATGCAGCATTACAGGAAGCGCAAAACCGACAAATTCTCACAAATTTTCTTATTTTTACGTAAAGAAAGCAATGGATGCTTCTAGTGCATGTTAAGCACATTTGTCTGTGGAAGTAGGACATCTTTTAGATGAACAAAACAAGGAATTTGGGAAAGCTAATGAATGCAGTTGATCCATGTCCTCTTCCTCCTGCTTTGTTTTCTGATTTAATAAAAATGTACAAGTTTGCCTGACTTTACTCCTCATGATTTGCACCAATATTTGGTAAACAGGGTTTTGTCTCACGCTGGAGCAGATTTAAAAGCAAAAAGAATTTGTTTTCAGTAACTTGGCTGTATATCATGTGAGTCTAGTGTTAGCCACACATAATGCAGCCTGTTTCAGATATTCATTGCATCTTTTTAAGTCATATATATATTTTTTTCTCATTAGCATTGACTTCCTTTAAATAAAGTGTTCACTGCAAATCTGAAACAACTTAGAGTTGTTACAGTTCAGTTCTTTTGATTTATTGCTGCCACCCACTGGCGTCTTTGATCCTTATCAAAATGTAAATTAAAAAGCTCCAGGCTTAGGCTCCTGCCTGTTAGTGCAGCGTGTTCCACAAGATACAGACATTTTATAATTGAAACTTAAACTTTTGAACTTTTGAAACTTAGAAACAGGCAGGTTTTCGGCAAAGTTTCCATAGTTGTAATGCACACAGCCTGACCACACGTGCAAAGGGTCAATAATCATGTCCATCACGTTTTTTTACCTGTCATAAGTAATTTAACTTCCTTCCTCCTCTGTCTTTCTCAGGGTCGCTTCTTGCAGGATGTTTTCACGACGATGGTGGATCTGAAATGGCAGCACTCTCTTCTGATTTTCACCTCGGCGTTCCTCTGCTCCTGGATGCTCTTCGCCATGATCTGGTGGCTTCTGGCTTTCGCTCACGGAGATCTGGAGCCGCGAGACCCGAACGGAGAGCCCGGCCCGGTGCCTTGTGTCACCGCCATACACTCCTTCACATCCGCTTTCCTCTTCTCCATCGAGGTCCAGGTGAGGGTCCGGACCTGGGGTAGGCTTGGGGACAGTCCCTATTTTAGCCCTGCGTCCCTAGTCCCAACAAATATATCCACATCCACTTATTTGTCCTAGTTTTACACAAGACATGTCCCAGTTGTCCTGATTTTTGACCTCTCTGACACTTTCCAACAGTGAAGGAAGGAATATATTGTTTTGTTTTTTGTCAAAATATGGAAAGGCATGCTTGAAAATTACTAAAACACGAGAAAAAATGCACCAATTTTTACACTGACAGAAGTTTGAGAGAACATACGTGAGAGTGAATGAGCCATGAATTAACTAAGTGCATAAGAATATACTTATTTACCCGCTATTTTCACCAAATGTTCATTGCCCTCTCCAAAAACTTGAGTGTGTCCCAGTTTTTAATTTTGAAAATATAGTTACACAAGACTTTTCACACTTCCGGTTTAGCTGCACCTAAGCTAGATCTTAGCTGCATAAAACTGAAACGCTGATTCCCCATGTTTAGTCCTGACTCTGGTCCATGTTTAGTCCTGACTCTGGTCCAGGTTTAGTCCTGACTCTGGTCCAGGTTTAGTCCTGACTCTGGTCCACGTTTAGTCCTGACTCTGGGCACCAGCAGGAGGCCGGTCCCTGAGGTCCTCAGAGTGCGAGATGGTTCATAAGGCACTAACATGTCAGAGATGTACTTTGGTGCTAGTCCATGGAGAGACTTGAACACAAGCAGAGCTGTTTTAAAGTCTATTCTCTGAGCCTGAAGCCAGTGCAAAGACCTAAGCACAGGACTAATGTGATCGTACTTCCTGGTTCTGGTCAGGACTCGAGCAGCAGCGTTCTGGATGTACTGCAGCTGTTTTACAGCTCGTTTGGATAGGCCGGTGAGCAGGCCGTTACAATAGTCTAACCTACTGGAGACAAATGCATGGATAAGTCTCTCCAAGTCAGGCTTTGACACTAAACCTTTGATTTTGGCAATGTTTTTTAGATGGTAAAAAGCTGCAGATGTTATTGACTTAATGTGGCTGTTAAAGTCCAAGTCTGAGTCCATTATTACTCCCAGATTTCTAACTTGACTTGAAGGTTTCAGAGAGAGAGACTGAAGGTGACTGCGGACACTTTCTCTTTGTTTCTGTGAAGTCAATAAAAATTAAATATAGTGATTAGTCAGTACTTTATGTTTTTGCCACTTCATCCAAAATTCTAGCCCTTAAGTCTTATCTTTATTCCCTTCTCTCCAGGTCACGATTGGTTTCGGCGGGCGCATGGTGACAGAGGAGTGTCCGATGGCCATCACAGTTCTCATCATTCAGAACATCCTGGGCCTGATCATAAACGCGGTGATGCTCGGATGTGTTTTCATGAAGACCGCTCAGGCCAACCGTCGAGCCGAGACCCTGATCTTCTCCCGAAACGCCGTCATCGCGCCTCGAAACGGACGACCCACGTTTATGTTCAGACTGGGAGATCTGAGGAAGAGCATGATCATTACTGCCACTGTTCAGCTGCAGTAACCACACACCAAGAGGGTTTTGTAAATTTATTGTGAATTTGACAGTGACAAAAACATGACAATGCTATTTAGTATGTATTCTATTTCCTTTATACAACTTGTAATCCATCCAAAGCACCAAATTTCCCCTAACCCTAACCCAACATTTGAAAAAGGATTTGAAAAAGAAACTACAGGCTCACAAGAACAAAGATAGACAAGCGGAACAATGAAATCTAAAATTAGCCATATCTAAGCCAGAGACTTTGAGCCGGGTAACACCCTGGACGGTGGCCAACTAAAGCCGGTTGCACACTAGAGGTGTTTAGGATCTTTTGCAAAATGTTTTCTTTCATGTACGCGGTTATAAAAATGAAACGCCAGTGGATTAAAGCAGTAAAGGTCACAGGAGAGCTGAGAGTCTTTAGAGGTAAGGAGCTGACTTATTGTGAGAGTGAAATGAAAAAGTTACATCAAACTCCCACATGTTCTATAGCAACCCAATTCAATTTAAGTCTTCTCTACCATCCTTGAAGAGCACCTGATTTTTATCTTTTGTGTACTCTTGTCTTGGACCCAGCAGCGCTCCCATCTTGTGTCATCCACAGCACTGTATCTGATTCAGTAATGAAAATAACACTGCTATAATCTATGTTTGAATTTCAATGCTTTACAAAAGTTCTAAAACAGTGCTGAACCACAATTAAACAAGGACTAGATTAGCACTAAGAAAATCTCAGCAATAAACCAGGACTAAACAAGTTCTAAGAAAGAATTAAACCAGAACTTAAATAGGACCAATCTGACCTGATACTTTTAAACCGGCAAGCAAGAGAAAGTATCTTTTTGTAATATTTTAAAATGGTTTGAGGACCAGATCCAATCTTAAAACCAGAGCAAATCTGGATAATAAAAAGTCCTTTATTACAGAGCAAAGGACCATAGTGCTGTGGATATTTGGTGTGGATATTTTGGTAACCCTAAATTTTGTCAAAAGTGGTGATGTTTTGTGTAACTATAAGACCCATAAGTCATGGTCTTTAAATGGCCCTCGATCTAATTTTTTTGAATAACTCTGCTCTAATAAAGTTGATTCTTTGAAGATGATGTGTGTAAGGCTCGTAAAATAAATCCCGTATTACAAGCACAAAGCGTTACATTTACCGATATTTACAGATGATGAGGCAATATTTCTTCTTTATTTTACATTTTAAGAGTCGCCGTCTCAAGGCAGATGCACCAGATGCTTCTGTTGTAAGATCCTCCGCGCTCGTGCAGCTTGTGAACCTCACCATGATGCTCCTGACAAGTTAGTGACAGTGACGCACAGATAAAAGGAGAGAAACGACAAAAAAATATCTTACAAAAAATCCTTACTCTTGCCACACCTGCCGAACTGGCAGAGGGGCATACAAATTGGGCCAAAACTCCTGTAGAACAGTTTACAATATACAATTTAACTTTTAACGTTGCAGTCCAGTCCAGAATCATAAATCAAGATCTTGTCACACATTCAGTGGTGGAGAGATGTGAGTACCAACAGTGTTTTGCTGTGTCCTGCAGGTGATTCGTCGGACAGTGACTGCAGAGGGAGAGGTGATCCCGGTCTGTCAGTTGGACATCCAGGTGGAGAATCCTCTGAGGTCCAACGGGATCTTCCTGGTGTCTCCTCTGATCATCAGCCACACCATCGACCGTGGGAGTCCGCTCTACGAGATGTCGGCCCACAGCCTGGCAGCAGAGGACCTGGAGATCATCGTCATACTTGAGGGTAAAACTAACGAAAGGAATGACTTTTAATAAAGCCAAAACTAAAATCTTTAAATGTCATCCTAATTCATTCTTTTATATTGATAGTGCCTGCAAGTTTTTCTAAAGATACCAGTATGTCTTCAGAACAGGGAGCATGGAAATTAGTCATTTATATATTTTCAGCAAGTTGTGTCGGGACTCATCGACTATTCACAATTTTATGATTTTTGAGCCTTTGTGTCGTGTGCTGCAGGAGTGGTGGAGACGACCGGTATCACGATGCAGGCGCGCACTTCCTACACTCCCGAGGAAATCCTGTGGGGCGTCGCTTCGTCTCCATCATCACAGAAGAGGACGGCCGGTACTGCGTGGACTACTCCAAGTTTGGGAACACGGTGCCCATTCGAATGCCCTCGCTGAGCGCCAAAGAGCTGGACCAGACCAGAGGAGTTCAGGACAGCGGCAACGACTCACATCTACAGGTAAAAACTCTCATTATATCTGATCTGTTTATAATCCATAAATCATCCAGACTTGATTTGAGCATTTCTGTACCTGTAGCTTGTGTATCCTGTGTAACTTTATTTGTAGTCAGTAGCTAGAGCTTCAACTCAATTCTTGATGTGGGAAACACACAACCTCATGTCTAATTTACTACAGTTTTTATCGATTCTGGTGCAGGCGATTCCAAAGTGAGGAAGCTCAGGAGCAGGTTTGAAGGACAGGAACAACACAAAAAGTGAAAATGTCTAATATTGTGAGCCATGTTATGGTATTTGAGAGAGGGAGAGAAGGGAGGTAGAGAGAGGAAGAGAAAGAGAGAGGGAAGAGGGTGAGATAGACAGGAAAGAGGGAGAGAGAGAGGAGAGAAAGAGAGAGGTAAGCGGATGAGATAGAAAGGAAAGGGAGGAGAGAGAGAGGAGAGAAAGAGGAGAGAGATAAAGGAGAGGAAGAGAGAAAGAGAGGGTTAGTGGGAGGAGAGGATGAGAGAGGAGAGAAAGAAAGAAGAGGGGAAGAGAAAGAGAGAGGGAAGAGGATGAGATAGAGGGAAGAGAGGAGAGGAGAAAGGAGAGGGAAAGAGAGAGAGGGAGAAGAGAGAGAGAGGGTTAGAGGGAGAGAGAGGAGAGAAAGAGGAGAGAGAGAAAGAAGAGGGAAGAGAAGAGAGAGGGACGAGGTGAGATAGAGAGGAAAGAGAGAGGAGAGAAAGAGGAGAGGGAGAAAAGAGAGGAGGAGAGAGAAAGAGAGGGTTAGAGTGAGAGAGAGAGGAGAGAAAGGGGAGAGAGAAGAGAGGGTTAAGAGAGAGAGGAAGAGAGAGGGGAGGAAAGAGGGGGTAGATTGGAGGGAGAGAGGAGAGAAAGAGGAGAGAAAAAGGAGGGAAGAGGGAGAGAAAGAAGAGGGAAGAGGGTGATGAAGGAGGAGGGAGAGAAGATGAGAGGAAGGAGAGAAAGAGAGGGAGAGGAGAAGGAAGAGAGAGACAGGGAGAGAAGGGAGAGAAAGAGAGAGGGGAAGGAAGGAGATAGAGAGTGAGAGAAAGAGAAAAGAGAGAGGAGAGAGACGGAAAAGAGGAGAGAAAGAAAGGGGGGTAAGAAAGAAGGATGAGAAGAGAGAGAGACTCCTGTCTGTGTCTCCTCTCTCCTGTTTTCTCCTCCTGAACAGAAAGGACAACTTTTAAACCAAACCAAATAAGCTAGAAAGCGCTAAAATCTTATTACAGTAGATTATATTGAGACTGTCCTTAATTTTACCTGGAAAAGATCATTTGACTTTGCATGTCAAATTTACTGTATAAACTGTACACGGGCATTGGCCTAAAGCAAAAATAATAATACCCTATCCCTTCCTTGGATACTTTCTAAACAGAAATCTTTCAACCTATTGAAAATGTACAAATTTAGAAGCACAGTCAAGTATTTTAAATGTGATCTAAAATAAAATGCATCCAAAGGTTTTTGTCACATTCATGTTTTAATGAGAACTGGGACTTCTGTGAGCTTTCAACACTTTCATCCTATTCATTTTAACAGGACAAGACTGGATGGAAATGCAAATACCAGCAAAAGTGACATATTGGCCTTAATAATTGTTATCGGAATAATCAGGATAGCTTGTTTTGCAATAATGATAACACTAAACTTCATAGATGACATACAATGAGACAAGAACTCCCTATTAAAAATGTAAAGATATTGTGGAATTTTCAGGCAAGCTCTCAGCCCTCTGCTTTGTTTCTATCAAAGTCTGGATTATACAACAGTGCAGACATTCTATTTCAGTTTCCCTCACATAAACGTTGTTGTGTTTTCTCTCAGGGCTGGGGTTTGGTTACGAGCAGGACGTGGAGGCTTCAGGAGAGGCAGAGGCGGAGGAGAAAGCACACAGCCATGGTACGCTCCAGTCCACCTCCGGCACCGACGCTACATCCCAACCGGTGCAGGGCATTCTGAAGGACCATCAGCAGGGGGCGTCGTCTGCTCTGAGCGAGGGCCGAGCCGGTGAACGCAGAGGCCAGAAGAAGACGGTGACGCTGGAGGTGATCGGACGACAAATCGAAGAGGACTCGCTCGGAGAAATAAGTGACTAAAGGAGGGCTAAGATCAAAGCAGACACATCAACAGTGAGAAAGGACCATTTTAGGATAAACAGAGTAAAGACAAAGTAAGATTGTAAGATCTTGACCAAGAACTAAACCAGCAAACATGGACCTAAACTTTAAAGCCATTTGTCTTTCCCTTAAAGGTGCTGTACTTGATTTTTAAATGTAATGTGTTTGCCCAGTTCATCCAAATACAATATATTGTTGATTATAGTTCCCAGATTTTCACACAAAGTAACACCTAAGATAGTATTTGGTTTTCTGGTTAAATACCAGATTCACATTCCAGCTAAAGAATTTACACTAAAAGAACCTGTCCAGCCAGATGGATTTTTGTAATATTTGTGAATTCACAAGCTTGATAAAAAATCTATCTGGTGTTGGTTTTCAGTCCAAACCACTGATTTAATGGCCTAATCACATTGCAGCGGTGGACAACAGCAAGTAGGAAAACAACAATGGCAACTCCCGTGAATGTGCGTGTTTCTGCTGTTATTAATTCTGTTTAAGCAGAAATACAGAGAGGAGAGAGATGACGGGGTGTGACACTATCCAACGTGCTTATAAGGGATTTTGGTCGACGTCACTTACCGCCCTACTGCGCATGCTCCATGCAGAAAGAGCCACTCTCCGTCCGCTTAGCTGGGGAAACTTCTTTGAATAAATCAACAAAATGGGACGAGAGCAGCTGTTTGATCAGGTATGAACCGATCTGACAGACGTCTGTTCCTGAAGCTTGTGTTTTTTCTTGCATTTTTTCACTCACCTGAATGTTATTTCATTCACAAATGTTAGACTTAGCGCATAACTTTAGTTTTAGCACAGTGATAAACTCTTGTAGTTAGCTGACAACTGCTTTTCGACTTCCACTGTTTCCGCTGTTCGAGTCTATGAGCGGGCTCTTTCTGGATGCTGAGTGCGTGCGCAATTGCCCGTGTTGATAAACAAAAAAATCCTTCTATTGAAAGCGTCTTTATGATTTGTTGCAGCAATTGATTAAGCACAGACTAGTCTGCGTACCACACTGTAGACACATCTATTTGGTTAAATTGAGTTTGCATTGTTCTGCTTATATCTAATAATAGTCCTGTATTCTCTAAATCAGGAAGTTTGTTTTTAGCATGCAAATATATAAAGCCCTTACAAGTTCTCCATGATTAATATTATATATGTGAGCTGCTGTAGAAACTGTACAATTATGTTATTTATGTGTTTATAATGGTAAAAATCTGGTACTGTGCCTTTAAATGGTTGTTTGTTCTTGCTCTGTAAAGCCTTGTTCACACCAGAGGATTTTTGTCTTGATTTTAAACAGATTTATTTATTAGATAATTTTTTTTTATAAGGTTTTTAATCTTTCTTTTCTTTTATTCACTTTCCTAATCTCATGGTTTCTATCTTTCCCATACCTCTATCAACCTCAAATGTTCTGCAAAATTTAGTTTGACAAGCACTTTCTCTCACTTCTTTTAAAGTTGTAATATTCTAAAATCCTCTGTGTGTTTCTAGTGATGTCGTTTGAGTTTTGATTCACTGCCTCCTTGTGTCACATCTTTAAACTTTCCAAAAGCACAGTTATTTATTTTGTGTATTGTTGATGTCTAAAAGCACAACATCGCAGTGACTTTTCAACCACAAACCAACAACTTCCACTGCCATTTGCCCATTATTTATGAATGTCTCTATAAAAATACGAATATGTATTATATCTATATTAAATCTTTGTAAGAAAATTAAAAAATGGTATTGTCTATTAATGCTTACCCAGTCAAGTGTTAGATATTAGTTCTGAGTTCTGACCAATCACACTGCTCCCTTTTAACTCCAGCACCTGCCCCTCACCGTTGACTCCGCCCCTCACTCTATTCAACTTTATTTTCCCAGAGGGCCAGATTTTATCGAGGACCACAGCTTTAGGGGCCGAGTAGTGGCACAATACGTCCCCGCTTTTGACACGAGGTTGTGCCAAATAGAGGACTAGATTTGTTTCTATAGTCAGGGGCGTTTACATGGAGGCCAGGAAAACTGGATAACTAGCCTAGTCCGATTTAAACTGGTTTTCCAAAGCGCATGTAAACCCGGGCAGACCTATTGAGGAGCTGTAAACTGGTTTTCGGAAAACCAGTTGGCGCACGTGGTCCCGACCGATTGTAGTCTGATTTCAGACTCATGTAAACAGACAGTTTCTCGGTCGGTCTGCAGCTGGATAAATGCAACTGAGCATGCTCACAACCCATGACCACTGCACATTCCATTAATAAATTAAGAATTTTAGAACTATAAAGTGCCGTGCACAAAGTGGCTCACACAATCTCACATTTAACTCCATGTTTAACACTGTTTTACATGTTTAAAACAGTCCTAGATGTTCCAGAAAAAAAAATTGTCATTTAACAAACAGTTAATAAAAAATAAACAACATTAACAATGTTCAACCAATTACAGCCTCAGTCATGCAGTAGTGAATCTGACTCAGTAGGACCAGTCTCTCCAGGGTAATCGGTTTACTCTTGTGCATGTAAACAGGAGCAAAACTGGTCCAACCGGTTTGAGGGGAAAACCAAGTAGAGTCCGGTTTTCTAGCCTAGTCTGATTTCCCCGATCATGTAACCGCAGTGAGTGATAATAACTAATGCTGCAGTCTATTTTTATTGCTAGTAATAACTAAATCTAAACCTTATTGACACATGAAGAAATTTTACCCAGATTTGAATCTACAAAAAAAAAGGTGTATATATTTGTAACATTTAGAAAGTGAATTGAGGGCCAGATCAGATTTTTGAAGGGCCGAATTGGCACCCGGGCCTTATGTTGAATAAAGTCTGCACCTCACTCATTCTCTCCTTTTAAAGGGGCACTGTGTAAGATTGAGAGGAATTTTAATTATCACATATAGTCCACAAACATTTAAATCATATTTATTCTTTACAACATGAATACTTAAGAGAGCACTGTTAACCAATCCACATCAATTGTGATACATTTATACGTATTTGAAATGTTTTATTACGGGCCGGAATGTGGATTATTGACACTAGATGGCATCATGCTTAATAGGCAAAATGCATGTGAATGGCTCCCTCTAGTGTTCAAAAGTGGAAATCACTTTGTTTGTTTGTTTTTCTTACATAGTGCCCCTTTAAGTCTCCAGCACTATTTGACATGAGGTTTCAGACTGTTGAGGGGTTTAGTTCTACATTTACCCTCCAACCAGTGGGTTCAAATTTTAAGTCAGTGACAAGACACAATTGGATTTTTTTGCATAGCTGTTTATTCATTTATTTGTATTTTGTAATAACATAAAACTCAACCTGAGAGTCTTGCAAGAAAATAGCTTTTGCATCTGTACAGAATTTTTAAAAGGGGACATATTATGTAACAAATGTTGCGTTCATGTGGTCCTCGGGAAATTGGGAAAATATTGTTCCGAGTTGAAAAATGCACACAAACACTGGGACAAACGTAGCTGCTCGAACTCAGCACCTGATATCACTGCTGTGTGGAGACATGAATACTGGAAAATAAATGCCAACAACTTTTTACGTTTTTGGACAGGCTAGCATCAGTTAGGTCTATGAACAACTGTTAAAAGGGCTGTGACATTTAACAAAATCCCGTCTTTTCGAGGTAAAAAACACATGAATGCAAACAAGGTCAGAACCTTGACTTCTCATCTCGGAAACACGAGCACCCGAGGGCCACATGAATGCAGCAACAGACATTTATAACGTTTGAATCACGTCATGGTGATTCCTCATCCATATTTAAAAATGCATCAAAATTTGAATTTTTATGCAAACTTGCCATCAAATTGCAATTGTGAAAAAGCAGCCAAACGCCAAAAGGCAAAGACTGACAGTTTCCTGGGTGTTTAGACAATCAATTAACAAAATTAAAATGTTGCAAGAGTTTGTCATTTTTCAAATTATAATGTCTCTGTGATTTATTTGGATTTTGGCCAACATTTACAATGTGTGGTTGTATATTTACCTTCACATATGTCATATTTACTGGACAAAAAACATTTATAAAACTCATCAAAACAGACAAACAATCAAAATGTTCAGAAAATTCTTAATATACATCATGTTCTCTATGTTTTCTAACCTGTCCTATTCACTTTCTCTCAGTGTGTCTCCTTTAAACCCAGAGCGGTTCAGATCCAGGTGGAGGCCATCACCATGACGACAGCGGCGAGCAGAGACACGGAGCAGGAGGCGGAGGTGGCGGCTCTGGAGTTGCACATGTTGGAGCTGCAGCATCGATACGTGAAGCCGCTGATGGAGGGAAACATCTGCTGCAGGCGAGAGTTGTCACAGTCGGTGTAACGCAAACACTGACGGATCGTTTTACCGCCTGAACAGAGAGACACGGCACAGAGTAGTAGTACATTTAGAAAGAGTCGTTCAAGGGTCAAACTGTGACATAAGGAAGTGTGTAGTTAAGTCACAACACAATGGCACATTAAAGATTATTCTCCACCAGATCAAAACTTTTTTTTTCAAACCCAAAAGTGAAGCATGTTTTTTTATCTTTTCTCAATTTAAAACAAAAGTATTCAACTTCGCTCTGTTAAGGTAACATGTAAGCTGTCTGTGTTTTGGGTCAAATAGTCATAATGACATAAAAATAAACCTAGCAACAGAATCCTACCGACTGAAAACAGCTAAACAGGAAGTGCATAGCCAAATAAAGTGGGCAGGGCAGAACAAGGTGAAGAGATAGTGTAGGAAAAAATTATAGATCTATTATATTATCTGGATAGGAACTTTCTAGCTTGTACCCATTGTAAATCAACCCCAGTGGCCGCTCCATTAGTTCTGCAGTGGGAAAATCTCTCTACATCTACAAGCTAGAAAGCATTTTTTCCCTATTGCGCAATGCAAACACAAACTGCCTGTGTTCAACAGAAACAGCTTCTACAGCTTTAAGAACTGTCAGATTTTCTGACATTCTTACTTTCACATCATAAACTTTTTTCCGGTTCAAAAGGTTTTAGTTTGCACAAAACGGGTTTTTAAGCTTTAGCTTCAGCTACCGCTGCTCACACTGTAACTCCCGCTCAGAACAGTCAGAACGTCCTGCTCACTGACCTATATAAATGCTCCTTGCGCAAAAAATTATGGGAGAAACACAACTGCGCATTTTCCTTCGCTTGCAGCCCACCTAAAGCTAACGGCCATGATGGCTACAAACGCAATGAGTAAAGCCATTGACGCAGCGCGCCCACCATCTTGATCACCAAGGCTTGGATAAATGTACACGTGCGCCTCTTAGGTTGTGTATGTGATAATTCCTGTTTTTACGCTCTCTTTGAATAAATGGTGGTCCTCTGTTGTTTTCGCTCGGTTCGTTGCACCGCTGCCACCACCTTACACTTTGGTGGCTGTGGACACGAATGGAAATAACTCTAGTAGGTCATCGCTGTAGTGTATTAGTACCACTTTTTAAAGGTCTTGGTCTTGTCATGGATTTGAGCACATTTGGACACGGTCTTGTTTTTGTCTTGGTCTCGATCATAATTTGGACTTGGTCTTGGACTCGATCTTGTCTTGGACACCGACAGCACATTTCAACCACCACACGCTCTGCTAAACTTGCACCAAGCGTTCAAGGCCCCGAAGCAGTGACCTGTCCCAGTTTACTATAAGCCCTGCACAATAAGATCATGCAGACACTGATAAATGTATAAAATTCCAAAGGTGGTCTTGATTTGGTTTCAATGGACCACAGTCTCGTCTTAGTCTTGTCTCAGTCTTGACTGACCTATATAAATAAGTCTTGACCCTCAGTGGTCTTGGTTTTTTCTCGGTTTTGGGACTCTGTGGTCTTAGAAAGGTCTTGGCCTCAGTCAGTGTGGTCTTGACTACTGCACTACATCACAGTGGGTTTGTTGCCAGAAGCTTGACTAGCTGTTAGCTGTTGGTGGTTTTAGTCACAATTCTTGTTGTGTGATGGCTCAGGACAATGTTGAGAGCGTCCTGACGATGCCGTGGTTTCTCGCCAGACTAGATGTGACCTAGGAGACTCATGAGTGGTAAGGAGTTTTGAGTTGACCCACTGCTGCTACTGGGCGACTGTCATCGTCAGTCTGTGCCGTACCTGCTGGAATAATGCTAGAATACTGCTGGAATACTCAGAACATGGCTGAATCTAGTGCATTCTCCTGCGAACCTTGCCATCTTCATTTTTGTGTCTATTAGGGTACTGTCTTCATATGTGTGTCTGTATTCTGATGTTCCCTGCTTTACCGGTCCAGAGTTTAGTGGCCTGATGCCCTTGTCGTTCCGAGTTGGGCTGCTGTTGTGTGTCCTGCTGCATGCCTTTGCACTGGTCTGGTTCATGGTCAGGGTTCTATTGCACTCGGAGTCAATTGTTTCACTTGGGTTTAACTTGGACTGTTTTGTAGTGGACCTGTTCATTTTAAGTGGATTTTGTTCTTTTAATAACATGTTCGTCTGTAATGTTGTGACATTTTTGCTTGTAATATAGAAATCAGGGCATTTATTTATCAAGGGGGTTAATAAAAGAGAGAAATCTGTGCATTGGCCTATATGTTCCCCCTTTTTTCGCTCTCATCACATGGTGAATAAAGGCTCTAGTTGCCTCTCTTCATTATCTCCTCTTAGTCTGTTACAACAAGTGATGCCAACAGTGAAACAGCTCTTTCCTCCTCTGCGCATGCCCGAACCATTCCATTCAAACATCCAAACACGATACACTCGTTCCTAAATAAGAACAGATGTTAATGTGAGAACCTCTTTCGCTGATGGAGATGCAGGAGTCCTCGTAGGTGCACTCCTGGACGTTCTGACAGCGGCCGGTGTAGTCGGAGCATTTGTAACAGCGCAGACCCAACCTGACGAAAACAAGGAGGTCAAATGTCATTTAGTAAAGTGCCAGGTCAGAATTAAAGCTGTGTTATTGTCCTTGTTTGGCCTGGTTCAGTCCTGATCTGGTCCTGCTTCAGCCGTTGTTTTGTTCTACTTTCTGTCCTGGTTCAGTCCTGCTTTGGTCCTGCTTTAGCTCTTGTTTTGTCCTGCTTTAGTCCAGGTTCAAGTCTGCTTTGGTCCTGCTTTAGGTCTTGTTTTGTCCTGCTTTACTCCAGGTTCAAGTCTGCTTGGTCATGCTTTAGCTCCTGTTTGTCCTGCTTTAGTCCAGGTTCAAGTCTACTTTGGTTCTGCTTTAGTCCAGGTTCAAGTCTGCTTTGGAACCGCTTTAGCTCTGTTTGTCCTGCTTTAGTCCAGGTTCGTGTCTGCTTTGGTCCTGCTTTAACTCCTGTTTTGTCCTGCTTTAGTCCGGTTTCAAGTCTGCTTTGGTCCTGCTTTAGCTCTTGTTTGTCCAGCTTTAGTCCAGGTTCAAGTCTGCTTTGGTCATGCTTTAGCTCTTGTTTTGTCCTGCGTGTAGTCCAGTTTCAAGTCTGCTTTGGGTCCTGCTTTTAGTTCTTGTTTTGTCCTGCTTTAGTCAGTTTCAAGTCTGCTTGGTCTGCTTTAGTTCTGTTTTGTCCTGCTTTAGTCCAGGTTCAAGTCTGCTTTGGTCATGCTTTAGCTCCTGTTTTGTCCTGCTTTAGTCCAGGTTCAAGTCTGGCTTTGGTTCTGCTTTAGTCCAGGTTCAAGTCTGCTTTGGACCGCTTTAGGCTCTTGTTTGTCCTGCTTTAGTCAAGGTTCAAGTCTGTCCTGCTTTAGCTCTTGTTTTTTCTGCTTTAGTCCAGGTTCAAGTCTGCTTTGGTCCTGCTTAGCTCTTGTTTGTCCTGCTTTAGTCCAGGTTCAAGTCTGCTTTGGTCCTGCTTTAGCCCTTGTTTTGTCCTGCTTTCAGTCCTGGTTCAACCCTGCTTATTTGGTCCTGCTTTAGTCCAGGTTCAAGTCTGCTTTGGTCCTGCTTTAGCTCCTGTTTTGTCCTGCTTTAGTCCAGGTTCAAGTCTGCTTTGGTTCTGCTTTAGCTCCTGTTTTGTCCTGCTTTAATCCAGGTTCAAGTCTGCTTTGGTCCTGCTTTTGCTCTTGTTTTGTCCTGCTTTAGTCCGCAGGTTTCAAGTCTGCTTTGGTCCTTGCTCTTAGCTCTTGTTTAGCCCTGCCTTTCAGTCCTGCTCTTGAGTCTTGTTTCAAGGTTAACTCTGTTTGTGTCTGCTTTAGGCATTGTTTGGTTCCTGCTTTAGCTCTTTAGTCCTGTGATTAAACCCTGCTTAGTTGTTGGTCCTGCTTTAGTTTCCAGGTTCAAGTTCTTGCTTAATGGTCCTGCTTTAGCTCATCTGTTTTGTCCTGCTTTAGTCCTTAAGCTGGTCCTGCTATCTAGCTCTTTGCCTTGGTCCTGTTTAGTCCATGTCATCTCTGGTCATGCTTAGCTCTTGTTTTGTCCTGCTTAATCAAGGTTCCTGAGTCCTGGTGTTGTCCTGGTCTTTAGCCTCGTTTTGTCCTTTTGTTTTTTTGCTGTTTTATTTTAGTCTTTTTTAGTTTGTTCAAGTCCTGGCTTTGGTTTCATGCTTTAGTCTCTTGTCTTTTAGTCCTGTTTTAGTCCTAGTGTTTAATTCTGATTTTAATGCTGCTCTTGTCTTGGTTCAGTCCTGCTATAGTCCTGTTCAGTCCTGTTCTAGTCCTTGTTTAGTCTACTTAAGTCTTTGTTTAGTACTGGTTAGCCAGCTTGTCGGTTCAGTCTGCTTTAGCCTGTTCAGTCCTGCGTGTCCTGATCAGTCCTGTTTGACACTCACCTGTTTGGATGAATCCCAGCAGCAGTAGTATAAACAGCTTTAGTCCTCTCCTCTGGTTCATGTTGGCCCTTCAGAGGTCTCACCCTGGTCTGAGTCCGGTCCAGATCCTCAGAGCCGATCTTTGTCCCGGGATCACAAAGACCCACTGTCCGGTCCTCTCCCCCCCGAGACTCACCCCCCCGGCACCAGCGGGACAAGAAGCCGTCCACAACTCTCTATGAATCTATCTATAGTTTGAGAACGTTTTTTGTGGTTTGCGTATCAAAACTATTTTTAGATGGATTGCTTTTGTAAGTTTTCAGCAGATAATGTTTTGGAAAATGTGGAATCTCAGTACTGCCAAGGTCTACTTTATTTTTCAGTGTATCCCAAAATATATAGTCTTTATTTATTTATTTTATTTTGTACAAGTTATCAAGTCCCAAGTCAAAGAGTCTAAAGTCACTATTTTGATACTTGATCTGATAAAAAGACTTGTGACTCGACTTGGACTTGAAGGTGAATGACTTGGGACTTGGATTTGAGGGTCAGTGACTTTGGACTTGACTTGTTGACTTGGATTTGTGCCTCTTGGATTTGGGACTTGGTAAACTGTGATACAAAATTCTACTGTCACGTAATTTTGTTACATTAATTGTTAATTGTGATGTCAAGTAATTTTGTGATAATGTCACTGGCAGTACATAGCTTCCATAGAAAAATATATAATTTTTTTCCTCATTTTTATGTAATGGCAGTGGTAAATATAATATAAATATTAAAAAAAAAATGGTAAAATCAAAAACAAGTGACACATTTTTGACCCAAACTATGACAAACATTTGGATAGAATGCACTGCAAAACTATATATCTAACTTGCTTAAGTTTAGATATATACTTAAGTTTAGTTTGAGAATTTTAATCTGGATTTGAGTCATTTTAACTGAAGAAGAATAAATTGCTAATGTAATGTTCTAAGAGAATTTGGCTCAAAATAAGACGTAATGCACTGAAATCAGTTCGAAGAAAAACTTTTAGAATCAAGCAATTTTAACTTGTCTTGAAATTCACTTTTTGCAGTGTGAGTCTAGTGTGATATTGGAGTTTTCAGTACTTTTTTTTGTGGGACTAAGTCATTGTTTTGCAATTCTCAAGTAAACATCAAGTATTTGGCTTCAAGTCCCAAGTCTAAGAGAAACCAGTCAAGTCCCAGATTAAAGAGAGACAAATCCAAGTCAACAAGTTAAGTCCCAGATTAAAGAGAGACAAATCCAAGTCAACAAGTTAAGTCCCAGATCAAAGAGAGACAAGTCGAAGTCAACAAGTCAAGTCCCAGGTCAAAGAGAGACAAGTCCAAGTCAACAAGTCAAGTTCCAGGTCAAAGAGAGACAAGTCCAAGTCACAAGTCCAGTCAACAAGTCAAGTCCCAGGTCAAAGAGAGACAAGTCCAAGTCAACAAGTCAAGTCCCAGGTCAAAGAGAGACAAGTCCAAGTCAACAGGTCAAGTCCCAGGTCAAAGAGAGACAAGTCCAAGTCAACAAATCAAGTCCGAGGTCAAAGAGAGACAAGTCAAAGTCAACAAATCAAGACCTCGGCCACTGACCCTCGAAATCCAAGTCCTCTGATTTTACTGCAAGTTGTTTGAAGTCAAGTTACTCTTTAAATCTTGTACTGTTTTTTTCATTGACATAATTATAAATCATCCTATATTAATAAGCATCAAGTTGTTTCAAGTCACAAAGCTTGAAGTGAAGTCCATTTTATAAATCAAGGCATCAAAATAGTGACTCAAGTCCAAGTCTACTTGTAAGTTACTCTTCTGCTTCCAAAAACACTTCCCATTGCTTCTTGATCATTTGGTTTTGTTTTTCTGAGCCGTGTTTGGATCAAAGATGTGAAAGGTGAGACCTCTGCCTGCTTGTTCCCACACTCTCCAACTCCTTCAATGGAAACTCCAGATGAAACAACTCTGCAGCATCAAAGCAACAAGACCTCCCTCTCCCCAGACACTTCCTGCTCACAGAGGTCGGACAAAGTCTTTGTTTTGCAAGTCTCAAGTAAATCTCCAGTCAAGTGCTTACAGGTCCGAGTCATGTCCAGAGTGACTGACTTTTTAAACGCTTTTTTATTGGTTCTGGTTCACAGGATTCCAAAGAGAAGGTGTTTGAAATAGAGAAACAACACACAAAAAAAACACTCCACATTCTTTTGGTTTAGTGACTTTTGGACATTTGCTCAAAGGTCAGACTCAGTGGGACGAAGCGTTGGTTTGGCATCTCACTGTTTGTGTATCACAGACGCCACTAAGAATATTTTTCACTCAGAAATACCGTTTATTTCAATTATTATTGTAAAAAAAGCACACTTCAAATGTCATAATACTAAAAAAGTAAAAGCTAGAAAACAAAGACCAAATTTACCAAGATTCAGCCTAAATTTCAAAATCATTTGACGAAAAATGCAAGTTTATCTGACCAAAAGCCATGTGGTTGTTTAAACTCTTGTGCTTTTCTTGTGACCTCAGATAAACTGCAGAGAAAAGAGGGAATCTTTCTCCAAGACTTACATAAGGAGCCAGTCTTTTGTGATACATTTGTCAAGGGTTTGGAGCCAAACTCTGTAAGACAGCTCAGTTTAGGCTGAGACATTGCTGGTGAATAGGAAACAAAATCTTTAACTTTACAGCTACAATGTCAAACTCCTGCAGTTTAGGGGAGAGCAGGGTTGGTTGTCACATTTTTTACTTTGATTTGAACTTCTCAAAAACAACAAATCTCATATTAACCATTTTAACAACAGAGAAAAGCTCAAAGTCTTGTGTAACTAATGAATCCACCTGCTGTTCTCTGTCTTATTCTGATCAAAAGTTATTGATCATTTAATGGAAATTGTTCACCTGTGACAACCAACCCCAAGTCTGGGTTGGTTGTCACAATGTTATGTGAATGGGAGACGATGACAAATGTGTCTGGTCTTTGGTTTGATTTTTTGATGTTGGATTTCATTTTGATTCAAGAATGTTTTACATTTTTCTGAATCAGGAGACGTTAAATTACAAGAAAAAGGCAATTGGAAATTAAAAATGCATTTTTGTCAAAATTCTAATCATTCCAATCCTATCAACATAACATTGTGACAACCAACCCTGACTTGGGGTTGGTTGTCACAGGTGAACAATTTACATTAAATGATCAATAACTTTTGATCAGAATAAGATCAAGAACAGCAGGTGGATTCATTAGTTACCCAAGACTTTGAGCTTTTCTCTGTTGTTAAAATAGTTAATGTGAGATTTGTTGTTTTGAGAAATTCAAATCAAAGTAAAAAATGTGACAACCAACCCGCTCTCCCCTAAGTGCTGCATTTATCATATACTTTTTAGTACAAAACACTCGCTGTAAATCTTGTCTTAATGTAGTCCTGCCTGCTCTGATTGACTGTGTGTTTTCTCTTCACATTCAGTTCTCTTGTCTTCTTGTTGAAGTGAAGAAGCGAGTTGTGGGTTTGTACCAGGCGGAGACAGACAGTTGAGCAGCACAAACTCCACAGCTGCAGACTCCGGACAAACGCTCAGTGTGAGTGACAAACACAAGAGCATGAACCTAAAGCACACTATAGACACTTACTATAGAGAGCGACGTGGTAGTAAAACACTATTCATGAAAACAAGCTGAACTCAAGACTTTACCAGGAATTTCACTGTTTTTTTAGTAAATGTTTTAATAATGATACAATAGTGATAGTCCTTGTGGTGAATATTATCATTTCACTTTTGCAGTCACGTCTCTTTTGTTTTTGCTCATCTAGTCGTCCACTTCCTCTGAGTTTTCCTGACTTTGGTCCAACGCAGTGAGACATTCAGCAGGACACTTTTCACTGAAAAACCAAACAATGAACTGGACTGACAGGTCCGGATACAAACTCCAAAGCAGCGAGAGAAAACTTGTATTCAAAACTATTTACTATGTTGAAATCTTTATCAGAAGACCAAATAACTATTGTGTGTTTAAAATTGGCAAACAAGTCTTTTTTGTTAGTCTTCGATTCAAGTTTATTTCAGAATTGTGAAAAGAACAGTGAAAAAAACGACTTGAAACATTGAAAAAGTTGCTTGAATACAAGTTTATTTGGCAAGACCAGAGCACATGCTGCCTGTAGTTTACTGATTAAGTAGAAATAAAGTCATTTTTATAACTATAATACAGTTTTATTGCAACATTTGAAGCAGCAATTTACATTCAGTCGTTAAGTCTCCTTTGATACTGTATTAACACTACCAGCCCGATCTTGCCCTTTTGTCTTAGCCGGTCTTAGCCTTGGTCTTAATTATTCCTCTGTTGGCCACTAGTGGCTCTCTCCAAGCTCTATACACTGTCAGTATAGAAGGTGTGGCTCCAGCCAGATGTGAGGGTGCAGTTTTTTTCATCGAACCTGACACATGCTCACGCCTGTGACAAGTGAGCAGCTGCTTTAGGATCACATGCAAAAGAGAACTGTAGCAGCAGCTTCAGTTTGGAAAAAAACTGTAATAATAGAAATCTATTTGGTGAAAGTCTATGTACTTGACAGACTTTAACAACTTTGTCTAAAAATGTGTCTTTTCTTTTACATAAAGCTTGTTGACTTAATAAAAAAGATAATCAGATGTGAGAGTGAACATGGGTCAGTGTGAATGCTATGGAAAGGCCAAAGAGGCCATCATGTATTTTTAAACCATTTTTATGTGTCAACACGTTAAAAAAATGTTGGCCTCATTTTAGACAAAGTTGATCAAGTCTGTCAAGTAAATAGACTTTCACCAAATCGATTTCTATTATTGCAGTTTTTTGTTTTTTTTTTCAAACTGAAGCTGCTGCTACAGTAACTTTTGCCTGTGATCCTAAAGCAGCTGCTCACTTGTCACAGGCGTGAGCATGTGTCAGGTTCAATGAAAAAAACTGCACCCCTCACATCTGGCTGGAGCCACACTTTCTACACTGACAGTGTATAGGGCTTGGAGAGAGCCACTAGTGGCCAACAGAGGAATACTTAAGACCAAGGCTAAGACCGGATAGGACAAAGGGGCAAGATCGGGCTGTACAGGTTTAAAGGGGCACTGTGTAAGATTGAGAGGAATTTTAATTATCACATATAGTCCACAAACATTTAAATCATATTTATTCTTTACAACATGAATACTTAAGACAGCACTGTTAACCAATCCACATCAATTGTGATACATTTATACTTATTTGAAATGTTTTATTACGGGCCGGAATGTGGATTATTGACGCTAGATATGTCACCATGGTAGATAGGCAAACTGCACTGGAAATGCTCCCTCTGGTGTTCAAAAGTGGAATTACTTGGATCACTTTATTTAATTTTTTCTTACACAGTGCCCTTTAAGCTAAATGATATTTCTGCAGTAAAAATAAAAAATAGATAAGCCTGCGAGTCCTGATGTGAAACGAAAACTTTGCTAACTTGGATTTAATGTGAAATACAAAACGTTGTAAGTAGAAATGTTAAAGCATTTGATTCAAATTCTGGAACGAAAGCAACAAGAGACAAAAGTCACATGTCAAAAAGAAATTCACATTATAAATGACAATGATTTATAGTTTTATAACAAAAAAAGGCAAACATTTTGAATTTTCAGGCTGCGTTTCAACAAAAGATGGAGAAAAAGCTTTTAAATAGCCTCAAATTAGCATTTAAATATCACAAGCAAAATTAGTCACAAACCGTGTAATGTCTGTAGTTACAAGAATTCGCTTGTTGGGATGACATTTTTGTGGGTATTTTTCCAGTAAAACCTAAAAACCCAGATTTTGGTTTTATGAGAAGTGCATACTGTCAAAATAATCTCATTTTAAATAAACATATAATATAAAATGTTTTTGTAAACGTGTTTAAGCAGAGTTGATGTATCTCAATGTCTCCACTGAAATCACGTTCTGTGCTCTGGACTCACAGTAAGCAGGTTCTGGGTTTTCTTCCCAGGCGACTCTGGGCTTTTCTGTGTGAAGTTTGCACGTTCTCCCTGTGTCTCTATAGGTTTCCTCTGAGTGCTCCAGTTTCCTCTTCCACTAAAAACATGTTGAGTTGCACCTCCCCTGGACTACAAATGAAATTTAGCTGTAAAAACTAGAATCTGGTACAAGCATCTCTGCCATTGTACCTAATCAACATCAGTGAGTTATTATAATGACTAGAGAGAGTGTAGCCATGGTAACCTATAGCAGCAAATGTCCAGTTCCAGCAGCCATCTTGTATAGGGAGTTTGCTAAAGATCTCATACAAACTTATAGGAAGCTGAACTTTTAAGTGACTTTTTTCCACTTAAATACTTTGACAAATTAATCTTTTTGTATTTGTACATTTATTTAGGCTTCTTTCAAAATACACCAATGTGAAAGAATCTTGAAAAAACTTTTTAGTAACAGCAGTGAAGCTAGCACAATAATGATGAATCTTTGTGCTCACATAAATATAATGACACGCAATTATAGTTAATTTTGCAGTGTTTTTAGGCAGAAAATTGGGGATAAACGTTCATTTATCCCCTTTAATCTATGAATTATCTGACCTTGTTTTTACATTGTTTTCAGTTAGAATTTTGCTGCCTTTCCCCTAGCAAGATGTCCGCCGCATCTGCCACGGTAACAGGCCCCATCCTGTCACTAGTCATTATGATAACTCATTCTTCCACATCACTTTTGTATCCATTCATTTTGCTTTTTTAATGTGTCTATTTACTTAGTCAAGAAAATGTCTTATAGTAGTTTAAAGCAGAGCTGGTGGGGCTTTATATTGTGATAAATACACAAAATGTCATTATGTAATTGCATACATGCATGTGCGATTATTGTGTCTTGTGCTAAAGGTAATCGCTGCAGGCTCAGATGTGTGAGTGTGTTCGAGTGAGCGGTCAGTATGATATCTGCTGCACTATTTTACTCCTCTTTCAAGATTAAAATTCACAGTCTTTATCCATACAAACTAGACATAATAGATGTATCTGCGACATCTCTTCGTGGGAAATGTGAAATATGATCCCAGCAGTGATACGAGACTGCGCGGTAACATGGAGTGATCTGCGGTGACGCCCTGAACAAACAAAAGATTATTTCAAACTCCGAGTACAGCTCTGTGTGTGGACAGGGACAGGTTACAGTCCTCCGTCCTGTCTGTGCAGCCAGGAGACAAAAGCGAGCGAGAGACAGAGACAAGAAGAGAAGCAGATGCTGAGACCCATGTGTTTAAAATATTTACACCCAAAAGATATTAATAATTAACTTAAAGAGAAAATAAACGCAGCATAAACTTTTTTTGTGTATTTGGGGCCAAAATTGAATGTATCTACGGTTTCCGGGCCTTTTGCGCAAACTCGCTCATTTTGCAGTTAGGTGTGCAAAAACCGTGACAGTGCTGCCGTGATGGTCAAACGCTGTCAGTGCATTTTCAGTTCACACTGACGTCACATCGAGTTGACAAGACAAACAAGCTGCCCAGGTGGGATATATAAACTTCTCCTTCTGACATTGCTGAAGTGGAGAGTTGAAAAAACGATTACCAGCTGCATTATGACAATGTATGACATTTGGCTCAACTTGGAAAGCGACAGGTGCGGGGTACAAGTGTGAGTCAGTTTGATTCTAGCAATGTTAGAATTTTTTCATTTTCAATTTTAGAAAAAAATCACATCATGAGCTCATGTCCTTATGTAGGCTAAAGCAAAGGCTTCATACATATGTCTGCAAAGTAAAAAAAAAAAATCTTGACGTGCAAGTAAGATTCTAGACCTGTACACAGCCTCAGAGCTGAGAACCTCTCCGCACGTCAGGATTGCTCTCACACAAAACTCACATCTCACACCAAGATAGCTGTCTATATTTGATGCTGTCTGCTGGCATCTCCCACTTTTTCGGAGCCTGTTTGAAAAGCAGTTGTGGGCGGAGACCACATTTACAAGACAGCCATTCAATTAGTCAGGTAAATTCGCAAGTATATTTCTGCCAAAATTCAACAAGTATAAAACATAGTTGAAAGTTTGCTACAGTTTTCTGTCACAAAAGAACTAGAATATTATTTGAAAGTGTATTATGATTGCCCTGCTCTGATCTAGAGTCTCTACATGTCTGGATAAAATTCAGTCTCATTGCTCTGATGCTTATCGTCCATCATCTTCACCACCATCGCAGTCGAAATCGCGTCACTCTGCCCCGATTTCTCCTCGAACCAGCTGTCTAGCGCTCTCTTAGCATCGAAGCTAGCCATTGGCGGCCCATTCACCGCTAACATTAGCCTGTTGTCCATCTGCTCCAGCGTTAACCGACCTCTGTGGTTCTTACAAGTCTTTAATATGGCTGCGCGTCCCTTTTCGCAGCAAATGATTGAACATGGGAGAACTTTTACGATCTGCGCGACTTGTCTTAAGATCTTATAACGCTGCTTATGTGCGCTAACGTGACTGACGATGTCTTTAAACCCGCTTGAGCTGAAGCTGAATTTCAACCCTTGCCATTCGCAGTTTACACCGTTTCTATCATCAGAAAGTGACGGAAGAGTCTTCAAATGTCCACAAATTGTCTGGATTTCCTCTTTGCCAAACGAGTGCAAGTCTTCTATGTTTTCCCTCCACGCAGACAAGTCCAAAACACTGCACGCTTTGGCGATTAAACAACTTTGCGATTCAGAATTTTGGCTTAAGATTGCTTGGCTTTTGTTGCAGATCTTCTCGCGTATTGACTGGAATTTCGATTCGGCAACTCGCAAATTTTTCAGCTCCACGCCATGAAAACTGTCTTGAAAATTGTCTTCGAACTCTTGCAGGTGCTCGCCCGGTGATTCGACAAGTTGGCCAAGTTCCTGAATGGCTTCTTCGATTTTGCTTTGCACTTTGGACACCGTTAAGGGCTCGTCTCGAAAAGCTGACGCCAATCTCGACAAGACAGCGATGTAATCCAACATGAAGTAGGCTAGCTTGACAGATTGGTAATCTAGCAGGAATTGAAGGAGTGTTAACGCGATGGCGGAAGCGTCTGCACGTTGAGTTTGCTTGCTGATTTCTTTCAAATGCGCGACGACTTCGAAATACTCTTTTATCAGAGCGTTGAGGACATTTGGTTCGCAGATGATCCAGCGAACAGCCCGTATATCGCCCAATGATTCAACTTCTTCGGACAGTGTTGGCGCCGCGTTTCTCAGCTCTGACATCATTCGAGGAGAGTATCGATAGAAACTCAGCAGCTGTTTGAGATTGTTTTCCAAATCCTCCAAACAGGTTAGCTCTTTGCCGCTAATCGCATCCAAAATTTCAAGATGCGGTGGACTGATCATGATGGGAAGACACAAGATCCACGGGAAGATTTTCTGCAAAGCCGTGTACAAATCGTCTCGCGTCGCTAACGAAATGTTCGCTCCGTCTACTCCAAACCCGACCACGAGAAGCTCTTGAAATCGCAAACCGATCACGCTAAAAGCTTGCTCTATAGCTTGGAGATAGCCTTCAACATTCGCAATTGACAATCTTTGCAAAGACAGAAGTTCGGTGTTGGGTGATCCTTCGTTTGTCAACAACTGGACGTAAACCGCAACAGTGTCGGAAAGCAAATCGTTATTCGGTGAATCCATAATGACGCTTAAAAATGGCGACAGTCGCAGTTTTTCCGCTAAATCTTCTCTCAAGGCTCTCGCGATGTGGTGAATGAGAATCTGGCAATCTCCTTCGTTCATGTACTGGTCCACAAGTTTGAGCTCGCACTTCTTGAGCAGCTCCGCCAACGGTCGCAATTCAGAATACGGCCGTCCTTCCAAAGCCAGGTGATACGCAGAGTTGAGCAGGAACGTCATATTTTTGCACATTTCTTCAGTCTTTTCGGGGTGCATTCTTAGTTTGTAAAGCTGGAGGCATTTCTTGTGCAAGTTGCTCTGGCTGTGGAGTTTGATCGTGTGGATTTTGAACTGTCTCGAGCCGATGATGAAGGCAGAAGTCCGCGAGGATTGGACCGTGTATTGGCGGCAGACGTGGCACCACATTTCGTTGAGTGTCGGGGAATATCGAAGGAACCAGAACTTTTTCAGCCACTCTTGTTTGAAGCGTCGGATGCGTCTCCGCCCGCTCCCGAGATTTTGGAGGAGGAGTCGTCCGGGGAGATGACCAGGTCTGTGGACATAGATTCATCCGCTGAGTCCAAGTCCTGCTCATCCTCGTCAAAGATAACTTGAGACGGTGTTAGAGACTCCATCACTAAGAGAAAAAAACAAACATTTGGAGTAAGACAGATGCAAAAGTAAAAGTCATCAATTTTTGTTTACTTTGGTCAATAACATCACATTATAAAGACTGTATTTGCAATATACTCAATGCATTTTGCAATACCGACTGGACGATTTAAAGAGTTCCACACTTATTTCACAGGCAAATTCTAAAGCTTTAAATTAGGGCCGGCAATTATTCGTAAAAAGATCAAGATTCTGTCATGTTGAATTGTCAATTTTTTGGTTGGGGGTTTTGAACTGAAAGATCAATAATCAATAATTTATCAATAAAAACGTCTGGTTTGGTGCAAAAGTCAAACTTTAGAGTTAGCAATAGCACATGTTACACGTTCATTATGTTTATCTACATACATAGATGATATCCAACATAAAGTAGATTAGCTTGATTCATTGGTAATCTAACAGGAATTGAAGAATTGTTAACGCGATGGCGAAAGCATCTGCATGTTGAGTTTGTCATTAATAACTTGTGGTTTGGTGCAAAAGCCAAACTTTGAGACAGAAAATTGTTATATATTGTATTGTTTTATCTGTGAAAGGGAACATATTACACTTTCCTTTAGTTTATTTACATAAATTATTACTACATCAATAAAATTGTGATTATCCAGCCGTAATTTAAATGCCATTATTCCACAAAACTTCACAAACATGTCCTCAGAATGACTAATTTTCCAAGGTCAAGAAGAATTGTCCTCCACATTAAGAGCACCTGGTAGCACCAACAACGTTATGCCACACAACATCACTTTGCCTTAGTGGCTATGTTAGGCTATGTTAAGTTTTTTTTAGTTTTAGTTTTAGTGTTGTTTCAGTGTAAGGAAGTAAACTTACAAAGTAAACTTAATATTGCTTTTTCAGTAACTATGTATTGTAGCTCATTACCTTAAAAAATCTATTACAAGTTACAGTTTGGGGAACTAAAGTTACTTTCATGTTTAAACAAATGACTGATGAAAACAATACTGCAGGATCAAAACAACTAACACCATTGAAACTATGAAGTAGAATTGTGGCATCTGTGACTTGATTCAAAAGTTAATAAAATCTTTGCTCAGCAACATATTTAAAGGAAGAGAACAACAACAAAAAAATTGCGTCATATTTGTCCTTTAACAAAGCACAAAAGTGTGATTAGCTCAAAGTAGTATTTATATATTATGTTACTGTAACTTGTCCCATTCATTTATATAGTTGAAGAATTACATAAAGGCAAAATCCATGCAACAGTGCCACACTGGAGAAATAAACAAAAGCCTCCTCCAAAGCCGGATATTTGTGCTTTAACTTTTTGTTTTCATGATTTTTAAGACATTAAAATCTGTTATAGTCTGATGAAACAAATGCTGCTTTCATTGGTTTCTAAAAGAAGAAATTGGGTTTCCATTCATGTGTTTTTTTTTTAAATCTCAGACAGTTCTGATTTTAAAGTCACCAGTGCTTGTTATAGCCTGCCCAAAAGCTAATGCTTACGAAAATATGCTTTCATATTTACTTTAGCTAGCCAAAATTAGAAATATTACATTAGTAGTTAATTGAAAAGTAGTAAGTCTTCTGCCACGAATATGTTGCTCTTGTTCTGCACGACTGACAGAAAACCCCTAAATGTAGAAACATTAGTCAATGAGCCTAAAATAAAATAATTGGATAGATCAACAGATATAATTATTTGTTTGTTTCCAGTGTCATTATTTCCAGTGACAGTTATTAGTGCCTCACCTTGATACTCTTCTATAGGCGCCTGTTCGACACAAGGGGCAGAACCTGGTCATTGGTGGGCGTGGCCTGTTGCCCCCGGAGACGCTCTATCTCCGCCTCCAGCTCAGCGACCCTCCGTTTCAGCTTTACGCAGTTCGGACAAAAAGACGTGGATGGTTCCTCCGGTTCCTGCTTCAGAACCAGTCCGCACAAACCACTGTCCTGCGCTGAGTTCGAGGCCTTGTTCTGAGGTGAGATTTTACAAGATTCTGCTGCGTTCAAGGGGAGAATGTGCAGTGGGATTTTACACTTTTCCTCCAGAGTTTCATGAAAAGTCAGACTGATTTTCTTTCTCTTCGCAGGAGGCTGGTCTTCTGAGTCCTCCTTTGTTTTAAAGTCAGATGAGACTTCAGAACCTGCACAAAGTAAATGGCAAAAGTTAACTTTACTAAGGTCTGTGTTTTTTTTATATTATACTAGAACAAATCAAAATGGACCTTGAAATGGTAATACTGTGACAACAAGCATCATGCTTCAGGAACTTAATGCATTTAGAGGGATTATCGGTCGACGTATCTTTCCGCTCTATTGCGCATGCTCCATGCAGAAAGAAATGCTGTCCATCTAGTTGGCTGGGGAAACTTCTTGGATTAAAAACAACAAAATGAGACGAGAGCAGCTGTTTGGATCAGGTCTGAACCGGTCTGACAAACGATTGTCTCCTGAAGCTTGAGACAGTGGTTTTCTTGCTGTTTTTTCACCTGAATGTCACTTGTAAGGGTCGAATTTCATTCACAAATGTTAATTTAGCACAAACCTGGGCAAACTGTGACTCGGGGCCTATTGCGGTCCAAACCAGTTTCAATGAGGCCCCTGACATGTGCATGACAAAGCTTAACGGACAAAAACTTGGGCTACGACAATGAACTTGTAACATTTCAAGATTGAATTCACAATGTTATGAGAATAAAGTCAAAGCCATAAAAAGTTGTTTTTCATATTAAACTTGAAGTTTTACTAGATTAAAATGGTAACATCTATAGTGTTTTCATGCAAACACTTGACTCCTCCAAATTCTGATAATATTTAACGCAAAATTACTATTTTAATCTTCAAGTATAATCGACAAAATAGATTCTTTTTGTGGCTTTTGACTTTATACTCTGAAACATATGACTTTTTTTCTCGCAATAATGAGTTTTTTTTTCTAGTAAAATCATAATGTTCTTAAGCTTTGACTTTATTTTCATAAACCTTTTAGCTCAGTCTAAATCTTAAAGTTTATTATGATTATTTGTACTGGTCTTCTATATTCGGTCAGAGAAATGTCTTATTCATACCAATGTTGGCAGTCTGGCCCCTCACCACTCACTATTCTGGGCTTGAATTTGGCTCTTGAGTCAAAATAATTGCCCCTGATTTAGCAGCATAACTTTTGTTTTCTCACAGTGATAAACTCTTGTAGCTAGATGTTGCTTTTTGATCATAACTTTTGTGTTATTTATAAAGGTTTATGTAATTGTTTATAATGTGTTTGCTACAGTTGTGGAATTACCTCTACAAATGTCATATTAACAGGACAAAAGACAATTATAAATCTCAACAAAACAGACAAAGTGGGTGAAAACAGGCAAAATGTCAAGTGTAATCTTAAATCATGTTCACTATGTTTAACTTGTCTCTATCTCTCTCTCACCCGTCTGCAGAGTGCGGTGGATTTTCTCCCGGGACACACTGTGCAGTCTCTGGATGTATTCTGGACTGTACCACACTCTGAGCCTGTCTCCGGCCACCAGGGGGCGACACACTCTGAAGTAGATCTGTTTCCCGCGCTGAAAGGCCGTGAGGTTCCTGACGCCTGAATCAGAAGAAGTGCGCACAAACCTGGACCAACAAAAAAAACGTCACAGGGAATTTTGTCTTTAGCATTTCACCCTTTAAAAGTCCATCAGTAGACATGACCAGAACTGATATATAAATTAAAAAAGAGGATGTTTTTAAGCAATTTTTTAAAAATATAGCTACCTCATCCAGTTTGCTTTGGTCTCGTCGCTGCCGTCAATCGACTGATAAGTGTTGTTTGCGTCAACAATCTGTGAAAACATGGTAAAAGCAAAACCATTTCTTAAAGTAGACACAACTTTATTTTTAGAGCAGAATTATGGCAAATCTGTTACAACAGAGTTCTCTCATCATTAGTCAAAGTTGTATTTGGATTGATTCCTGCATGTTTGAGTAATTGAGCAGCTGATGCTCCAGTGCTCAGAAAATCCCCGTCTTCACCTACCACCTATCTCCGCCACTTGTCTGTATTTACTTACGATTACTAATATTAGGATTGCAAGTAAAACATGTGAGATTCAGAATTGTCATGTAGACTCTCTCCAACAACAAACAATCCTATTTTTTAATCTATGGCTTAAAAAATAGGATAGGATAAACAAAAACTTAAAAGGATCCTGGAACAGTGACATAATAAAAAGGCTGTACAACAACATACACAAAACACACAAGTCACACACACAAACACGCACTCAGAACATGGGACCAGAGGGAGGAAGGGGGGAAAGAGAAAGGTGCCTGTCTAGGCTACCCCATGTACATGGGACACAGCCTTGGTATATAGATAGATAGGCTTATTAAAACTAACATTTAAGGTCAGAGCTTATCAGTTGTGCAGTTTTGAACTGAAAGTGACCTGTTTCTATTTCTTAACCGTTTTAGATAATTTTTATGTTTTGCAATGAACAAAACCTAAATTATTGATCAAATTTTTCTGCATTTCTAAATATTCAGAAAAATCACAATAGTTCTCCTTTAAAGGAGATACATTACTCAACTCATCTCAACTTAATTCATAGAGCACTTTAAAAACAACACAGTTGACCAAATGAAAACAAAATATCAGACTAAAGTTACAGTAAAATCAGATCTCAAACTAGTTAAAGAGACCTCTTCTGTAAAAACTACTTTTCTGAGTTTTTACTATGTTACAGCAGTTCTGTCATTAGTTTACTCATGTCTGTTTGAGTAATCTTGCATTTTTTTTTTTTTTTTCATCCGATGCGTCAGTTTGCAGAAAATCCCTGTCTTCACCTACCACCTATCCCACCCACTGTATTTACTTGCAACAACTCAAAAATTGAGATTCCGAGTAAAATATGTAGGGTTCAAAAATGTTATGTTGACACTTTCCAACAACACAAAATCTGTCATTTATAGAGGGATTTTAGTCAACGTCACTTTCCGCCCTACTGCACATACTTAGCAGGGAAACTTCTTTGAATAAAACAACGAAACGGGACAAGAGCAGCTGTTTCGATCAGGTCTGAACTGGTCTGACAGACGTCTGTCTCCTGAAGCTTGAGACAGTGTTTTTCTTGACGTTTTTCACTCGAGAAAAACACTGTCTCAAGTTTCAGGGTCGAATTTCGATTACAAATGTTGATTTTGCAGCATAACTTTTGTTTTCTCACAGTGATAAACTCTTGTAGTTTGCTGACAACGGAGCTTTTTCGACTTGTTTCTATTGTTTCTGTCTATGAGCTGCGACTCTTTCTACAGGCGGTGTGCGCGTGCATCGCTCGTGTTGATAAACAAAAATCCTCCATAATATGTGGCTTATTAAAGTTTAATTTTACAATAAAGAGGCGGGGCTTAACAGGAAGTCAGTGGGCTTGTTTCTTTTTCTAAGCCATTTGAGATCATTTTTGTGTTTTGCAATGTACAAAATGTGAGTTATTGATCTGCACTTGCAACAGTTTCTTCCTAAATATACACAATAGGTCTCACTCACAATCCAGGAGAAGAAGCCAGATGATCGGTCTTTGGTCACTAGTTCTCCCTCGTACGGCCCAAACACAGCTCCGAGAGGAAACCCGGGGCCGGCGCAGCGGACGTCCACCACCTGCCCCTCACTGAAGACCTCCAGACCAGCAGGAGGCGTGAGAGAGGCCCTGCCCGCCGTCCCCACAGCCACAGGAGTGTCCCGAACCAGCACCGGAGGGCCGTGAGCGGGACAGCGCTCTGAGAAGTGGAGCTGGCACTGCTCACAGACTAAAGACAACACACAGGGAACATTTATTCAAGATTAGTACAGATTTAAATTTAGGCATTTCCATGACTTTTGATGATTTCTATGAAACAATACACTGCATTCAACATCAGTTAGCTTGTTTATATTCAAACTAGCCATCATATGTATGAGTATTTCCTGTTAGCTTTAGCATCTAGACACAAACACGTCTCACTTGAAGCACACGTTTGTCCTTTGGTGAAGTATTCTCCTGATTTATACGTTTTTCAGAGACATTTACCACAACTCACTGTTAGACTGATGTAGTGAAAACTCCATAGAAATGAACTGAACAGGAAATGCTCAAAAGTACAGAAGTTTGCTTTTGAATATAAATAAGCCAACTGACATTCTGCATTTAGTGTCAACTTTTGAAATTGAACATTGTCTTAAAAATACTATATAAATATGTAAGGCAATATAATTTAAATGAGAGAATTTAATTTATAAATGGATTGTTAATCATAGTGTACGGAAGCTCAGTACTGCCAACCTCTACTTATTTTTTTCCAGCTAAACAAAAAAAAAAAAATTTTGGTATCACGTAATTAAGTGAGACTATCACGAAATAACGTGATACTATCACGTAATAACGTGATACAAAAAAATAAAAATAAAATAAACATTTTTTTTTTTTTTGGTATCATGTAATTACGTGATAGTTATCACGGAATTTTGTGATACAGCTGGGGAAAAAAATTAGGTAGAGGTTGGCAGTACTGAGCTTCCGTAAAAGTGCTATTTAGCAATTGCAAATTCAAAGAGCACATTTGTAATAAAATTGCATACTGTTATTTCATAATGAATGCTTATTTTTAAAAATGCTATTGGTAAATTGTACATTGAATTCTCTATTACACTGACTTAAAAAAAATGTCCATAAGTAAATGTTGGTCTATAAATAACTTACACCAGAAGTCCAGGAGCTGCTCACTCATGTTAGGACCATTTCTCACTCCAGCTCTTCATCCACTGAAAACAACAGCCAAAGACAAAATATCAACATAAAAGAACAATTAGAGGCATTAAAATAGCTTAGAGAACATTCATACTATAATCTGTAGATGCAATAGCTTATATAATAATAATAAAGATTAAAGGTGTGTTTATTAGGGCAACAGTTACATTAAGCAAAAGGGCAGAGATGCTTGTGCCAGATTCTAGCTGTGGACATGGACAGGGGAGCAGGAAGGTGCTTCTGAAATATTTTTACTCGTAGGGGAAACTGGAGTACCCAGAGGAAACCTACGCATTCACGTGGAGAGCATGCAAACTCCACACAGAAAGGCCCCAAGTCGCCTGTGAATCATGCGCCACCACGTCGTAAGTTGTGTTGCACCATATTAACTGTACAGAAGCAATCATGGGGTTTTCGGGGCGTGATTTGTTCTTGGCAATATATATTTAAATTTTTTTTTTTTTGTCTGGTCCGCCACAAAGTAATTAGGCTATCTATTAACTTAATGTCATAGGGTAATTGGGACTTTTCATATTATAAATAATTCAGTACTTTTATACTGCTAAAAAGGAAAAAGTGTCTTATTTCAAGGGAAATAATCTGCCAGTGCAGTAAGAAAATTTTACTAACCTAGTTGTTTTGAGCAGAAATTATTAGTTTCAAGATTTTCAAGTAAATCTTTTCTTGATTCAAGCAGTTATGACTTAAAACAATTACAAGTATGTATCTAGATAATGTAAATCAGGATAGAATATCTTAAAACAAGTCAAATATTCTTAGTAAGACTTGGTCTTATTAAGTGAAAAAAATCTTAAAATTAGTCTCTTAAGATTATTGTGCTTAGTTCAAGTCATTTTATCTAAGTTAGATTTTCATTTTTTGCAGTGTACTTTAGTAATGTTTGCCCAAATTACATCTAACTTTTACTTCATCCACCACAAAAAGCCAAATCAGATTGTTCGTTTCAGTGTTGGGTAAGTTACTCTAAAATTGTAATACATTATATATTACTAGTTACAGGGTGAAAAAAGTAATACATTTGTATTAAAATATTACTGTCTCAAGAATGTAACTGAGTTTACACTACTGTAAGTTACTGAGTTACTTTGCGCTAATCACAAATTTGTTAAGACATTGTACAACACTAATCCTGTTACATTTACACTTGATACTGATTCATTTATGGAAATGTGACGTCACAACACATTTTCCTCATAACATTTGATTCACCTTTAAGCACAGACAGTATATTTTAGTGGTGTTTTGGTCCTGAAGTGACGTTTTCAATAGATTATAAAAGCAATTTATTTATATGAAAGTAACTTGAGTTACTCAGATTGTAACTAGGCTAATTTATTATCAACATTTTTATAGCCTAAGTAATGAGTTATACTACTTGGTTACTAAAAAGTGGAATATATTACAGTAACTAGTTACAAAAGTACAAAAGTAACTAGTTACTCCCAACACTGTTCATAAATATATTTGCTGTTTATACGACATATTTGATCATGAACGTCGTTTAGATGTGTGCCAAGGGAGTTAATTTTCTCGCTGTTACAATTTTCCAAAACACGAAGACTGTATCTTTAATTCGCCTACGCATTTTAAAAACTCCGCAACGCCGGTAAACTCTTGTGCAATTCTCCTCACAAACTGCACTTTCTCCTGCCGCCGGATCCGTCCCCAAACTTGCCCTTAACTTCGCTCCTGTGTCACCCCGCGTGCGTCACTTTGCGTCAGTGGCTCCAAAGTCGGCGACGCAAGTCCCTCTGCCGCGCTCGCTCTGCAGTTTCCCCTTCCACGCTGCTGCTGCTGTTACCGCATTCAGAGCAGAGAGGCCAGTGCTGGTGCTGGTGCTGGTGCTGGTGGGCGAGCTGCTGCAGTTTTTCGGAAGCCATTTTCACTTTCACTGTCACTAGCCACCGAAGCAGCGCGAGCCCGGGGAAGTGGAGAGACCGTGTGCCCCGCGTGGACTCACCTCCAGCCGCCGCTCGCGCTCTCTTCGCCCCCGAGACAAACTTTGCACCGGTGGAAAAAAAAAAAAAGCTTCTAGCCAAGAGGACTCAGTCGCCTTCTCCAGCACTGGCCACCATTTTTAACACAGGAAATGACATGCAGCAGCAGAACTGAGGAGGACGGAGGAGGAGAGCAAATGGAATTAATTGTCAGGAAAAGTGACAGAACTAATGGAATCCTGATTTTTTTTTTTTTTTGTGATTTTTAAGTATTGTTTATTTATTCACAGGTAGCTTGCATACTTAAAGGTTCACTGTGCCACTTTAAAGGGCTCATGATATGCTCATTTTTAATCCATGTTACAATGACATTTCCTCACACAAACATTGTAAGTTACAGTTTTTGGTCTTGTTTAAACTTTGACCATTCATTTCACTCAAAAATTAGAAAGACTTTCTGTGGCTATCACATACAAACAAAAGATAAAACTAAATCAGCAACAACTTAAAACAGCCTTTGAATAATAGGAACTTGTGGGGGAGTCCAGGGACAATTGTAACATAAGGCAAATCAAAAGCTCCCATTTGTACCAGAAGGAATTCAGAATCAGCTCTGCACAGAACCTGCTTTTTTCCTTAGGCTACGTTTTTTGAACCGGTGTAGGCTATAATGTTTAACCTTCAAGAAAAGATCCTCAGAATAACTTAAGCTGCCGGGTCATTACTGGTAAATAAATGTATCATTCTGTAATGTCAGAATATTTTTGAATAATTCCAAAGCTTAGTACTTAGCATTTAAAAATCTTTATTGGTTTAGCACAGAGAAAATCAAACAAACAAACACTTACAAATGTACACAAGCAGACTGTGTACATTTGTCTTCAACGAACATAACATAATAAAAGATTTCAAAACGTTGCAACTTTCAATATATAAAATGTATTTTTAATAATCACATAACTGTACAATAATTGTCTCATGAAAGGGAACTCAACAGTGGAACATCGTCCTGGTTCAGGAAGGACAGTGCCCCATAAACTTCCATAGGGTTTTTGAGAAATTCAAATATTAAAGTGATACTGTAACTTTCTGGGGCTGAAAACTCAACTTCATTATACAATTGAAATTAAGTTAAAATCCTACTTTGGAACATTGTTAATGACGATCAATGTCATAGAGCGAAGAAAAGAGCTGCTTTTCCATGGAAAGAGGAGGCCCCTCCTCCTGGCCAAATAATTCTATTTTGTGACCATTCAAGCTAACTCAAAGTTAAGACACATATTGTTATTATAGTGTAATAAAGACGTCTACATATAAAAACATGATTTTATTAAGTTTGTTATTTGGTCAAAAGTTACACAGTGGACCTTTAAAGCGAACCCTGGCTACAATCACATGTTTACCCTAAAACACTTATAATATCATCACTTATATAAATTCAGAACAAAAACCTTGAAAGTATTTGTAGTTTTATCAAAATCGTGTTTTAAAGAAATCACATGGCTGCCATTTTGTCTTGGCTGTGACGTCAAATGGTTGTCTGTCTGCCCTCTGGTGGTTGTCAAGGTAACAGGTAACTAAGCAACATGAATTCAACAGTTAAAACCTTTCAGTTTGAGCTGGAGTTTGGCCAAATACAGAACGATTCTGTGGAATTTTGTAAAACTGAAGATAATCAAGAGGAAGAGGCAAGAACTGGAGACTGTCAGTGGTGTTTTTGTTTCAACTGTTCACCGATCGAACCACAGGAGTATCCATGGCAACAACCAAAAGCAACCATTTGATGTCATCAACCCAGAATGCACAATATGGCGACACCCAGTAGCTCAAAACAATGCAGATTTTATAAACATAGTAAGCAGTTTTATATTTGTTTGTAGTTTATTTGAACTAACATGAGATGTACTTGCATTTTAGCCATATTTGTCGTTATAGTCAGGGTTCACTTTAAGAGTTTAAAAAAATGTAGTAGCCTAAATTCAAATTCAGCAAAACATCTTAATAACTTCATAGTTTATAAAGCTGTGGTTTTAAATTAAAATGTGTTTCATGACTCACCACAGAACTAACCACAAGGATTTATAATGTTGAGCTGTATTACAAAATACTTTCAAATTTATAATATCTTCCACCATGAATATTTACAGTGCAAATAAAAAAATCTGAATGTAAATGTATTGAATATTCTAGAGGTCGTTACTGTAGCATTCCCCTTCATTATTCCTCACTGTTTGCTCGATGGTTTGGAGCAGCTGTGAGATCTGGAACTTGTTGTTTCTGTATGAGTCGTGTTTTTTGTCCCAGTATTTACTGTCAAACACATGACAGTGACCTCCACATGACTGCACTAGGAAGCTCAGAGCTTCATTCTGATCAACCCAATCTACAATTTTCATGTCTTTTGGAAGATTATCACCATGAGTGAAGACCACAATGGAGAATTTTAGAACTCTTTCTGAGAAATGTTCCAGTATTTTATCTACCCAAGCCTGCTCTAGTTTTGTGAACCTCTCAACTTTCTGCACCAGCAGAAAAGCATGTGGTCTTAAATCACGCTCTGTCACAAACTTGATGAGCTCAGGGCTTAGATCTGCTCTCTCTGGGTCAGTGTCAAAAACACCCGGAGTGTCAGTCAGTTGGATGTTTCTCCCATTGACTTTTCTGGTTACAGACTGGTTTTGGGTTGTCTGTGTCTGCGCAGAATGATTCACCTTAAATAGGTCTTTCTCTCCAAATAAAGTATTGGCCAAACTGCTTTTCCCTGCTCCAGTTTTCCCCCAATAAAACAATCCTGAAAGTTCCTATAAGAAAAGAACAATGTTAAATTGACAAAGGGCCTTAAGTTGAATAGGCCTGCACTAGACTATTCATAATTTTAAAACAACATAAATCAAATAAATAAATACCTTGTTCAATAAGGCTGATCTCTTCCTCTGAAGATGGTTTATTTTCAAATATATTTTTTGCAAGGTTTACCTTTCCGAGTAATGCTCCCAGTAGGATGCTTGCCTTGGTTTTAAGGAATGACCAGAATTTCTTCATGTTTGTTATCACATATTCCAGAAACACATTGATGTAATACTTCCAATTCTTTTCTTTTGCTGTTTGTTCGATGGTCTTGAGCAGTTCTGTGACTTGCACCTGGTTGTTCCTGTATGAGTCCTGGCTGTTTTTCCAGTATTTACAATCAAACACATGACAGCGGCCTCCACATTTATCCACCAGAGACTTTAGATCTTTGTTCTCCTTAACCCAATCTTCAATCTTCTGCCCCGTCTTCAGCTGGTCTCCATGAGTGAACACTACTGTGGTGTATTTTAGAGCTTCTTCAGAGAAAGACTTGAGTATATTTTGAACCACCTCCTGCTCGTGTACAGTGTATCTTTCTACTTTGAGCACAAGCAGAAAGGCGTGAGGACCTGGAGCACACTCCTTGATACACCTGAGAATCTCTCCACTCAGATCAGTATTGTTCAAATCAGTATCAAATAAACCCAGAGTATCAATCAACTGGATGAGCCGTCCATTTATTTTTTTCTCTTTGACACAACATTGCTTTGTCTCAGAATTTGGGGAAGCACTACTTTCGAACATTTCCTCCTCTCCAAAAATTTCATTTGCCAAGCTGCTTTTACCTGCTCCCGTTTTTCCCAGTAAGACAATCCTAAATGGTTTATCTTCTAAAAAAGTAAAACATACATGTGTTTACATACTGTATATAACAACATCAGTCACAACAGATACAAGTTTTACTCACGCTCTGTGTCTGAATTTGAGGCCATCGTCTTGCATTTGAAAACCAGTTCACTTGGTTTACTGTAATCACAAGAACAGTTTTTGCTTTTTCAAAGGGGTGGTTTCCTGTCTTATCATCAGATGTCATGTTGACGGAAAAATCTTTTGGATGATTCTCTCTCTCTCTCTCTGCACACTGTAATGCAAAATACAGGTGGCCACTGCAGTCATCACTCTGGAGCCAAGATGGGACGGAGCCAAAGTGTGCCATTGTGTGTTTATGTGATGCTAGCCTACATTATTTTTCCCATGTTATCTTGTGGCCTTTTCAAAAACCAGCTGGAATTGTGTTTTGTTACATTATACGTTTAACACTAATCCAACATATTTTATAGGCTGTATTTTTTGTCAAGAGGTATTCCACAACTGTTACCTGGCAACCACACTGTAAATATGGGCCAAAATCTACTGTAAATGACACAAAAGTTATGGTTCTATGCATAGAACATCAATAACCTTAAATCGCTAAGGTCTGTACTTATATACAGTATTTCTTGTTAGTGTTCGTATTTCTTTATAAACACACAACAGTCCATTGGTAAAAGATTCTTCTGATTTCCAAGTCTTTTGTCCTATTTGCACAGTATTTTATTCACAGGAACCTCTCTAAAGTTTTCCCCAAAATTTTAGTTCACCAAACTCAAACATTCTCATGTAATTTTACTCTTGTCTTTTGTCTTTGTTTTCAATCTGTGAGCGGTTTATGAAATAAAAATAAACTGTTCTGTGGCTCTAAAATTTTAACTTTATTTTTATAATCATTTGATTATTTTCCAATAAAATTTTCTACAATTAAAAAGTGAAAAATTAAACAAACAACAGTAAAATCCATGACTGGAAGTACAACCTTGTAGTCTGGATAGAGCGCTGCAAAGTTTGGACCTTAGCACCAGAAATGACAGAAGTACTAAAGTTCACTATTCAAGTAAAAGTACACTTACCTCTGAAAACTGACTCTGGTAAAAGTTCTGCTGAAACTCATTTACTTGAGTAAAAGTACAAAAGTAAAACACTGCAAATGTATTTAAGTAACAAAGTAAAAAGTAAAATTACAAAGTTGCTATGCTGCATTGTAGTGTAAAATGTTCTTTACAGTGAGTAAATATGATTTAATCATCTGGCAAATGGGGAATTGTTAGAAATTGTGGATTTTAAAATAATTTGGATTGTCTGGAAAAAGTCTTGTTATAAGCAGTGTTGGGGAAAAAGTATTGAAAAAGTAATTAGTACACTAAATGGTAAATGGTCTCTGTTTATAGAGCGCTTTTCCACATTTCAAGGCACTCAAAGCGCTTTACAATCAGGGATCCACTCACCCAGTGTAACAGACACTGAGGCAATGTGGGTTAAGTGTCTTGCCCAAGGACACAACGACATTACACTTTTTTTGTCGTCCCACTTACTACTTAGTGCCCCAAATAAGTAACTTAGTTACTTTGCTTTGGGATTACTCTGTTGAAATATTGCAAACATTAATCAAAAATAGGATTTAACATTTAGGCCTAGTTGTTGGCATTTAAACAGAGGTAAACAACAAATTAAATAGGCTCAAATGAGAAAAATCAACATTAAAAATGATTCTGGGCCCTGATCCAGCTGCTTATTTTTATCTCTGAGCTGTTTTATCTCACACGACAAGTCACTTTTCTAGATTTTTTTTGTGCTTAAAAGTATTTTGTAATTTAATTTTTATTTTTTATTTTTACAGTAACTAAGTTACACTACAAGTTACTCAAAATTGTAATCTAATTACAGTAATAAGTTACACCCAACACTGGCCAAAAGCCATCACAGCAGATCTGCACTGCTTGTGAACATAAAAAAAAAAATGTTTTAACATTATAAGGAATACAAAGTGCTGATAGTTTGTGAAAAAAGTAAGAAGTAAAGTAAAAAGTTACCAGATTTTTTTATTTCTTAATAAACAGATACTCAAAAACCAACCAACCAACCAAACAAACAAACAAAAAAAAAACCCTAAGTAAAGTACTTGTGTAAAAATACTTGTTGCCTCTGCTTATCATTGTGAAGTGAATTAAAAAAGTGGGACCATGACTGTTTCATAAGAAATCTGATGGCGTTGATGTGATTCTGATAAGCGGACGGAACAACGTTATAAGGAGAGACATTTACTCCTCCACAGCTCAGGTCATTCACGATAAAACAAACTCAAAACACAAGAAATTCTCAAATCATGAATGAAGCAAAAGGTTGTCATAACTCAAGGTTTATCTGTCACCACTTCCAAAATAAAGTTTGCAAAAACAAGCAAATTACAGGCCTTGATTATCCCTGTGAAAAAAACTCATGTCCTGGGTTAATTTAAAGTTTACAGATGTCTTAAAGTAAATATTGTCTCACACAAATACAGCTTATTTATGATAAATATTTACCATAAGAACTATCACGTTTTTCTTGATTCAAAACTTAAGTACTGTAGCTAATTAAATTTTTCTAGTAATTAAGTCATGTGTAGTTTTTCCAATAGCTTTTACCCAATGTGTTGTACAAATAAACTTGCCTTGAATTGTAAGATTTTTAAGAGAAAAATTAACCCTTCTTATATCGCTCTATTTGTAAAAAGTTTCAACAAAAAACATTGTTCAATTGTATTTAAAAATCAAATGAACTTTCAGTGAATGCTTTTTGATGCATGTCACAATCAAACCGCTATGAACATGTCTGATCCTTGGGATGATTTTGGAAGATAAGCAGGGTTGCTCCTTGTCAGTGTTTGGATGGGAGACTGCCATGTCCAACCAGGACTGTAAGCAGAAAAAAAGATTACTGTCGAAGAAGAATAGGAAACGCAGACACATTTTACACATGACTTTTAAAATCCTATTGTTTTAAAACATGAGCTCCAGGAGATGGCGCTGTTTGCCTGTTTTTATAGAATGTAGTCGCCTACATTTACCAACGCGGATCAAATTTATGTAAAACACCATTTAGTTTAGATATTTGTTTACATCGTGGTAAGACATTTTGTTTTAAACTATTATCAGAGTTTTGGACATGTGTAGGCCTATAAAAGTCTCATAGTATAAAACGTTCTTCAGTGATATGGTGCAAGTGCAACATAAAACCCTTAAAAATAACTACAAAATAAACAAATAAATGAAGCATTCATTAAAAGTAAGGCTAAAAATTACTTTAAAATTGTGTGCTTGTGAGGAAGTTGAAGGAAGTAGCCTAAACGTCTTGTTAAGCTAAGTGATAGGCTAATAATTAAAAAAATATAACAAACTTTAATGATGACACTGAACGCATTTTGGCCGATTTTTTCCAACTTACAAATTAATAAATTCTGAGTTAATTTTACAGTTAAAAACATCTAGCAGAGGATGGTTTCGATCCATCGACCTCTGGGTTATGGGCCCAGCACGCTTCCGCTGCGCCACTCTGCTGATAACATGACACCACGGAAACTATCACCTATACAACATGCTGGACCGCTGGACAGCGCTTTGGTAAACCAGTTACTGAAAATACCGATAAGTGCGTCAATTAAAGTGGAACCTGTAACTTTCTGGAGGTAAAAAGTGAACTGCACAATTAAAATAGAAAGATGAAATTATTCTTCAAAACATTCTTAATTTTGATATGTTTTTATGTCATAATGTCAAAAAGTAGAGTAGGATAGGCCTATAAACACACAGTTTTGGTCAAATAGGCTAATTGTTAAGTTTGTGACCAAAGTAAAGTAATACATTTTTTTATTTGGTGCCATACAGAACATGGTTTTAATTTGTGGTAAAAAAAGTTAGGCTACATGTTGTAACTTTAATGCAAAGAGATAAATTCACATTGTGTTTCCAGCATTGTTGGATGTAACAAAGTTACTGTAGCTTAGTGTAATTAGATTACATTTTTGAGTGACCACTGTGAAAATACTCGTAATTAAATTACAGTCACTAACAAAATACTTTCAGTAAAAACAAAAACAGGACTTATTGTAACAGATTTTTTGCCTGTTTAAGTGACTCATTTATTGTTTGCCTCTGTTTAAATGTCAATAATAAAACATAAAATCATATTTTATGCACACAGTAATCCCAAAGTAATATAACTAAGTTACTTTCTTGAGGCAATAGCTAGTGTAACTAATTACATTTTAAAAAGTAATGAGTATTGAGTGATTTTTTTTTTAAATAGGCCTACTTTTTTTTCTTTACCAAATACTGTTTTTGAGTGTTTCTCGTTGCCTTTTATTTGCAAAACAAAATACAATATGAACCTCATCAAAGAAGTCAAATGGGCTCTGTGCACAGAATTTCAGTTGGCTGTGTACGTTCAAAATAGCTAACTTCTGTATGTACGACCACTTCCTGTTAGCGTTAGCATTTAGACACAAACATGTCTCTTTGCACAAGTGTCTCTTATGAAATATTCCTCTGATATGTAAAGTCTTTAACATGTTTTCAGTAACATTCACCACAACTGTCTGATCTAAAGAGTATTTATTCGTTTTAAACTGATGGAGTGAAAACCTCAAAGAAAAAAATTGTTGTGGTGAATGTTACAGAAAACATGTTAAAGACTTTACATATCAGAGGAATATTTCATCAGAGACACTTGTGTGTTTAAAAAAAGACATAATAGCTGGGTTTCACATTCTAGAATTCTTGGCAGTTATAAGCCAGGTGGAGGGCAAGAGGCAGTTTTTCCTGTTAATAACATTGGACTTTGCCATGGAATAATTCAAAAAATATTTAGCAAATTTAAAAAGTGGCTATTTCTAGAATGACTAGACCCATTACTCAATTGCACTCCAAAAAATAAAATGCATTTAAACAATCTTCATTTTAGCTGCCCTCCACCTCATTGAAATAACATTGGCCAGTAGAATGTTGTGATGTCACTTGAAACCAACCTATTGTGTCTAAATGCTAACGCTAACAGGAAGTGGTTGTACATACAGAAGTTAGCTATTTTGAACATACACAGCCAACTGAAATTCTGTGCACAGAGCCCATTGCCTGAAACAATGTTTTGTAAATAGCATAAATAGTCATATTCACAGTTTTACTGAAAAATATAGTTTAACCTCTGAGCACATCAGATATTTGGCCTATATATATATATTTTTTTTACTTCCTTAAAAATGTAAACAAACAGAATAAATCATTTTAAACTTCAGACTACATCAGTTGCATGTTTTACTCACTTATCTAATGTATTCTGAGTCTTCACATTGTTCACATTGTTCTTCACATTGTTCACCACATTGTGTTTTAATCTTTTTCACAGCTGTTATCTAGACGTACGCGAAGCCACAATGAACAACAGACAAACTTGGAGTTTAGTGAACAATTGGGACAACTGATGAAGACAGGAACAAATTTCCATCTGAATAGATTACATTAAGGTGGGCAACATTAACAAAAATAGTCTATTGAAGCAAGTAGAAATGAGTTAGGCCTATTGTATGTACACATATCGAAACCATCGAAAGTTATCCACAAATCAGTGGAGGAAAGTAATTCTATTGTGGTGTTATTATAACATTGAGCATTGAAGTTCAATATTTTAATACTTTTGTTATATTTTCAAAAGACAAAAAGCTAACTCCACAAGTGTTTGAGAAGCTGTTTGTCTTTTGGACTACATTCCAGAGGAGGCTTGCTTCTCTCAGTTTGAGTTGGTGCGTGGGGGTCTGCAGACCATTACTCCCTTTCGTTTATAAATATGTCCCAGCTGTTTTAGTTTAAACCTCTTACGTAACTCCTGCACCTTCCCCCCATCCACGTCAGGCTACAATCGTCTGAAGCTGCTCAACTATTTGAAGTGGAAACAAAGGAAATATCACAGAATGTTAAATGTTAGAATGAGAGAATATTTTTTACAGTAAGAGCTCAAAATGTGGTTAAAATAGGAAAAGGAGCCATATTTTTTAGAACTGTGTGAGAACAAACCACAACTCTTCTGAATGTTGAGTTTGTAAGTGTCATGTAAAAAGAGAAAATCTGGTAAACAGCGGTGGAAAAGCAGATAAGATTTTGGCTTCTCGCTTGCGTCACAGACTTTGAACAAACACAGTTAAGTATTATCTTTCCTCCTTGAAAAAGATCCTGAAAGATTTTGGCTCTGCTTTCACCCTGGACCCTGGAGCAGACCTCACTGTGGCCCCTCCTTTAGGCTGATGATTGGACAAGAGAAAACACAGGCTTAGACGAAAACCAGATGCAAAAGAGCAGATAGAAACATGAAATTAGCATCAGCTGTTTCCTGTCTGTTGAGGCAAAACACTCTACTAAATTGTAAATCCTGCATGTTGTGTAAAAATCTAACCTCAATGCACTGAATAAAACGTGTCAACAGAATCGCAGAGGCTTTGCCCAAAAAGGTAAATAAATACTGGTAAATAAAAGTGACGATAAACTGTAGTTTCTTGTTTCCACCAGCCTGACCTTCATGTTACAGACACACAGACATGAATTATTACACGTCTTTTAGTGAATCACTCGGATCAACCAGGAAAAAAAAGTATGATTCTGGTACATTTTAGATTTTATTTATTTAAAGGAGACCTATTGTGTTTTTTTCTAGAATTTTAGTAAAAAACACTGCATACAGTATACGTATGTATTCATGCACCGCATATATGTCAATATCTGTTGTGATCTCCTGTAACTGTCACTAATTCTATGTAAATATGTAAATATATATGAATGTTTTAGAATAGAGGGCACTCTGCAAACTCCAGTGTCTTGGTCATCAAATAAAAATCAATCATTTATTTTTGTCGTCTCTGAGGACTTCCCAAGATTATTAATTTTAGCAATATGAATAATAGGAAATCAAAATAAAAACAATACATATTCAATGAAACAATACACATTCAATGAAACATTTGATCAAGCATGTCAAAGCAGATTATTAGTAGAGCAGATGAATGATTGTCCAGAGCATCCCCTGTCCTTAGACCCTCCTTCTCGGCAAGGAAAAACTCAAAAAAACCCTAAGGGAAAAAGAGAAACCTCGAGGAGAACCACAGTGAAGAAGGGATCCACTCCCATGGACGGACAGGCTGTAGATGTAACTAAGACTAAAGTTATTGAGTTTATGTTTGTAGAGCCAGAGTCCATAAGCAGAGGGAAACGACTCGTCTAGCAGGACGAGGACAGGCCAATCCTGGAGAGGGAGGTGGGGCGGAGGTCCAGGCATCAGTGGTCCGGCCCACGTCACTGGAACAGCAGCATCTGAAACAGTTACACTCATCTCTTTGCGGCAGGAGACGACAAACACATGGATACGAATTGGTCTTAAACTAAATGTACTTATTTATTAGATTTAAAACTGCAGCACTTTAAAATTACTAAAGCACCTTAACCACATTTGCACTTTAGAAAATTGGCTCTTTGTACCCTGAGTGAGTGTGGCCTTTATAACTTGTTGACTTGTTGTCGCTAACTTCGGCACATTTACACATGTATTTTTTGTACTGGTGTTCTTTAATGTGCATTGTCCCTTTCAAATAAAAATAAATAAATAACTGAACGGCTTTCATGTGTTTGGTAGAATGAGGCTGTCGGAGGTCAGAGGAGGCGAGGTTTTGAAGACTTGCTTGTAGAGTCTGCGTCACAATGGCGCGTCACAGCTGTTGATGGTCCAGCTACAGGAGAACCAGCGAATCAGTGTGCAGGAAAACTGTGCGGAAAACCAAAAATGCGCTTACGAAAAACAGTATTTAGCCGAGCGTGGATTGTTATTATTTACACAGGTTCAAATGTCGTAAGTACAGAGGAGAATGGCTACTATTTGCAGCACGAAGACTGGACTGTGGCGGGAAATAGAAGTTGAGCTTAATCTTTGAGGTAAGACTAGAAACATCTGTTCTCCATCAGAACTACTCACAACTTGTACATACATTATAAACGAAAAATATCACGTGTCTGAGGGTATTTTGTAATTTATTAAAAAAAAAGAAGTTATATTCTGTTCTTACAAAACAGGTTAAAAACATATGAAAATAAGGTACAAAAGATATACTCTGTTTGTATAAAGCAACTCTGTGTGTTAAGCCAAGTTTACAAGAAGATTTAAAATGACATAACAACTCACATTATGAGTACACTGCACTGCAAAAAAGTCCATCTTAATTTCAGACAATTTGAAAATTTATATCGATTTATATTCAATATCTAGATTATTCCTGGTTTCTAACAGTTTCAACATATTCAAGACATTCCTTATACTTCAGTCAATTCATTTGCCAATTGCAATTTTTCTAATGCCCGTTGTAAATTAGTTTTGTTATTTCAAGCCAAATTCTCTTTGGTCAGAAACACAGTGAAACCAGTGAAATATTCCACAGTATGGTCTAGTCCAGTTTGTTCTAGTCCTGGTTAAAAGCAGTTTTAGTTCTGTTCTAGTGTTTCCTGGTTAGTTCAGTTTTAGTCGTGTTCTAGTCTAGTCCGGTTTAGTTGAGATTCCTAGTTTAATCCTGGTTTAGTCCAGTTTTAGGTTGTTCTAGTCCTGGTTTAGTCAGTTTTAGTCGTGTTCTAGTTATCCTGGTTTAGTCCAGTTTTAGTTCTGATGTCTAGTTTAATCCTGGTTAGTCCAGTTTTAGGCTTGTTCAGTCCTGGTTAGTACATAGTCCTGGTATTCAGTTAATCCGGTTTAGTCAGTATTTGGTGCTCTAGTCCTGGTTAGTGCAGTTTTAGTTTTGTTCTAGTGTTGTCCTATTTATCCAGTTTTAGTTCAGATTCTAGTTAGTATGTTCTAGCCCTGCTTTAGTCTTATTTTAGCCAATCTTTTTCATCTTATTGAAATAATCCGAGCGTATTGGTGATAAGATAAATGCGCTAGAATACGTCTTTAGATATACATTTGTGTGATAAGTCAAAGTGGTAACAAACATTATAATTTGTATTTCAGATGCAGAAAATCATTTATCTTTGGGTTTAGCCGTGGTATCTGGCACGAGCAAAGATCACACGTACATGGCAATGTACAATAAAATACAGATGCAGAGAAGCACAGTGGAAATGATGTTGAATGTGCGAGCCTTCGATCCGTAAGTCCTGGCGGCTTCGATGTCTCCGCAACTTTCCTGTCACGAGCCTGGAAAACAAAACAAAGGAGCAGGAATTAGGAAGCAAGTATGTTTTTCCCGCTGAGTTATTATGAGGCTTTTTTGTCATGAAAGTGCCAAGAACCAGGCATCAGGAACTCTTCTTCACCCCTTCTCTCATGGGCCAATTTAGGACCAAGCACCGGCCAGCAATTGGCTCTGTGCACGGAACTTTAGTTGGCTTGTTTATGTTCAAAATAGATAACTTCTGTACCATACCATAGACATTAAATTATAGACGCGCATCAGCAGCTCTGCTCTGTTGCTACAACATGAACAGCACGGCGCCATATTCACCTCAGGTAGAGGTGATGACGCAAATCAATTGAACTCAATGGCAGAAGTTGCACTTTTATGTATAAAACAAGCTTAAACAAGCAATTTCAGCAAAACCATGAGCAAAACCGACTGATTTGTGTCTTATGAAGCTTTTTTAAACAACTTTGGTGATGTGAAATTATATTTCTCAAACTACTATATTCTTAGGCTGGAAATGCTCCATCAGTTGTCGATGAGACAGACGCCTCCACAGAGAAGTGAAGCTATAACTTTGTTTGGTGTTATTTATGTAGTTTGTCTGCTTTTCTCACTAGTAACATGTAAAAGCGGACGTTTGGTGGTCACTAGAGCCTTAAAAGATGCATAAGTTCGCTAGCCGTTAGCAGTTTTATACACAATTTGTATCTACAATAAAATACTAAAAGGTTTGTAAACGCAACAATAATTTGTAACAAAGCTCTGACCTTTGAATGTGGTTGGTAGGTTTGTACAGCTGACACGCTCTGGATCTTTCATAACTTGTGTTTTTTGCGGGCTAATGCTAACAGCTATAGGAAAATAAACAGTAGAATGCTCCGGACTAGCTTAAATCTTACCGGACTAGCTCAGATGCTAAGTGTTTGAGTCGGACTGCGCGTCTACTAATTATATGTCTATTTTCAGTACATACAGCATTTCCTGTTCAGTGCATTTCTATGAGGTTTTCACTACACCAGCTTAAAATGATAAATACTCACAAGATCAGACAGTGACAGTGAGTTTGTGGTGAATGTTACAGAAAACACGTTAAAGACTTTACAAATCAGAAGAATATTTCACTTTAGGACACTTGTATATGTACAGAAGTTAGCTATTTTGAACAAAAACAAGCCAACTGATGTTCCGTGCACACAGCTGCATGGCTCAAAAGAGGATCCAGGGGACATTCGGTGATGTCAGACACTTGTAATGCAGCGTAAACAGGACGGTCTGCCAAAATACTGTCAACGATGGGAAACCATTCGCTGTTTTATTTCTGTTTGTCCCACTCCAGCTGTTGTGGTCCTTGATTTTCTTATGAGGCCTTTCCCACTGTAACTATTGACTGGGGCCACAGTTTAGGGACTTTTTAACTCCTGCTCTGAGGCAGGTACTTTCAGTCAGACCAGGAACATTTTGGTGACACAAGCACAATTACAATGCTAACTTTGTACAGAAACATGTAAAGAAGTTACTATTTTGAATGTAAACAAGCCAACTAACGGTCCATGCATAGATCCTGTTTACTAGGAATGGGACGATTCACTTACAGTAAGTCTCAATTCGATTCAGTTTTCGATTTTGCAACCACAATTTTCGATTTGGTTTTGTTAGTTTATCTAAATTAACTTTTTTCCCTTAAAACACAAAATAAACCATAATAAAATATTTTTAAAACATAGCCGCTGTTGTCTGTGAGTCAGAACTTGTATTTTTATCAAGACTTGAACAGCAAAAAGTCATATTTAGTGTTCATATTTAGAGTGTTAACCCATCGTTGTTAACGCAACATAATAAAGCACATTCAGTCAGGTCTGGCACAAGTACACATTGTTTCTTCAAACATCGTGGCTATTATTGTATTATTGTTGTATTATACAAATACGTATGTGTACAGTAAGTCGATTCTGGCCTTTTGATTTGATTGCTGCATAGGCGTCACTTGGATCCTAAAAAACACCCGATTTTTTTTTAGAGATTTTCTACCTTACTCGTTGTCCTTCACTCAACAATTAGTTCTTATTATCCCACAGTGGCACATAGTTTTCCGGTTAATAATTGTAAAATATGCATTTATTCGTCTTAAACACTCCAGATTATAGAAAATTGCAGTTATTTGGTTTCAGAAATTCCACATTTTTTTGAGGGAGGACCCCCAGACCACCCCAGCCTTAAAGGTTAGTAGAAATAATCAGGAAAAAGGGCTACTGTCCAGCAGTCTCCCATCCAAGCACTGACCAGACCCAGTCCTGTTTAGCTTCTCAGGCTTTGACAAACTTTGTGTATGAGTGCATACAAATTTTACATTTTAATTTTAATTTTAATTTAGTAGATTAGCACAAGTTGTAAATATAAATGATAGCCTTACTTGAATCAAGAACAAGTCTGAATTTGAAAATATGTTGAAAAAACAAAACAGGAAGTAGAGTAGATTTCTAAACTGATGACATCACAGGGAGACGAAACATAGGGTTATTTTAATCACCTATAAACATACACTTAACAAAAGAGCATGTTGTAGTGTATTTTTAGTCTCAAGAAGTGTAAACCTGTTACAAGAGAAGAGTTTTGGCCCAATTACATGGTCGCTAAGCAACTCCCTAGTGTGATTTCATCTTCTATGAACAGGAAGTAAACGCTAAACAAGGATGAACTTGGATGTTTAGTGAAATCTTGCATACTGTATAATGATTTTAACTTTGTTTTAGTGACATGAGGCACTTTAAACTTCTATTTTTAATTGCTTTATTTATGTTTGCATCTTGGTCTAGTCTGTTTTTTACCAACATTATGATTATTGTGATTATTGGGCGATAATCATAATGAGCCTGATAGGTCCGACTGATCTGACGAGCTGCTCATGTTCGTCTGAGGCCAACGCAGACAAGACATCACCTAAATGTGATTAAGGCAGAAGTTACCATGGCAACATGTCCGGTAATAGGTTATTGAGTTATAGATACAGTCGCCACATGTATACCACGCCCACGCCCACTAACGGACCTCCGAGGGAGAAACTTAAAACTGAGAGTGAATCAGAACAACAGTTTTATCACTCACTGCTTAACAACTACAACAGCAAATGTGGACTTGTAAATATATCTAACAGTGCTTACAGTACCTGCGAGCTAAATGCTAATGTGATAATAGATACAGTCGGCAACGCGTCATATTTGGGGACGTGGCCTGCTGAGGGGGAAAGCGTCTCATACTTACAATGTTTAAGTATGGAAGCTAAACTCTTTACCTCTTTTAAGACATTTTCTGGCAAATTAAGTGTATTTTTAGCACAACAAATTCAAGTCGAGTTACAACCGGATTTAAATGGAGGTTACTGATGTGGCGTTATGTCAGAAAAGTAAACAGAAAGTTAAAAAAGATGCTAAAAGATGCCAGGCGGCGCTAGCATCACGTTAGTATTTAGCTCGCAGCTACTGTTAACATTGTTAGATATATTTACATACTTGGAAGGCTGAATCACTTTGTTTATCTCCATGTCTTCGTTTCTGTATTTGACGCCGACTGTATCTATAGCGCCGCCTGGCATGTTTTAGCATCTTTTTTTGACTTTATGTTTACTTTTCTGACATAACGCCCCATTAGCATCCTCCATTTAAACGTGATTGTGACTTGACTTGAATTAGTTGAATTCGCCAAAAAACGTCTTAAAAGAGGGAAATAGTTTAGCTTCCCATACTTGAACATGGTGAGGCATGAGACACTTTCCCCCTCAGCAGGCCACAAATGCTGACTGTGTCTATTTTAATGACTAGAGGGAGCAACAATGTCCAGTTCTGACCGGCAGCCATGTTGTGCAAGAATCTTTTAAAGATCTTATACAAAGTAAGAGGAAGCTGAAAGCAGAACTAATCAACTTCAGCTACAGCTACAGCTCCCTTGTGAAAATAAACTGGGCTACTGAATCATAACTTAACATTATTTATTTAATAGTTTTGCCTAACTTTAAAGTTGGGGTAGCTAACTTTTTTAGTTGTAAATTAGTAAACTTTGGGTTTTCCACTAAAAAGTCTATGATAAATGCCGCACTTTGTGAAGAAATTAGACCTCTATGTACTGTCTGAATTGAATAATAAAATTTTTTAGTTGTAATCAGGAACCGAATGCTGAGCTCTGATTGGCTGTGGTTGGGTGGTCCTCTCCAGTTTCACTTTGTTATTTGCAAAAAGACGTTTATTGACGATAACTGCAAACAAAATGAATAAATGTTGACATTAACCAGGTGTCCAAGGATTTTAGGAAAGGAAGTTGTCAGATTTAAATCAGTGTCAATATCAGCTACTGCACTTTTAAGAATGTTTTAAGGCAACAGAAACAAATCTAAGCACATTTTACATTGCAAAATTAACACACACACAAAAATCAAAGAGACAGGGTTTCTCAGGACAGAAATTCAGATCAGGAATGTGTTTATATTTGGTGTTTGAGACAGCGGAAAGAGCCAACACTGCTTCAAATGCCTCAAAATCACCATCAAAGAGACTCACACAGACGTTTAACAAGGTGAAAATGTTACTTAGTTCTGCTTTAACGACATTTTCGCAGCACAATAATGAGTAATGTTTGTGTCTATTAAAAAATACACAAAATACAGTTTTATAATAATCATTAAACTGTTGTTCAGAGTAATTCAGAGGCAGACAACAGTTCTCTGGACCATAAATAGCCTATATATGTTCAGTTGTTCCCTTTAATCTATGAATTGTGTAATCTTGATTTTCAATGTTGCTGCTTTTCTGTTCGGAAGATGGCCGCCACAACTGCCATGACCCCACCCTGTCTCTACTTATAATGATTTATAACTCAATGTAATAAATCATCTCTTTCTTACCTTCTTACCTATACTAAATGATTATCTAAGAAGACATTTTCTCCCATTAGCAAACAATGTTTATAAACTCACAAGAAGAGTTAAGAAATGTATTTAAATTGACCTTTTTTATTATATAATGTTCATCTTGTCTTCATTTATATTAGCTTCTGAAGATGGCTCACTGTAAGCAGCCGAAAGAAGTAAAAAAACTAACTAGACTGGAAGAAATATGCACAATTCTCTGTGATGATTCTTTTATTTCCCTCTATATTACAGCTGGCTTTAAAACATATTATGAGCTTGCTGCCAAATATGTTTTTACCTTGACAGAGTGGATCAGAGCAGCCAGTCCCAGGCAGCAGGGATTTCCATAGACGAAGCTGACGAGAGACCAGATGATGTGGTCTTTGGGCATCTCCTCCACTTTCACTTTTGTCTCTTGGACCATCGCCGGCTGTCCCATCGCAGGCTGTCCCATGATGGGGTACAAAATGTTTCCTCCCTTTTCAGTCTCGTCCGAGTTCATCTTGTTGTTGTGGTGGGACAGTGGTTGCAGCTGCTGAATCTTCTTGCTCTGAGGCTGGTCTGAGAGAAAAAACAGAATGTGTCCAGAGCTTATACAACAGCTCTTTGTATTATTTTTTTTTTTTTTTCTGAAGGGGCTTGGTCTGTGTAACGGGGGTGGAACCAGAGACAAAGTGTTATCAGGACGAGTCAAGACAGAGGCTTAAAATAGAAACAGACATGCAGGGCTGTTTGCAGAATTGAGATTGATTCGGTTTCCTTTATAGGGTTCAGGACAACATATTACAATTAACAGACAACACATTACACTAAACAAACAACACATTAAACAACATCTGACCCACATGTGAAAGATTTAAAGAACATAACTCTTATTTAGAGTGAAATCTGGCATCTGTGGAAGGCCACGCTTTCTGTGGTATCCCGTCACAGAGGTCACAATATGATACGTACCCCGATACACGTAAATACCAATATAATTTCCTCCATATGTCATGAGGGATATAATTTTTTAGTCATTTCTGGCAACACAAAGCGCTGCCACCGCTGCCCGGCCAAAACACGGACCAAGGCCACCCTCCTCTCCGCCTGAGCCCGGCAAAGTAAAACTCAGCAGAGACGTACTTTGATTTGATCAGACAACGAAAGTTCATAGCCCTACATAAAGCCCCTTTGAAACTTGAAAACGTCACCGAAACAGTCTAAAGCCGACTCTCAGCGGAGGAGGAAAACGCATCCACCGCCATGACCCGAGCTAAAGAGCGATCCCACGAAACCCAGGAGCCGCCTTTGCCTCTGATATAGTTATTTAATCCTCAACAAGGACTTCCATTTCAAAACTCACGTCCCGCAGCCCAGCGGAGCAGACCGGAGCGGAGACAGCGTGTGAGGGGTCTGCAGAAACCCCCAGAGCGAAACGGAGCACAAATGCATGCAGTGGGATCAGCGCGCAACGCACAATAAAGCGTTCTGTAACTTCTGCAAGTCATGCATTTTCATTTCTTCACTTCATTACAATTATGTGTGTCACTCTGTCACTTCTTTGGAGACAGAAGCATTTTGAGTCACTATTCAAACCTGAGTTTATTCTAGTCTGCTCATTATAAGCACATTTACTGCAGTAAATGTGCAACACGGTGGTGCAGTGGTTAGCGCTCTGGCTTCATAAGAAGGTCCTGGGTTCGACTCCCGGGCCGCCCAGGGAGTTTGCATGTTCTCCCCGTGTCTGCGTAGGTTTTCTACAGGTACTCCGGTTTCCTCCTACATCTAAAAACATGTCCAATGTGCCTCCCCTCTCCCCTCCCCAGGACTACAGATGTAAATTTGCTTTAAGGTACAATCTGGTGCAAGCATGTCCGCCTTTGTGGTTAATGCAAAATTGTACATCGTCCTTAATAAACATTTCTAAATTATTAGGAAACGGGGTCAACACCTAGTCATGTACCGGGATAAAAATTGCCGTCAAATACCGTAACATTGATATAATTTTTCAAATATATCATGATATCAATGTTTAGTCAAACCGTCCAGCTCTAATCTACAGCCTGTCCATTCAAGGCAGTGGATCTCACTTTCGCTGTGGTTCTCCTCAAGGTTTCTCTTTTCCCTCCACTGTTTTTTTTTTACCGAGAAGGAAGGTCTAAGCACAAGGGATGCACTAGGAGAATTATTGTTGCCTATTGTTAGACAATCTGTCTCTGTATTTCTCAATAATGACTGATTTCCCAATGCATGTTTCATTCTTTGACTTTCTGACAATTTTGTTTGCTAAATCAGTCAGTCCTCTGAGATAACAGCTGTTGTGATTTTGAGCTGCAAATAAAAGGAACTGAATTGAATTGTAATGGAGCACACCTCTCTCTCCTCTCTCTTGCTCACACACACAAACACTGTCAAGTTATATCAACACAAAGTTTTAAAATATACTTGAATTAAAGAAATGGCACCAAACATGTCCTTTTATTATTATTATTTAAAAAAACAAAAACATGCATGACAATATTCCACAAGAAGCATTAGAAATAGAAGATGATCACATTAAAAAGTAAATTATTATTAATTAAAGCAGAAAATATTTTCTGATTTAACTAATGTTGGTAAAAAAAAAAAATACAAAAACAGATCAACAATTTGTTTCTGTGACTTTTCAAAGCAGCAGTGAAACACGTGTTTCTTATTTAGCCATGATATCTGTAATGGTTTGTGGGCAACATAAGAAAAAAAATTATAATGGCAGCAACAGCAAAGAGAATGAAGAAAAACGTGGAGCAGAAGTTCAGAGTCTTAGCGTGTGAGCCGTGTCTGTGAGCTTCTGCCAGGTTTCCCACCATCTTTGAGTCTCGCGCCTGGAGAGAGAGAGAGAGAGAGAGAGAAAGAGAGAGAGAGGGGGGGGGGGGGGGGGAGATGAGAGAGAGGGAGAAGAGAGAGAGGGGGGTGAGAGAGAGAGGGAGAAGAGAGAGAGAGAGAAAGAGAGAGAGAGAGAGAGAGAGAGAGGGAGAAGAGGGGGGGGGTGAGAGAGAGAGAGGGAGAAGAGAGAGAGAGAGAGAGAGAGAGAGAGAAAGAGAGAGGAGGGAGGGGGGGGAGAAGAGGGAGAGAGAAGAGAGAGAGAGGAGGGGAGAGAGAGGTAAGAGAGAGAGAGAAGACAGAAACAAGAGAGAGAGAAGAGAGAGAGGGTAAAGAGAGAGAGAGAGAAAGAGAGAGGGAGGGAGAGAGAGAGAGGAGAGAGAGAGAGGAGAGAGGGGGGGGAGAAGAGGGAGAGAGAAGAGAGAGAGGAGTGGGAGAGAGAGGGTGAAAAGAGAGAGAGAAGACAGAAACAAGAGAGAGAGAAGAGAAAGGGTGAAGAGAGAGAGAGCGAGAGGGGAGAGAGAGAGTGAGAGAGAAAGAGAGGGAGAGAGAAGACAGAGAGAGAGGGGGAGGGGAGAGAGAGGGAGAAGAGAGAAAACAGAAACAAGAGAGAGAGAGGAGAGAAACAAGAGAGAGAGAGTCAGAAAGAGGAGAAGGAAAAGAGAGACAGGGAGGGAGAGAGAAACAGAGAGAAAGAGTGAGAGAGGAAGGGGGGAGAGAGGAGAAGGGAGAGAGAGGGGGAGAGAGAGACAAGAGGAGAGAGTGAGAAAGAGAAACAAGAGAAAGAGAGAGAAGAGAAGAAGAGAGAAAGAGGGTGGGAGAAATAGACACGAGAGAGAGAAATAGACGAGAGAGGGAGAGAGGGGGAAGAGAGACAGAGAGAAACAAGAGAGAGAAGTGAGTGTATGAGAGGAGGGAGGGAGAAGAGAGAGAGAGGGAGGGAGAAGAGAGGGGGGCAAGAGAGAGACAAAGGAGAAAGAGAAAGTGAAAGACAGAGAGAGAAACAAGTGAGAGAGAGACAGAGGGAGAGAGAGAAGAGAGAGAGAGGAAGGAGAGAGAGTAGAGACGGGGGCAAGAGAGAAGAAACAAGAGAGAGAGAGAGAGAAGAAAGAACATACTGGTAAGTCACACCAAGGCCAGATCAACATCACAAAGCAGACATTGAATATGAAAATAATATAATCATGTTTAAACTTAAAGTGGCATATGACAGGTTTCTACAAATTTCCAATTTCAATTGATGTTAGTAGATTAACCATAATTGTAAATATAAATGGTAGTTTTACATGAATCAAGAACAAGTTGTAAAGAAAAGTTTGAAAATACTGTATGTTGAAAATAACAGGAAGTAGAGAAGAGTTCTAAACTGATGTCATTAAAATACAGATCAGTGAAATGAGCAAAAATACACTGCCTCTTGCCCACCATCTGCCCTAAAGACTTCATTGAACTCTACAATGTGAACTGAAAATGTATGTTTCTTTTGTATGTTTTTGTTGAGAAAAATAAATAAACTTATAACTCTGTCCCCATGATAAATTGGACAACTTATTCATCCCAGTTTCTTAGAATTAAAATGTCAAATGTTTAAAAGTTATGACATCAGGAAGTTGTGACTAAAATACCTTGTGTGAAATTATCGGTTCAAGTTGGACTTCCTGTTATTTTCAAACTTTTTCTTGACTCATGTTAAGCTATCATTAATATCCACAACAGGCATTAATGACCAAAATATTATAAAATTGTAAAACTCATCTTCCGTGAATCTTTGTTGTTCTCACCTTGACAGACTTGTGAAGAGCAGCCAGTCCCAGGCAGCAGAAGTTGAAGTAGATGCAGCAGATGAGTGACCAGATGAAATGGTCCTGAGGCAGATCTTTTTCTGTGATTATCTGTGGTTCCACCATCACTACATGTTCTCCGTTCTCCTTCACAGGGAGAGAGCCAGACAGGATTTCATTTTGAAGCCGTAACAGCAGCAGCAGTTGTTGTTCTGTCTTCTGTCTCTGATTCAGGTGTGAGTGAAAATGCAGGAACTGTCTCTTGTTTTTATCTGTTGCGCAGTTACTCCCATTTCCCTAAAGAGGACTGGGGCGTGTATGACTGTTTTGTTCAATGGAAAAGGATCATGTGATCAAAGACAACCCTTTAAGTAGAAATTTTGCACCAAGTCATTTAGGCATCTCTGGATTTAGGTTTCAGATTCTCTGTTTTTGATAAGTTTCAAAAGCTTCTTTGTTCTAAATGCCCAGAGTAAAACGTACGGTCCGTTTGAGTTTACAATACAAATGGACTGCTTCAAGGCTTGATTCAACCGAGCCGAGACCGACCTCTCCAACGGGACCAGATTTAGACATTTTGGACCGGATCAGAGTTCGTTTACACGTTCACAATTACCCAATCCAACCGAACTATCCAGACAAACGAATCCTGATCCCAATCAAAAGTGTTTTGTGAATGCACCCTTAAATTCCATTTATACCTTGTACGGACTGGGTTTGTACGACAAATAAGGTACGCTTCTTATATGACCAAAGACTAAATGGCAGTTTTATAGACGCATATCTTATTGTTATAGACGTAGGGCTGGGCGATATTGACAAAAATAACGATATTCAGACAATTGTTACGTCAATAGGCTTTGTTCAAGTTGTAGAATGCAATGATGTCAGCATCTAGATAGGGATTTCTGATTAATAACACTGAACTTTGTCATGAAATATCTAAAAGATAATTTAAACAGTTTGAATCCGGTAATTCTATTAGTGATTAGACGTGAACACTTTTGTATTATAAGTATTAAGTGTTATTAGTCTAGAAAATGCAGGGATTCATGAGATAGAATAAGTTCAACATATGAAATGTTTGTAATGAATCACAGAAGTGCAGACATTTACATTTCTATCTTAAGTTGAAAGTTACTAGCATCATTTTTTCTATTTCTATTCTTACAGGGTTCTTTTTGACAATTTTAACTATAAACGATATACTCGATACTCAATTTTCTTGAAACCACATTCACGATATTATCTAAAATTCGATATATTGCACAGCTCTATATAGACGCTACACACGATTTATGCCATCCTAAGAGTTAAGCAAACCATTTTTTTGCTCCCTCAACCTCATGCCTTCTTAGCCTCAAACATTTTCACCACAGTATGTTTTTTTTTTTCTTCACTACTTCAGAATTCAACAGAGCATCAGGAACGTCAACACTCAAGGTTTACACGGAGGCCAGGAAAACTGGATAACTAACCTGGTCCAATTAAACCAATTGTCTAAAGTTTACGTAAACACAGGCACATCCAAAAACGGTTACGAATAATTAAAGGAAAGGAGAAGAGGTCAACACAAGCAGCTGCTCCACACAGTCTGCAGCCTTTTTATTCATTCTGACCATCCTTTGTCTGCTCTGCACCTCCACCGGCCCAAACTTCTTTTGAGTTAAAGTCTGCACATATTATTGCATTTATTTGCTACACCCTGTGACTTTTGGGCATCTTAGTCCTTCTAACGACACACAAAAGTTTTATAAGTGAAGATTGTTTGTCCACAGAGTCATTCGAGTAAAAACTGCCATTGGAGCTGGTTTTATTTCTCCTACAACAACAAAAGCGGACAATGAAGTATTTGCCTCAGATATCAATAGTTTACCTTGATGATATCTGCGGTGCTGATCCAACTACGCAGACCAGTTTCACATGACACACAATCCTTTTTCCTGTTTATAGACTGTTTGTTTTGGGTTGAAGCCAGGATTCTCTTGGGGCTTTGTTCACAGGAACCTGTCATGTCCTTATTTGGAACATCCAGTTTGGCACAGTTTTCCAGTCTGATGCCACAGAAAACTGAATCATGTTTTACTGAGAAGTACAGGGTTTACAAAATCACCCGTTACAGTAAAATCCAAACTTTACAGTCAGAAGCTTTTGACATAAGAAATTTGCACTGTGTAACATTCTGGAGATGAAACGTCAAAAGCACAATTCTGTAAAAATAGAAAGTTAAAGCAATACGTTATGACATTCTGAATATGAATAAATGTTTTAGAAGAGGCAATAATGGCCCATTTTGTGGTCGTCCAACCTGTTCAAAGTAAATACAAAGACTTTTATTATCTATGTAGTGCAACAAAGAAATCTAAGCTAAAACATGCTTTGTGGTCAAAAAGTTACACAGTGCACCTTTAAGTTGAATAGCTCAGGCTTAAAAAAAGATATTAACAAATCCTTCTGTAAAAACCTTCAAATCTGTAAAGTTTAGTTATTTTAGAGGCAACAAAAACACTGACTGGAGTCTTTGTGAAGCTGAAACCTGTAGTTTTAGCTTCTGAAGAGGCTTTGATCAAACGTGAGAACAAGCTCTGCTCAAAAGAAAAACTAAAATCTAATTTCTGCTTCATTATCATTATTTTTTGGGTGGTGATGGTGTGTGTGTGTTTGGGGGTTGTAAATCTGGTGATTGCAGTTAGGACTTGAATGAAACAAGTTTGGGGAGTTTGTTTATCCAAGATGGTGAACAAAACAAATATTCCAAGAAAACGCACAACTTTATTTCCAGGCAGGCTCAGGTCTGTGTTTGTCTATCCGAGTCAGAGACACACATCCAGGATCAGTTCAGTGAGGCTTCAGACCCACATTTATTTTTGTCTTAGATCACAACATCAGATGCCTCTGAAGCTTTCACAAGACAGTTGATATTTATTTAAAACAGAAACATAAGAAACTCAAACAATGTCATTGTTCAATGAAGCAGAAGCAGATTGTCCAACATTTACAGCAAAAAAGCAATGAATGATTGTCTCAAAGAACACAGAAGAACCACAGTGAAGACAGATCCACTCTCATGGATGGACAGGCTCTAGATGTGACCAGGACTGACCCAAATCCATTTGCAAAAAGAGTTTAAGTCTGTAGAGCCAGAGTCTATCTTTTCAGAGGGAAACAGGCTCATCTAGCAGGATGAGAACAGACTATCCTAGACATAGATTTTTCTGAACTTCCACAAAGCATTTCTGCATGATGCACTCCAGAGTTACAAATATGTAAACTTATTTTCCACCAAATAGTTTGTAAACAAACAACAATCACAGCCTGAAATAAAAAGTTATTAAAAAATTATATTACTACATTGTGCATCAACATAGAAAAAGCCTTACAAAAATAGTTTTACATAATGAAGACAATTTGCTGAAAATCTATATTATAATCATTAGTGAATATAAGTTCATTAATCAAACATGAAAAAGACCCAAAGTAACCTCTTTTATGAGGAGAAAGTGCTCCAACAAAGACAAACCTCTACAGAAATAGTTCTCAAACTTTCATTCTAAGTACTGTATGATAGTGTTTGTCTTTGTGTAACCACCACAGCTAATCTCGGACTTTATCAGATCTAAATTTCAGATAAGTATGCTCTAAATTTGTGTGAACTGTTCTAAAATGAAACTAAATTGTCACAAGTTAGTTCTGTAATAGATTTGACTAAACTAGTAGTCGTCTCCATTGTAGTCGTATTCAGTTGTGTTGAAAGCAGTTGTTTCATTAAAGATTTCAAATTGAATCCTGTCTGTGCCACACGACCTGCTATAACCTGTATCCCTGATGTAGTCAAAACTGAGTGACTCTCGGAATGACGGACCATCGTTAATGAACAAGACACACAAGATGACGACCACAAAGAGAACACACACGACAGTGGAGATGAAGTTCAGAGTTCGAGCCGTTGAGCCGTGTTTGTAAGCGCCTTCGAGGTCTCCCACCATCTTCAGATTCCGCGCCTGGAGAGAGAGGAAACACAAGGCCAGAGAAACATTTATTAGTTTTAGATTCTTGTTCATTTTAGACAAGAGGTTATGCAGATGACATCACAGCATTCTAAATGTGAGCACTGAGTGGCAAGAATGCATTACAGCGGGCTCCCACGGCCTCCAGTCTGGATCCAGTTTCTGATCTGGATCTGCCTGGACACAAAGGCCACACACACTGAGACCAGAGCATGTGTTTGTACAGAGACCATGAGTTCAGGTTCAGGCTTGACTTGATGTGATCACTGAGCACACGCGTACAGGCAATTCTGGTAAACAAAGAACACTTGTGTCGAGTTTTGAGCTTTCTTCACGTCAGTTCTCTGTTTGATGGTAAGCACAGGATGATTATTTACATTTATGATTATATATCGTGTATATGTCTATAGTTCTGATGTATTTGTATTATTAACAGTAGCTTAAAATTATTTATTTTGAAAACCACCAGTACACTTCGCTAGCACTCACTTGGTTTCCTGTTTGTCTTGTCTTTTTCCACAACTTCTGGGGGGTTTCTTGCCTGACCAGTCAGCCCCTCCTACTTCTGTTACATTCTGTTTGATGCAGAAGGGTCTGAAACCGGAGCCTCGGCCAATAATTTCCCCGTACAATGTTAGGACGATCCAATCAAGCGCGGCGATTCTGACACGTGGACACTTAAAAGTCGGAAATTGCTTGCAAGCACCATTTCAAACATTCAAGAAGGCGAACGTAGCTGATTCGGCTCGTGCTTCGGCTTTGAACAATGGTATCAATTCCTTAAAACCTGAGCAGCAAACCGTGTTGAGAGGCTTCATACTGAAAAAATCCTCACGCTGCATGTTTACGAAAACATTGTGTTGCTGTTTTGGTGGAATTTCCGGGTTTCTGTGATTGGTTGACTCAGCGCTCGGAAAGGCCGCCCACGAAATTGAACCTCGGCGCTCTGCTCCAAGACCCTCACGGTTTGTAAAGTGTCTATCAAAGCGTGTGATTGGTTGCTCAGGCAAGAGGGTTCCGGTGGTTCAGAAAACGTTCCTTCCACAGAAAGAATCCGGGCGACTGGAGCACATCCGCGACTAGTCGGATTGTCATGTGAATGTCTCTCGTTACTTTTCAAGTGTATTTTTTCATGTGGGCCTAAACATACTACTTAGTGGGCCGCTATTTGAACAGCCATAATCTGAGGCTGTGTCCGAACGTCCACACTATTTACCCTATAGTTAACTATTCAGGGGTCACGCCATTTTGTAGTGGTGTCCGAATGTCCAGCAGGTCAAAATGTAGTGCACTCAAAATTTCCCACAATGCATCTGGAAAAGTAGTGAGCATCTATGGTCACTAGAACGATCAATATGGACCACAATTCATTGCGAGAATCGAAAAACAGCGCAGGCGTCAGGTCTTTAACTGTAAACAACACGACTGAAGTAAAGATGAGAAGGAGCCGTTTAAACTCACTGTTGAGCCGGAGAATAAACAAAACACTCGTTACTGAAGCCCTAGTACGTAAATATGCTAACGTTAGCTGCTTACCTTAGTTTGGGCTGTAAAAGAGGAATTATCCAGTCCGTTTGCGGTAAAATGTTAAAAAAGACTTGTATTATGATTAGTAGTCCACATTACTAATGTGCGTGTCGGAAGGACTTGACCGGTATTTATTACAAAAGTTCATTTTTATCGGACTTTATTGCGGCCGTTTCTGGCGGAGAGTCACGTGACCTGCGTCAGCTGAAAATAGTGCGCATCGTGTCCGAAAGACCAGATGAAGGAGTGCGCTGACCAGTCCACTGAACAGGGCAGGATTATATACTAATTGAGTAGATAGGGAACGAGTGTGGACGTCGCCAGAAGTCTCAACTGTCGTTAGCAAACATGTTAGTGAAGCTCTGTGGTTTTGCCACGACAACAAAAAAATCACAGTCGCCAAGCTTATTTTGTGTAAAACAAAAACTCCAGAGATAAAGATGAAGACATAAACAGCAAAGTGAACCTGAGGTGGCACAGCCAATCAAAACGTTGCTTTCAGCGATCTATGACAATTAGTTTATTAGATACAGAAGAGACACAGCAGTCGGATTTTTTCTCAATGCTGCTTTTAAAACAAATTAAATACAAATGAAACAAGAAAGTAAAGCAGAAGGAGGCTCCCTCAGGCGGTTTGGCCCTGATGCAGAAACAGGCCACAGCGCGTCTCATGGAAACACTGTATTTTTCTCTTTTTTCACTTTGATTAGAATTAGGATTTTGTTAAAATACACACTTTATAACACATCTTTACATCACCATAGAAATGAACTGGGGCAGCAACAAGCATCACACACAGGAGAAAGCTGAAGTGAGTAAAAATGTTTTGCATCATTGGCAAATAATTTTTCTTGAATGAAGAACAAAAATGAATCAAGACAAAAACGTCTCAAAACACTCATATAATCAGAAAAAAAAGAGATTAAAATCCAGGTTTTAAAACGTTTAGCCAATCTAGAAATAATTTTTCTTCCAGTGTGCAAAGTTATTTTTTAAATTTGCGGAGCCTTTAGGCCTATGCTGCGTTCAGACCGGACAGCGTCTTGGCGTATTTGCGTCCATTTTCAATGTTAAGTCAATGTAAACCCGCGTCTTGAGCGTTCAAGCGAATTTTCCGCGCGTATTGGCATCTGGGGCGTCAGTTGACGCGCGTTTAGGCATCTGAAAACGCGGCGTCTTGCGGATTAGAAGCTCGAAGCTGCGGCACCGCAAGCCTCTTTCTCTCTCTCCTTCTCTCTCTCATTGTGATCTGTCTACGAGCAAAACAAAGCCTGCAAACAAGCGCTTTGGGGCGTTAAAAGTGTGTTTTTGTCCACCAAAGCCTTGACGCGCGTCAGAGCAGTTTAGGAGTTTATTGAGGCGTCAACAGCATAAATAACCGACAAAATTGAACGCGCGTTTATGCGAATTTAGACGCAAATATGCTGTCCGGTGTGAACGCAGCATTATAGTAAATTAACTATAATTCATCTGGCTTTTATCATGATAATATGTAATTGTTAGAAATTAAGTTAATTAAATTTTTGGTGCTTTTTCAACTTTGACACGACAAATCATAAAGTAACTCACCTGTTTTTAAAAAGCAGGGAGAAAAAAGTACAGATACTTCTTGAAAAATGTAAAAAGTAAAAGTCACCAGATTTTGTAATACTCAAGTAAAGTACAGATACCAAAGAAAACACTTAAGTAGAGTACTTGAGTAAAAATAGTTACTTTCACCTCTGTTTATTGTTAAAGTGTTATTCTTTAAATCAGTAAATGCTTTCAGTCTGTTTAATCTTTCACAGACTAAATACTGAAAAAACGATACTGTGTTTTGGTTAAAAATCTTATTGCCATTACTTTGGCGGTTAAAGTTCGTTGTACTGACCTTGAGAGACTTGTAAACAGCAGCCAGTCCTAAGAAAGGATTCATGAGGCAGCAGACGAGTGACCAGAAGAAGTAGTCCGGAGGCATTTCTGTTTCCGTGATTATCTGTGGTTTGATCATCACTGCATGTTCTTCATCTTTCTTCACAGGGAGAGAGCCAGACAGGATTTTCATTTTGAAGTCGTAACAGCAGCAGTAGCAGCAGTTGTTCTTGTTGTGTCTTCTGCCTCAATCCAGGTGTGAGTGAAAAAGAAGGAAGTGTCTGCTTAAATTTTACACAGCTGTGTGAGAGAAGCAGAAGGTGCAAATCAGGTTAGTCTAGTTTGTCTTGTTACGCCAAATGCATCCATATGATTAAACTAACATTTTCAATAAACCACAACAACAGCAGTGCTCACCAAGATATTAGGTTTTGCTTCATGAAATATTTTATTGTTTAGCAGTTTTATTGTGAAATCTAAAATCTCATCCAGAAGTGTGTGATGATGTAGCTAGAGAAGAAGCTTTACCAGTGCTTCAAGTCTCCATTCACTTACTGTGTTATTATTTTATTAATGTCAATGTTTACTTTACTTTTACTTTTCCTGTCAGGACATTTCCACATCTTTCTGTATTTAGGTAACCAGGCTCACGCCAGATGTATCTGTGTTGAACTACGATTTGAGTTCTTCCACAGTATCCATCCGGAACTTGACTGGCAGAAGCGTTCGGGAAAAGGTGGGATGTTTAGTGAAATACTTCGAGCTGATTGGGTGAGCGGCCTACCTTTTTTGAGCTTAGCCAATCACAGCAACAACTCGTAATGGTGCATCCAATGAGAAATGATCTGTATTTCTGCTAAAACCGCATCAAAAGCAGCAGAAACACGTACATCCACGAGAGCCGCCATCTTTGTTTAGCTTGAATGAGACTCGCCGAGGCGCTAACAGCCGACTTAACACTGTCGAAACACCGCTGGTTCGGACTCCCAAACCAATCAGGCGGCTGGAAGGCCAGATGGTTTATCTTGTGTATTGCGAGATAAACCATCTGGGTGGCCAGGTTAGTATTTAGGCTATTTTAAAACAAAATGACTTTAAATGTTATGTGTGTTAAATAAATGAGCAGAGAACTTTATTTGGAGCTGTTCTCCTTCTCTCCCAGCTCTCACACAAATTAAACAATTATTTATGTAATTTGATTACAGCGGGAATTACAGCGGGCAAACATAGAAGTATGTACTGATTATACAACTGTTTTTTTTTTTTTTAGATAATCTACTGAAAAGTAAGATTTGTTGTTAACTAAATATAGCAAAAAAGTAAGGAAATTACAATTATTTTTAGCCAGAATCTCCAGGGGGAGGACCCCACACCCCCCATTTTAGCTTATATACCCTTTTCGTTATGAAAAGGGTATAATATATTTTTAAATATATATATTTAAAAATACCATTTTAAATGGTGGTTTTGAGCTACTGGGATTGTGCCAATTTGATCTTGGTAAAACAAGTGGATGAGGTGATGAGAGTCGTGTCATATTTATGTTTGGAAACATGTCGCTGAAGTGACAAGGGCCCAAAGTCAAAATTTGCCCACCACCTCCTAAAGGCTAGAGCCAGTCCCGTTTTTTATCTCCAAACCATGACCTGAGTCTTCGATGTTGGTATTTGATCTGTGTGCTGTGATTGATCAGGCACATGTATCCAGACTTTTGTCACCCTTTGGACTCAGCGCCTGCTCCAACAGTTTGTGAGAGCGCTGGGAGAGTTAGAATAGCAGAGTTTCTTTTTGATTTTTCACCATGTTTTGCAGCCTGCCCACCTTTTGAGTTTATTCAGTGGAAATGGAAACCTAAACTCTGCGCAGCCGATAAACTCTCCCAACTTCCTGGTTTTCCCCTCACACCTGGATCAGAGACAGAAGAACAACTGCTACAACATGAGCGTGCCGTCTGACAGTCTGCCTTTACAGCAGAACATGTACTTCTCTGACGGAGAACATGCAGTGACGGTCCATCAACAGACTCGTGTGTATGTGGACAGAGAAATGCCCAAAGACCACTTCATCTGGTCTCTGATATGCTGTCTACTACAACCCTCTGTGCCTGGGATTTGCTGCTCTCATTTTCTCTGTCAAGTCAGTGGAAACTTTTTAAAGAGCTTTTGATTTTTAAACCTATTTATTTATCTGAAAGCCCAAAAGACAGAAGAAAGCATTGTTCTAATTTTGACTTGGGTGTGATAGTTCTTGCTGTGCTTTCTTTCATTCACAAGTTTAACAAATAATGCCTCTGTGAGTAGAGACTGTGTAGTTCAAAGTTAAAAATATCGTGTGGAAAGTCCAGTTTTTCCCGTCCAGTTTTTCCGCGCAGAACTAAAGCTACAGACAGATCCAAACATGTTTAATGACGTCTGAACCAGTGGGTGAAATCACAACAGAGCTGTACACGTGACCATGTTTAATAAATGTACATTTTTAATCTTAATGGCACTGTTTTAATCTTTTATCTGTGCTTAAAAGACTCGTGTTGAAAATGAGAATTTAAAACTTGCCATAAAGAACCGTCTTTTTTCACTAAAACGCTTTGATTTTCTTTGGTAAATATTAGAGTAAAGCTGCAGCCAGAATAACACTAGTTTGAAAATTTAGCAGAAAATTTGGGTTTTGACAATTTTTCTTTAAAAGCTGTAGGTAATTTAACAAAAATGTGCTTTAGGAACTTAAAATAGGTTTAAAAGTTTAGACTGAGCTACTTAAAAAGTGACACAGTCATCTTAGAATGGCTAATATGAAAAACTAAATCTAAAGCAGAAAACAAACAAGAGAAGGCCCTCCTCTAGTTTAAATAATAGTTCATTTTGTGGCCATGCAAGTCTGTTCAGAGTAAAGTCACACGTTTTTATGATTTATTTAGTGACACAAAGACATCGAAACAAGAAAAACATAATTTAATTTTTTATTATTATTTTATTGTGTACTTTTAAAAATAGTAATCCTCACATTTTATAATTTTTGATGAGGTAAAATGATCTTTTTCAAATTTTCTTTTTGAGAAGGTACACTGTAAAAGACCGTATTTAGGTTCAGGTAGTTTATTTGCCATTTGTAGTTAAAAACCACACTGGAAAGACAGTGCAAAAAGAAGCTCAGTGCTCATGGACATGACCAAACAAACAAGAAACACAGACACAAACTGGCACAATAACACAATGACACTGTGAAATCAATAAATAAATAGATCAATAAAAAGTACAGTTTAAAAAAAAGTTAAAAAGTGCTGAAGTAAAAAATTTAAGGTGCCTAATTTAAAGTGCAATTGTTCACGCTGGTAACAGCTTGTGGATAAAAGCTAAAGTATTTAGGCCAAAAAGTTTCATGAACTCTAACCCCAGGTGTCAGAGGTTTGACGGCTCGGCTGAATAACTGCTTCACTGATTTTGAACTGAGCCAGACCTCGGCTGGGATCTTTGTTCAAAGCTTGACAAGGCCAAGAAAATATTGTTATTTTACATTTTCATGTTATAAGACAACAACTCACTTATCATTACTTAAAGATACACCGTGTAACTTTTTGGCCAAAAAAAACAACAACAACTTAAATATAAGTATACGCTTTTCTAGCTTAGATGTCTTTGTGGGACTAAACAAATGAATGAATATGTGATTTTACTTTGTAGGCATGCGCGTTTGCATTCCTACAAAACTAACTACTATTTGGGCCACCTTTCCCAAAGGCCTCCTCATGTTTATTTCCACAGAAAACTAGCTCCTTTAACTATGTTTTGACATTATGGCAGAAAACTTAATTATCCCCAATAAGAATGTTCTAAAGACTAATTTCGTCTTCCTACTTCAATTAAATTGTGAAGTTGACTTTTCACCTCCAAATAGTGACACGGTGCTCCTTTAACCCCTGAAGGCACCAAAGGGTGGTTTATAACCTTTATAACTTATTTTAAGACCCTAAAACTCATCCTTAATTAAATTACCTCCAGCTTTTGAAGAGGAATTGTAAATTGTAAAGTTTGCTTAAACTCGTGTTATTCCCCAGCTAGTGGCACAGCAAAAAAAAAAAAAAAAAAAAATTACGTGGAAATATAGTAGTAGTAGTTTATTTGCCATTTGCAGTTAAAAACCACATTGGAACAGACAGTGCAAAAGAAGCTCAGTGGGTTAGGGTTACAGTACAGTACCTCTGGACTGGCAGACCGGGGTGGTGGTCCCTCTGTTTAAGAAGGGGGACCGGAGGGTGTGTTCCAACTACAGAGGGATCACACTCCTCAGCCTCCCCGGGAAGGTCTACTCCAGGGTACTGGAGAGGAGACTTCGACCGATAGTCGAACCTCGGATTCAGGAGGAGCAGTGTGGTTTTCGTCCCGGTCGTGGAACACTGGACCAGCTCTACACTCTCCATCGGGTGCGCGAGGGTTCATGGGAGTTTGCCCAACCAGTCCACATGTGTTTTGTGGATTTGGAGAAGGCATTCGACCGTGTCCCTCGTAGTGTCCTGTGGGGAGTGCTCCGAGAGTATGGGGTCCGGGGCCCTTTGCTCAGGGCTGTCCGATCCCTGTACGACCGGAGCAGGAGCTGTGTCCGCATTGCCGGCAGTAAGTCAGACCTGTTCCCAGTGCATGTTGGACTCCGCCAGGGCTGCCCTTTGTCACCGGTTCTGTCATTGTTTTTATGGACAGAATTTCTAGGCGCAGTCAGGGTCCGGAGGTGTCCGGTTTGGTGACCACAGGATTTCATCTCTGCTGTTTGCAGATGATGTTGTTCTGATGGCTCCATCAAACCAGGACCTGCAACATGCACTGGGACGGTTTGCAGCCGAGTGTGAAGCAGCTGGGATGAAGATCAGCTCCTCTAAATCCGAGGCCATGGTTCTCGACCGGAAAAAGGTGCCTTGCCCTCTCCAGGTGGGTGGAGAGTCCTTGCCTCAAGTGGAGGAGTTCAAGTATCTCGGGGTCTTGTTCACGAGTGAGGGAAGGATGGAACGTGAGATTGACAGGCGGATCGGTGCAGCGTCTGCAGTGATGCAGTCGCTGTATCGAACCGTTGTGGTGAAGAAGGAGCTGAGTCGAAAGGCAAAGCTCTCGATTTACCGGTCAATCTACGTTCCAACCCTCACCTATGGTCATGAGCTTTGGGTAATGACCGAAAGGACAAGATCGCGGATACAAGCGGTCGAAATGAGTTTCCTCCGCAGGGTGGCTGGGCGCTCCCTTAGAGATAGGGTGAGAAGCTCAGTCACACGGGAGGAACTCAGAGTAGAGCCGCTGCTCCTCCACATCGAGAGGGGCCAGCTGAGGTGACTCGGGCATCTGTACCGGATGCCTCCTGGACGCCTCCCTGGTGAGGTGTTTTGGGCATGTCCCACTGGGAGGAGACCTCGAGGAAGACCCAGGACACGCTGGAGGGACTATGTCTCTCGATTGTCCTGGGAACGCCTCGGGATCCTCCCGGAAGAGCTGGAGGAGGTGTGTGTGGACAGGGAAGTCTGGGCGTCCTTGCTCAGACTGCTGCCCCCGCGACCCGACCCCCTTCTTTATAATCGGAGTCAGTGAGACATCACAAGACAAAATTGTAGAGCCTCAGTTTCACAAAGACGCTAGCCATTAGCTTGTGCTCCACAGGGCTCAGAAACAGATTCTGAATAGCGCTTTTCACAGTTACTAAAAATAGATTGTTACGTCACGCCGCAAAGCATTGTGGGTGCAATTTTCAGACAAACAAACGTGAGCGTGGCGTAGTTGCGTGTGTAAAAGTGGTTCGAAAACGAAGGTATTTTCACAATTAACCAAATCATGATGAAACGAGGAGGCACAAAACACTGCTGTTGGAGACAACGTAACTCGGATTGGAGATATCCCGAGCGGCTGCCAGAGGGAGCAGTTTTTATCCCGTTTCCAAAACCCTGGAAGATCAGCGACAACATGACACGACAGGCCAAGGTAAAGACGGAGAAAGCAAGACCATGGCAGTATTTATGTGGATTTCCAAAGTGTGGAGAGGATAACTAACAGCGCGTACATTTGTTGGCTGCACTTTGACGGTGAAAGGCTCTAGATCCGAGGCTGACGAACCAGAACTAGCAACGCTAACAGACTGTGAGCTCTCGAAGAAGCAGCGGATACAACAGAATGTCCCAACCAAACTGTCAGAACTGTAGACAAAGCTACGCAAACAATCTACTGCAAATATGTACTTAAAAATTGAAACTATAATATTAAAAAACAGTGCCGCAGTACTAAACGCAGTACAAACTGGATTGTTTGTCAGATTTTTGCTCCCAGCAGCACTTGCGTGTGACGTCAATTTGAAAGTGTGCTATTGATTTGAACTTTAGACAGCTTTTGTCAAGCGTTTTAGTGAAAAAATGCTGATGCCTTATGGGGTTAATGTTGTAAGTTACACATGACATAAAACTCACATATGAGTTCAACTAACTTCAAACTTAAAGGCAGTAAATGTAAATTATCTTGGTAATGACTCACTGCTCACATTTAACCTGCTGTGACGTCGTCTGCGTAGCCTCTTTTGTTTCCTAAATATTCTGTTGCTCTGTCTCCTCAGGCTCGCGACAGGAAGGTTGTGGGAGACATAGAGAGTGCTCGATCTTACGGCTCCACTGCTCGACTCTCAACATCATTTCCACTGTGTTTTTCTGTCTCGGCATTCTCATTGTGATCATAACTGTCTCAGTTATCATGGCTCAAATTTCTGCATACAGGAATAATTACAGAAATAACTATAACAGCTACAACAGTTATGGTTACAGTGACTAAATGTAAAATATTGTGCATGTTCTGCCTTTGCAAAGATAAATTGTTGTGAATCAGTATGAAATGTGCCAGTGTTTCTCAATTTTGACTAAAGAACGACAGTAAGACCTTCAGATTTCGATGTGAGTCACTGTTTAATTTGGTGAATTTGTGTGTACTGTGCAACTTTTTTCTTGAGCTTATACCTTATTAAAATGCAGTGATTTTTTTGGTTACGTTGTGGTTTATTCTCATTATCATTAGAGCCAACTTATAGATATAAGTGATTATAAATAGTGTCTATGGTTGTATTTACAAACAGGTAGAAACACTGAAGATGCTCTTATGCACCTAGACAAAACAATTGGATCAGTCAAATCACACAACTCATATGTCAGAGTATCCACAACTCCACTCTTTCCTCACAGACAGACAGCAGCTGGACAAGGGTGTGTAAGTTCTCCATGGCTATTTACCATCTGAATCTGTCGTCAGTGCCCCCAACCACCATCTTCTTAAGTTCTCAGATGACGCAGTCTGGGGTGGCTGAGTGACCTGGACTGTGTAAGTGATGTGATGGGGTGAACAGACTGGACTTATCATTAACTCATCAAAAACTGAAGATGTTATTTTTGGATATTCCCACTTTCCGCTAACTCCAGTTGTCATTCACCAGCAAACAATAAAATCAGAATCAAAATGGATTTTATTGCCATTGTCAGTGAGTTATAAAATTACAAACTAGGAATTGCTTCGATGCTAATGTGCAACATAAAACATTAATAAAGTAATAGTATAAAAGAAAAAGTATTAGCTATGATAAAAAATACTTTAAAAATATAATGTAAAATGTGATGAGCCCAATGTTTTATAAAGTGTTCATGAGTTCAACGGCCAAGGGAAAGAAACTGTTCTTGTGGCGTGAGGTTCTGGTCCGAGGGACCGTAGCCTCCTGCCCGAGGGGAGTGACTCAAAAAGTCTGTGTCCAGGGTGAGAAGGGTCAGCTGCTATCGACCTGCACGCCCCGAGTCCTGGAGACATACAGGTCCTGGAGAGATGGAAGGCTGCAGCCAATCACCTTCTCAGCAGAGCGCACAATGCGCTGCAGTCTGTGTCTGTCCCTGACAGTGGCTCCAGCGGACGTAGGATGGACTCAATGATGGCCGTGTAAAAACTGGACCATCATCTGGGCTGGCAGCTATCTTTCTTCAGCTGCCGCAGGAAGTACATCCTCTGCTGGGCTTTTTTGATCAGGGAGCTGATGGACGGCTCCCACTTCAGGTTCTGTGTGATGGTGGTGCCGAGGAAGCGGATGGAGTCCACATGGTGATGGGAGAGTCTGTCAGGGCAAGGGGGGTGAGGGGCTGTGACTTTCCTGAAGTCCACATCATCTCCACTGTCTCTTTGAGCTCCAGGTTGTTGCTGCTGCACCAGGACACCAGCCGGTCTACCTCCCTCCTGTAGACAGACTCATCACCGTCAGAGATGAGTCCGATGAGGGTGGTGTTGTCCGCAAACTTGATCAGTTTAACAGAGTCGTACAGGGGAGAAGAGCAGAGGGAGAAAGTACACAGCCCTGGGGAGACCTGTGCCGATAGTCCGAGTGGTGGAGACATTCTTCCCCAGCCGCACGCACTGCCTCCGGTCCGTCAGGAAGCAGTGATTCACCTGCAGGTGGAGTCGGGCACGTTGAGCTGGGAGAGCTTGTCCTGGAGCAGAGCAGGGAGGATGGTGTTGAACGCAGAGCTGAAGTCCACAAACAGGAATTTTCGAAAATTAAAATGTTGTGTTTCTTTTTCCTCGAGTGTAGATAAAAAAAATACCTCAATTAATATGTCTGTAAGTAATTAATCTCAATAATGCAGTAATTTGACACCCCTAATATTTTAGTTTGTATTAAGTTATTTTAACCAAATATCTTACCAGTAGGGTCTGTGTTGTCTCTTTGCATTAGCGAGTCTGACTCCACACCTGTCTTGTGTGAGTTAAATTGAAGGGAGGAGACGCTACCTGAGCAGGGGCTCCATCTGCTGCTACTTTTTGGGATAGAGACAGACTGAGAAGAATGGAGAGAGCATGACAATGAGTCAAACAGCCTCACTTTGACCACAGTCCTACATGTCACAGAAAGACCAGACTGAACTTTTACAAACAATAACTAAGAATGAACAATCTTAACACTGTTTAAGTAACTCAACATAATACAGCCTGACGGATCACATCTCTCTCTCTCTCTTGCTCACACGCACACACATTGTCAAGTTATATCAACACAATGATCTAAAGTGAGCTCACGATTACATTTTTATCCCATTATTACCTTTTTTCAAGTACACCAAAATGAAAGAAATGGCACCAAACATGTCCTTTTAATGTCATTATTTAGAACAACAAAAAACATGCATTGCAATATGACATAAGAAGCATTAGAAACAATAGAAGCTGATCACATTAAAAAGTAAATTTAGCAAAACAAATTTTCTGATTAAACTAAATGTTGGTAAAGAAATACAAAAACGAGTCAACAATTCGTTCCTGTGACTTTTTCAAAGCAGCAGGAAAATACACGTTTCATCTTTAGCCATAATATCTGTACCTATATCCAAGATTGAGAAACAGAAAACAAATAAACGATAATGACAGCAACAGCAAAGAGAACGAAAAACACAGTGGAGCAGATGTTCAAGGTCCGAGCGCGTGAGCCGTGCCTGTGAGCTTCTGCCAGGTTTTCCCACCATCTTTGGAGAGAGAGAGAGAGAGAGAGAGAGAGAAGAGAAAGAGAGGGAGAGAGACAAGAGAGAGTAGAGAGAGAGACCAGAGAGAGAGAGAGAGAGAGAGAAGAGAGAGGAGAGACCCAGAGAGAGAGAAGAGAGAGAGAGACCAGAGAGCGAGACAAGAGGGAGAGAGAGAGAAGAGGGAGAGAGAGAGGGAGAAGAGAGAGAGATGGAGAGAGAGAGGGAGAGAGACAAGAGAGAGAGACCAGAGAGAGAGAGACAAGAGAGAAGAGAGAGAGAGACAAGAGAGAGAAGAGAGAGCGAGAGAGAGAAGAGAGAGACAGAGAGAGAGAGAAAGAGAGAGACAAGAGAAAGCGAGAGAGACAAGAGAGAGACAAGAGAGAGAGAGAGAGACAAGAGAAAGACAAGAGAGAGAAACAAGAGAGAGAGACAAGAGAGAGAGAGACAAGAGAGAGAGAGAAGAGAAAGAGAGGGAGAGAGAGAAGAGAGAGAGAGACCAGAGAGAGAGAGAAGAGAGAGAGAGACAAGATTAAAATTATTTTTAAACAGTACAATGAGATGTTGAAGAATTTTTTCTGGGAAGGAAAAAAACCTCGTATAAGTTTAAAAAAAATACAAACTCCTATGGAATTGGGTGGGCTGGGACTGCCAGATATTGAAATATATCATTTGGCATTTGAAGTGTCCAAATTAGCAAAATATTGGAAGATGGAAGGTGAATGTCCAAAATTCATAGATTATGAAAAGAGTATAGCAGCCCCCTTTAACCCGACACAATTACTTTCACAGAAAACAAAGACATGTATCCAGAATATAAACCCAATACTTAATCATGCGAGGAATGTGTGGCATATAACTCATAAAATGATGAAAATTTCCCCCTATTTACAAAAATATTCATCAGTATGGAATAACCCGGAGATCTGCGTAGGGAAGAAACCAGTGTTCTGGAAAGACTGGGTGAAGGAAGGTGTGCATACTCTAGGCGATCTTCACAAAAATGAACTTTATCTTACTTTCAATGAGATGTGTATTCAATATAATCTAACCTGTAAAGATGCTTGGAGATATATGCAAATAAAAAGCTGTGTAACAAGAGCTTTAGCCAGTAAAAATAAAGAATATAAAGATGAATCAAATGCCATTGAAAAAATGTTTTCTAAATACCAAACTGTAAATGCCTCTTTGTGCTATAAGACACTCTGCAAATTTAAGCAGACTGAAAATAATAGTCTAAGATTAATCTGGCAGAAAGACCTTGAATATGAAATCAGTCCAGACTTATGGGAGAAAATTACATGTAATTATTGGAAAAATATCACAGAGGCTAAGGGCAGAGGAATTTTATTTAAGGTTTTGAACAGAATTTATTATACACCATCAAGGTTGTATCGTATGGGACTAATTAAAGATAATAATTGCTGGAGATGTGGGGAAGCAGTGGGAACCTTGCTTCACGCACTGTGGGAGTGCCCTGTCCTACAGCCTCTGTGGGAACGGGCACTGCACTGTGTGGAGGAAGGTCTCCAAAACTATACTGCCAAGATCGCCAAGGCTAGCGTTGTTATGTGATAAGAGTATGGTTTTAGGGTTAAACAAGGTGGAATTTAAAATTTTATGCACTGGAATCGTGTCTGTTTTAAGACTGGCCCTGAAGCATTGGAAAAGTTCAGAAAACCCATCTTTTCATGAATGGCTAAATTCCTTTATTAGAGTAACATCTTATGAAATCATGATTGCAAAAAGAAAGGGAAATATTAGTGTTAAGAAAAAATGGGCAAATTTTACTAAACATCTGAAAAAATAAAGTGCAAACAAGCTTTTTTGTCTATGTACAACACCTTGTGCAACCTAACCAAAATGACATGTCACAAAAAAAAAAAAAAAAAAAAATTAATAATAAATAATAATAGAAATAATAACAAAAGAGCAACCAAGGTTATAGTAAGCTGATACAGTCGTCTGTTTTTTTTTTTTTGTTTTTTTTTTTTTTTTTTTTTTTTGCATTACTATTATTATTATTTGTTTTCTTATTGATATTCTTATTATATTACTATTTAATTACTGTTATGTACGTATTTCTGTATGTTTACATGTATGTGTGTATATATATGTGCTCATATGTATGTACAAGTATATATGTGTGTGCGGGTATATATGCTGAATAGGTGTATAACTGCTATTATTATTTATTTTCTTTTGTGTGTGTGGGCGGGGGGGGGGGGGGTATGGAGGGGGGGGGGTATGGAGGGGGGGGTTATTGCAAAAGAAAAAAAAAAAATAGGAATATAATGTAGGATCTTGCCGATTGTCATATATTTATGCATGTGCATATTTGTCTTTACTATTAATATATATGTTTATGTGTATGTATGTATGTATGTATATGTTTATATATATGTATGTATATATGTGTATATATGTGTGTGTGTATGTATGTGTATATATATATATATATTTATATATATATATATATATTTTCTGCATTTGCTTACTTATACAATACTCCTATTAAAAAAAAAAAAAAAAAAAAAAAAAAAAAGAGGGGGAGAGAGAGAGAGAAGAGGGAGAAGAGAGAGAGATGGAGAGAGAGAGGGAGAGAAGAGAAAGAGAGGGAGAGAGACAAGAGAGAGAAGAGAGAGAGACCAGAGAAGAGAGAGAAGAGAGAGAGACAAGAGAGAAGAGAGAGACAAGAGAGAGAGACAAGAGAGAGAGAGAGACAGGAGAGAGAGACAAGAGAGAGAGAGACAAGAGAGAGAGAGAGAGACAAGAGAGAGAGAGAGAGAGAGGGAGAGAGAGATAGAGCGAGAGAAGAGAGAGAGAGAGAGGGAAGAGAGAGAGAGTCTAGAGAGAGAGCGGGAGAAGAGAGAGAGAAAGAGAGGGAGAGAGAGAGAGAGAGGAGAAGCTGAGAGAAGAAAAGAAAGAGACAAGGAGGAAAGTGAGAGGAAGAAAAAGTGAGAGAGAAAAAGAGATTTAGAGAAATAAAGGGAGAAAGAGAGGGGGGTGAGAGTGAGAAAGAGACAACTCACATACATGAGTTTAATCGACATAAAACTTTACATTTTTAAGTTAAACTGCCTTACATTTTTACAGTGTAGAAGGTGGACTTTTAAGGCGTTTTATGAAATGTCTGAATTCTATGGTAGATTTTTTATTCATGAAGTTCATAAACTAAAATGAAGAATATCACACGTCTGAAGGTAGAGTTGTAATTTATTTAAAATTACAAAACATGTTAAAAATATGAAAATAAGGTACAAAAGATATACTCTGTTTGTATAAAGCAACTGTGTTAAGCCAAGTTTACAAGATTTAAAATGACAAAACAACTCACATTATGAATACACTGCACTGCAAAAAAGGTTCAATCTTAATTTCAGACAATTTGACCATTTTAAGATCAGTTTATATTAAAAATCTAGATTATTTTCCTGGTTTCTAATAGTTTCAAACATATTTCAAGACATTACTTCCTACTTCAAGTCAATTTATTTGCCAATTAAAAAAGCAAGAAAAAAAAATCTTAAGTATGTCAAAAATACTCAAAACAAGTTAATTTTGTTTTAGTTAGATTCTTAAAAAAAGATTTTTAGTGGTCCTGGGTTTTGGTTTGTTTTAGTCCTGTTCTAGTCCTGGTTTAGTCCAGTTTTAGTCATGTTCAAGTTCTTGTTTAGTCCTGCTTTTCGTACTGGTTTAATCCTGTTCTAGTCCTGGTTTAGTCCAGTTTTTGTCCTGGTAGTCCTAGTTTATTCTGGGTTTAGTGCAGTTTTAGTTTTGTTTTAGGCTAGTTCTGGTTTAGACCTGTTCTAGTCTGGTGTAGTCCATCTTTAGTCCTGATAATCCTAGTTTAATCCTGGTTTAGTTCAGTTTAGGCTTGTTCTAATCCTGGTTTAGTCCAGTTTTAGTCTTGTCCTTGTCTAGTCCTGGTTTAGACTTGTTCTAATCCTAGTTTAGTCCAGTTTTAGTCCTGATAGTCCTAGTTTATTCCTGGTTTAGTCCAGTTTTAGGCTTGTTCTAGTCCTGGTTTAGTCCAGTTTTAGTTCTGATAGTCCTAGTTTATTCCTGGTTTAGTCCAGTTTTGGGCTTGTTCTAGTCCTGGTTTAGTCCAGTTTTAGTTCTGATAGTCCTAGTTTAATCCTGGTGTAATCTAGCTTGTTCTTGTCCTGAACATGTTTTAGCCCTGGTTTAGTCTTATTTTAGTCAATCTTTTTCATCTTATTGAAATAATCTGAGCGTAATTGGTGATAAGATAAATGTGTCAAAGTGGTAAAACATTATAATTTGTATTTCAGATGCAGAAAATCATTTATCTTTGGGTTTAGCCGTGGTATCTGGCACGACTAAGGACCACAGCGTAGACGACAATGTACAATAAAATACAGATGCAGAGAAGCACGGTGGAAATGATGTTGAACGTGCGAGCCTTCGATCCGTAAGTCCTGGCGGCTTCGATGTCTCCCGCAACTTTCCTGTCACGAGCCTGGAAAGACAAAACAAAGGAGCAGGAATTAGGAAGCAAGTATGTTTTTCCCAGTAAGTTATTATGAAGTGTTTTCGTCATGGAAGTGCCAAAAACCAGGCATCAGGAACACTTCACTCCTTCTGCGCGATCTTGCCCCTGTGTCTTAGCGCGTGTTCTTAGTTATTCCTCTGTCGGCCTCTAGTGCACTCTCTTCAAGAGCTACGCTGTGAGTGCAGCAGGTGTGGTGATCGTTTGGCACAATCTGGACAGAGCCCCGCGCTGTGCTTTACTTGGACCACCGCGCGCATCCAGAGACAGACCGATGGACACAACCCCGCGCTAATTTGTTCAGGGGCTGCAGACACGGTTATGCACGAAGGACCCTCCACGCGCATCACATCTGGACCGGAGCCTGGTTATGGGCAGTTATCTCTTTCAAAAGGATAGTAACAAGGACACGCCGCTGCTTTTTTTCATTAAGTTTTCACGCACAGATCAAGATTATGAGGTAAGTCTTATCACAAACATCGGATCATTTTATTATAACTTTAGGTCGACACAGCAGAATATTGTTAAAGGAAAAACACAAACTTATTGAAGCCAAGTCTGACTAAAGAGTGAATTCATTTTATTTTACAAATATATTGCCTAATTCAATAATGGCATTTAACGTGGCTTTTTATAACTAAACAACTGACAATTAGAATTGATGGCAAAATATTATTATTAATTTAGCTATTTCTTCATATTTTATAAATATCTGCTCCACTGTCATGTTCTGCAGGTCTGCTGGTTCACGGATTGAACTGGCATCAGACAGAGCAGCCATGCCACGTGCCGGAGCTGCTCTCTGGAGCTCATAGCGGCCAACACACAGAAACATCTTTGCCCCGCGCTAATAGACCGGGCTCCTTCTCTCATGGGCCCAGTTCTACCCTAGGAACAAGCACCGGCTATAGCAACTGGCTCTGTGCACGGAACTTCAGTTGGCATGTTTATGTTCAAAATGGCTAACTTCTGTACGGCTGATTTTTTCTTCTCCAACCCAGTTATGCCACTTTGCATTGGAGGATGGGAAACCATTCGCAACTTTTTTCAGTTCCTAGTAGGCCTACTTTTTTAATTCTTGTCCCCATTTTAGGCGCGTTCACACAGGCAGGAATTATGGACTGCGGCCACACTTTGGGACTTTTTAGCTCCTGCTCTAGGGCAGGTACTTTCAGTCAGACCAGGAACCTTTTGGTGACACAAGCACAAACAATGTAAACTTTTAAGCAAACATGTTTTATTCGTTCTCACATAGATATACTTTCCTTGGTGCCAGAGTGGATGCATCTGACCTTACAGCAAGAAGGTCGCGGGTTCGACTTTTGTCTGGGTGGTTTCCTCCAGGCACTACGGTTTCCATGCCAACCAATAACATGCATGTTAGGGAACGCTTGGTGTTGGTCGGAGGTTGAGGGGCCAGGGGGTGAATTGTCTGCTGGCTGCCATAGGCAGCCTGCCATCGCTGAGTAATGTCTGTCTGTGTAAATGTACTATAGAAATAAAATCTAAAAATATAGACATAAATAATTTCATTCATTCTTATCCTTAAAAATATATATATTTAAAAGCCATATAATCTTAACCTACTAGCTAACTTTTTTAGTTGTAAATTTGTAAACTTTGTGCTTTACACTAAAAAGTCTATAGTAAATACAGAACTTTGTCTGAACGGAATAATAAAGAATTTTAGTTCTAATCAAGAGCTCTCTGATTGGCTGAGCTTGGGGTGGTCACTCTAGTTTCACTTTTGTTTGTAAAATATGTTTTAAGCCATAAATGCATCCAAAAGGTTTGTACATTTTACTCATTTTTATTAAGTTTGGTAGATTAATACCTGTTGCAATTATAAATTATAGTTTTACGTTAATCAAGAACAAGTTTGTGGAGAAAAATGTGAAAACATGTTGAAAATACCAGGAGTAGAGCAGTTTTAAACTGATGACATCACACCAGGAGACAAAGACATTTTCAGTTTTCTCACAAGAAACTGATTTTAATGGCTTTGTTAACACACAAAAAAGTGAGTTCTAGTGTATTTTTATGGCTCAAGTAAAAAAAAAAAAGTTACATTAGAAGAGTTTTGGCCCAATTTATTAAATGGTCGTTAGGCAACTACCTAGCGTGATGTCATCATCTATGAACAGGAAGTAAATTTGTAATCAGAAAAAATGGCCAAACAAGGATGAACTTTGCACAATATTTAGTAAAATCTTAAATATATTTGTATTCATTTATAGATGTCAGCCGGAATCAGTCACGGCACTGGTCACGCCGCTGCTGCTGTTCTGTTTTTCTGTTGCTCTTGTTCCTCTCTTTTTGCTTCTGCTTTTCCAGTTCTGCTTCTGTTTTGTCTTAGTTTTAATTTACCTTTATATCTGATTCTAAATTAATGTTTTGCCTTACTTATGTTTGCCCCTTCTAAATTGGTTTCCTTAAATTTAGTTTAGTTCTGCCCACATTCTTTTCATTTGAATAAGTTGATTTATCCCATTATTATTATTTTCCCTCACTCAGTTTGTTATGTTGTCCTGTTTCTTTTAATTTTATGTGTGGCAGCCCCTCCTTTGCCGGTGTGGCCAGTGGGCTCAGTGGGCCGTGTGAACCCTGCTGTGGGAAACAGATTTTAAAGGTGTGCGTGAATGGATCCAATTTTATTTTTGTAGCTTGTTAATAAAACTACAATGAAATGTATTTATTCTGTAAAATAAAGACTTTGTAACTTTAGTACCTGACTCTGACTTTTGGTATACTTACCTGTGCGCCTTTTGGGGAAATTAACTTTTAGAGAACAAGGATGAACTTTGCACAATATTTAGTAAAATCTTAAATATAATGATCTTAACTTTGTTTTAGTGACATGAGGCACTTCAAACTTTTATTTTCAATTGCTTGATGTATGTTTGCATCTTGGGTCTTGTCTGTTTTCAACCACCATTATGATTATTGGGCAATAAAGAGCCTGATAGGTTTAACTGGTCTGACGAGCTGCTCATGTTTATCTAAGACCATCAGCCGCAAGACATCACCTGTCTGTGATTAAAGCAGAAGTTACCATGGCAACATGTCAGGTAATAAGTCATGAGTTATTAGGCTCGGGATCGTGACATCATACAATGTTCTGTTGATCCAATGTTAAACCAATGGAGATTTTAAAATGCTAAATACGGAAAATAGCGTTAATTAAATCATATTCTGACAGTACAGAGAGACAGATAAATTTACCAGCGGTTTATTGGCGGTTCCACGGCTGTTTTGGTTACTTTTTTAATTGATTTGTCTAATGTATTCCGATGAAAGTTCGGCTAAACTGTCAACAAACATGGTGGATTTGCTATTATTTTCATGGTAACAACAGACGCTTCCCGAGCCTAAGCATGTATTTGGATATGGAGAAAGTGGAGAGAGCAGACACATGCTTCAGATTCCCCAAAATCATCATCGCTTTAACAGTCATTTTGCTTTAACAATGTTTTCGCAGCACAATAATGAGGAATGTTTATGTCTATTAAAATAATAACACAAAAATACAGTTTTATTCTGCATATATATACATCTTGTCTTCATTAATATTAGCCTTGAAATAAATCAAAACTCTAACAACGACTAGAAGAATATGCATAACTCTTTATAGGAGACTTTGTGCTCCTTTATCTCTATGGCTTTTTTTTACTTAACAAAATGGAGTATTTCACTCTATATTAGAGCTAGCTTTAAAACATATTATGAGCTTGCTGCTAAATATGTTTTTACCTTGACAGAGTGGATCAGAGCAGCCAGCCCAGGCAGCAGGGATTCCCGTAGATGAAGCTGACAAGAGACCAGATAATGTGGTCTTTGGGCATCTCCTCCACTCTCACATTTGTCTGTTGGACCATCACAGGCTGTCCCATCGCAGGCTGTCCCATCGCAGGCTGTCCCATCATCGCAGGATGTCCATCGCAGTCGCAGGCTGTCCCATGTTGGGGTACAAAATGTTTCCTCCCTTTAACGGGTCAGACTCGGACATGTTCATCTTGTTGTAGTCAGGCAGTAGTTACAGCAGCTAATCTTCTCGCTCTGAGGCTGGTCTAAGAGAAAAAACAGAATGTGGGCAGAGCTTATACAACCCGCTCTTTGTAGCTTTCTTTTTTTCGGAAAGGGCTTGGTCTTTAGGGGTGGAACCAGACACAAAATGTTATCAGGACGAGTCAAGACAGAGGCTTATAATAGAAACAAACCATCTGTTTGCAGAATTGAGATTCATATGATTTTCTTTATAGGGTTCACAACAACTACATATTACAAACAACAGAAAACACATTGCACTTAACAAACAACATCTGACAAACATGTGAAAGATAAAAAAGAACATTATAGCCCTCTTATTCAGAGTGAAAACATTCATTTGTGGAGGGCCCCGCCCTGCCTGCCCGAAAGTAACTTAGTTACATTACTTTAGGATTATTTATTATTGCAAACATCAATAAAAAATAAAAAATAAATACAATTTTTGGCATTTAAACAAGCAAACAACAAAATAGATGCTTAAACAGGCCCAAATTAAATAAAATCAACAATAAAAATTATTCTGTGCACTGTTTCAGCTGCTTTATCTCACACAATAAGTCACTTTTCTTTTAACATAAAAAGTAACTAAGAGCATTTTGTTAGTAACTAACAAACAGTAACAGTAACTAAATTACACTACTAGTTACTGAAAAATATAATCTAATTAGAGTAACTGAGTTACACCCAACACTGCTTGTGAATCAGCCCAAATTAGAAATCTACTGCCTAAAAGTGATGCTGAACTTATCCATGTTTATCCATGCTCCCTGCTCATGTCAAAGAAGTTGACACAGTCGCTACATTTAGGATTATTTTTAAAACGGTCCTTTTCGAATTAGCTTACGGTCAGTTAGCAACAGAATCTACCCCACAGGCCTAATTTATTGCAATTAATATGACAACCTGAGTCCATATTAACTCTGCTTAAACGCTAAGCATTAAACCAGTCTAAGCACAACAACTGTGCATAATAAAACACTGTACTGCACTTAGAGCCTGCATGAACAGGGCATGAGTGTATGTCAGTGTCTGTTTACACAAGCTCAACATTTAATATTAATAAAACACTGCACTGCACTTAGAGCCTGCATGAACGTGCACATGAGTGTATGTCAGTGTCTGTTTACAACAAACTAACTCTTAATATTAATAAAACACTGACTGCACTTAGAGCCTGCATGAACAGGGCATGAGTGTATGTCAGTGTGTCTTCTCACAAACTTAACTCTTAATATTAAAAAACACTGTACTGCACTTAGTGCCTGCCTGAAAGGGCATGAGTGTATGTCAGTGTCTGCTCACACAAGCCCTGACAAAACTCATATTCAATCACTTTAGATTATCTGTGCAATCTGTGTTTACATTTGCATGTGACTGTATGCACTTTCTGCACTCTTGCTCTTGTAACGTATTTTTAAATGTGTGAGTTTGGTGTGCGAGTCTTCCTGCGTTGTAATGATTCCTGCTCTTATCTTGTGTACGAATTGTGCTGTATATAAACAAATAAACTTTGCTGTAAAGAACATTTCATTACAAAGTTCATCCATAATCTGTTCTTTATTCACATGTTGTCCCTTTGGAGCGTGTATGTGTTTCAGAAGGCTGCTGCTCCAGTGTCGGAGTCTGGACCTCGAATGCTACCTAATATTAAGAACGTAGACCTTTCTCCTCCCCAACTCCTTCTTTTTGATTGGTCGTCTTTGTTCTACTAGATAAATGAATTCCCTCTGCCACTGACTTTAAGTTCTAATTGCATCTGGACATGCGTCAGTCCTGGTCACATCTACAGCCTGTCCATCCATGGCAGTGAATCTCTCTTTCACTGTGGTTCTCCTCAAGGTTTCTCTTTTCCCTCCAGATTTGTATTTTTATTTTTGACTAGGAGGAAGGGCTAAGCGATGCTCTGGGACAATTACTGTTGCCTATTGTCTAACAATCAGTCTCTGTATTTCTGAATAATGACTGTTTCTGATTTCCCAATGCTTCTATTTCAGAACCAGTGGGCACTGGCGCATGTAACTATTGTAGCCACATAAACAAAACTACAGTGTTCAGAGATTCCAGAGGAATGAAAACCTTTCACTGTCTTGACTTTGCCAACTGCAATACTACCCATGTCATATACAGTATCGTCTTGATTGCTCCTGCGGCTGTTTCTACATCGGTCTCACCAAACGCAGATTAAGAGACAGATTTGCAGAGCATAAATATGCAATCAAAACAAGGAATGAAGTTTATCTAATGGCAAAACATTTTATGCTCTCTACACAATGCAAAGTTGGTCCGCTAAAAGTGATGGTGCTGGAAGTAATTCCCACAAACATTCGAGGAGGAGACAGAATCCGAAAACTCTATCAACGTGAAACATACTGTATTGATGTGCTGCACGCCACACAATTCCCTGGTCTGAATGTTGAACTGGATTTCTCGGACTACACACAGTCCCTGCTTCAGGTGATTTCAAAACCTCTTTTATTTGTCTTTTAGCCTTCCTACAAAAACAAAAATGTTCTCTACAGACATATTGACATGAGCAAAAATGTTTATAACAATCTAATGTTCATGTTTTTTTAAAAAAAAAAAAAAAAAGAACTAAGAGTGCAATGACCTTGAAGCCTCATCATAATTCAATAGTACTGCTGGATCTTCTGCTGGTTTCTATGGTCTTCTCGAAATAAGTCTTGGATTGTCTGGTCTTATCTATGAATTCAGACAACTTTTGCTGTCACAGTCTGTTGTTTTATAAAATCTAGATTATTCTTCTAATCTTCTATGCATAATTGTAATGTTTGTATTGATAAACAATTGGTGTAGTTTGTGTGTCATGTGACTGCAGCACATGACCGCTGTGCCTATTTAAGCACTTGTGTGATTTCTTTGTGTTGCCTTGTTTGCCCTGACGAAGACCCGTAAGGGGTCGAAATGCGTCGGTATGTCCCTGTTTCATGAAAGGATTTTTATACTTTTGTACATCAGAGTGCCTTGGTTTTCCTCCTTTTGCTTATCTTCGTCTTTCCTTGATGAGCACCTGATTTCACTATTATTGGACCCCGTTAGCACTCACTTACTTCCTGGTGCTTCTGTTTCATTCTTTGACTTTCTGACCATTTTGTTTGCTAAATCGACATCATGTGAAGTCCTCTGGGATAACTGCTGTTGTGATTTTGAGCTGTACAAATAGACAGACACACCGACTGAGAAGCCAAAAACCGTCATAAAAAGCAGACGGTTGGTTTGTAGCTGGATAAATGAGCAAACAACCATTCACAAGTCCAAATCCCAGCAATAAAGTGAAGAAGTTTAGAAATGAGTCCTGGTAAAATGGCTCAAACAGCCTCACTTTGACCACAGTCCTACGTGTCACAGGAAGATGTGAAGTGTGAAATTTTGATCCCATTATTAAAATACATCAGAATTAAAGACATAGCATCAAACATGTCCTTTTATTGTCATTATTTAAAACAACAAAAACATACAATATGCAATAAGAAGCAAATAGAAGCTGATCACATTAAAAAGTAATTAAAGTTTTCTGATCAAACTAAATGTTGGTTAAGAAATACAAAAAGGTCAACAATTTGTTCCTGTGACTTTTTCAAAGCAGCAGGAAAACACACGTTTCATATTTAGCCATAATATCTGTACCTATATCCAAGATTGAGAAACAGAAAACAATAAACGATAATGGCAGCAACAGCAAAGAGAATGAAAAACACAGTGGAGCAGATGTTCAAGGTCCGAGCGCGTGAGCCGTGTCTGTGAGCTTCTGCCAGGTTTCCCACCATCTTTGAGTCTCGCGCCTGGAGAGAGAGAAGAGAGAGAGAGAGAGAGAGAGGAGAAAGAGAGAGAGAGGGAGAAAGAGAGAGAGAGAGGGATAGGAGAGAGAAGAGAGAGAGAGGGAGAGAAGAAAGAGAGAGAGAGAAAGAGGAGAGAGAGAGAGAAGAAAGAGAGAGAGAGAAAGAGAGGTAGAGAGAAAGAGAGAAGAGAGAGAGGAGGAGGGGGGAGAGAGAGAGAAAGGGAGAGAGAAAGAAGAGAGAGAGGGAGAGAAAGAAGAGAGAGGGGGGGGAGAGAGAGGGAGAGAAGAAAGAGAGAGAGGGGAGAGAAAAGAAGAGAGAGAGAGGGAGAGAAAGAAGAGAGAGAGAGAAGAAAGAGAGGGGGGGGAGAGAAAAGAAAAAGAAGAGAGAGAGAAGAGAGAGGGGAAGAAGAGAGAAGGGAAAGAGATGAGAGAGAGAAAGAAGAGAGAGAAGGAGAAGAGAGAGAGAGAAAAAAGAGAGGATAGATAGGGAGAGAGCAGAGAGAGAAGGAGAGAGAGATGAGAGAGAAGAGAAAGAAGAGAGAGAAAGAAGAGAGAGAAAGAGAAGAGAGAGAGGGCGAGAAAGAAGAGAGAGAGGAGAGAGAGAAAGAAGACAGAGAGGGGGAGAAAGAGAGAGAGAGAAACAAGAGAGAGAGAAAAGAGAGAGGGGGGACAGAGGGAGAGAGTCAGAGGAAGAGAGAGAGAGGAGAAAGAGAGAAACAAGAGTGAGAGAAGAGAGTGCAGAGACAGAGAGAGGGGACAGAGAGAGACAGAAGGAGAGAGAGAGAGAGGAGAGAGGAAGAAGAGAAACAAGAGAGAGAGAGAGACAAGAGTGAGAGAGAAGAGAGAGAGAGGGAGAGAGAAAGTGAAGAGAGGAAAAGAGAGACAAAAAAGAGATACTGTAAGTCACACAAGGCCAGATCAACACAAAGCACTGCAGACAAAATAATATAATCATTTTTAAACATAAAGGGTCATTAAAATACAGTTTAATGAGATGAGTACAAAAAATAACCTGCCTCTTGCCCTAAAGACTTCATCGAACTCTATGTATGTTTCTATTCTATGACAACAACTATATATTCTGAGCCCATGATAAATTGGACAACTTATTTATACCAGTTTAGCCATTTCTTAGAATTAAAATTTCAAATGTTCCAAAAGTATGACATTACATTAGACAAAAAATACTCTAGAACATACTCGTTTTCTTAAGTTTATGTTTACAGAGTTATAAAAATGTGCTTCTCGACAGAAAATGTGTGATGTTATCGGTTCAGACTTCCTGTTATTTTCAAACTTGTTCTTGACTCATGTTAAACTATGAGTAATATTTACAGCAGTCATTAATCGACCAAAAATATTATAAAATTGTAAAAACTCGTCTTCCGTGAATCTTTGTTGTTCTCACCTTGACAGACTTGTGAAGAGCAGCCAGTCCCAGGCAGCAAAAGTTGAAGTAGATGCAGCAGATGAGTGACCAGATGAAATGGTCCTGAGGCAGATCTTTTTCTGTGATTATCTGTGGTTCCACCATCACTACATGTTCTTCGTTCTCCTTCGCAGGGAGAGAGCCAGACAGGATTTTCATTTTGAAGCCGTAACAGCAGCAGCAGTTGTTGTGTCCTCTGTCTCTGATTCAGGTGTGAGTGAAAATGCAGGAAGTGTCTCTTGTTTTTGTCTGTTGCTCAGTTACTCCCATTTCCCTAAAGAGGACTGGGTGTGTTTTGTACATGCACCAAGCCATTTAAGCATCTCTGGATTTAGATTTCAGATTCTCTGTTTTTGATACGATTCAAAAGCTTTTTCGTTCCAAATGCCGAGAGTAAAATGTAACAAAAAGTTCATCTGTTTGAGAAAATCTGGCTCTGAAAGGTTTGTCATTTGCTCATTTAGCTTTATAACTAAATATTAGATGAATATTGACCATCTCCTGTCTTTCTCTTGTTACTTTCATGTGTTTGTGTGTATTATTTGTCTCGTTATAGATCTCATAGACATGCTGTTTGTTGTGATTCTGAGCCTCACGTGCGTCTCAGCCTGGATCGTGGCGGCACGGTGGCTGAGCGGTTAGCGCTCTTGCCTCACAGCAAGAAGGTTCCCGCACGGGCCGGGCCTTTCTGTGTGGAGTTTGCATGTTTCTCCCCGTGTCTGGTTGGGTTTCCTCCGGGCACTCCGGTTTCCCCCACCAACCAATAACATGCACGTTAGGGTAATATCCTCCAGCTACAGTAGTCCTGACCAAGCCTGGCAACAACATCTGGAGATGGGTCCCCGAGCGCTGCACTGCGGCGATCACTGCTCCTGAGGAGATGCTCCAGAGGCATTGAAGGATCCAGGGTCAAATGCAGAGGACAAATTTCCCTACGGGGACAATAAAGTATACCTTACCTTACCTTACCACGTTTCCTTTCGCTCTCGGTTCATTTGAGTTTACAATACAAATGGACCACTCCAAGGTTTGATTCAACCGAGCCGAAACCGACCTCTCCAACCGAACTAGATTTACAAATTGTGGAGAGTTCGGAAAGATCAAAGTTCGTTTGCGCATTCACAATTATCCAATCGAACCGAACTATCCAGACAAGCGAATCCTGATTCAAATCAAAAGTGTTTTATGAATGCCTTAAATTCCATTTATACCTCGTACAGACTGGGTGTGTACAACTGCTTTGCACATGTAAGGTAAGCATCTTATATGACCAGAGTAAATGACACTGTTTTACAGACAAAGATCTGATTACACTCGATTTATGCCATCCTAAAAGTGTAAGCAAACTGATTTTTTCAACAGAGCATCAGGAATGTCAACACTCAGGGTGTTTACATGGAGGCCAGGAAAACTGGATAACTAACCTGGTCCAATTTAAATCAATTGTCTAAAGTTTATGTAAACACAGGCACACCCAAAAAACGGTTTCAGAAAATTCAATTTTGTCTCCATTGTTGTGGCCCTTGAGCCACGAGTAATTAAAGAAAAAGTATTTGCTACAGATTGAAATACTTAACTTGATGATAACTTGTTCTGTGCTGATCCAACCTCTCAAACCAGTTTGACCAGTCTGACCATAATTCTCCTATGAAAAGATTGCGACGTTTGTCTGTTGGGTTGAAGCCAGGATTCATGTCCTTATGTGGAACATCCAGTTTTGACCAGTTCAAGTTTTCATTTTCATTGAAGCCTCAGAAAACAGAAACAGAATCATGTTTTACGGTTAACTCAGTTGAAGTGCTTGTTTTCCAAATGTGGTGATGACGGATCGATCCAGAATCCTTCAAATAAAACGAAATATACAGATCACAAAATAAATCTGTGAGAAAACTATGCAAACATTGGTTTCAGATTAAAACCAACAATATATTATTTAGCATGCCTCAAAGTTTATTTTGTTCACATTATGACATTAATAATATAGCTTTCAAGAGCAACTTTGGTTTCAACTTTGGATGTGTTGCTCCTGTTTACATGAGACACATCCATAAACTGATTGCCCTGAGCCCTGTACTACGAAGTTCTGGGTTAAACCTGGCCTGGCGGTCCTATGAAACTGGATCACTTCCTATCAGGACAGATCTCTATGGTAACATGCGGCAAACTCATAACCTGCTCCGGACCAGGATAAGTTCCCGATTAAGTAAAAAGACGAGGCGCTGGCCAATCGGAGACAAGAATGTTGGCGTTTGTGAAGAGGGGGAGAGAGAGAGATGAGAGAGGGCAGTGGAGAAATGAGGAAATGTCACAACGTATTCTTTTATATCAATGCAATGCGCACGTAACCTATTTAAATAGAAGAGGATGAGAGTAACTAAACTGAAGAATCCTGTTTAATATGTGTGATGATTAATAAACTCTTTCATTGTCAGAAATATTGAATGTCCGCACTTTGTGCACATTTGACTGTGGATCTTTACGCATCAGTTAGACACAGACAAAAGACTTGTTTAAGAACTATTGCGGTCGATCTATTAAATGGTGATGTCTGCACTAACTCTTTAGTCTGTTATATTAATACATGACATATAAATAGTAAGTAGTAGTAAGTAATGTAAAATGAACTCTGCAACGTAACTTCTGTCTATTAGTCGCTTAAGCTCAGACTTAAAGCTGCAGCGCGTTTCGTATATCGCTTCATGATTGACGTTTCCTCACACTTGAAGACCGCAGCTTGGTTGTTCTGATTGGTCAGTTTGCGTAAACCCCGCCTCTGCTTTGTGAAAGCGCACGGCTTTATTGAGAAAATCCAGGGTTAACCGATCCAGTTGTGAACTCAGGTCATGTCTGGGTTAGTCAACCCGGGTAAGAGAAACTTATCCAGGATAAGTTCAGCGACGTTCGTAGTACAAGGCCACCTGCAGTTTTATCATAGTTTATAATGCGGCTAGCTCTCTCTATGAAGGGCGACATCCAACTATTACAGAATATGTCCTTCTCTGTCAGATTCCACGATCAAATCATCTCTCAGAAGTGGTATTCTCTGTGTAACCGATGAAGATGGTAATGTTTCAGGATGCAGATAAGTTCACTGAGAGTTTGCAATAATTTATTCTTCAGAGTCTTTGGAACATTCTCAAGCAGCTGTAACTTCCCCACATAGACCGGTGGCTTCACTGAGTCAATCCAAAATGTTTCATAGTTCATACAAGTTAGGTGTTTTACAGCAGAATGTTTTCTGGCTCTACAAGGCAGCGTGGCATTAAATTAAAACTTCATTACTGTAAAGGCAATTTTACACTATGATGCAGCTAACACCAACTTTGTAATTTTACTTTTTACTTTGTTTCTCAAGTAAATTTGCAATGTTTTACTTTTGTACTTTTACTCAAGAAATTGAGCTTTAGCAGGACTTATACTTTCACTCGAGTCATTTTTCAGACAACTGTACTTTTACTTAAGTAGTAAACTTCAGTACTTTTGTCATCTCTGGTTATGACACACAATCCTTTTTACTACAAAAGACTGTGTTTGTTTTGAGTTGAAGCCAGGATTCTCTTGGGGCTTTGCTCACAGTAACCTGTCATGTCCTTATTTGGAACATCCAGTTTGGCACGTTTTTTTCAGTCTGGTTGATGCCACAGAAAACTGAATCATGTTTTACAGAAAGTACAGGGTTTCCAAATCACCCTTTACAGTAAAATCCAGTCAGAAGTTTTTGACATCAGAAAATTTGGATATCTTGTTTTTGAGTAAAATAGATTTGACTGAAATGTCCAGGAAATATTTGGATGATTTTCTTAGACTAAAAGGTGCACTGTGTAACATTCTGCAGGTGAAACGTCAAAAGCACAATTCTGTGAAAATAGAAAGTTTAAGCAATACTATGTGACATTCTGAAGGTGAATAAATGTTTTATTCCATGATGTGAAAAAATACAGCTAAGAAAGACAAATACTGGTCCATTTTGTGGTCGTCCAAGACTGTTCAAAGCAAATACAAAGACTTTTGTTCTCTATGTAGTGCAACTAAGACATCTAAGTTAAAACATGCTTTTATTCAACAGTGCACCTTTAAATTTAATAGCTCAAGCTTAAAATAAAACATTAACAATCCCTCTGTAAAAACCTTCAAAATCGGTAAAGTTTGCTGTGTGTAGAAGAAGTTACTTTAGAGGCTCATATGACAGAATTGAAAAATTGTAAAAGTTACAATGTTTTTTTTAACTCTATGAACGAAGTGGACTAAATTAAATAATTAAAACATTCCAACTGAAACTGTTTCTGAAGCCTTTAGAACAAAAACACTGACTGGAGTCTTTGTGAAGCTGAAACCCTGTAGTTTTAGCTTCTGAAGAGGCTCTGATCAAACGTGAGAACAAGCTCTGCTCAAAAGAAAAACTAAAATCTAATTTCTGCTTCATTATCATTATTTTCTGGGTGGTGATGGTGTGTGTTTGGGGGTTGTAAATCTGCAGTAAAGCTGGTGATTGTAGTTAGGACATGAATGAAACAAGTTTGGGGAGTTTGTTTATCCAAGATGGTGAACAAAACAAATATTCCAAGAAAACTTTATTGAGAAATGCATTGAGTTGTGAACCTGTTTCATACTGTTTATCCAGACAGGCTCATGTCTGTGTTTGTCTGTCCGAGTCAGAGACACACATCCAGGATCAGTTCAGTGAGGCTACAGACCCACATTTATTTTTGTCTAAGATCACAAAATCAGAAGGTTTCAAAAGACAGTTATTTTTTTTAACAGAAACGTAAGAAACTCAAACAATGTCATTGTTCAATAAGCAGAAGCAGCTTGTCCAACATTTACAGCAACAAAACAAAAGGATGATTGTCTCAAAGAGCCTCCTTCTGTCACAGAAGAACCACAGTGAAGGACAGATCCACTCCCATGGATGGACAGGCTCAGATGTGACAGGACTGACGCAGATCCATTTGTAGATAGAGTTTAAGTCTGTAGAGCAGAGTCTACTTTCAGAAGGATTGGCCAAAGCTGTTGTGCCTCACTTGTTTAGTTACAAATATGTAATGTATAAACTTATTTTCCAACAAATAGTTTGTAAACAAAACCAGCGATCTCAGTCCTAAATAAAAAGTTATTAAAACATTATTACATTGTGCTTCAACATAGAACGAGCGTCACTGGTTTTTGACATATTTCAAAATTACTTTTTACAATAATAAAGACAATGTGCTAAACATCTATATTATAGTCATTAGTGAATATTAATAAACACGAAAAATACCCCAAATAACTTCTTTCATGAGGAGAAAGTGCTCCAACAAAAACAAACCTTTAAAGCAATAGTTCTCAAACTTTCATTCTAAGTACTGTATGATAGTGTTTGTCTTTGTGTAAACCACCACAGCTAATCTCTGACTTTACCAGATCTAAATTTCAGATAATTATGCTATAAATTTGTGTGAACTCGTTCTAAAATGAAACTAAATTGTCGACAAGTTGGTTCTGTAATAGGTTTGACTAAAATGTAACAAAAGGCTTCAAGTTCCAACAGTGCACACGTGCCACAGTTTGAGAACCCTGTTCTTTTAGCATTATTGCATAATTCAAGTTATGTAGATGTGTGGTAAAAAAAAAAGTTGTGAGAGAGAAAGTAGTTGGGCTACTTCCTGTTTTGCATTGAAAACTAAGCCCCCAGATTTAAGACATAAATAGTACAGTTCAGGTTTAAATAAAAGAATAAACACTTGTATGCTTTAAAAAGTGACTAGTGTCCATGATAGTCGTCTCCATGATAGTCGTCTCCATGATAGTCGTCTCCATGATAGTCGTCTCCATAGTAGTCGTATTCAGTTTCATTAAAGGTTTTAAATGGCCTCGTGACTGTGCCACACCAGCCATACGAACGAACGTTAATGAACAAGACACACAAGATGACGACCACAAAGAGAACACACACACAGGTGACGACAGTGGAGATGATGTTCAGAATTCGAGCCGACAAGCCGTGTTTGTGAGCGCCTTCCAGGTCTCCCACCATCTTCAGATTCTGCGCCTGGAGAGAGGAACACAAGGCCAGAGAAACGATTATTAGTTTTAGATTCTTGTTCTTATTTTAGATTCTTGTTTATTTTAGATGTTGTTGTAGATGAGAAGTTAAGCAGACGACATCACAGCTTTCTAACCCTGGTTGTACACTGACTGTGAGGCGGGTTCGGTGCGGGAGTGATTGCCTCGTAAGCGCAAACTTCACTTGAAGCTGCAGCAGTTTTTTATACTCGTATACAGTATTTCGCTTCATGATTGACGTTTCCTCACGTTTGAAGTCCGCAGCTCGATTGTTCTGATTGGTCAGTTTGTGTTAACCCTGCCTCTGCTCTGTGAATGACTTCATTAAGAAAAGTTACAAAAATGGGTATGTTTAGGTCTGGGACTTTGATTTGGTTAAGATTAAGATTAGGATTTTGTTAATAAGTTATAACACATCTTTACACCCCCACAGAAATGAACTACAGCAGCAACGTGTATCATAGTTTTAATTTGTTCATTTTTTTTCAGTATTGATCAGGTAATGTATTTCATTAGCAAATGATTTGTATCTATTTATTAATAGAAAGTGCTGTAAAAATCCTTGCTTTATTGCCATTACTTTGAGCTGTTGAAGTTTGTTGTACTGACCTTGAGAGACTTGTAAAGAGCAGCCAGTCCTAAGAAAGGATTGACGATGCAGCAGACGAGTGACCAGAAGAAGTAGTCCGGAGGCGTTTCTGTTTCCGTGATTATCTGTGGTTCAATCATCACCGCATGTTCTTCATCTTCTTCACAGGGAGAGAGCCAGACAGGATTTTCATTTTGAAGTTGTAGCAGCAGCAGCAGCAGCAGTAGTTGTTGTGTCTTCTGTGTCTGATCCAGGTGTGAGTGAAAATAAGGAAGTGTCTGCTTAAACTTTGTACACGTGTGAGAGAGAAGCAGGAAGTACAAATCAGGTAAGTCTAGTTTGTCTTGTAACGCCAAATGCACAGTTAAAGCCAATATGATTAGATTAACATTTTCAATAAACCACAGCAACAGAAGCGCTCACCAAGATGTAGGTTTTGCTTCACGAAATATTTTATTGTTTAGCAGTTTTAGTGTGAAATCTAAAATCTGTCCAGAAGTGTGTAGCTAGCTTTACTAACGCTTCTCCATTCATTTACTGTATTATTATTTTAAATGTGTTCATGTTTGTTACATAAATGAGCAGAGAAACTTTATATAGAGTTGTTCTCCTCTTCTCCCACTCTCACACAAATGAAATGAGGAATTACAGTTAGCAAACATGGATGTGATACTTTGTAGATCTATTTTTGGAGAGAAATTCCCTCATTTCACATTATAATTTTTACCTGGCAGTGTCTCGAGGCACACTAATGTTCCCTGGCTGACACACAGACGATTGAACTTCCTTCTGTTGAGCCACACTTAGCCAATGCCCACGAGCAGAAACGGCTGTAGTGGACTCAAAAATGAAGATCCATTTACTTATGAACAGTCGACAAGTAAGTTTCATATGTGCTTTCTTTGCCAAGTGGAGCAGAATACTGTATCATTGAGTTGCAAAATGACTTTGAGCTTAGAGCCTCATTCATGAAAGTGTTCTTAAGTGTGTGTAACTTCAACTTTAAGTGTTGTCAGGTTGGTTATAAGGACCTGGGGTCTTTTTTATAAAGCCTGCGTACGTAAAACATGGGGTCAAACATATACAGGAGATTACAGGAGTGGTTTCCCACATCAACTTTGTGATTTATAAGTAGAAAACTTAACTTTTTTGCAGGTGGGTCCGCAAACTCTGGAGCTGCCGTACACACTTCCAGAGAGGAAGCAGAGATCATCTGAGGTTTGTGTTTAGTGCACATGAGGTGCATGACTTTTGTTCATATTTCTAACAAATATAATAACTTTAATCTCATCATTACTACTTTGTGGGAAATGAAGATAGTGTTTTGTAGCTCACATGTTGTCAATAGAAGCCATGCATAAGTGCACAGAGTGCATGATTGACTGATTCATAGTTTTATTCAGAAGTAATCTTAAAGCATGGAATGACTGGACATAAAGTTCCTAAGTGTGCTTTAAACAAAGATCCTGTGGTCACACATACGAGTGGCTCCCTGCTCGCTCACGCACGGTTTACCCAGCGCACACATATCACCGCTGCAGCGCGGCATACGCCCAAGCACACAGACACACACACACACATCGCTGCAGCAGTGGACATCTCACTCCACAACATCAAACCTACAGCTTCACTCGCTCCTCTGTTCATCCTCACGTCTCACACACACAGCACAACCCGGTCTCTCGTCAGCTCGTACATATGTACATGCTTAAACTTCTGTGTGCACCTGTAACATCACACATGACATATCATATCCTGTTGTTGTGTGAGCCTTAACAGCAAACACAGATCTAACTAAAGTCATCAAAAACAGGCCGACGTGTTTGTCAGACAAGCAGAGTTCACTTCAGAATCCTCTCTGCTGCTGCACCTCCTTGTTCCCTACATGTGTCAGTCAAAGTCTTTAAGGAAGCGAACATGTCACAGTCCAAGAGGTTGTAAACTGAGGTTACATCTTTACCAGGTACTATTTCCATCTAGCCTCTAATGAAGACTTTGGCTACTAGGATTCCTCTGATTTGAGTTCAATGTGGTAATGCGCAGCTATTACAGGCTCCAACAAAAACAGAGCTGTAGGGCAGCAGGCTTGTGTTCTTTGAAGCGATTCTTTAATAAAACTAGAACAGTATTTTCTGCTCGCCCAGCATTCTGTCCACGCAAGGAACAGAAGTTTTCTTTTCAACTTGAATCTGACGAACTACACAGACCGATTCACGCACAAAATCGTCCATAACTAGACTTTGCACACTTTCTGGAAAGTTCTTTGACTCAAACACCGCTGTTCTCACATGTGGCCTTAGCTTCTGCGTGGATTTCAGCTGCTAATGAGATACATCGTCCTGAGAGAATCAATGACTGCATCCTCATAGGCTAAAGCCTGGCCAGTGTCAATACTTCTTTTTGAAGATATAGGTTTTGGCTGGATGATGACAGATAAGTTGTATTTGAAGATAACGTGACATACACTTGAGAAAATTTCCCCTAGTCTCACTTCCACTTTTCTCTTCATGACCACGTCCTTGCTTTCCAGAAAAGCATGTTACAGCATCGACTCGTTTTAGATAATTCCGATGATCAGTTCTGAGAACAGCATGACTTATATTCTAACAAGAAATAGTATCCTTGTGTGCTTGGGTTTCTTGATGTTTGTTATATTATCCATTGCCTTTTGCCAGTTAGAGATGCCACTTACTAAAACATCTTTTAAAATGTTTGTGCCGAATATCTTTCAGGCAAAGCAAAAAGCAGCATTTTTACTTTGGGAATACTCCAACCAAGTAAAAGTTTCCTAAATCACACTGTGCTCCTGCTGATCCTGAAGTACATGAGTGGCTGGCAATGAACTGTGAATGAATATTTCCATTCTCAAGTTGCAACAGCAGAAATGAAATGGACTTTATACACAGACCATTGGGGAGAGGTGTTTGTTCTTAGCAATATGTACTTAGTTAAAGTTCACATGTTCCAATGGTGAGTATATTTTTACTTTCCACCACCAATGAAATTCACGAGTAAAGCTGTGCTTTCTTCTTTGAGTGTAATAAGTTTGTCAGGTCAAGAAAACAAAGTTAAATACTGTTTAAAAAGGGTGCACGGTGGCATAGTGGTTAGAGCTCTGGCTTCCCAATAAGAAGGTTGTGGGTTTGACTCCCGTATCGGACCATATCAACATCTCACGATCTCTCTGAGTAGAGTTGCATGTTCTCCCCATGTCACTGTGGGTTTTCTCCGGGTGGTTTCCTCCCACCTCCAAAAACATGCATGTTTAGGTTAATTGGGCTCACGTGAATTTTCCTGAGAGAGTGTGTGTTTGTCTGTTTAACTCTGCGACAAGTTGCCCAATGTCCAAGATGTTCCCCGCCTAAGGCACAAAGTTACTGGGATAGGCTCCAGTCACCCGTGACCCCAAACGGGATTAAGCTGTAAAAAATGAATGAATAAATGAATAAAAAAAAATGTTTTAGCCGGTTTTTATTTTTCAACCATCTATATTTTATTGGTGAAAACAGATGATGAACAATACAAGTGCAAATTTATTAGCACAAAATATTTTCAGTTTTCAAAAGAGAAGCACAACTTCCCGGAACAGGGGCCCTGTCCACACAACCATAGAGGCTCTCAGCGGCTCATTCTCCCTCTGAACCTCAGACTGAACGGTGAGAGGCTGTTGCCTTGTCACAGACGGTGAGCGAGTGTCACAGGCCCAAACCCACCTGCCGCAGCACGTACCCCAGGCCCATGTATCTGTTCACGGGAAAACGAGAAGCTTGGATGGGTGTTTGAGCTCTCAGGTGCCGTCTGGTTCTGCGTCAGCCCCAGGACTGATCATCTGTCTCGGGTAAAGACAGAAGCCGGGAGCGGCGCTTCTACGGAGCGCTCAGGGGTTGTAGGATGGCTCCACATCCCCCGGAAAACGGTGATATGTCCCTGGAAACGCTACGAAAGGCACCCCGAGCATGATCAGAACTGCAGGCGGAGACAGGGCACTCATGCGAGAGCAATGGACCAGGGAGAAACCCCTGCACAGAAATGAAATGATCCAAAGCGGAGGAAGTCCCGCCCACTGAGTTTGATGAGTGAGACTGACAGATTTATTTCAAGATCGCGGCACCATCACGAAATGTAAAAGGAAATACGGATATAAATAAATAGTTTTGTTTTGTACCACTGATACAAGAATTGAACAAGTATTTAAAAGAACTTTTTCCAAAAGGCCATATGTATTGATTGTGTAATAAACAACTGGATTATTTAAACTCCTGAAAAGTAAGATTTGTTGTTAAATAAATATAGCAAAAAAGTGAGGAAATTACATCTATTTTTAGCCAGAATCTAAAGTTTTGAGCTACTGGGATTGTTTGGGATTTGATTTTGGTAAAACAAGTAAATGAGGTGATGAGAGTTGTGTTATATTTATGTTTGGAAACATGTCGCTGAAGTGACAAGGGCCCCAAAGTCAAATGTTGCTCTTAAACTAAAGGCTAGAGCCCTGATTTTTATTTCCAAACCACGACCTCACTCTTCACCATGTTTAGCAGACTGCCCCCCTTTTGGGTCTATTCAGAGGAAAGAGAAACCTAAACTCTGCGCAACAGATAAAAACTCTCCCAACTTCCTGCTTTCCTCCTCACACCTGGATCAGAGACAGAAGAACAACGCTACAACATGAGCGTGCCGTCTGACAGTCTGCCTTTACAGCAGAACATGTACTTCTCTGACGGAGAACATGCAGTGACGGTCCATCAACAGACTCGTGTGTATGTGGACAGAGAAATGCCCAAAGACCACTTCATCTGGTCTCTGATCTGCTGCTTACTACAACCCTCTGTGCCTGGGATTTGCTGCTCTCATTTTCTCTGTCAAGGTCAGTGGAAACTTTTTAAAGAGCTTTTGCATTTTTAAACTTATTTATTTATCTTAAAGCCTATGACAGAAGAAAGCATTGTTCTAATTTTGACTTGGTGTGTAGTTTTTGTTGTGTTTTCTTTCATTCATTCATAAGTTTAACAAATAATGCCTTGTGAGTAGAGTCTGTGTAGTTCACAGTTAAAAATATCGGATATTGGAAATATTGGAAAGTCCAGTTTTTCCTCCATTAGATCCAGACTGTGGAATTTTTTCTGCGCAGAACTAAAGCTACAGACAGATCCAAACATGTTTAATTGACGTCTGAACCTGAGGCTGAAATTACAACAGAGCTGCACATGACCATGTTTAATCAAATGTACATTTTTAATCTTTATTGTCACTGTTTTAATCTTAATTAAGTTTCAAATAAATCTTTATGTTTGTCCTCAAAGACGATGGTTGTGAATTTGGCCTTTACGAAAAGAAATAGATTTGATTGGTTTACGTTTGTGAGGAAACAAAAATAACACATGCTACAATGTATGTAGATTTGTTTTTATTCAACAGGCCCAGCCCTTCCAGAGAGATAGAGAAACCGCACATAGGATCTATAAAAGGATAGAAACATTTCCTGTACTTTCTCTGAGACCTGCATCAGGCGGAGAAAAAACAATGACTGCCCCACCTGAAAGCGTCCCATTACAGTGGGGCAACACGTACAATCCCAACATGGTCAAGACCACGGTGGTCCAAAACTCAACAATTCAGGTTATGAGTGAGATGCCCAAAGACCACTTCATCTGGTCTCTGATCTGCTGTTTGTACTACAACCCTTTGTGTCTGGGGCTGGCTGCTCTCATTTACTCTGTCAAGGTCCAAACTTTAGACTGTTCAAATCTACACTGATGCTCACGATAATCCAAATGACTGAGTCTAGTTTACTTAAAATGAGTGAAGATGTTTAGTTTAGTTAATAGTGCAACGTGGAACTTCCTACACAATACAAATAGGAAGATAAAATCATTCTTTAGAACATTCTTAAGCTTGTTTCATACTTGACGCATCCGCGAGGACCGCGTGGGTCCGCGCGGCGGAAATACGTAATTTTTGGAGACACGCCCCCTCAAGCGCCGTCCACTTGGACCAGGTTTTCCGGTCGGCGTCAGGGAAAAATCTGTGACTACGCGGACGGTCCGCGCGGCAATCAACAGGCTTTCAATGGCAGCTCTCTACTGCCCTCTACAAGCAGCCGCTTGAAACGCACAGAAACTATAAACACTGTCAGCGTCTGCTCCGCTCTAGTCCAGGCGTCTAATTTCCGCGCGGACTTCACGTGCGGGAACCATAAACCAAGCTTTATAGGAGATAAATAAGTTTCATGAATGTACAGTAAATTATCTTGGTAATGACTCACTGCTCACATTTAACCTGCTGTGACGTCGTCTGCGTAGCCTCTGTTGCTTTACTAAATATTCTTGTGCTCTGTCTCCTCAGGCTCGCGACAGGAAGGTTGTGGGAGACATAGAGAGTGCTCGATCTTACGGCTCGACTGCTCGAACTCTCAACATCATTTCCACTGTGTTTTTCTGTCTCGGCATTCTCATTGTGATCATAACTGTCTCAGTTATCATGGCTCAAATTTCTGCATACAGGAATAATTACAGGAATAATTATAACAGCTACAACAGTTATGGTTACAGTGACTAAATGTAAAATACTGGAGAGGGAGGTGGGGCGGATGTCCAGAACGAGGTGGTGGTGGTGGGAGTTGTCTGGCATCAGTGGTCCGGCCCTCGTCACTGGAACAGCAGCATCTGAAACAGTTACACTCCCCGAGAGAATTATTGCATCAAGGTTGATGAACTGGAAAATAAAGTCAAACATCACAATTTCACAATGGAAAAACCTAATAATAGATTATTTCTCTAGAAACTATATATCAAACCCATCCATCACCAGTTGGTCATCATTCATCACATTCCTAAACGCCCCATAACTCATTCTTTGCCTATTATTATTGTTGCATTATTGATACTGTTGTTTTTGCTACTACTGATTTTTTGTTGTTGTGTTGTGTTATGCTATTTCTGTTGCATTATAGGAATTTACCTATTTTGTTTTTGTGTATTAATTAGCTTTTGTGTTATTTTCTGTTATTTTTTTGTACTTCTGTTTCTTTATATAGGCTATACACTGTTCATGTAAAAATTCTGTAAATGTACATTTTGCACGAGGTGAATAAAAAAATAAAATAAAGACTGTTAAAAAAATGTTTTAGCCAGTTTTTATTTTTCAACCATCTGCATTATATTGGTGAAAACAGATGATGAACAATAGAAGTTATGCAGGTGACATCACATCATTCTAAATGTGAGTGGTGAGTGGCATCAATGCATGAGAGTTAATGGAGAGAAAGGACATTTTCTCTTGTAAGAGTTCAATAAACAGCTAAAACAGGAAAAATAAACTACAGTTTGATAACAAATTCAACCCACAACAAGTCTACTGAGCATTGGGTTTGTAACTGACATGTAAAAAGAGAAAATCAAGTCAACAGTTGTAGCAAAGCAGATAAACTTTAGCTTTTCACATTTATCAGACATTGAAATCACACACAGCTGAACTTATTACCCCTTTCTTCTTAAAAAAGATGTTTTTGAGTGCGTTTGTTGCAGTTAAAATGTCCTAAATCATCAGCTGTTGTCGCAGACAAGCCGTTGCCACGACAACAAAGAAATACATTAAAGAAATGCCACTCATTCTAAATGTTGCAAGCAAAATCATGTAAGTGCATAACCTCTATACAAGTGCAAATGTATTAGCACAAAATATGTTCAGTTCAGTTTTCATAAAAGAAGCACAAATTCCCAGAGCCCAACAATCTGAACAAAGGTCTCAGGACCTTCAGTCTCAGCTGCTCATGTTCCTCTCGGTCGAGGACAGGGCAGTGCATAGAGGAGAGTAAGAATCACTGGTACAGGAATTGAACACAAGTATTTAGTAGAACTATTTCAAGGAGGCCATAGTTATTGATTGTGTAATTAACAATTTTTTGTAGATAGACTCCTGAAAAAGTAAGAGTTGTTGTTAACTAAATATAGCAAAAAAAGTATGGAAATTATATCTATTTTTAGCCAGAATCTCCAGGGGGAGGACCTCCACACCCCTCATTTTCACTTATGTACTTTTCATCAAATCTTTACTGCTGGTATATACACATTTAATACTTTTTAAATTGTAGTTTGGAGTACTGGGATTGTTTCAATTTGATCTTGGTAAAAAAGTAGATGAGGTAGTTAGAGTACTGTTATTGTTATAATTATGTTTGGAAACAAGAGACAGGGGCCCCAAAGTCAAAATTTGCCCACCACCTCCTAAAGGCTAGAGCCGACCCTGATTTTTATCTCCAAACCATGACCTGAGTCTTGATGTCTGTATTTGATCTGTGTGCTGTGATTGATCAGGCACATGTATCCAGACTTTTATCACCCTTTGGACTCAGCGCCTGCTCCACAGAATTTACCACAGTTTGTGAGAGCGCTGGGAGAGTTAGAGTAGCAGAGTTTCTTTTTGATTTTTCACCATGTTTTGCAGCCTGCCCCCCTTTTGAGTCTATTCAGAGGAAACAGAAACCTAAACTCAGAGCAACAAATAAAAACTCTTCCAACTTCCTTCTTTCCTCCTCACACTTGGATCAGAGACAGAAGAACAACAGCTACAAAATGAGCGTGCCGTCTGACAGTCTGCCTTTACAGCAGAACATGTACTTCTCTGATGGAGAACATGCAGTGACGGTCCATCAACAGACTCGTGTGTATGTGGACAGAGAAATGCCCAAAGACCACTTCATCTGGTCTCTGATCTGCTGCATCTACTACAACCCTTTGTGCCTGGGATTTGCTGCTCTCATTTACTCTGTCAAGGTCAGTGGAAGCATTTTAAAGGGCTTTTACATTTTTAAACTTATTTATTTATCTCAAAGCCTATGACATAATAAAGCATTGTTCAAATTTTGACTTGGATGTGATAGTTTTTGTTGTGTTTTCTTTCATTCATTCACAAGTTTAACAAATAATGCCTCTGTGAGTAGAGTCTGTGTAGTTCAAAGTTAAAAATGTCGTTTGGAAAGTCCAGTTTTTCCTCCAGTTCCGCGCAGAACTAAAGCTACAGACAGATCCAAACATGTTTAATTGACGTCTGAACCTGAGGCTGAAATCACAACAGAGCTGTACACATGACCATGTTTAATTAAATGTACCTTTTTTTAATCTTAATGGCACTGTTTTAATCTTTGTATCTGTGCTTAAAAGCCTCAGGTGTTGAAATTAGAACTTGCCATAACACTTAACTCTATAAAGAACCAGTCTTTTTTCACTAAAACGAATATGATTTTCTTTGGTAAATATAACCAAGAGTAAAGCTAGTGACACTAGCTGCAGCCAGAATAACAATAGTTTGGGTTTTGACATTTTTCTTTAAAGGGGCACTGTGTAAGAAAAACAAACAAACAAAGTGATCCAAGTAATTTCCACTTTTGAACACCAGAGGGAGCCTTTCACATGCATTTTGCCTATTTAGCATGATGCCATCTAGCGTCAATAATCCACATTCCGGCCCGTAATAAAACATTTCAAATACGTATAAATGTATCACAATTGATGTGGATTGGTTAACAGTGCTCTCTTAAGTATTCATGTTGTAAAGAATAAATATGATTTAAATGTTTGTGGACTATATGTGATAATTACAATTCCTCTCAATCTTACACAGTGCCCTTTAAAAGCTGCAGGTAAATTAACAAAAAATGTGTTTTAGGAACTTATAATAGGTTTAAAAGTTTAGACAGAGCTCCTTAAAAAGTCACAGAGTCATCTTAGAATTGCTAATTTGACTGTAACTAGAGGGTTATATCAACTAACTCCCAAAGTGAAGGTCGTGAAACAAAATCTAGGGATCAACAGATGATTTCCAAATGTATTTTTACAATTATGACTTTGCATTGCATCAGTTTTTTGGGGAATTTGTTGTCATATAAAGCAATACATTATCAAAATAAACACAATTATGGTTTTGTAACTTAAAATTATTACAAAAGTATATATTTTTTGCTGTTGGGGTCGTGAGTTGGTTGCAGGATTATTTTGAGGGTCATGGCTTGAAAAGTTTGGGATCCCCTGAATTAACCTTTCTTCTTAATATACTGTAGAGTTTATTTTTATGAGAAAACTAACAAAATTGAAAATGTAGGAAAAAGGTAGAAGGTACCGCACATTCTTTTGGTGCTGGTTCGTCCAATGCAAGTATAATGTTCAAAATAAACACATTAAAAATGAAATGAAAATGTGATGTCATCAAGTTTTAAAGTGACAGATTTGACCACATTTTTCAGGATTGTCTTTAAAGGAGACCTATTGTGATGTTTCTGTATATTTAAGAAGAAACTACATATACTGATCAATAACATTTTGCAATCACTGCTGCAATGATCAGGACAAACGTGAGACAAACGTCTGCATAAAACCACATAAAAGATCTCAAACAATATAGTTTTGAGCTCTATAACCACATGGGTGTTTAATGTTATCACCATGACAACACCTCTCTGTAGTCAACAAATGTAAAAAGTTTCAAATAAATCTTTATGTTTGTCCTCAGAGACGATGGTTGTGAATTTGGCCTTTACGAAAAAAAAATAGATTTGATTGGTTTACGTTTGAGAGGAAACAAAAATAACACACCCCACGAAGTACTGTATGTAGATTTGTTTCTAGGCCCAGCCCTTCCAGAGAGATAGGAAAAGCGCACATGGAGGGTCTATAAAAGGAAACGTTTCCTGTACTTTCTCTGAGACCTGCATCAGGCGGAGAAGAAACAATGACTGCCCCACCTGAAAGCGTCCCATTACAGTGGGGTCATGCGTACAATCCCAACATGGTCCAGACCACGGCGGTCCAAAACTCAACAGTTCGGGTTATGCGCGAGACGCCCAAAGACCACTTCATCTGGTCTCTGATCTGCTGCATCTACTACAACCCTTTGTGTTGGGATTTGCTGCTCTCATTTACTCTGTCAAGGTCAGTACAAACTTTAGACTGTTCAAATCTACACTGATGCTCACAATAATCCAAATACTGAGTCTATTTTATTTAAAATGAGTGAAGATGTTTAGTTTACTTAATAGTGCAACAGGGAACTTCCTACACAATACAAATAGGAAGATAAAATCATTCTTTAAAACATTCTTATTGGAGATAAATAAGTTTCATGCTATAATATGAAAAACTAAATCTAAAGCAGAAAACAAACAAGAGAAGGCCCTTCTCTTGTTTAAAAAATAGTTCATTTTGTGGCCATGCAAGTCTGTTCAGAGTAAAGTCACACGTTTTTATCATTTATTTAGTGGCACAAAGACATCGAAACAAGAAAAACATAATTTAATTATATTTATATATATATATATATATATATATATATATATATATATATATATATAATATATATATATATATATATATATATTTATTATTATTTTTTTTTTTGTGTACTTTTAAAATAGTAATCCTCACATTTTATATTTTTTGATGAGAGTAAAATGATCTTGAAAAGGTAAAAGACCGTATTTAGGCCAAAAAGTTTCATGAACTCTAACCCCAGGTGTCAGAGGTTTGACGGCTCGGCTGAATCACTGTTCACTGATTTTGAACTGAGCCAGACCTCGGCTGGGATCTTTGTTCAAGCTTGACAAGCCAAGAAAATATTGTTATTTTACATTTTCATGTTATAAGATATACAACTCACTTATCATTACTTAAAGATACACCGTGTAACTTTTTGGCCAAAAAAAAACCAACTTAATATAAGTATACGCTTTTCTAGCTTAGATGTCTTTGTGGGACTAAACAAATGAATGAATATGTGATTTTACTTTGTAGGCATGCACGTTTGCATTCCTACAAAACTAACTACTATTTGGGCCACCTTTCCCAAAGGCCTCCTCCTGTTTATTTCCACAGAAAACTAGCTCCTTTAACTATATGTTGTGACATTATGGCAGAAAACTTAATTATCCCCAATAAGAATGTTCTAAAGACTAATTTGTCTTCCTACTTCAATTCAATTGTAAAGTTGACTTTTCACCTCCAAAAAGTGACACGGTGCTCCTTTAACCCCTGAAAGCACCAAAGGGTGTCCCTAGTTTTTTTTTTTGCAGTTTTGTTAGTTTTCTTATAATATGAATCTATTTACTTTCTATAGAAGAAAAAAAAGCAGATGTAACCCTCTTAGTTACAGTCAAATCAGCCGTTCTAAAGTCCATTAAAAAGGACTTTTTAATGGGTTCCGCCTAAACTTTTATAACTTATTTTAAGACCCTAAAACTCATCCTAAATTTAATTACCTCCAGCTTTTGAAGAGGAATTGTAAAAACCCCAAATTTGCTCAATCTCGTGTTATTCTGGCCCCAGCTAGTGCCACTAGCTAAACAATGTTTATATTTACAAAAAAAAAAAAATATTAAAATACGTGAAATATTTTTCAGATTATTATTATTTTATTTTTTTGTACAGCTAGTTCTTCTTTATAATCTGAGTCAGTGAGACAAAACTGTAGAGCCTCAGTCACAAAGACTCCAGCCATTAGCTTGTGCTCCACAGGGTTCAGAAAGAGATTCTGAATTGATTTGAACTATAGACGCTTTTGTCAAGCGTTTTAGTGAAAAAATGCTGGTGCCTTATGGGGTTACTGTTGTAAGACATAAAACTCGCATATGAGTTAAACCAACTTCAAACTCAGTAAATGTACAGTAAATGATCTTGGTAATGAGTTGATACATTTAACCAGCTGTGACGTCGTCTGCGTAGCCTCTATTGCTTTACTAAATATTCTTGTGCTCTGTCTCCTCAGGCTCGCGACAGGAAGGTTGTGGGAGACATAGAGAGTGCTCGATCTTACGGCTCCACTGCTCGCACTCTCAACATCATTTCCACTGTGCTTTTCTGTCTCGGCGTTCTCATTGGGATCATAACTGTCTCAGTTATCATGGCTCAACTTTCTGCATACGCAAACTCATACAGGAATAATTACAGGAACAGCTACAACAATTATGGTTACAGTGGCTAAATGTAAAATACTGTGCATGTTCTGCTTTTGCAAAGATAAATTGTTGTAAATCTGTATGAAATGTGGAAGACTTATGCCAGTGTTTCTCTCAATTTTGACTAAAGAACTGACAAAAGACCTTCAGATTTCGATGTGAATCACTGTTTTATTTAGGTGAATGTATGTGTACTGTACTGCTATTTTCTTGAGCTTATGCCCTGATTAAAATGCAATAATTTTTTTTGTTATGTTGTGGTTTATTCTCATTATCATTAGAGCCAACTTATAGAGCACGGATATAAATTAATAAATACGGTTGTGTCTATGGTTGTATTTACTAACAGGTAGAAACACAGTCAAATCACACAAGAGTATTGTGTGACAAGAGTGTCAGAGTATTATTCATCCACTCTTTTCCTCACAGACAGACAGCAGCTGGACAAGTTTGTGTAAGTTCTCCACGGCTATTTACCATCTGCATCTGTCATCAGTGCCCCAACCACCATCTTCTTAAGTTCTCAGATGGGGCAGATTTTCTTTTGGGAATGTTACAATCACCTCTAAACACAGATCTTAATGCTCTACTTGTGAGTTGAGAGCGAGGCTGTATGTATGTATGTCTTAAGAGGAGTGGGCGGTGTCATGTAGAATATCAGAGTACCTGATCAAATTGTCGAAGCTTAGTATTTTGAATTTTTCCAGTATATGGCAGTGGGTAATGCCTTGGTTTTTATCCAGAATTTTCAGGGCCTGATTGTGCAAGGATCTAAGAGGTTTTTGAGCTGTTAGGTTAGCTTGAGACCACAGTGATATACAATACAAATTACGGGATATGATCATGGCATTGAAGTATGATTTTGCAGCTTCTAATGAAAACTTGAACTGATATGTCGAAAATTCGCAATGTTAAACTTCAAGACATTACAAATCTTCTTAAAATTTTTTCTAAACAATTTGTTCAATATTTTCCAGTTTGACCCTATAATCCACTTTTTTTAAACTTTCTTTTTACACAAGTCGGACTATATAATATAAAACAATATAAAGTAATGCATGTGGATCTATTTATGTCATATTAGGCTTTATACAGCCTGATAATCATTTCTCTATTGGTCCATTCAAATCTCAACTAACTTTGTCCCAAGCTCGAGTTGAGTTTGAGTTGGGGTACCTAACTTTTTTAGTTGTAAATTAGTTCATTTCTGTAAAAAGCACATTATAAATGCAGCACTTTGTGGAAAAAAAGAGACTGAACTGAATAATAAAGAAGAAGCCAAATGCAGCTCTCTGATTGGCTGAGCTTGGGTGGTCCTCTTCAGTCTCACTTTGTGCAAAGAATGTTATAAGCCATAATTGCAACTAATATGTGAATATGAACCAGAACCATGTGTCGGAGGGTTCAGGAGAAGTCAGGTTTAAAACAATGCAAAAATCAGCTACTCCACCTTTAAGTCCAGTTTTTTTTTTTACTTTTACCAGAGTAGTTTTAATCAAGTAACTGCATTTGGGTATTTTTGTCATCGATGCCTAAATGTCACATCTTCTGCTCATTTCCAACCAGGATGTACCAAAATAGCCAAACTGTGACAAACAACAAAATCCAGCCTGTAATATCCATTCATTCATTCATTTTCTACCGCTTAATCCCGTTAGGGGTCGCGGGTGACTTTGGGCCTTAGGCGGGGAACACCCTGGACAGTGGCCAACTCATTGCAGAGTTAGACAGACAAACATTCACTCTCTCATTCATTCACTAAGGGAAATTTACAGTGATGCCCAATTAACCTAAACATGCATGTTTTTGGAGGTGGAGGAAACCGGAGTACCCGGAGAAAACCCACGGTGACACGGGGAGAACATGCAAACTCCACCCAGAGAGATCGTGAGATGTTAGTATGGTCCGACCCGGGAGTCGAACCCACGACCTCCTTGTTGGGAAGCCAGAGCTCTAACCACTTGGCTACCGTGCACCCTGTAATATCCATGTAAGAGTTTAGTTTCACTTTCCAGCTGTGGGAACGCTCTGTGGATTTCCAGCCTGATTCCCGGGAAATGGAAACTTACAGTAAGTTGCATAAGAGGGATGGGAGGGAGCTCTGTGACTCACACATGAGGTATTCAGATTTCAGAGCGTTCTAAACAAAAGCCTGAACAGTGGCCAAGTTATCCCAGGACTAACACATCAGTATTTAAACAAGCAATGTATTTTAATATTGTTTTTACAGAGCTAATCTCTTTTTTATATCAGAAATGAGAGGAGATTTTGTTATCTGAGAATAATTCTTTCTTTCTTTCTCTCTCCCCCATCTTCCAACTCCTTCTCTATCTATCTCTTCCTCTCTTTCTTTCTATCTTTCTCTCTCTCTCTCCCCTTCACTCTTTCCCTCTTCCTTTCACTCTCCCTCCCGCTCTCCCTTTCTTTCGATCTCTCCCTCCTTCTTTCTCTCTCTCTCCTTTCTCACTCCCTCTCTCTCTTTCTCTTCCTCCACCTGTCTTTTCTCTCTTTCTCACCCCCTCTCTCTCCTTCTCTCCCTGACTCTCTCTCTCTCACACACACTCTCTTCTTTTCTCTCTCTCCCTCTCTCTCTCCACTCTCTTTTTTCTCTCTCTCTTCTTCTCTCTCTCTCTCACTCTCCCTTTCTCACCCCTCTCTCTCCCCTTCTCTCTTTCTTCTTTCTTTCTACCTCCCTCCCACCCCCTCTTTCTCCCTCTCCTTCTATCCCCCTCTCTGTCTCTCTCTCCCTCCCTCTTTCTCTCTTTCTCACTATCCCCCTCTCTCCTTCTCTCTTTTCTTATCTCTCTCTACCTCCCCCTCTCTCCCCCCCCTCTCTCTCCTTCTCTCTCTCCCTCCCTCCCTCCCACTCTCTCTCCCTCACCCCTCTCTCTCTCTTCTTCTCTCCCCCCTCTCTCCCTCCTTTCTATCTCTCTCCCTCCTCTTTCTTCTCTCTCTTTCTCACTATACCCCTCTCTCTCTCCCCCTTTCTCTCCTACTCTCTCTCCTTATCTCTCTCTCCCTTATTCTCTCTCTCCTTCTCTCTCCCCCCCCTCCCTCCTCTCTCTCTCCTTCTCTCTCTCTCTCTCTCCCTCTCTCTCTCTCTCTCTCTCCTCTCTCCTCTCTCTTCTCTCTCTCTCTCTCTCTCTCTCTTTAGGCTCGCGACAGGAAGGTGGTGGGAGACATAGAAGGAGCTCGCAGTTACGGATCGACCGCCCACACGCTCAACTTCATCTCCACCGGGATTTTCTTTCTCTCCATTCTCATTGGGATTATTTTAATTGCACTTCTCGTTAGTCAATAGGTCAAAGTAAAGGTCAAAGGTTCTGTGAGCTCTTGGCTGTTTCAGAACGTTGTTACTTCGCCCAAAAACACCCTCGAAGTTTGTTGTAAATTAGTAAAGCACCTTTAACACATCACAAGAAAAGAGGTTGGCTGAATCATTAATAAAATCACTACAACCCAATAAACAGAATGTGCCATAAACATGAGATGAATAAAAGGCAATAAAACAAAATAAAACACCAAGATTTTATGTAGTTAGCATTAAAAACCAGATAACACAAATTCTTCCATCAACAGAGCAGGAAATACACACAAATAAAACATTTTAGAATGCACTTCTGCCCTAAGCAGCAATTAAAAACTGTACAGCAATAAAATAATTTCGGTATCTGTCACACGTCACTACTGGAAACCTAAACCTAGAGCCAGAAGGAAGGAAGCTGAACTCATTGTGAAGAGAGTGAGCGTCGTCAGACCAGAGCCGGACCTGCCTATACGCAGAGAGTTGCATAGGCCCCCGCATCTGTGCCTTATAGTTTTTCTAGTTTGTGTCAGTTCATCAGTCATCATGCCTGTTGGCTTCACCCTCTGGTCTACACCGTACGTAATCCCTGTTTGATCAATCCCACAGGCTTAAAAGTGGTCAGCCCTCCTCTTTTCTCTTCTTGTGACACAACAGAGACACAGACACAGAAACATGAGTCGGATGTGTTGACTTATTTCAAAACACACATAAACATCAGGCTGTTTGTCCCGAAAAAGTTTGAGTTGTCAGTATTTCTGCCCGTATAGTCCAGCGCGATGTTGCAGCTCATCAGCTGTTCCAGCGTCAGCGTGAAGAGTAAACAGAGGCGGAGCTCACAGGGGGAGGACAGTGCTGGGGCCCCATTTGAAAACACTGAAACCAAGTGAACTTGAGGTTAAGTTCAATCATATATTAGTGATAATTGTACACATAAAATTACATAAATTGGTCTAAAATAACCTACTCCAAATTCAGGGAAATGCTTCTGTTTATTTTTAAGTTTCTGGGGCACGAGCTTACTTTATTTCTTTTATATTATTTAGCCTGCAATTATTTTTTCTGTCACTTTTAAATATTTTATTAATTACAATGTATAAAGTCAATTTAAATACTGCTTTTACTTTACTGATTAAGGTTGTAGAAAAGATTGGAGGATCCCCAAAGCTGATTTTGCCTAGGGCCCCCAAAGTTTAGCTCCGGCTCTGCGTCAGACACTTTCCTCTTCACTACTTAAGTAAAGCTTAAACAAAAAAAAAAAGTTGAGCATAGCTATAAGTTGCTATCCTCACTCATAAACAAAAATCTGCTGGCTCACACAGTTTTCTCACTCAAATTTACAATTCTACAGACTGATTTTTTATAAATTATTTTTGCTTTCACACTTAGATTCCAAACCACATCATGAAAAAGTCACTGCAGAAACCAAATTCATCAAAGTCCTAATTAAAGTGTTACAAGATATTATCATTTGTCAAATCATAAAGTCTGTGTCATTTGAAGTCTGTGTCGATTACGAGGTTGTGGAATCACTTCTACATGTGTCATATTTACAGGTCAAAAGACAATTACAATCATCAAAACAGACAAACTGTAAAACAAGCAACTCCTGAATATAATCATGTTCTCTAAATGTATTACAACCTGTTATCACACTTAAGTTATTTTCTTTGAACATTTTTGAAGCAGATTTGGACGAAGCAACACAAAGCCGTTCAGAAGTGCACATTTTGGAGCATTTAAAGTGCATTTTATCGTCACATAATTGAGCTAAAACTTGCTGTGATTGGCTGCACAGTTAGGTCACACGTTCGAAGGGAGAGATGGACTGTATTTTCATGAGTTTTCTCTGTGGAAGTGTCATGAGGAAGACTTGTGTTGGATGTAACTAAAGCAGACACAGAAGATTCCAGCTGTAAGGACTGACAGAATCTTCAAAAACACACACTTTACCTTCAAGAGTTTTTTTTTTTTTTGAGTGTCTGGTGTAAAGTCCATCATGTAATTTATTCAGTCTTCACACAAACAGTATGTACACGAGTGTATTTTGTGTCTTAAGCTCAGATGCAGCTGTTCATTTCAAATAAAACAAAGAAATGTTTGCACACTTAATGACTTTTATTGAGTCTTTGAACTCTGTATGAATTCTAGGTGTACTGGAAATGTCCTGGAAGGAAAAGTACTTCTGGGAAACAGTGACGTTATTAAAACATTATTACTGTAAGTCAAAGGAAAATCAGAAGTGATAGTAAAGCTTCTCTACCACACACTTCTGGTGTTACAGATCAGTTTGGGGCGATGTGGGCGGGGCTTACAAGGAAGTGCAAGTTTTGGCAATGCTTATCAATGTAATTCATCTTCTATTACGATGTTACTTCATAATACACAAATCATTCCGTTTTGCTCAAGGTTTTTTATCCACAAACTTCTGCCCTTGTGTTGTTGATTCACAATGTCACATCTACCAGAGGAATATGGCGCCGCTCTGTTCATGTTGTAGCAACAGAGCAGAGCGGCTGATCCATGTTCGCTCATTAATTTCAATGTCCAGCAAGATGTTACCATTTTTGAAAATAAACAAGCCAACTGACGGTTTCTCTGACATGTCAAAGACTTTACAAATCAGAATAAAACTTTGCCAAAGGACTAAAGTGTTTTTATAAAGGATGTGTTTGTGTCAACAGGCTAACGCTAAAGTCTGATTACATGAAAATAACCTACATGCCCACAGTCAGTATTGAGGCAATTTGTGGTTAAAACCGCAGCAGCTTGTGAAACACACTTATACAGCAGTGACGCAAACAAGCAGTTGCATAACATCCTCTTGATTTTCATTGCTTAATCATGAAAAAAGATGTGTAAAAAAAACGTAACTCATGGACTTGAGAAGCTGCTGTGCTGTTTTTTGTTCATAAATGGCTGAAAACTAAATAGATTTAAGATTTCACTAAACACTGCACAAAGTTCATCCCAGTTTAGCTATTTTTCAAGATTAACAATGCATAGATTCATAGAAGATGACATCACACAAAGGAGTTGCTTAGCGACCATGTATTAAATTGGGCTAAAATTCTCCTATAACAAACTTTTACTTCTGCCACCGGATAGTGCTCTGGCCTCACAGCAAGAAGGTCGCGGTTTGATTTCCGCTCGGCCTGGGACCTTTCTGTGTGGAGTTTGCATGTTCCTCCCTGGGTGGTTTCTGACTGGTCTGTGAAATGTGCTACACAATAAAGATTACTTATTAACTTACTTAAAGCTTATAAATACACTACAACATAGTAATTTTGTTAAATTGAAGTTTATAGGATCATCAACTGTGTTGAAATGTGTGAGAAAATGTAACATGTCCTCGTCTCCCTGTGTGAAGTCTTCAGTTTAGAACTCTGCTCCACTTCTGTTTTTTTTCAACATATTTTAAAACTTTTCTTCACAAACTGGCCTGTTAACCAGCGTCACCCCAGCAGAGGTTCCCAAACTTTTCAGCCAGGGACCCCCAAAATAACCATGCAACCAACTCGCGACTCCCACAACAAAAAATACCTACTTTTGTAATCATTTTAAGTTGGAAAACTATTTAAATTAGGTTTAATTGTGTTTATTTTGATAGTGTTTTGTTTTATATGACCCAAATTCCCCAAAAAACTGATTAAAAGCCAAGTCATAATTGTAAAAATACATTTTGAAATCATCTTGCGACCCCCAGATTTTGCTTTGCGACCCCTAGAGCAGATGTTCAAAAGCCTCTGGATCCTGTTCTTTAGTTGTACCAGGAGGCCACAGAACAAAACTGCAATAAATCAGTGCACTTTGGACAGTGGTTGTGTAAAACTGCTGCAAAGATAATCTACATGTGGAGTCCAAGAGAGAGAGAGCTGTCCACATACACTCCCAAATATTTCAATGTCTCTGATTGTTTTATTGTTTGCTGGTGAATGACAACTGGAGTTAGCAGAAGTGGGAATGTCCAAATTCAGTTTTTAATGAGTTAAGCATTAAAAGACCCTATCACATCTCTTACACAGTCCAGGTACAAACTTCAGACAACAAACCCACCAGAGATGCGTCCTCTGAGAATTTATTAATTTGGTGGTTGGAGGCACTGACGGCACAGTCACTGGTGCAGTTGGTAAACAGCTGTGGAGAACTAACATACCCTTGTGGACATCCGCTCTAGAATACCTTTGCACATTAGAACTGCCCAATCACTAGAACACTTTAAATCATTACTGCAGATAGAGTGATGTGACTTTTTTTTGACTCAGTATCTCATTGTTATTTTAATGTATAGTTTCTATATGATGTTCATATTCTGAAATCTGAAGGGCAAACACAGTCTTGTCAGTTCTTTAGTCAAAATAGAAAGAAACAATGGCAGAAGTCGTCCACATGTGTATACTGATTCACAACAATTTATTTTGCAAAAGCAGAACATGCACAGTATTTTACATTTAGCCTCTGTAACCATAATTGTTGTAGCTGTTATGATTATTCCAGAATGAGTTTATTTGTATAGAAAATTGAGTCACGATAAATGAGAAAAATATGATCAAAATGACAACGCTGAGACAGAAAATCACAGTGGAAATGATGTTGAGAGTTCGAGCAGTGGAGCCGTAAGAACGAGCACTCTCTATGTCTCCCACAACCTTCCTGTCGCGAGCCTGAGGAGACAAACAAAAGAATATTTAGGAAAGCAACAGAGGCTACGTTACAGTGGGTTAATGTGAGCAGTGAGTGGTAAGAATGAACGAGAGTCAAACTCAACAAAAATATGAAAAAGCAGCAACAGCCTGATAATAAATATAAAAATGAAACAAGAAGAAAAATTACCGAGATAATTTAAGTTTTAATGGCATAAATTACTTTTTATACTGTAAACAGTACTAAGGCAGTTTAACATAAAATGTAAGTACAATTATTGCCTTTACGTTTGAAGTTAGTTGAACTGATATATGTGTTTTTTGTCATGAGTAACTTACAACATTAAATGTGCATCGTGTAACTTATTAGAGGTGAAAAGTCAACTTCACAATTCAATTCTTATTGGGGATAATTAAGTTTTCTGCCATAATGTCAAAAAATATAGCTAAAGGAGTTACTTTTCCATGGAAATAAACAGGAGGAGGCCCACCTCCTGCCCAAATAGCAGTTAGTTGTTGTAGGCATGCAAACTCACTCAATAAAATCACATATTTGATTATATATTTGGTACACAAAGACATCTAAGCTAGGAAAGCTTACGCCGGGCTCACACTGCATCCAGTCCGTACTCTGGTCCGGTGTACGTAGGCGATCCGTTCGGTCCGGCGCTATGCTTTGGTCATTTCCGTTTCAAGGAACTTTTTCCAGACTGCCGATGTTCTGTCGAGATTGGACCCCCCTTGTAATATTTTTTTATTTTCAAATGACTTTTGCTAACCCTCACCCAAGCCCCAATCCTAAACTTAACCTTCGAATTATGCCTAAGCTTTACCGCGGGAAGCTTGCTACGTCACGCACAGTCACAAAAGCTAGTGAGGGGGTCCAATCTCGACGGGAGTCTCATCTAGACAGAACACCGGAGCGCTCCAGAGCCCTTTTTGGTGAAGTTGTGAAAACAAGACACGACAAACAGGAAACCAAGCACTCGCGGGTAAGTGAATCCAGTGGTTTTCAAAATACAAACATTACATTTCAACAAATACGTCAAAATGCTCGACATATACACGACTATTGAACACACAATAAATGTCCCGTACTTACTCATTGTGCGGCGAAAAATCAAACAGAAAATGAAGTGACGTGAAATAAGCCCAAAACAGGTGTTCTTTGTTTACATATCCATGTGCCAGAGATTGCGTGAACTCCCCGTGAACTCATGGTCTGCAAGGCCAGCAGAATGCACACATACATGCCTATTCTGGTTGCAATGTGAGTGACCAACGGACCCAGACGGATCCGGATCTGGACTGGAGGCAGTGTGAGCCTGGCGTTACTTATATTTAAGTTTATTTTTTGGCCAAAAAGTTACACGGTGTACCTTTAAGTAATGACAAGTGAGTTGTATGTCTTATAACATGAAAATGTAAAATAACAATGTTTTCTTAGCCTTCTCAAGCTCTGAACAAAGATCCCAATCAAGGTTTGGCCCAGAGACGACCCAGTTCAAAATCAGTGAAGCAGTGTTTCAGCCGATCCGTCAAACCTCTGCCACTCTGGGTTAGAGTTCATTAAACTTACGGCCTACAGCCTTTTACTGTGTACCTTATCAAAAAGAAAATTTGAAAAGAGGTAATTTTAATTTCATCAAAGATTATACAATGTGAGGATTACTACTACCATTTTTTAAAAGTACTGTACTTTGGATTAAATAGGAAGTTCCACGGAGCACCTTTAAGTTAACCAAACATTTCACTTTAAGTAAACTAGACTAAACTAGACTTATCATGAGTGTAGATTTGAATAGTCTAAAGTTTGTACTGACCTTGACAGAGAAAATAAGAGCAGCCAGTCCCAGACACAAAGGGTTGTAGTAGAAACAACAGATCAGAGACCAGATGAAGTGGTCTTTTGGCATCTCACGCATAACCTGAACTGATGAGTTTTGGACCGCCGTGGTCTGGACCATGTTGGGATTGTACTTGTAGCCCCACTGTAATGGGACGCTTTCAGGTGGGTCAGTCATTGTTTCTTCTCTGCCTGATCCAGGTCACAGAGAAAGTATAGGAAATGTTTGTTTGCTTTTATGGGCTCCGTATCTCTCTGGAAATGCTGGGCCTGTTTAACTCTTTCACTGCCAAAACAGCCCCAGCCTGCCAGAGGTTTATTATTTCATTGTTTAACTTGATAAAATGTCAGTTTATCTAAATTTTGCATTTGGTTTTCTAATTCGATTTTCATATTTTGTATGCCATTAGGATAACTTTTTTTTGCAGTGATATAGTTTGTTACACCTACCGATGTGCATTGGTGTTCACAATAGTAACGGGTCTCTTACGCACCCCATTTCTGTAGGACATCCTGCACTTCCTGGATGGGTTCTTTTTGTTGGTTGTTGGCAAGATTCAAACAACAACCAACCAAAAAAACGCAAAATAAATAATCACCTTGCTGTAGTAAGGAGTGGAAAGTACTTCATCATTTCTAATTCTGTTTTGTTTTAGTATACAGTATCTGTTGGAAAATAAGTCCCAAAAACATTTTCATTGCAGGTACAGTCACGGGTTTCCATGCTTGGGTTCTAGCGTGCATCGACTTCTCTGTGCAGCTTCATTAGACTGTTCAGCATACAAGTTAGTAAATGACGCTTCGGTACATGCTTCGAGCTTTCCTGGTGGGAGAAGTGAAGCGCGTATCGGAGCTTGTTTTGTTTTCAGGGAGTGACGTTATCAGAGCGTATGAAGCACCGTTTGGCTGAAGTGGTTCGGAATGTGGTTCATTTCGATCGAGCTATCACCTCATGATCTGCAGCAGAACCTGGATCTGGGACACTTCAAAGACCTGGACTGGTTCATGTTGGACCTGGTTTTAACAATTATTAAAGACTATCAATGAAAAAAAAAAAAAAAAAAGTTTATACCCCGTTTATCAAAAACAAAAACATCTTCTGGTGTGTTTTCAGGGATGAAACAATATTTTATTGTATAATTGTGTCTGGATGTTACTTTAAAAATGAAAAATAAACTGATGAAATGCAAACATTTATACAGCTAAGCTGCTAAATACAGTATTGTTGGTTCATTTTCATTAATATTTATTTGTTCATGACATGGGTTTTTACATGCATACATGTTTTTGACCACAAGATAGCGCCGAAGAGCAAACAAACCACTTCTGTGAAGCATGTTTCGGTTCACTTGGCAAATGGTTTGAGTCGACACAGAAGCTTTATTTGCCCATCACTTACAAGTTGGTCTTTTTAACAATATCATCAATAAACGTATCAGTTAGAAAAAGTTCTACAAATTCAACAGAAGCAGCTGCACCTGCTAGTCCTGGACTAACCGTAAAGGGTATGTTTTTGGGTTGCCAGTTGTTTCTTTGCCACACAGGAGGAGGTGCACTAGAAGGAGCTCTTCTCCTGCTCCTCTTCTGTTGTGCTTTCCCACGCTGAGCAGTTCGACCTGTCAAAGATAAAAGAAGTATTAGTTATTAGTTCTAAAAGCTCTTATGTTTTATTATGTAGTACATGCACATAGCACAAAGTAATCTCACCTCTTTCACTTGTGCAAGTAGGAAGTCAGATTGGGAGCAGTGGATGATCTGGGCTGTCCACTGGACTGACTGACTTCTGAAAAACATGACAACAAAATATATTTGGTAGATGGGTAATGCCACAAAATAGATCTTCTTAGTTACTTTTCTTCCTCGTGATTACATGTTTTTCCACTTTCACAAAAGATCTCATCTATAATTTACAGTACACATACCTTCTTCTTTCACCAATTGAGCACAAAGAGGAGGAGGGGGGAGATCTGTGTCTCTGTCGAGTTGTAGACACTGCAACACTGAACAGACAGTCATCACGCTCAAACAACGCAAATATGTGGAAGGATGCAACCATTTTCTCCCAGAGCACATTCTGTTTACAAATAAAAGCACTGTGCATGGCTGCTGTACATAGCTGCCAAATAAAAACATTTTGTGTGAATGATTTTGCTTAAAATGTGAATAAGAGCATCGCTACTTTGTAGCCTGAGCCTGAGTAGCATAAGTAGCATAAAGAAGGCAGCGCAGCGCCTCTCGTGCACACTGATTATATGCAGGAGTTCATGTTTTACTTCTCGAGTCCACATGAGCGAAATGATGCACACTTTCAGTCAGATAATCCTTGTCGTTTTCGTCCTCACCATCGCGTCACCGCTGTCTTTACCGCTGTCTTTACCGATGTCATCACCGGAGTCGATGTATAGTAAAAAGGCCGTTGTTTTGTTATGACCCAATGAAAAGACAAACATATTTTAAGGACACGAGACACAAATTAGGAGTTCAGTCAAGTTTCTTTTGAATTTCTTTCTTCTTTTCTTTAGTTTCTTTTTGTTCTTTGTTTAAATTTATTATTATTTTTATTTTAAGTGGAAAAATCCTAAAAGCTCTATGCCCAAGAATACTAAAAAGTAACAGATGAACAGGCCTGACGGCAAAAAGGAATAAAAGGCTGCGGCACCGGGCCTGTGCGAGGCCGTAGAAGCCGATACCAACAGCCCTAAACTATAAAACAAAGCCCCAACTAAACCTGCAACAAAGCAGCACACTTCAGACAGTGGTTGTGTAAAACTGCTTCAAGATGTTTCTGTTGACTCCAAAAAATCTGAGCCTTCTCCGAAGTGGTATTAACGTGGTTAATTGAGTTTTGTGAGAAGGACCACGCCCTCATCGCACTCCACGCCCCTACGTCACCGTAAGCCTTCATATCCCGCTTGTGTCTCAGGCCTAGTTTACAAGACAACGTTCCCAAGAAAACCGTCACAGTCGTAACGTTTTGTGTTCACAGTTTATATGGTGTCGTGGTGAGCTAATCTTCCTTTACATGGAAACACAAATAGACCGAAAATGCTGTAGTTCTTATGCCGCGTCAGGAGGTGGCGGTATTGTGCTAGGACTCCAGATGACCTTACTGTGAACCCACGCAGCCTATGATAACACGAGCATTGACAGGTTTACAAGTTCTTCAGATCAATAAAATGGCGAAGGAAGCAACAAAGACCAGCGCGCGAGCAAAAAGGGAGATCCCTGGAAACAAACACGGAGGTTCGAGGACCAGTGCGCGAGGACCAGTGCGCGAGGACCAGTGCGCGAGGAAGACGCAGATCGCCGAGAGCTGGACACAAACACGAGGAAGACGGCTCTTTTTTACCGGGTGTCTGCGGCGCACCCCTGTCCGGTAAAAGTGAGCAGTTTTCTGAACACACGAATTTGAATGGACTCATTGAATCAACACCCGGAGAGGCCTTGGATTAGTTTTGTGTCTCCTCCTCTGCAATACGCAGGTAAGAAAGCTGGACGCATTGGCTTTATCTTATGAGAATGAAAAGTGCTTTAATTGGTTTAAGAGACATTTTTGGTGACTGGGCAGTCTTCTTCTACTGTGTGAAAGTAGCGGCTACTGCACGTCAGTGACGTGACCGTCTACATTGACAACTGTGTTTTCCTGTTTACTCCGCGGTGTATTCAATGAACGTCCTCGGTGAAACTACCTCTTGAATCGTATCCAGTGGAACGCCGATTCAGTGAACACGTATAGCTCGTTGTCATGTAAAAGAGAAGCCAATTTGGCATGGAAACGTCACGGATTCGTGGAAACTCGTTGTCGTATAAACTGCCCCTCAGTTGAACCGTACGTCTCATCTCAGTTCAACCCTGCACTCTCGAACCACCTGCCCGCTTTTTCACAACATTCCTTCTAGCACCCAGTTAGGAAGGGGGTGGGGGGGTCTTGAATTGGCCGGAGAGATCGCCGAGACACAAACCCCACACTGAGTCTCCTCACCTGGTCATGGCTCATCTGATTCCACAGAACTTCATCATCATTATCTATTCAATAAACATTGTATAACTATATTTGTTTGGTGCGGTCCTTACTAACAAAAGTAGATTTGTTGTTGCACTTTACTGAAAAGACTCCAAAGAAGAGAGCTGTCCACATACACTCCCAAATATTTCAATGTCTCTGATTGTTTTATTGTTGGTAGTGAATGACAACTGGAGTTAGCGGAAAGTGGGAATATCCAAAAATAACATCTTCAGTTTTTGATGAGTTAATGATAAGTCCAGTCTGTTCACCCTATCACATCACTTACACAGTCCACATACACACTTCAGACAACAAACCCACCAGAGCTGCGTCATCTGAGAACTTAATAAGATGGTGGTTGGGGCACTGACGTCACAGTCATTGGTGCAGATGGTAAACAGCTGTGGAGAACTAACACACCCTTGAGGAACTCCACAGTTTGTTTCTGGTCAAGGGCGAGTGTGTTTTATTGTGTCTTGGAAGGTGATGTTACGACAATGAATGATATTAAATACGTCTCATTTCTACCTGTTAGTAAATACAACCATAGACACTATTTGTAATCGTTTATATCTGTGCTCTATAAGTTGGCTCCAAAGATAATGAGAATAAACCACAACATAACCAAACAAATAATTGCATTTTAATAAGACATAAGCTCAAGAAAAGAGTCATACAGTACACACAAATTCACCAAATTAAAACAGTGATTCACATTGAAATCTGAAGGTCTTACTGTCGGTTCTTTAGTCAAAATTGAGAGAAACACTGGCAGAAGTCACATTTGTATACTGATTCACACAATTTATCTTTGGAAAAGCAGAACATGCACAGTATTTTGCGGTTAGCCTCTGTAACTAAAAATATTGATGAATAAGTTTATTAGTGCAATAATTTGAGCTATGATATTGAGAAATAATAGATAAAAAGGACAAAGACGAGACAGAAAATCACTGAAGAAATGATGTTGAGAATGCAAGCAGTTGAGCCGTAAGATCGAGCACTTCTATGTCTCCCGCAACCATCCTGTCGCGAGCCTGAGAAGACAAACAAAAGGAATTTAGTAAAGCAACAGAGGTCATGCAGACAACGTCACAGTCAGTTAAAGTGAGCAGTGAGTGGTAAGAATGAATGAGAGTCAAACACAACAAAAATATGAAAAAGCAGCAACAGCCTGATAATAAATATAAAAATGAAACTAGAAGAAGTTTTAATGGCATAAATGACTTTTTACACTGTAAAAAGTTCTAAGGCAGTTTAACTTGTTGAACTGATATGTGAGTTTTTGTCATTTGTAACTTACAACATTAAAGGGGCACTGTGTAACTATTAAGAGGTGAAAAGTCAACTTCACAATTCAATTCAAATAGAAAGATAAAATCATTCTTTAGAACATTCTTATTGGGGATAATTAGGTTTTCTGCCATAATGTCAAAAAAAATATAGCTAAAGGAGCTACTTTTCTATGGAAATAAACAGGAGGAGGCCCAACTCCTGCCCAAATAGTAGTTAGTTTTTGTAGGCATGCAAACTCGCTCAGTAAAATCATATTTTTATCATTTATTTAGTCCCACAAAGACATCTAAACTAGAAAAGCTTACTTATATTTAAGTTTATTTTTTGGCCAAAAAGTACACAGTGTACCATTAAGTAATGACAAGTAAATTGTACAGTATGTCTTATAACATAAAGATGTAAGGCCTTCTCAAGCTCTGAACCAAAATCAGTGAAGCTGTGATTCAGCCGAGCCGTCAAACCTCTGCCTCCTGGGGTTAGAGTTCATTAAACTTAAGGCCTATGCAGCCTTTTACAGTGTACCTCCTCAAAAAGAAAATTTGAAAAGATTATTTTACTTTCATCAAAGATTATAAAATGTGAGGATTACTACTATTTTCTAGTTTAGATCTATGTGTCACTAAATAAATAATAAAAATGTGTGACTTTATCGGTCTTTTTGTATTGAAAAGGGAGTTCCCACCGTGCACCTTTAAGTTAATCAAACATCTTCACTCATTTTAAATAAACTAGACTCTGTCATTTGGATTATTGTGAGCATGAGTGTAGATAAAGTTTTACTGACCTTGACAGAGTAAATAAGAGCAACAAATCCCAGACACAAAGGGTTGTAGTACAAACAGCAGATCAGAGAGCAGATGAAGTGGTCTTTGGGCATCTCACGCATAACCCGAACTGATGCGTTTGGACCGTCGTGGTCTGGACCACGTTTGGATTGTACGCGTGACCCCATTGTAATGGGACGCTTTCAGGTGGGGCAGTCATTGTTTCTTTCTCCGCGATGCAGGTCTCAGAGAAAGTACAGGAAATGTTTCTATGCTTTTATAGACTCTCTATCTCTCTGGAAGGGCTGGGCCTATTCCATAGAAACAAATCTCTAAACATTGTAGGATGTGTTAGTTTTGTTTCCTCACAAACGTAAACCAATCAAATCTATTTCTTTTGTAAAGGCCAAATTCACAACCATCGTCTCTGAGGACAAATGTAAGATTTAATTTAAGCTTTTTACATCCGTTTGCTACAGAGAGGCGTTGTCATGGTGACAATGTTCACACTTGTGGTTATAGAGCTCAACACTATGACGTTTGAGACCTTTTATGTGGCTTTATGCAGAGTTTGTCTCACTCAAGTTCTGCAGCCGCAGTGGTTCTGCATCATTCACAGGAACTGAAGATTTTCCTAAAGCTTTGACCCTTTTTTTCTTATAGTTTAATACTGAGTTTGCTTTCTTTGAGTTTATTTTCAGACAGAGGAGGCAAAAGTAAAATGGTAAATGGTCTATTTATATAGTGCTTTTCTACCTTTCTAGGCTGTCAATGCACCTGACGTTTAAGAAAAGTATATATATGAAAAATAACTCATCTGTGAAACTTATTAACTTCAATAAAGAACTTTCTCTGTATAAAGTGATCTTAGTAAGAAAAACACACAGTTGGTGTCCGGTGCGTCGCAGTGTAAAATACTCTTTAGAGCAGGATAACTATAAAACCATTTAAATTGATAATGTGGCAAATAGGTAATTTGTTTAGCTATGAACTTTTGAACCTCCAGCAGCAAACCCAATCCAAAGTCAGGACACACAACGCAGAGGGCCGCAGTGAATATCCAGGATTTTAAGAGCAGGCTCTTTTATCATTTAAGCTTTTGATCAGTGTTATGCCGGGTTCTACGGAGACTCAGAGGAGACTAGAAATGTTTAAGATCTCTAGGGGCATTTATTGAAAACAATAATCAAATATCAGTGGTGTTGTCAGCGTGGGTGTGTTAGTGTGGAACAGATGAAAGGCAGTGTTGTGTATGTTCAGGGGCGTTTCAAGCATCTCAAAAGTGTGGGTGTCGAGATTTTATTATATACTGTATATCTATATATATCTATCTATATCTATATATAGATTATATAGATAGATATAGAGATATAGACATTTATTATTATAGACATCTACTGCACACTTGTGAACCACTCATTATATTTAGCAGAACATATCCTATTTATTCTATTGATCTACTTCATATTACAATTGATTTCAATTACAACTTAGGGTTTTAAAAAAAAAAGCATAGAGCTATGCTCCCCCTCTATTATACATTTAGAAATGCCCATTCATGCAAACTGTTTATATTATACAGAAAGGGTTGCACAACCTATAGGCTATTAACATCTTCCTATTATTGGCCATATGATAAGGAAACATTAGATCTATCCTTAATACCTTATAAAATGGAACATAGGCTATTTGATGTTTTTCTTCACAGTTAAAAATAAGTTACAGTACAGTATAACTGCGCGTGTGTGAGGGGCGGTTGTCTGTGGAACTTTGGTCAGTGCATTTTAAACAGTGAAGGAAACACAAGCTCACTTGAATCCTGGTTATACACACAATTGTGGTCACCTGCTCATTGACCAGGCCCTTCTCGTGTCTGTCTCCCACAAATCGCGCTGGAGCTGTACAATCCAGAGAGTCCGCTCCTGGTGAAAGTCTGTGCGCTTTTGCAGCGCTGTGGATTTAAATCTAGATATTACATCAACTTTTGTTTTAGAACATTTAGTGAAAAATAAAGTGTGGGTGTTGAATTCACAAGGTCACAGACCTGTGGGTGTTCCACCCCCCCCGTATCCCCACGGGTGCGACGCGGCTGCTGTATGTTGATGCAATCGTTCATTCGAGATTCACAGAAAGGCCTCAAAAAGGAATAAAAGGCTGTGGCACCGGGCCTGTGCAGGGCTGTAAAAGCCGATGCCAACAGCCCTATACTATAAAACAAAACCGAACTAAACCTGCAATAAAGTAGCACACTTTGGACAGTGGTGTTCCGGTGATGTCATATGCGGTGAGTTGTTTCTGGCTTCGAGTTGTGTGCTAGTTGTCGTCTCTACTGTCTTGCCTCAAATCCACAAATTTGTTCTAAATTTATTATCATACTAAATAACAGCGTTAGTCGCTTAGTCTCCCGACCATCCAAAGTTACATCTAACTTGCATTTGTTTGCTAATGTGTGGATTTATAACCCCAGCCTGAGCTAGCCTAGCTTGTTAGCATCATGGCCGGACCGTCTTCTCCCCCTTTCGCGCTGTCCTGCCCAAGTTGTCAGATGTGGAGTCAGAACCCTTGCAGCTTTACTGACGACAGGACTAGCTGCGTGAAAAGAAGTGTAGTGTAGTGATAGCTTTGGATGCAAGGGTTACGGAGTTAGAAACGCGGACCCGCTCATTGGAGGCGCTGAAGCCTAGCTATAGGCAGGTAGCTGGAGGGACTCCCCATTCGGAGTCAGTGCCAAATTTGAGTCAAAAGTTGATGTGCGCATGCCCAGAAGCATGTGCGCATGCCCAGAAGCATCTGCGCAAGCGCATACACGTTAGTGTTTGACTACGGCAACACCTACGAGGACAAACAACATAGAATATGCTATATTTATCATTTACTTTTTAAAAGTACTTATTTTAGGTTACATATGAGCTTAACGTCTGTGAAAACACAAAGTTTAACTTTTAATAAACTTAAGCAAACAGCTCGGAGCAGTGAAATTTTGAGGTCACCAACGTTAGTGTTAAATTTAACGTTTTTTTTAATTTTTTTTTATGAGTGTAGAAAATACGTGGGTTTTGCAAAAATAGACATTATTAAACTTTCTTAACGGACGTTTTTAATCTCATATGATTAGTGATCTAAGGTTATAACTGACAAATAACATTTCTAGCCGTTTCTGGCAAGTTAAAAAATGAAAATATAGTCAAGCTAACAACTAGCATGATTGACTCCAATTCGGCAAGTGACTCCGATTGGGGAGTGACAGGCCGCGTCAGTGCTAGGGTTGTTAGCATTAGCGAGCGTAGCTCCCTAGTTCCCGTGCAGCCCGGAGAAGAGCTGGGTCGATTTGTGACAGTGTAGCACAGTGCTAAACGCCAGCCTTTACTCCACCAGGAGCTCCACGTCAGCAATAGGTTTGAACCCCTCAGTGGGCACTGTCGGATGCGATGCATGTTCTTATTCTAAAGATGACCAAGATTCGAAAGGTTTAAATTAATAAAGTTTATTCCACCTAACAATATTTCTAAAGGTCGGGCCAACCTCTCCCTGGTAGCTTCCATTATGCAAGTCTTACGCCAGGCGTAGTGTGAGAAAATCTGACCGCTTGCCTGTCCCTCGGCCCAAATAAAGTTACAACATGAATATGCAAATCATCAGGTTTAGAGCGTTCCTTTGTCTTCTCATGTTTCATCCTGGAGCCGTGGAGCAAGGTCTAACTCCCCCTTGGTCAGAGATAACACCGGTCCTCTCCAGAGGTCAGAAGGTCAACCTGAAAAGAAAACAGATATCCTGTGTTTCTCCCTAATCCTAGCTTCAGCTATAAAAGTTAATTATCTCAAAGTAACTCTGAAACTACATGGAACTTTCCAGGTCAACTTAAGTTCTGTTAAAGAATACAAAAGAGTATTTAATATAACAAACCAATGGCTTCAGTGATTATGTAATCAAATAATATCACAACTGTAAACCTTCATTGTTTATATGCAAATGTATGTGAGCAACTGAAAAGCTTTATTCGTTTGAAACTATTTTTAAAATCATCATCAATTCCCCCTTTTGACCTCCTCCAGAGGTCACCATATCAAACAAAGTAAAATCATCCTCTGGTCCTTCTCGATATCCTTAAAAGTCATCTGGGTGCATGGTCTTTTCGAGTCCAGCCAAATGATATTGTCAACCACCTTAAAACACAAAAATCAAATACAAAGAACACAACAACACAACCTGCAAGTACAAACAAAAATAAGATAACCAGAAATAAGATGCATAACATTATCCAGCCTATCTTAAAAGTTGTTATTAACTCCTGCTGCTCATGCATCTCCTTGGAGAGCATGCACAGTTCTTCCAGTGATCCATCTAAAGCTGTATTATTAGGAATAAAAGAACAACACAAACTTCCGAAAACAGACTCTTTCTGCTATCAGCCTATTTAGGAAAAGTTGTTCAGACAAATCTTAGCAAATTATTATAAATTACATTCATGTTAAGTGTAACAGAAAAACTGCCGAAATTATTATTATGTTCTCAAGCCCAACTGCTGTTGGATCAGCAAGTTTGTTCTCATTTGGGACTCCTTTATGCAATGCTGTTATCATTTAGTTGTGTCCCCTGTTCTCTCTCCTGGGGTACAACCATCTCCTCTGTAAACATTAGTTCCAGGTCACTCAGGTCATGTCCATCCATCTCTGTAAAAACGACAACAAACACAAACACATCCATAGAACAAGACAATTTGGCTGTGTGATGAGGACTTTACACCTTATGTATAGTCGATAAAATGTTATTTCTTTATTCTGTGTCGATATATGATAAAGACTTTATTTGATCAATATCTCCGATGTTAAAGTATATCTACGACCACTACCAATCCTAACTGCAGCTACGTTCCCCCTGTTGTAGTGGACAAACCCAATGTGATTAAAGAAATCATTTTTGTTTTACTTTATGCCTAATAAAGAGTCTGTGACGTGTGTGTCATCTCAGTGTGTCTGAGAGAGATACCACTTCTGTCCCGTGCGATGGCTTTTACTCACTTTTACTTCAGCTCTTTTAAATAGACTTCTCCGTCACAAACACATAGTTCATCACCTGTATCACCTGTGAGAAAGCACTAGAAAACATACTTTTAGCTCATTCCAAAGAAGCTCACATGGCAACTCACAATGATTCACTTCCTGTTGACACAGAAATTTTATATAATTAGTTTTAAGAGTAAGATTCCTTCTCCAGAGCTTCCAGGTCTCAAGCGCTATAATCTGTGGAAAACCAAATCATGAAATATAATCATTAATGACAGCTTTAATGTTTTCGAGTCAGTTTAGGATTCAACAATCATAAGACACCTTTTACCTTTGCACCATTCAATCATGTTTGTGTAGTCAATTGTGATTTCTCTACTTGACTAACAAGTTTAAAAATAAATCTACCCGAGGATATTTCTGTTCCTGGTCCAACATTCCTTCTCTTAATGGACCCAAACCAGTTCTTACCAGAGCATAGACCTCAGCAGTCCGAGCTGAGGGTTTTCCAATCAGTGGTCCTATTTGAAAAGTTTCAAACGTACCTGTCTTGACCTCGATAACAACATATCCAGTTCTTAGATTTCCAAATTTGCATTTCCAATAGCATCCATCAGTGAAAAAAGTTTCCGTTTTTTCTTGATTTTCAAAAGAGTAGTATTCAGGTAGGTCAACGTAAATGTGTAGAGTACAGTCATTGTGTCTGCTACATTCACAACTTCATAACAAAACTATATGTTAGGTTAAGTTAATATTTCTTTATTCTCATCTGTCTGAGTGGAGTCATAATAAATTAACTGTGACATGTATGTTCCATTATCACCAAGATATCTCATTACTACCTGAGCTGTTTCAGTTAGTAGTTTAACCAGATTTCTATGTTTGTTCTTAATAAAGAACAAATTGAATTGAATTGAATATACCTGCTGTATGATGGTAACAGGTTAAATGGGAAACTTTCTGTTTGTCCATTAGAACACTAACAGACAAAAGTATTTTTTTCTGTAATTTTAAGTCAGCTTTAAATTATAAAATCAAATTCTTAGTTTGAGCATTTGCATCTCTCATGCCACATGCATTCATCACAACTCTCCCAGGAGCTATTCTCTCTAAGAATCATATACAAATGTCCTGCTATTTCCCGTTAACCTAAGAATGACAACATGTCTCTTTTTGTTTGTTGTTTTTTTCCATGTCTGGCTTAGAGAACGACAGAATGCAGAGCAGTATTATGTGGACAGACCTAACTGTCCAACTGAAAAAATGTATTCTAAAATGTATGCTGAGCTTCTTTTATGCTTATTTTAAAGCTATTTTCACCCATATATATCAACCATTTTTAAAAACTAACAGAGAATCATTTGAATGAATCTCTGTGAATGATTCATAAGAATCAAAATTAAAGTTAGAGCTGTGTGGAGTGGGACTGACATACAGTCTATGGTTGTTTCATTTTTTCCAAGCCATGAACCATTCTGAAAATTTCAGTATTGGCTTTTACACAGGTACAATTCAAGTGTTCCACTGAGATTGTGATTATTTTAGAACACCTTTTTTCTAAAAGTCCATCAATCGTCTCAAAGATCCCATTCAAAGTCTCAGCTTCAATTTGTCCTGAGGTTCACACATTTGAAGTTAAGCCACATCAGATTTGATTGGCTGTACTGTGGAGGTAAAGTCCACATCTTTAGGTCAGCTATGACCACTCAGAGGAGTCCACTGATCTCATCATGTCCTCTGTGTCCTCATAGTCATCCTAGTCAGAGTGTCATGTTGACTCAGTCCAGTGTCAATCATGTCAAAGTCAATTCTATAGGAGTTCTCACTTGCAAAATAACTAAGTCCAAGTATTTGTGTCACTGTTCAGTCAGTCAGTGGTGTCCATTAGTCTCCTATGAGTCTTCATGTTCATATAAAAGTACCAGTAAAACTCTCAGTCATTTATTTTATACCATTGTCACTAGTCTGTAGTCAAAACTTTCTGTGCTGATACACCTTAAAATCCATAAATGCAGTTTGATGTCAGTGTCCAGTCTTGTCCTTCTATGTTATAAAATGTTTCAGCCTAAACATTACCCTGCTGTTTGTCATAGTACAGGCTACAATGTAGAGCATCAGGAGGGGGAGGGTAAGAGCCAATGAGCCAATGGTCTCCAAATCTGGAAGACAAACATTTCATTAAGTTAAGCGTAAGACCAGGGAGAGCAAAGTGACAATGTCCAGTGACCAAAAGAATCCAGTCCATTGTATTCATTCAAAAAAGTCACTATTACACAATCATGTCCACACAACATTGTCGCCACAGTCTCTTTGACGCAGTCTCTGCCCAGTAAGTTCACTGGAGTCTCAGGAGAGTGAATGCAGGAATGCCACAAAGTTTGTTTTCCAAATTCAGTTCAAAGCAAAGCAGGTTCATGGGGCTCAATGATAGACGAGGGTGTGCAGGGTCTACCAAGGTCTCAGTAGCAGCAGAGGCTCTGCTGTGCATGGCACCACCTCCAGGGTTTAGGCACCTCTCGCTTGGCCCAGGGTCAGCTGCTTGTCCTCCTTCCCTGGAAACTGTTCCAACTTTTTGCACAAAATGTCCATCTCTGCCTCTCAAAGCAGACTGCTGTTGAAGTTGTTGCTGATAAGGGCTCCCAGCTCTGTTCAAACTGACATACTGCTGACGGTCTCAGAGCAAACAGGCACTCTCCGGCACAGTGGCCCACACGACCACAGATACAGCATTCCTTTGACTGTTGTAAAATAAAATAATAGGGATTGCTCCCTCCTTGGCCACGTCCTCTGGGTGCTCCATGTCCTTTTCCCGTCCTGGGGCTCTCACAATACTGTCAGTCATCTACAGTCTTAGCCATTTGTTTTCAGTCTTTATTTTTCTTTTCTTTTTCCCCCTTTTTTTTTTTTTTATTAAATTGTGTTGCTTTCTTTACGTCATATCCTATATTTCCTATTTTGTTTTGCTATTACTATCTCTATTTTTTATTAATGCCTTTTCTATTTAATTAAATCAGTAGAAAACATGTCAAAAATTATCATCAAATGTTATTTTAACCTCTGATGGGAACTGTGAGCACATCTGCGCTGAACAAAAGTCTGGATGCTGTCCTGTCTGTGCCACCCACTCAGCCACACACAATCATTCCAAAATTTATTGGGCCACAGATCAGCCGCTGGAACAGGCTGTCAGTCATTGTAACCAAGTTACTTTTTTGAAGGTAGTAACTAAGTACAATTTTAAAATATAAGAATGTATAACTAATAACTTTTATCAATACTTATTACCCAACACTGGCAGTTGCATCTTCCTTTGCTCTCTGTCGTCACCCAAAGCCAGAGTCTGATAAATTCCTGAACCCATCCCCCTTGTGAGATGGGAGGGGGGTCTGCAAATCTTTCACACCAGAGTGTGAGGCGCTTAGGACCCTTCCTTGGGCTACCACTTTATTGACCTATGAAGTTGTAACATTTGGCCCTGGTCTTTTTTTATATTTTAATGTGGATTTCTTTTTTATCCACTGGTTTACCCAAATCAAATTGAACTTAAAGCCTCCCAATTCTACTTTTCATTTTAAGGGCCTGTGCAGTATTAAATGTTTGCATCAACTTTTCTGCTTCTATTACTTCAAAATGTTTAACCACCTATGTGTATAGGTCACTATTATCTTCAAATGAGCTTTATTTAGTTTATATATGTATATGTTTTTTTAAATGATTATTTTCATCCTATTTGAGTTATTTTTTTGTCTGTTTTCTGGCTTCTAGAAATCATGTTGCTAGTTGTTTATCTAATATTTGCTGGTTTAGCTTTTGTATTTATTTTTTGATAATTTACATATACATATTTATATATATTCAGAGTTATTCATGTTGTAGTCTCTTTTAGCATCTTTATTATTAGTAATTTTCCATGCATGTTTGCCTCAAGGGCTTTTAGCATTTCCTTTAGTCTCTATTTTTTATTTATTATTATTAATATTATATATTTTTATTTAATTAATCTCTTTCATATTTTAGTTCTTCATTCAGATTCTCTTTCTGTTTCCTTCTCCTCTCTCTGTCTCTGCTGTCTCTTTCTCACTAGTATCTAGTGTGTTAAGTCCCATGTTGTCAGTGATTTGTAAGTCTTTGTCTTACCTCTGCAAATCCATAATGGTGGCATCTGTGTTTCCTGGTCAAAGTTTATTTCCTCGTGTGATGAAGGAGCAGAGAGCAGACGAGGGAAAAACTCTTTTTCCTTTAATCCACTTTTCTCTTTCTGTGCGCCACTGGCGTCACTTTAGTCAACTTCATTATAATTGTCTTTTTTAGTTTTTCAGGGTAAGGGGATTCTTTCCCTCTTAACCTTGGGCTGTCACAGCCAGTGCTAATGCATTTTATTTATTTTCATTTTTTCTTCTTTCTATTAATCTCTTTAACACCTTCTTCTCACACTTTTGCAACCTACTAATTCTTATTACTGTTCTTCAGCTCTACTTACTATGCCCTTTTCAATTGTTTCCACACTTTCTAAATTTTTCTTCTTTTGTGTATGTTCAAATTCCACAAAACCTTCCCTTCTTCCGTCTCATGCAATCAATCATCTGACAACCTCCTTTGGCCTCACATCCTTTATCAGCTTCACCATCCAACTTATTCTAACCAGTCTTTTAGCTACACCACAATAATATTCACACACAAGACAAAATTATCATCCATTCTTTCAATCAATATCATTTTTTCTTTCAAGACACAAATAACACACCCAAACAACAGACAAACAAATAACAAAACAAACACATAAGTGACCCAGTCACTTTATGGGACTCGAACCCACGCTGTGTTGGACTTTAACCAACACGAGACGGACTCTAACCGCCTCTTAAGCTTTTTAGGGGGACCCAATCTTCCCCTGGGAAAGCCTATTAACCCACTATTGTTCAACTGCGTCCAGCGAACGCCCGTTATGGCGAGTCAAGTGTCCCAGACACTACTGCGTGCACTAATATACAACATACAACACACAACATACAATATCTGTGTCCCTGACACGGCACCATACTTTTAATTATACAGTACATTTCTTAACTACACAACATTCACTACACAGACACTCAGTTGGTCAACCCTTCTCTCTTTGATTTGGTCAGGTCAATATGCAGATTTTGAATAAACAGGTATCTGCTTACCTTCTGATTGGGGCCCCAGAGAGAGAGAGAAGAGCTTTTCAACTGAAGTCCAGGAGGTCGTCACATTTTCTTATCTAAAATCATCCTTCAGATCACGTCTTCTTTTCTAAAACCATCTTTAGATCACGTCGGGGTCACCAAAACTGTCGGATGCGATGCATGTTCTTATTCTAAAGATGACCAAGATTCGAAAGGTTTAAATTAATAAAGTTTATTCCACCTAACAATATTTTGAAAGGTCGGGCCAACCTTTCCCTGGTAGCTTCCATTATGCAAGTCTTACGCCAGGCGTAGTGTGAGAAAATCTGACCGCTTGCCTGTCCCTCGGCCCAAATAAAGTTACAACATGAATATGCAAATCATCAGGTTTAGAGCGTTCCTTTGTCTTCTCATGTTTCATCCTGGAGCCGTGGAGTAAGGTCTAACTCCCCCTTGGTCAGAGATAACACCGGTCCTCTCCAGAGGTCAGAAGGTCAACCTGAAAAGAAAACAGATATCCTGTGTTTCTCCCTAATCCTAGCTTCAGCTATAAAAGTTAATTATCTCAAAGTAACTCTGAAACTACATGGAACTTTCCAGGTCAACTTAAGTTCTGTTAAAGAATACAAAAGAGTATTTAATATAACAAACCAATGGCTTCAGTGATTATGTAATCAAATAATATCACAACTGTAAACCTTCATTGTTTATATGCAAATGTATGTGAGCAACTGAAAAGCTTTATTCGTTTGAAACTATTTTTGAAATCATCATCAGCACACACACACTACTTGGACAAAAGACACGCTAGTCATTGGCAGTTCAATAGTCAGAGACGTGGAGCTGTCAGCGTCATCAGTTAGGTGTTATCCGGAGGCCAGAATGGGTGACATCGAAGGAAACCTTAGGCTCTTAAAGCAGAGTAGACAGAGGTTCCGTGGAATCGTGATTCACGCAGGCGGTAACGACGCCCGGCGGAGACAATCAGAGGTTCTCAAAATACAGGTAGCTGCTGTGTGTGAATTGCACAGTCGATGTTGGAGACTGTAATATTTTCTGGTCCTCTCCTCAATCTGGTCAATGCTGAACTGTACAGCCGATAGTCAGCATTTAACCGCTGGTTGTCTAGGTGGTGTCCTGAAAACGGTGTAGTCTTTGTTGACAATTGGAGTGCGTTTGAGGGGAAGCCTGGGCTTATTCGCAAGGATCGTGTCCATCCGACTTCGGCTGGCACATCCCTTTTAGTTCGGAATTGGCCGATAGCCTTAGTCGCTTAAATTGACAGAGTAAACATGAGTTCCAGGTGCAGAATAGCTGTGTAAAGCACTGTTCTGTTACTGTTGCTGGGCTCTCGCCTGCACTGTCACAGATCAAGTGTTCAGAACCTAGACAGATAGTACCGCGCTTTATTGTTCTCACAAAAAAAATAAATATTTATCTTGTAATTACGAGATAAGATTTCGTAACTACGAGATAGTTTTCTCGTAATTACGAGATAATTTTCTCGTAATTACGAGATAATTTAAATGGCTTTTCCACCACATTCTGTATACCCACACGCTTTGTATAGGCTAAGCTAGTGACTTTATCCACAATATGAGTCTTTTCTGTGCTAGCTTGATGTTTCTAAATAGCTAAGATGTACTTGTGGATTTCGTTATGTTAAATTAAATGCCTGCGGTCTTCACTGCAATGTTTATGGTCTACAAAAAGCATGAAACTAGCTGTTAACGTGACTGTGGACTCAAGCTATAGTTAGCAGGCTATTATACAGACGGCCAGTGTGTGGAGCTGTTCACCCACCAGAAAGAAGCTAGTGGTATCGGCAGGTTTTTTAATAAAACACAATCTGTTTGACTGTTGGCTGTTGCTCTCACACATCCTTAGAAATGTGCAGCTGTTTTTCTATGGCTCCAGTGTCTGGTTTTCAATTTATTTGGCCATAAAGGAGAGAAGTGCTGCACATTTGCTGCACTTCGCCATCATTTGACTTGCAACATACGGGCATTTTTGCTGTTGCGGAAACTACCTGCCCACTCTAGGTGATCCATGCGGAAGTGTAGCAAATGTGCAAATCTTGTCCTTACATATGGTTTAGAGATCAGTAATCTAAATGTCCTCCCAGAAAACCCAGTATTATCAGATCATTTTCTAATTACTTTTCAGTTTACTCTAAAAGATTTCTCTGCTCCTCAGAATAAAATAATAACAAAAAGAACAATATCTGAAAAAACAGCTACAAACTGTAAAGAAATAGTAGGGCCAATATTCAGTGACATGTTATGTGACCCAGATGAGGATAGGCTTAATCCCAATATAAGTGAACAATTTGTTGACAAAACCATGGACTTCTTGAAAACTGCTCTTGACACTGTAGCTCCACTAAAACATAAGTCTGTAAGGCCAAGACAATCTTCTCCATGGTATAATGAAGAATTGCGTGCACAACAAAAGGTTAGGAAATTAGAACGACCGCACCGCAGATCGCACACTGAGCAGTCTCTAGAAGCATGGAAAACCTGCCTCCTGTCTTATAAACAGGCTCTGCGTATGGCCCAAACCAGATGCTATTCTAATCTAATAGATGTAAATAAAAATAATCCTAGGTTTCTTTTTAACACTGTAGCCAGGCTGACTAATGCTATAGTCACTATAACACGGAAACAGCTCTTCTTAAAGTCACAAATGATTTGTTATTAGCTGCTGACGATGGACTGATATCAATCCTGGTTCTGCTGGATCTCAGCGCAGCGTTTGATACGATTGATCCCAGTATATTACTTCAGAGATTAGAATATGATGTCAGAGGAACTGCTTTCAGCTGGTTTAAATCCTATTTAAGCGGTAGGTATCAGTTTCTTAATGTAAAGCAAAGCTCCTCACAGTGTTCTAAAGTAACATGCGGTGTGCCACAGGGCTCTGTACTTGGTCCAATTCTTTTTACTCTCTATATGCTGCCGCTAGGTAACATTATCAAAAAGCATGGCATTGACTTCCACTGTTATGCAGATGACACTCAGCTGTCCATCATTCCATCCATCCATTTTCTTCCGCTTTATCCGGGGTCGGGTCGCGGGGCAGCAGTCTGAGCAAGGACGCCCAGACTTCCCTGTCCACACACACCTCCTCCAGCTCTTCTGGGAGGATCCCGAGGCGTTCCCAGGACAGTCGAGAAACATAGTCCCTCCAGCGTGTCCTGGGTCTTCCCCTTGGTCTCCTCCCAGTGGGACATGCCTCAGCTGTATCAATAAAACCAGATCAGACTGATAAAGAGACTTAGTGCCTGTGTGAAGTATATAAAAACCTGGATGAGCCTTAATCACCTACTCCTTAATCCTGATAAAACAAAAGTGATTTTACTCAGCCCTAAACACCTGCAAGACTCTCTAACTGAGCAGATAATCACACTGGACAATGTCAGTGTAGCCTCCAGCTCGACTGTTAGAAACCTTGGAGTCTTATTTGACCAATAGCTCTCATTCAAAGCACATATTAGCCAAGCATTTAAAACTGCCTATTTTCACTTGCGAAATATTGCCAAAATTAGAAATCCACTGCCTAAACATGATGCTGAAAAACATATCCATTGTCATGTCAAGGTTAGACTACTGTAACTCCCTGCTTGCAGCATGTCCTAAAAGCTCAACAAAAAGTTTTCATATTGTTCAAAATGCAGCAGCAGAAGTACTAACGGGTACTAAAAACGAGAACACATTACCCCAGTACTAAAAGATCTTCACTGGCTTCCTGTTGAGTCTAGAGTCAAATTTAAAATTCTTCTTCTAACCATAAAGCTTTAAATGACGTGGCCCCTTCTTATATCAAAGATGAAATAACTCCTTATCATCCTAACCGTCCACTTCGTTCTCAAGATGCTTTACTTCTGGTGTTCCTAGAGTCTTTAAAAGCACAATAGGAGGCAGAGCATTTAGCTATCAAGCTCCCTGGTTATGGAATCAGCTCCCTGCTCATGTCAAAGAAGCTGAAACAGTCTCTACATTTAAGATTAGGCTCAAAACGTTCCTCTTCGGATTAGCTTATGGTCAGGCCAGTTAGGAACAGACTCTAAACCCACAGTTCTAGTCAGGCTGCCCTAGGAGCAAATCTACTGGGGAAAGTATGGCAACTTGAGCACTATCCTCTCACTTCTGCCTTTCCTGTAAAGAATAATAAACTACAGTTCATCTCTAGTCTGTTCTTTGCTATTTACTCATTGTCCCCTGTCCCAGTCCCCTCTCGGGGAGTGTAACTGTTTCAGATGTTGGTGTTCCAGTGACGTGGGCCGGACCACTGATGCCGGACTCCCTCCTCTTTCTGGACATCTGCTCCACCCCCTCTCCAGGATTAGCATGTCCTGGTCCTGCTAGACGAGTCGTTTCCCTCTGCTAATGGACTCTGGCTCCACAAGCATAAACTCTGTAACTGCAGTTAGATCTGCTTAGCCTTAGTTACATCTACAGCTTGTCCGTCCATAGAAGTGGATCCCTTCTTCACTGTGGTTCTCCTCGAGGTTTCTCATTTTCCCCCTTTTTTTTTTTTAGTTTTTCCTTGCCGAGAAGGAGAGTCTAAGGACAGGGGATGCTCTGGACAATTATTCATTTGCTCTACTAATCTGCTTTGACATTCTTGATCAATCACTGCTTCTGACTGTTTATTGTTTCATTGAATGTCTATTGTTTTATTTTGATTTCCTACTATTCATGTTTGCTAAATTAAGATGACTGTTGTGATTTTTGGCTATACAAAAATAAATTGATTTGATGATTTGATTTGATAAAACTGCTCCAAAATGTTTCTATTGAATCCAAAAGGTCTGAGCCTCCTCAGAAAATAGATTTGTTGTTGCACTTTACTGCAGAGGTAATCTACATGTGGAGCCCAAGAGAGAGAGAGCTGTCCACATTCACTCCAAGATATTTCATTGTTTGCTGGTGGATGACAACTGGAGTTCGCAGAAAGTGACAATGTCCAAAAATAACCCTTTCTTCAATAACCTATTTTCCACTTATGACAGGATTGTCAAATTGCAGAAAAAAAAAGGCACAGTTTGGAGTAAAAAGTTGTACACTTTTGTAACCACTATCCACGAATACCTGAGGGTGTACACTAAAGTTACCAATATGCATTTACAGAACAAACATGAATTGGTTATTATGAATTTTTACTACAACCTTCTGCGACAAAACAGCTATCAGTTATAAATAAATAATATAAAGCTATCAATTATAAAACAGAACGTATTAATGTTTTCAGTAAGAACTTCTGGTTCCTGGACCTAGGTTCTTCAATCATGATGCCAAATGTCTACAACTCATTTATTGTGAAATCTGAAGAAACAGTCAGCTTCGCCACGTAGGAAAAGATAGATCTTGCTATCTCTGAGATAGATCTGTTCACAATGACACACGCATATCGTTGATGCAGAAGGTTGCAATAAAAATTTATAATAATTAATTCATGTTTGTTCTGTAAATGCATATTGGTAACCTTAGTGCACGCCATAATCTCCACTCAGGTATTAGAGAGTAAATATGGCTGCAGACCTGCAAAGTATACAAAAAAAAAGTCAATATAGTGCAATAATTTGTACATTAAGTAAACATAAGAGTGTTCTAAATGCATACTGTACACTTTTGTAACAGACGTAAAATGCACTGAAGTACACCTGTGCATGATGAGCACTTTTGTGACTGCCAAATATACACCCAGGTCGGCAATGTATCGACATCATAAATATCAAATATTTATGATGTTCTGCATCTTTCTCAAAATTTGCAATATGTTTATTGTAATAAAAAACATTGATATCATAGATAATTTTCATCATTTGTTGGAGCTTACCACTTTCTGGTGGGAGAAGCATGGTTTATGCAGACTGCAGTGCCACCTATTGACATTCACTGGAACTACAAGTGGTAACAAAAGCCACCAGCATGCAGTCAGAGTACATACAGCATATTATAGGGGTACCATGGGGGGTCATTTCGTGCACACTTTTGTGAGTGATATGCAAGAAAGGGATAACTTTTTCAGTTTTTGATGAGTTAATAATAAGTACATTCTGTTCACCCTGTCACATCACCCACACAGTCCAGTTACAAACTTCAGCGACATCTGAGAATTGAATAAGATGGTGGTCGGGGGCACTGACGACACAGTCATTGGTGCAGATGGTAAACAGCTGTGGAGAACTTACACACCCTTGTGGAACTCCACTGTTTGTTCTGGTCAAGGGCGAGTGTGTTTTATTCACCTTATCCAGCTGCTGTCTGTCTGTGAGGAAGCAGTGAATGAAAAATCTTTATGTGAGGAAAGAGTGGATGAATAATGTGAGGAAAAAGTGGATGAATAATACTCTGACATATGAGTTGTGTGAGTTGGCTGATCCAAATGTTTTATGACTAGGTGCATAAGAGCATCTTCAGTGTTACTACCTCTTTGTAAATACCACCTGATCATTAACATCTCTATAAGTTGGCTCCAATGATAATGAGAATAAACCACAACATAACCAAAAAAAAAAAAAATCATTGCATTTTATTAAGGCATAAGCTCAAGAAAAGGGTCGTACAGCACACACAAATTCACCAAATTAAAACAATGATTCACAACGAAATCTGAAGGTCTTATTGTCGGTTCTTTAGTCAAAATTGAGAGAAACACTGGCAGAAGTCTTCCACATTTGTATACTGATTCTTAACAATTTATCTTTGGAAAAGCAGAACATGCACAGTATTTTACATTTAGCCTCTGTAACCAAAAATATGCCTAGAATGATTTCATTAGTTCAAAAATTTTAGCCATGATAACTGAGAAATAATAGATAATAAGGGCAAAGATGAGACAGAAGAGCACAGTGGAAATGATGTTGAGATTGCGAGCAGTGGAGCCGTAAGATCGGAGCACTCTCTATGTCTCCACAACCATCCTGTCGCGAGCCTAAGGAGACAGAGCAACAGAATATTTAGTAAAGCAACAGAGGCTTCGCAGACGGGTTAAAGTGAGTAGTGAGTGGTAAGAATGAATGAGAGTCAAACACAACAAAAATATGAAAAAGCAGCAACAGCCTGATAATAAATATAAAAATGAAACTAGAAAAAAAATGACTGAGTTAATTTAAGTTTTAATGGCATAAATACTTTTTATACTGTAAAAAGTACTAACTTAAAATGTAGCTACATCTAAAGAGTTACTTAATAAACAGAGGAGGCCACTCCTGCCCAAATAGTAGTTAGTTTTTGTAGGCATGCAAACTCGCACAGTAAAATCAGAGATTTTTATCATTTACTTAGTACCACAAAGACATCTAAGCTAGAAAAGATTACTTATATTAAGTTTATTTTTGGCCAAAAAGTTACACAGTGTACCATTAAGTAATGACAAGTAAATTGTACAGTCTTATAACATGAAGATGTAAGGCCTTCTCAAGCTCTGAACAAAGATCACAGCCGAGGTTTGGCTCAGTTCAAAATCAGTGAAGCAGTTATTCAGCCGAGCCGTCAAACCTCTGCCTCCTGGGGTTAGAGTTCATTAAACTTAAGACCTATGCAGCCTTTTACAGTGTGCCTCCTCAAAAAGGAAATTTGAAAAGATTATTTTACTTTCATCAAAGATTATAAAATGTGAGGATTACTACTATTTCTAGTTTAGATCTATGTGTCACTAAATAAATAATAAAATGTGTGACTTGGGCAAACTTGCGTGGCCACAAAATGAACTATTTTTTAACCAAGAGGAGCTGCTTTAGATTTAGTTTTTCATATTATAGCATGACACTTATTTATCTCCAATAAGGATGTTCTAAAGAATGATTTTATCTGTCTTTTTGTATTGAAAAGGAAGTTCCACGGTGCACCTTTAAGTTAACCAAACATCTTCACTCATTTTAAATAAACAGGACTCATTTGGATTATTGTGAGCATGAGTGTGGATAAAGTTTGTACTGACCTTGACAGAGAAATAAGAGCAGCCAGTCCCAGACACAAAGGGTGTAGTACAAACAGCAGATCAGAGAGCAGATGAAGTGGTCTTTGGCATCTCACGCATAACCCGAACTGATGCGTTTTGGACCACCGTGGTCTGGACCACGCTAGGATTGTGCGTGTTGCCCCATTGTAATGGGACACTTTCAGGTGGGGCAGTCATTGTTTCTTCTCCGCCTGATGCAGGTTCAGAGAAAGTACAGGAAATGTTTCTATGCTTTTATAAACTCTGTATCTCTCTGGAAGGGCTGGGCCTGTTCAATAGAAACAAATCTCTACACATCATGTGTTAGTTTTGTTTCCTCACAAATGTAAACCAATCAAATCTATTTCTTTTTGTAAAGGCCAAATTCACAACCATCGTCTCTGAGGACAAACAAAAAGATTTATTTTAAACTTTTTACATCAGTTAGCGACAGAGAGGCGTTGTCATGGTGATAATATTCACACACATGTGGTTATAGAGCTCAAAACTATAACGTTTGAGATCTTTTAGGTGCTTTTATTCAAACGTTTGTCTCACTCAAGTTCTGCAGCCGCAGCGGTTCTGCGTCATTCACAGGAACTAAAGATTTTCCTAAAGCTTTGACACGTTTTTCTTCTAGTTTAATACTGAGTTTGCTTTCTTTGAGTTCATTTCAGACAGAGGAGGCAAAAGTAAAATGGTAAATGGTCTATTTATATAGTGCTTTTCTACCTTTCAAGGCTGTCAATGCACTTTACAATCTAGTATCCACTCACCCGCAGATTCAGAGGCAATGTGTGTTAAGTGTCTTGGCCAAGGACACAACGACAATCCACTCTTGTCGTCTCACTGTGGCACCCGGTGTTCCATCCAAGTACTAACCAGGCCATAATTTGTTTAGCTTCTGAGATCTGACAGGATCAGGCTTTGACAAACAGGTATGGCCTCCTGAAGTTTAAGAAAAGTATATATACTTGTCTGAAAAATACCTCATTTGTGAAACTTATTAACTTTCTCTGTATAAAGTGATCTTAGAAAGAAAAAACACACAGTTGATGTCCGGTGCGTCGCAGTGTAAAATATGCTTTAGAGCAGGATAAATAGTTCTATGAGTATGTGCGTAGCCCTCTAGGGGCTTCGCTATTGGCTAACACTCGAGGCAGCGCCTCGCACCTGAAGATCAATGTACTCCCAGCAGGCATGCATGATTGGAGCGCACCCGCAAACCTACTTCGTACCAAGTACAGAGAGGCAGCGGGCGAGGATGAAACCGGATGGAGAGTAGGGCACATAGTCCTGCCCGGACCTGCCGCAACCACCCGCATGAAAAAGAAAACAAAGGTGATGAAAGGCCGCCTCTCCCAAGAGCGCCAAGTCACCACAAGAAAAGCATCCAGCCTGGGCGTCGGAGACCAGGTGCCGCCCGTCGAGCACTGGTCCAAGACCCCCCCCCCCCCCCCACCCCCCAAACCTGACAGGGTGGCCGAACTGTTGCCAAACCTGCGGCGCCACCCAAGGGGCTAGGCTCCATTAGTCGCGGCTGCTCCGCTCCTGAACATTCTGTCCGCGCCTACGTTGAGAATGCCTGGGATGTGCCGGGCCCTCAAGGAAAGGAGGTGAGTGATGGCCCATAGAAAGATCTCAGGCCACCCTCCTGTGGAGCGAGGGAGATCTGGTTCCCCCCTGTCTGTTTAGATTAGCCACCACAGTTGTGTTGTCTGACCGGACTAAGACGTGGTGTCCCTCCAGTTCCGGTCTGAAGTGCAGGAGAACGTTCCTCACTGCCTCCATCTCCAGGACATTGATGTGCCTGGGCGTCGGAGACCAGGTGCCGCCCGTCGAGCACTGGTCCAAGACTATGCATCCGTAGAGGACATGCAGATCCAAAAAGAACTGAATGCCGCTGCTTTTCTTGGAAACCAAGAAGTACGGGGAGTAGAAACCGTTCTATGTCGGCCTTCCATGTAGATAAAGGCCAATAGCGAAGCCCGTAGAGGGCTACGCACATACTCATAGAACTACAGTTACGTAAGTAACTAAAATTTCTCTGCTCCCTCTGCCAGAACCTCCACTCCTGCGCCACGTAACAGGAAGGAGGAGACGCGCTGATCCAAAAAAGGGCCGTATGCCGCCGCACTTCTCGGCAACCAAGAAGTACGGGGTGTAGAAACCGTTCTATGTCGGCCTTCCATGTAGATAAAGGCCAATAGCAAAGCCCGTGGAGGGCTCGGAAATGACGTGCAGACGAGAGACGGTCATAATGTAGCACCAGCGCAGTCTGCGCCTCCCCTAGGGAATGTGGAGAAAGACAAGCATTCCACCGAGATGCTGTCAAGCTCCGGGCAGAGGCCGAGCGCTCACAGACTTGCCCATGTTCCTATGCTGGAAGGGGCGAGCGGGCGTCTGTTGCCGCGGTGCTATATTAACCGTAAGAGGAGAGGATCTATAGACTGTAGACTCTCCTCCAAAGCACGAGGGGAAGCGAGTCGAGCTGGTGAGTACGGCGAATCCAAATCTTGATTGTAGAGAAGTAAAATAGCTCTAAAGAACATGCTAAGAGATCTTCAAGTGCTGAGTGAAAAGAAGGGCGAGCGATAGTGGACAGGGCCTTATATACGGCCAGTGGGGGAACCACGTCCCCATGATTGGAGCAGTACATTGTTTGATCTTCAGGTGCGAGGCGCTGCCTCGAGTGTTAGCCAATAGCGAAGCCCGTAGAGGGCGTAGCACATACGACATAGAACTATAAAACATTTAAATTAATAATGTGGCAAAGAGGTTAATTATTTGAAAATAGAACGTTTTGGAGCGTTTTACTTTGTTTAACTATGAACCGTTGAACTCCAGCAGCAAACTCCTAATCGATCCCAAAGTCAGGACACACACCATATATTTACATATTTACATATATAACATGGATCAACCAACTTGGAATTGCTCACAACAGAATAGCATTTCTCATTGCTTTAATCAAATTTCCAGTGTCTAAAAAAATAAATAAAATAAATCCTTTTAACCCTGAGCCCAAAAATACTAAAAAGTAACAAATAAACAGGCCTGATGGGCCGACAAAAAAGAATAAAAGGCTGCAACAGCCCTAAACTACAAAACAAAACCCCAACTAAACCTATTACAAAAGAAAACTAAAACATGATGATCGATCCCACTAGGTCAAACAAAAACGACAAACAAACAAACAAAAAAACAAAAAAACAACAACAGCCCAGCCACTCTGATGGAGACAGAGGTGAAGCTGAGACAGGAGAGGTGAGTGAAAGAGCCAGCATGCTAAAGGCAGGCAGACACTGTGCAATGTTTTCAGTCGTATATGCAGCGTCTGCTCAGACTGTATGAGTGGGTCAAAAGTTACAGCTCACGATTCATGACCTCACACTACACGGCCGATGATCGTATGCGATCTGAGTCTCACACTGTTCGTCGACCCACAGCGCGTCAGACTCCTGCACCCGGAAGCACAACATAAAAAGTGGAGGAGGAAGTGGAGATGCCCCGTGTTTAACTACAAACATTGTTTGCTCATGGACAGTGTGAGAGATCGTGGCACTGCTTCTACAGAGCGATGTTCCATGAGGAGAGACCAGGATTTCAAAGTTTGATTTTCTTGCAATCCTACGATTGTTGATCTGAAGCTGGTCGTGAGGTGTTTATTTATTTATTTTTATTTATTTATTTAGAAAGGGACAGTGCACATTAATGAACATACATATGTAAATATGCCAGATTTTAGCCATTGGCTAATTTCCACCAGTAGTCCCTTGACAGGTTGATGGTGTCATTTAAAGACACACACACAAACAAAACAATAGGACAAACAAAACATATTAAAAACTGATTACACAGAGAAGGACAGGAGAGATTCAAAAACACACAAACTCAGGAGGGTCACACGAATCACAATTTACAATACATTGAGTTAATAAGGTGCTTTTGTATATTTAAATAAAGTTCGACAGTAAAAGAGTTATATCAGATGTAATAAAGTGCTATGTGTATTGCATAAATCCTATTGCACAAGTTCTATTGCACATGCCCATATGCACAATTGCACAAGCCCCAAAGTGCTGCGTGTATTGCACAAGCCCTAAAGTGCTGTGTGCATTGCACAAGCCCTAAAGTGCTGTGTGCATTGCACAATCCCTAAGGTGCTGCGTGTATTGTGCAAATCCTAAAGTGCTGTGTGCATTGCAGAAATCCTAAAGTGCTATGTGTCTTGTATATACCATAGAGCCCAGAAAATATGGTCTTAAGAATTGTGTTCGCATGTTTGTGTTGATCTTAGCCACTGCTTTAAATAACTTTTGAATGTAGTAAAGGTGGGTGCTTCTCTTACAAAAGTAGGTAGACTGTTCCACTGAACACAGCCTTTGTAGGACAAAACATTTTGACCAAAAGCAGTTTATCCCACAGGGATCACACAATCTCCTCTGCTTATAGCTCTGGTGGTTTGTGATGTAGAGGTCCTGTATTTAATGTGTTCTTTTAGAGGCGGTGGTGCTAACCCATGCAGGCTCTTGTATATAAGACAGGTATTTTTAAATTTTATGAAGTTTTCAAAGCTCAGCAAATTATACTTGGAAAGGATATTACAATGATGAAAAGAGATAGGTTTTTTATCCAGTATTTTCAGAGCTTTTTTATATAGCATTTCTATTGGTTTTATTGTTATACAATAGCTTACATGGGAAAAAATCATACAATGCAAAAACATCATTGCAGCTTCATCAGTTAAAGGGGCACTGTGTAAGAAAAAAATAAAATAAAGTGATCCAAGTAATGTCCACTTTTGAACACCAGGGTGTGCATTTCACATGCAGTTTGCCTATCTACCATAGTGACATCTAGCGTCAATATTCACATTCCGGCCGTAATAAAACATTTCAAATACGTATAAATGTATCACAATTGATGTGGATTGGTTAACAGTGCTCTCTTAAGTATTCATGTTGTAAAGAATAAATATGATTTAAATGTTTGTGGACTATATGTGATAATTAAAATTCCTCTCAATCTTGCACAGTGCCCCTTTAAAGATCCTCTTTATTTGATTAAAATTGGAAATGTTATATTTAATCCTATGAGAAATCATCTTAACATGTTTCTTGAAGGAGATTGTAGATTCCAACAACACACCTAGATATTTAACTTCTGTTACTAATTGCAGTTCCTGATCTCCAAAAAACACATTAGAACGGCTGATGTCTGAAGCCTTTTTGGAAACATCATACAGACTGTTTTCTGTGTGTTTAGGAGGAGGCGGGATTTGGTAAGCCAACTCTGAATACATTCTAAAGCTGATGAAAGATTTTTAGCTGCATCTTCTGATGATTTGGCACTTGTATAGATCACTGCATCATCTGCATATAACTGTATGTCCACATCTTTACAAACATCTGGTAAATCATTAATAAACAGAGAAAATAAAATTGGTCCCAGAATTGATCCCTGGGGAACCCCCAGTGGATAATTTACAAAAGGCGATTTCACTACATTGACCACAGTGCACTGTTTTATGTTAGCAAGTATGAGGCCATCCAATTGATGGCTTGGTCAGAAAAACTAAAAAGACGCAACTTTGATAGAAGTATAGAGTGATCACAACATTGAATGCCTTTCGTAGGTCCAAAAATACTGCTCCTACATAATTATTTCTATCCAGATGACTTTTTACCTTTTCTAAAAACATTGTTATTGCAGATTTAGTGGAATGGTGCTGACGAAAGCCGAACTGCATTGGATGCAAAGGAGTCTGACTACTATTAAGATGTTCAATTAACTGCTTTGCAACCCATTTTACAAGAACTTTAGAAAACACTGGCAGTATACTGATTGGTCTCTTCTACCCCATGTACACTACACGGTGCGCGACTGAGCTGAAACTCGGGACGATTTCCAAAATTGTTGCACGAGTGAAAAATTGCGCAGTGTTCGCCCGCCTTAAGGCGCTTATTAAAGTGCCACGAGCGCCATAACAAAAAGAAGCCCAGAATCCCAAACTGCAAAAAGCAAACTAAAATAGAAATTACAAAACAAGAACTACAAAAAAATATAACTACTAAAAAGGCAAAAATCCAAAGATACAAAACTAATCTACAAAACATTTCATAAAAAAAACAACCACAGAAAAATATAATAGGAAATATAACATAAGTGCTCAAACCTAACATTTGTCATTTGAACAGCGAATTCAAAGATCGAGAGACTTTTCAACTCTCATCCCAAAGTCATGTCTCTGTCTCTGAATACACTGTCCAGAGCGTGTTGGGTTAGGTTGTGCTAGGTTAAATCTGATGTTGTGTCATGATGTCGATGTGATTGTGTGGGTGGGTTGGACTGTTTTCCATGCATTGTAAAGCACTTTATGAATAAAGTTTGATTTGATTTGAAAATTAAGATTACAACTTTTTTTATACATTATATTTTTAAAGTATACTGTTGCTTGTTGTTTGAAATCAAAACTAGTTCAAAAGAAAAAGCAAAAATGCAGCGGAAATCTTGATACTTTCGGTTTGTGTGGCTCAGTAACCTCAAAACCAGTGGAAACATTTCTGAGTAAAAACAAGAGTACAATATGTGAGTCATCTTTCTAAATAAAAGTGCAATAAAAAATATTTGTCTGATCATTATTTTTTGTGAAATAAAAATTCATCTTCATTTTGAACAGTTTCTTATGTAAGGTAGTTTTTACTATTGTTAAAATGTAGTGAGATCAAAATGGCCGAATAAATAATAGATATTGAATAAAAACCAGTGAAATGAGAGCAACTGTGTCATCAATAAAAACAATGATAAAAAGGTGCCACAATAATAATTTATTACAAAGTTAAAATGTTTCCAATAAAAAGTCCCCACAATAAAATAAAAAGCTAGCTAAAATCAATATAGTGGGGCAACAATAAAACCGGGTTAAAATGGATAAAAGGCCGCTGATTAAAAACACGGGCACGGGATCAGGTCCATCGTCCAGCACCGCCAGCACATAAAAACACAGGACCAGCAGAGAGGCAAACAAACACAAATGTCGCTGTTAAGAGCACCGCTACAAAAATGAAACTTACAGGCAAGGCAGGGTTTCCCCTGCCTCTGCTGTTGTATCACGTCACAGTGCTCGGCTCCTGGGATCCTCCCCGTCCTCCCGTCCTCTGGTTTCCTCTCCGCCGGTCCCTGCACCACAGTAAAAACACAGAGCCAGCACACCACGCACACACACTGGAGGGTCACGGCCGAAGGCCTGCCTCTTTAAGAGCACCGCTATCAACAGGACTCACCGGCGAGGCAGAGCTTTTACGCCCTGCCGCTGCCCAGATTTCACTTCACGGTGCTCTGTCTTCTGTCCCGCTCCAGGTGTGGCTCCGCTCCTGGGCACAGACACAGGACACGGCAGAGACAAAGCAAACAATCCCCCACGAGCCCACGGCCAGAGGCCAACGGGTGAACACCACTACTACAATGCTGGAAACTTACTTCGGAGGCAGAGTTTCCTCTGCCCCGGCGTGTATGTCGCTTCGTGGTGTTCTCTGATGGCTCGTGGAGGTCCGGTCTTGTGTCCTGCGCTGTGCCGTGGTTTGGTGGCTGGCTCGTCCTCGTTTTCCCGTGCTCCGTGTCTCTCTTCCGTCTCACTCGTGTCTCCGGCTCTCTCTCGTCTCTCCTGTGTTAATTGTTTGGCTCTTTTGTCCTCCCTACCTCCCGCCACGCTACAGGTGCAACTGATTAGAGCTAAAAACATTGGGCTAAAAGAGTCACGTGCAGAAGGTTGTCCAGGCAACAGATAAAAGGGGCGAGGTTAAAATCATGCAATTAAAAAAGGCACAGCAATCAATAAAACTTTAAATAAAAACAATAAAAACACACACACAATAAAAACCACTAAAAACACTCTAAAATCCCCAAAATCTGTGCTAGATCACACCTATGACATGAAAAGCAACATTTTATAAAATTTCAGCACTACAAGTTTTGTGACTTTATGGAGCCTAAAGCGAAATTTAATACTTTTTCAACACAAAAAGAAATATATAATTTAAAAAAATAGGACTCCATCTGAACCTAACTTTTCTTATGGGCCAGAAAAACAAACAAACTAGAAACTAGAAATAGGTAACCTGGCTCACGCCAGATGGATATGTGCTGAACTCCTATCTGAGTTCTACTATATCCATCTGGGACTTTCCTCGCTGAAAGCGTTCGAGAAAAGGCGGGGCGTTTAGTGAAATACCTCGAGCTGATTGGGTGTGGGGCCTACCTTGTTTGAGCTAGCCAATCACAGCAACAACTCGTAATGGTGTATCCAATGTCCGCTTGGGATAGAACAGTACGTGTCACACATACCGCTCTTCTTTCAAAAAGAAATTACTCCGTATTTCTGCTGAAACCACATCAAAAGCAGCAGACAACATGTAAATCCACGGATGCAGCCGTCTTTATTTAGCTTGAATTAGACTCGGCTGCGGCACCGGGAGCTAACGGCCCGTGTTAGCCCGCCCTGCTACAATGTGATTGGGCCTCAAAACCACGCTGCTAGGATGTGATTGGGCTGGTCATCGCATGGTTCGGACTCTCAAACCAATCGAGCCGGACCGAGGCCAGATGGTTTATCTGTGTTTGTGAATTCACAAATACCGCGAGATAAACCCTCTGGCTGGCCAGGTTAAGAAATAGGCCTAAAAAACAGTGAAAAACCTTATTGTCACCCTATTAAACTAATGGCCTAAGTCATTTTTTCAAGTTTTTGGGAAATCACAAAAAACTTCGCCAAATCCAGACTATGTGATATTTGTAAAATATTTCAACCAAAAAGGCCTTCACAATGGATGGCTGTTGACATGCATAAAACATTGTGTGTCAATTATTTAAAATTTAAGAATAAAGTGACTTAGGCCATTTTTTCTAAAAATTTTGTCTGACTTAGGCAACTTTACATCTGACCTAAACTGCCCTTTCAGTCCATAATCCAAACTCAAAAGTGAAATTATCCTTAGTTAAATTAAACAAATGCCAGATAAAGCAAACTGGTCATGAGTCAGCCCCTTTTTTCACTTCTAAGGTCTTCTTTGCTGGGTTTTTTAACTTAACTCATTTACAACGTTCAGTTTTGCCAGCTAAAAACTTGAGCATTAACTGTATTTTATAAAGCAAACTCAAATATACTTAACTCCAACCTAAATTGACCAGATGTCAATTCAATCAGACCCTGAGTAGGCATGACTCTCTCCTCACTGGCCCAGCCCTTCTTTCTTGAGTTTTTGTACTTATCCCAGTTCTATTCAGTGTTTCATCGAAAACATCATTCTTTGTTATCTTGATTGGTCAAACTTGGGTATTATTGCCTTGTGCTTTTTATGTTTGATTAAAGAAATAATTTGGCTAGCCAGAAATAGGCTGGGGCATCTGAAACAGATGCTAAAGCCACTTCAGCGATCTCCTCACAATGTGAAGGAGCAGTGGCTCTACTCTGAGTTCCTCCTTGCACCCAGCAACCCTGTGAAGGACACCCATTTCAACCTCTTGTGTCACTGCTGACACTGCACCAGTCCACCTGTTCATCTCACGCTCCATCCTTCCCTCACTATGAACAAGACCATGAGATATTTGAACTCCTCTACTTGGGGCAGGACCCTACACCACCTGGACAGGCCAAGGCACCTTTTACCAGTCGAGAATCCTGGGCTTGAAATTTGAGGAGCTGATTTTATCCCCAGCCACTTCACACTCAACTCAAACTGTCCAGTGCATGAGTCAGGTCCTGGTTTGAAGGAGCATCAGAACAACATCTGCAAACAGCAGAGATGAGATCCTGTGTTCCCTAAACCGGACATGCTCTGCTCCCTTACTGCAGATAGAAATTTTGTTCATAAAAACAATGAACAGAACCAGTGACAATGTGCAGCCCTGGGGGTGTCCAAAATGCACTGGGAACAGGTCTGACCTACTGCAGCAATGTGAGCACAGCTCCTGCTCCGGTCATACAGGGACTGGACAGCCCTGAGCACAGGCAAGACACGGCAAGGCAAATTTATTTGTTTAGCACAATTCAAACACAAAGCAATTCAAAGTGCTTTACAAGGCAGGAAAAGATTTGTAAAAATTACAATAACAACTTTATTAAAATTATAAATAATCTGCATAAAATTTACTTCAAAAGAAGTAAAGAAATAAAGAGTGCAGACAAAGCATTTCAGTCATATGCACAGGGCCATACTCTCGGATCACTTTTGTGGAGCAGCACACATGTACTGTGGCAAACTCCCATGAACCCTCGAGCACCCAATGAAGAGCATAGAGCTGGTGTTCCACGACCGGAATGAAAACCACACTGCTCCTCCTGAATTCAAGATTCAACTATCGGTCGGAATCTCTTCTCAAGTGGAGTAGACCTTACCGGGGAGGCTGACTGACACATCCTCCAGTCCCCCTTCTTAAACAGAGAGACCACCACCCCGGTCTGCCAGTCCCCCTCCTAAAACAGAGAGACCACCACCCCGCTCTGCCAGCCCCCCTTCTAAAACAGAGAGACCACCACCCGCTCTGCCAGCCCCCCTTCTTAAACAGAGAGACCACCACCCCGCTCTGCCAGTCCCCCTTCTTATATAGACAGACCACCCCCCTGGTCTGACAGTCCAGAGATACTGTCCCAGATCCCCATGCATTGTTGCAAATTTGTAGTTAAACTATACCTTGTGAAATTTGAACTATATTACCACACAAGCCTTTACAATTGTAAACCTAATCATTCACTAGTAGAAACTAAAACAAACAAACAAAAAAAACAACATTTTTGCAGGTTATATTGTGCTATAGATTCTGTTTCTTCTTGAAGCAGCTGCCATAATGAATGCTTGTCAAATTGCCCAAGTCACACTTTTTATCCTAATTATTCCAATATGTTGACTTAGGCCACATATAAAATGGCCTAAGTCTCCCTCTTGACATAGGCCATTGTTCTTTTGGGTAAAAAAAGCATGATCCTTCTAACTAAACATTTCAGAAACTTTCCCAGAGATGGCCAGCATTATTAAGAGATGATTTAAGCCAAAAACTCATTTTTGCCAAAAAATGACTTAGGCCATTAGTTTAATAGGGTGACGTTATGACCCTTTTTCCACAGCTTGACCAAGAAGTTTACCAATATTAGAGGCACAGTTTGCTTAAGCTAATGTTTAACTGCAGTGAGTGAGACGCTGGTTTTCCTGTTACACTTCTCTTCTTACAAAAGCCACTTTCGGGTGGTTTTGTGGTTTGCAGCAGTTTGTGCAGAACAATGTAAAAACACTTTACTTCAGCTCATTTGATTGAGTCAATGCATGCGCACACTTAACTTTGACCAACCAGATCTACAGGCTTGCGGTCCAAACGTTTAGCCGGGGTTGGACATGGCTCCTAGTATGTCAGTGGACTTTGGCACGCTGACATGCATTCTGGGCCAGACGAAACAGGAACAGACCAACTTCACTGAGGCGTGTGTAGTGTACTCCAGGGTGTGAGAGGGAATGGACAGACTAAAGCACTATCACAATGTTAGGACCACGAGCCAAAGCAGACCTTCAGAAACATCACACATGAGTGTAGGATCCTCTTCTCACCACACAACCTCTTTAAGCTCAAAGTCCATATGACAGATTATTGCATTTTTCTAAATTTGAATTGAGTTTGGTGTACAGTCCCTGTAGTAAATGTTTATCACAGTTCAGTGACCAAAGCAGAAACATCCAAAATATCTACTGGTGCTGCTGTTGTGCTCTCTCTCTGTCTCTCTCTCTCTGTCGCTCTCCTCTCTCTCTTCTCTCTCACCTCTCTCTCTTCTCTCTAACCTCTCTTCTCTCTCTCCTCTCTCTTCTCTCTCTTCTCTCTCTCTCTCTCTCCGTCTCTGTCTCCGTCTTTGTCTCTCTCTCCTCTCTCTCTCCTCTCTATCTCTCTCTCTGTCTCTCTTCTCTCTCTCTCTTTTCTCTCTTCTTTCCCTCTCTCCGTCCCTCTCTCTTTCTCTCTCTCTCTCTGTCTCTCGCTCTCTGTCTCTCTCCTCTCTCTCTCCTTTTTCTCACCTCTCTCTCCCACCTCTCTCTCTTCTCTCTCTTTTATCTCTCTCTCCTCTCTCTCACCTCTCTCTCTTTTCTCTCTCTCTCTTTTCTCTCTCTCTCCTCTCTCTCACCTCTCTCTCTCTCCCTACACACTGTAGCCTGATTTTGTAGTTTTTGTGCAGAAGCAGTTTGTAGTTTTTTCTTCTTCTTGTTCTGTTGTGCGATTGACTTCCATTATAAACACTTTCTTCTTTCTTTTTTTTTATTGCTTTCAAAATCCACAATAAAAATGTTATTTTCGAAACTTTTGTGTTTGTTCCTTTTCAGAAGAGCTGAAATGTGTCATTGTTAGACTTGATGATGAATATGTTTAGATTTAGGCGGCTCCTGGGGCGTGGCCTTACCTGGGGCGGGGTGTAGGTGAGTGGAGGTGGCACTGGGGGTATGTGTGTGAATTTTGAACAATATGCATATTTAAATGTTGTGTCCTTATTACAATAAGATAAGCTGTCTGGAGGGAATGTTTATTAAGGACAATGTACAATTACATCAAGCCCAATGGCAGAGATGCTTGTACCTGATTCTACCTTTACAGTTAATTCCATCTGTAGTCCTGGGAGGCACATTGGACATGTTTTTATTTGTCGGAGGAAACCGGAGTACCCAGAGGAAACCTACACAGACACAGGGAGAACATGCAAACTCCACATAGAAAGGCCCCGGGAGTCGAAACCCAGGATCTTCTTGCTGTGAGACCAGAGCGCATAGTAAAGCAAAGTAAAACTGTGTCTTACTCTTCACAGGCCTGTTTCAATGGAAATATACACAATACATCATCAAGTCTTTCAGCTCTTCTGAAAAGGAACAAACACTAAAGTTGGGAGAATCACACTTTTATTGCAGATTATCAAAGCAAAAATAAAAAAAAGTGTTTATGATGGAAGTCAATGGACAAAATGGCTCCAACAGAACAAGAGAAAAAACTACAAACTGCTTCTGCACAAAAACTACAAAGTCATCCAAGTTGGACTGATTTTTAACATGTCCAAGGCTGGAATAAAAGGTCCAAACAAATCCAGTTCACATTTCATATAAAACGTGAGCCATTTTGTGTCACCTGTCGCTCATCGACCAAGATGGAGAAACCTGAGCTAGCGTTGTTGTCAGTTAACTACGAGAGTTTGCTGCTAATTCAACATTTGTTACATTCAGGTGGATTTTTTTTTCCCAAATGTGGTATTTCTAGTCAGAACAGAAGTAGATTAACAGATTTAAGCAAAAAAAAAAAAAAAAGATCATTTTGCAGTCGTCAAAAAAGTGAAGTAAACAGTAACAGGGGATTAGAAACTTTTTTCTAACGGGACACAAGGGTTAAAATGCCTCAAAATGAACAAAATGGTGCCACCTTCTGGTAAAAGAAAATAAACAAAGCTGCTTTACAGTTTTGAGTTTGAGAATCAGAAAATCATTTATTGTAGAATTATTGGCCATAATTATTGTTGTCATATTTATTCTGATAGTAAATAAATAAACCATAATAATGAAACTGAAACAACTCCAGAAGCCGTGTCTACAGTAAACTATTAGGCCGATAAGACCAGCAGAATGACAGTGATAAACACAGTGGCAGCGATGTTCAGCTTTCGAGCTTTCGATCCGTAAACACGAGCGGCGTCGATGTCTCCCACGACCTTCCAACAAAATGTTTAGTTAGTCCTGGTGTTAAAAGAGACATTAAGTTGGGGGTAATGAACTTTTTTAGTTTTAAATTAGTAAACTTTGTGTTTTCCACTAAAAGTACATGAAAAAATGAGACCACTGAGTACTGTCAGAACTGAATAAGAAAGAATTTTAGTTTTAATCAGGAGTTGAATGCTGCGTTCTGATTGGCTGAGCTTGGGTGGTTCTCTCCAATTTCACTTTGTTGTTTGTAAAAAGAAGTTATTGAACATAAGTGCAACCAAAAGGAATACATTTCAATATTAACCATCTGTCAAAGGATTATGAGAAGAAGCAGTCAGATTTAAACCTCAATCATGTTTGCGGTGTGAAACATGATTTAAAGTTGGGTAACTAACTTTTTTAGTTATAAATGAGTAAACTTTTTCACTAAAAAGTCTGGTAAAAGAAGCACTGAGTACTGTCTGAGTTGAAAAGTAAAGAAGTTTGTTCTAATCAGGAGTCGAATGCTGCGTTTATTGAAAATAATTGCAACCAGAATAAATACTTCAAAATAAGCATGTGTGGTATTTATGAGAGGCAGTTGTCTGATTTAAAATTGTGTTGCAGTGTGAAAATCAGCTACTCCACCTTTAGTAGTTTTTTCAAATTGTGAATTATAACAAAAACTTTTTCAACTTAAAATGAATCTTAATTTTCCAAATAATCAGTCTTAAAGATGTTTCTTTTTTGTTTTTTTTATAGCAGCATTTAGCGATGCACCGATCCAGCTTTTTCTGTTCTGATACCGATTCCAATATTTTGTCTTGAAGTATCTGCCGATACTCCATATCAACAGATACCAGTGGAAGGACTGAAATACCTTATTTTTCTTATCAAAACATATGACATTGGTCATATAGTGTTATGTAACTATTTTTATAGTGCAAGTCACACGTAAACAGCTTCATCTGAATAAAATGTCAAACATTATGAGACGTTCTGGATCAACAACAGCCAGTAAATTAGTCTCATTATTCTCAATTAAAAGCACAACAATGGTATCGGCTGAACCGATATCATGGAGCCGATAATCGATCCAGCAAAATTTCTTGGATCAGATATCCGATCCCAGTCGGATCGATGCATCCCTAGTGACATTTTTATGTCTTTCATGTACTTTGAAAATTGTGTTGCATTTTTGAGCTGCATGAGCAAGTAAACGAAGAGGTACACTTTGCAAAAACATATCAATTTATGACTGAACCATAGATTTTTTTTTTTAAAGCGTATTTTCATCATCAATTTTTTTTTTAATTATTGTTAAATAAATACCTAAGCAACACACAATGTTCTGATTAATCAATTATTTCAATCACTTTTAAAGGGTTGAGGTCAATTATGTTTCTGAAGTTTAGTTGTTGTTTCTCTCTGTAAATCTGGCATCACTGTTCAGCCTTCGATTGCTGGATTTAACTACGTATAAGGAAATAGACAGTCTACAACAATTGTGATCAAATGGAAATTGTGATCTGCTCCAAGAAATCATGATATTCATTTTTTCACCCAGCTGTAACTAAAGTATATTATTGTACTGACCTTGACAGAGTAAATGAAGGCGGCCAGTCCCAGGCAGAAGGGATTCAGGCAGAATAAATTCAGAAGAGACCAGATGATGTGGTCTCTGGGCATCTGCTCCAGTCTTGACTTATTCTGCTGGTCCATGTCTCGTGGCTGCTCTGTGATGGGACGCTCAGGTGGGACGGTCGTCTTGTTGTAGCAGTGGAACCTTCTCCCTCTGTTGGTCTGTGAGAAAGTGCCAATGTCTTGAGTTTGTATAGAAACCACAAATGTTCAGCTTCCTGTGTAACAGCTTCATCTGGGCGTACAATTAAAATAGGTAAAAAAATATATATATTATGAAATGTGTTATGATCATTAGTAGATGACTTTACGGTAATAACTACAGTATACATGTTTTTTAGAATGGTGCCCTCTTTTTATTTCTGCTTTATAAAACTGAACCAACTAAGCCGCAATAGAAAAAGTACAAATGTATGTCACATATCCACTTCGATGCTTGTGACAGTGACATGGCACATCAACAAAACAGGGCTTATATCTGCAGCTTTAGTTGTTTTTATTGCTAAACCATTTTATTGTAAGTAACAACAAACAAAATGTTAAATTATGATGTATACTGGTGTGAATATGTGTAGGGCTGTCAATTAGTGCATTAATTGAGATTAATTAATTACAGACATATTAATCAAGTTCATTTTTTTAATCGCATTAATCTATTTTGAAAACTTAAACTTAGTTGTTTCCATATGTGAGTTGCAAAGTGAACATAAGGGTTGTTCAACTTAGCAACAAAAAACTTCCTAAAGTCTTCATTTTTTGCAATATATTAATATTTCTCATCTGCAACAATAATGTAATTAATTAAATTGGATAAAACAAAACAAAAACACTTAAGGTGAGTGTTTTTCTCATCAATCTTTAGGTGAGATTAAAAATAGATTAATTAGATTAATAAATTGCAGATCATAATTAATTAATCTATTCAATTTTTAATCGCTTGAAAGCACTAATTATGTGTAGGCTTAGAAAGTGACGTGTGTGTGTGTGTAAGTGAGCAAGATGGGGGAGCCTAGACAAGAGTTTAGGACAGATGTGGGTCATGTGTGGGTTTGTGGAGACAGGCTGACAGTGAGAGCGAAGGTAGAACCCAAGATGGAGAGTGACTTCCTTGTGCAGCTCTTTGTGATGGCACACCAGAGTCATAAAAGGTCTTCAGGAGTGGCCCCTGAGGTCGATTCTGCCCTGGCTCTTCCTTTCTCAATGCATCAGTGCTGAGAGTCCAGACCAGTTTATTTTTTACATGAAACTTGCATGAGTGCACTCTCTCCATGTCCCTTCTCTGGATGTACACTAGTGGGAGGCAGTAGAGAGTCATTCTGTGGAAACCCACCACCATCTACTTGGTCTTCCCAGTGTTGATGAGAAGGTGGTTCTGTTTAACCTGACACACGCCAGACTGATTGTGTATCTCTCTGAATTGATACATTATCGATCTGGAATGACTGCCACCAAAAGTTGTCATGAAAAAACAAACCGTCAATCTGAATCTGACTGATCTAACTGCCTGTACCTGGAACTGGACAAGAAGCCACGTTTTTTGTAAACCGTTGAGAGAAAGCACAAACATCTTTCCAATCCAAAAATGCACAAATGTCCTCTGTGTGCAAAATATTTAAAGTCAAAATAGTCTGTTATTCTGCCAAAGTCCTGTCTTAGTCCTCGTTCTCTGTGTCGTTGTCTGTGATGAGTCTGATGATGGCAGAGTCGTCAGAGAACTTCATCAGGACGCAGCTGTCCATGTTGTGCAGAGGGTAAAAAGAAAAGGTGCGAGGACGCTGCCCTGTGGAGTCTCCACACTGCAAGTCAGGAGGTCAGACACAGTACAGGGCTCTCACTCACAAACTGTTTGTGAGGTAGTCCAGGATCCACTCTGCCAGGCAACAGTTCACACGGGTCGTCTCCAGCTTGTCCCTCAGGAGCAGAGGTGTTGGAGAATCATCACACCCATTTTTATGACATTTTCCAATTGCCATGTTTCAGCACCACACATTTGGAGTCACAAAATATCTTTTTAGTGAACTGCAGAGATCTGCTACCATAATTAAAAAGTGTCACTAGTGCATGGCTGGTTTTATTGATATTTTTGTGGCAGAATTTCTTATGGGCACTTCAGTTTCCCTCATCAAACAAAAACGTGCACCTTAGAGAATATCTTCCAGCTGCTGTACTCCTGACTAACCTGATGTGTCAACTGAGATCACTTCACTTTGTGGAAACCATCTGACATCACACCGTTAGAGTTTGTTGAAAGCTCTGAAGTCTATAGTGGCAAGGCAAGGCAAGGCAAATTTATTTGTATAGCACAATTCATACACAAAGCAATTCAAAGTGCTTTACAAAGCAGGAAAAGATGCATCAAATTACAATACAACATTATTAAATAATCAGATTAAAATTTACTTTAAAAGAAGTAAAGAAATAAAGAGTGCAGACAAAGTATTTCAGTCATATGCACAGATAAAAAGAAATGTTTTGAGCCGAGATTAAAAACATTGTCTCAGTGCAGGCCTGTCTGACATCTTCTGGAAGACTGTTCCAGGTCTGAGCTGCATAAAACTGAAACGCTGATTCTCCATGTTTAGTCCTGACTCTGGTCCATGTTTAGTCCTGACTCTGGGCACCAGCAGGAGGCCGGTCCCTGAGGACCTCAGAGTGCGAGATGGTTCATAACGCACTCACATGTCAGAGATGTACTTTGGGGCTAGTCCATGGAGAGACTTAACACAAGCAGAGCTGTTTTAAAGTCTATTCTCTGAGCCACTGGAAGCCAGTGCAAAGACCTAAGCACAGGACTAATGTGATCGTACTTCCTGGTTCTGGTCAGGACCCGAGCAGCAGCGTTCTGGATGTACTGCAGCTGTTTTACAGCTCGTTTGGATAGGCCGGTGAGCAGGCCGTTACAATAGTCTAACCTACTGGAGACAAATGCATGGATAAGTCTCTCCAGGTCAGGCTTTGACACTAAACCTTTGATTTTGGCAATGTTTTTTAGATGGTAAAAAGCTGCTGATGTTATGACTTAATGTGGCTGTTAAAGTTCAAGTCTGAGTCCATTATTACCTCCAGATTCTAACTTGACTTGAAGGTTTCAGAGAGAGAGACTGAAGGTGACTGCTGACACTTTCTCTTTGTTTCTGTGGGCCAAAAATGATACCTCACTCTTGTCTGATTTAGCTGGAGAAAGTTGTTTTGCATCCACACTAGTCAAATCAAATCAAATCAATTTATTTTTGTATAGCCCAAAATCACAACAACAGTCGTCTCTGAAGACTTCCCAAGATTATTAATTTTAGCAAATATGAATAATAGGAAATCAAAATAAAACAATACATATTATAAAACAATACATAAAAAAATACATATTAGTACATAGTGAGAATGATCTGTAACACAAGACGTGCAAGGAAGTCAACATTTGAGAAATATGATCATGGTTTGTAGTTCCGTGCTGAATTTAAGCAAATGGATACAACCTTTAGATCAGAAAATCACAATGGCGTTTGTTCTGCCAGAAAAAGGAATCTCACCCCAACATATTGGCCAATTGTTTTTTCCCCCCACTTGAGTGATTTTTATGTTCAGTGCATGGAAAAAAATTAGACTTTAGTTTCCCTGTAGCACTTTTTCTCAGAAATCTTGACAAATGATTTGGTTTGGTGGTTGGGAGTTTTTGCACTTTGTACCATGTAATCTGGGCCATTTAAGTTCAGTGGTTTTGACTGAGGTGATGCATGCACAGACTTTTAAGAACGGGGACAGTGGGGCTGTGCAACTTTACCTAAAACATCTATTTGTTTCTGATTAAAAAGTAAAGGATCAAGGGCCTAAACACACCATTTGTTTCTGTGTTGTACTGTCTTCTTTGACCAACACTTGGATGTAAAAATATAGACCTGCAAAAGCTCAGCAGCTTTTTCTGCAAAATAATTTTTTGTTGACCATTTTATCAGCCTTTTGTTAATGGCAATGATCTTTTTTATATATTAAACCCTTTTGTCTTTGCTACTGCTTGGTCCTTCAGAATTAGTTGCAGTGGTGGGATCATCCAGTTGAGACAAAGGTTTTTTTTTTTTAATATATATATATTTTTATGAATACTGTTCAGATGAGGTCAACTTGGAGCTATTGGGGATGGAAAAGCGACAGAGGAGAAAGAAGAGAAGAGCCAATATGATGAAAAATTAAAAAACTCGTTCATACCTTAGTTAATCAAACTAATTAACAATTTGAACTGTGTAGAGAGTTGACCTAAGTGAGTGACTGTAGTATTGTATATGTTTAGTTATGTGTATTGTTTGTATGTGTGTTTGTCTAATTGTTTTCATTTATGTACTTCTATTTTTCTCTTGCTACTGACCCCCTGTCTCGAACTCAATTGCTCCGCGAAGAGACAGACAATAAAATGAACCTTGAATAACAGTGTATTCTGAGCACGATTTCACTCCTTTTTTTGCGTACTTATGTTACGCTTTACATTTAGCACGATATGAAAAAGTGTAAAAAACACGAGTTTTGGTTGAAGCCACGTGGGGATGTTTCTTCAGGTGGAACAGGTAAGTTTAGGCATCAAGTTACTAAAATGGGCAAGATTAGTCTGGGGCTTGGCAGGTTAAGATTAGAATCAGGATTTCATTAATATTCATAAATAAGAACACGTCTTAACAACCACCATAGAAATGAACTGGGACTGCGACGCGTGGCATAATTACGCAGGACAGCCGTGAACTTGTGCTATTTATACGTAATTTACATGTCCTGTAATGTCGTGGTAAATGTACGCTTTCTTGTGGGAACGGGCTCGGAAAACAGAAGCAGAAAAACAGAAAAACTACAACAGCATTTCAGTTTCTCTCACGTTTCTCACTGACACAGACTTTAGGATCACACACTGAGAAACTCATTACCTTTCTTATCATTACCATGTTCCAGGCAACTGGGAACCGGGAAATATAAGTGCGCTGGGACACCACTCAAACTTGTCAACTGGAAGCCGGTCGAGGAAGTCCCCCAAAAGTGAATCTGCAGAGTTTAACTGCCAGAAAAATAATGTAAACATTGGTTATAGGATATTTAACATTACTTTTGTTTAGCCTAACGGTTAGCTCTAGCCATATAGTGTTTACGAGTTCGATGTGACCACTCCGCTGAACTGCAGCGGTGGGCCCAAGAAAATTTCCCCATAGACCGTCAATGCATTTTTCGGCACTTCAAACTGCTATTGCTCCGCGGACACCGCGGAGAGGTATTTCTCTCTAGTTTCACAACATAAACTTTTCCAATTTTTTTCAATGCCCCAACGCTTAAACGGTGTTAAGCCTAGCTTATCGCTCTGCCCGCGCTATCTCCGCTCCTCCGCCGCTCTCACCCCGCTCAGGCCACCATCGCGCTGATTGGTCAGAAGTGATCCGCCCCACCTCCTCTCCAGGATTGGCCTGTCCTGGTCCTACTAGACGAGTCGTTTCCCTCTGCTTATGGACTCTGGCTCCACAAACATAAACTCTATAACTTTAGTCTTAGTTACATCTACAGCCTGTCCGTCCATGGGAGTGGATCCCTTCTTCACTGTGGTTCTCCTCCAGGTTTCTCTTTTTACCTAAGGTTACTTAAGGTTTTTTTGAGTTTTTCCTTGCCGAGAAGGAGGGTCTAAGGACAGGGGATGCTCTGGACAATCATTCATTTGCTCTACTAATAATCTGCTTTGACATGCTTGATCAAATGTTTCATTGAATGTGTATTGTTTTAATTGATATGTATTGTTTTATTTTGATTTCCTTTGCTAAAATTAATAATCTTGGGAAGTCCTCAGAGACGACTGTTGTTGTGATTTGGGCTATACAAAAATAAATTGATTTGATTCACTTCTCTGACGTCACGGTGGTGGGAGCCCGTATTCAGGAAAGAGCGGAAGTAAAAATCTTTTTCGGCGTCAATGCGCCACTGAGCACAAGCCATTGAAAACAACGGGCCGCCATCTTGGACTCATCTTCCAGTTCTAAATATACTTCCATGGTTGGAATGCATTGAACTGGGAGCTGGTGTTTTTCAACTGAGAAACATCCCAGTTCTCGGTTGTCTGGAACACAGCATAAGTCTTCACGTTTACTCACAGTTTAAAAGATGAGCATTACAATGTGTGACCGGTTTAATTGACCTTTCGCCGAGCCCCGCCCCCCTTAGTTACTGTTGCTACACCCGTCAAATATGACAGTGTGCCATAGACTTCAATGACAGAAAGAAATACTCCTGTTCGCGTTAGTGACTTTTTTAAAGCAATTTTTCCGCGATATCCTCTAGATCGAGGCAAAAGGGGTTCACTGTGTAGCGGAGGGATTTATTCAAAACATTAAATACACAACGGAGGGGACATAACTCCTATGGAGGCTAATGCTACTGGTCTCAAGCTAAATCAGAGAAACCCATGATTTTAACGTTACCTCAAATGCAACAATCACAGCCTTGTCCTGCTCTTGCACTGCCGGGTAAGTTCACTTTCATATGTTAAGATCTATTTTTCTCTATTGAAGGAATATTGTTCATTTACGAGATATGTTAGCGAGCTAAACCTACCCGTGTTGGCTAAAGCTAAAGGGCTCGCTAAACGTAGCAGCTTAAAGGTGCATTGCGTAAGTTAAAATGTTCATATTACGATATATCAAATTACCGTCCACTGGCACAGGCCTGGATATGCGCCATGATGATGTTCTGTAAACTTACCGAGGTTGCCTGTATAAGCGCAGACAGGCTCATAATGTGAGTGGCGCTGGTCGCATTTTCCCGCGCTAGTCCTCCTTCACTGGATTATTGTCATTATTTCTATTATTTAGCAAAAGCTCTCGGTTTTATACAATGAACGACTGTTGTAAAGGCTGTTTAATGAAAAAATTAAATAAATAATCAGTGGTAAATACTGCATCTAGCTTCCGAACCCCACAACACACGAAAGAATTCAAAACAACTAGCCCACCGTAACGGCATGGCATGAAGCCGACTGTAGGACCAAGGAGCACTCTGACATGTTTTTGAGAAAGAGGAATTGTGCAGGAGATCAATAAGACGTTCATCTGGCGATTATTTTCATTAGAAGGTAAGACTCTCAGGCCTGTCAAAGTACATCCACATTTAGACACCAGATTTAGTAGCTTAGCGGTTAGCTGTTTGTCTTGATAAGGTTTATGCTTTATTAGAGTAATAAATTGCCATTGAGCATTTAGTTATGAGAATGAGTCCTGTAAAGAGCCTGTTTACAATTTTCTCTCACGCTAAAACAAAGCTTTTCCTCAAACTCTCAATAATCTTTCCTTGTGTAACTTTTGGAGTTTGTAAACTGATCATTCAGTCAAAAATAACATAGCCAGCATCTACTTTTTCATACAAAAGTCTTTGTGTTCTTAAGTCAGAAAACATTTAGCAGAAAATAACGATGTGTCAAAAGAATCTTTTAAGCGTAAAATACGTCTTTATCTGAAGATGGTAGGGTGGGTGCAGTGCCACAAAACGCCAAAGATGGCGCCCTTGTTCAAAACCTTTGCAACTTACGCCATGCTCCTTTAAAGCGTAACTTCTGCAGTTATATCCTCGTCATGGTATAACTTTGATCTAGTTTGTGTTGTTGCCTCTAAATCTAACAACACAGTAAGTCCATAGCTATAGTTAAACATTAGTTTTACCTTTGAGCAGACATTTGTTTGATATATTTAGCTGTTAAACTGTTTAATCCACTGTAGGCACTGCTCCAGTTGTTTTCAGTTTTGGAAATGGAAAGAACACAACTCCTCCGGTCAATATTTCGGGGTATCTGTGGTCACATTTACATAAACCCGTAGGCACATCGTTTCACCATCTTGCTTGGAGCTCAAGATTTGACGGGCCCTATTTACATAGCAACGGTTGCTACGATGTTTTATTGGACAAGAGCCGTTTTGGGGCGGGGCTCGGCGAAAGGTCAATTAAATGACCAAACGTCTCTGCCCGGGACAGTCCCTATTGCTGGGTTTCACATTCTAGAATTCTTGTCAGTTAAAAGCCAGGTTGGGGGCAAGAAGCAGTTTTCCCCATTAATAACACTGGACTTTGCCATGAAATATTTCAAAAATGATTTCACTAATTTAAAAAGTAATGACTTCTGGGGAGACAGGACCCATCAAACATTTGCATACCAAAAATAAACTGAATTTAAACAATATTAATTTTAGCTGCCCCAACTTGATTGAAATAACATTGGCCTGTAGAATGTTGTGATGTCATCTGAAACCCAGCAATTTTAAACTCTTTGGCCCAGAAAATGTATCCGAAATGTGTATCCCTCTTTTGGCCCTCATTGATACCCAGCAACAACTCAGCAATGGTAAATACAGAAATAGAACGTCTTTACATTCATTATTGAAATGAACTAGGACAGAAACGCATCAAATACACAAGCAAAAAATAGAAGTTGCGTTCTAATGACACGCTGTTTACAATAGTGTGGTATTGATACGCTTATCCATGAGAACAGGCTGGCTCATCAGCTAGGTTGCTGAAGACTTATAAGTTTTATTGGGTCCCTCAAAGCCCGCTGTACTTCTTGTTAACGTACTGGCTTAGCGCTGCTTGTACCTCTGCATCTGTCCATCTCTCACCGCCATCAGTAAACTTTAATGTCATTATTTTACAAAAATGTTTTAACGTGCCTGGCGTTGTTGATCTGCGTCATCGCTGCGTCGCTGAAAGGTTCTCAGTCTAAGGGAAAAGTGTTCGCCCCAGAGCAGGAGCTAAGTTGGTCTCTACATTGGTCTCCCTGATTCCTGGTCCTACTGATGTGGGAACACGCCAAAAAAGGGGCCAGGAACTAAAAACGTTACAGGAACAACAAACAGTGCAAAGACGCTTTTTATTTCCCGCAAAAGAACAAATTCAATTGTCAAAGTATTTTCACACAGGCCATTTTTATTAAAGTAAAAGTATTCCTCTGCAGAAATACATGGCAGAAGATGAAACAGAAATAAAACACACTGAGATTCCACTCATCAAAACGCAACAAAATGGTGCCACCTTCTGGTAAAAGAAAATAACAATTTACTTCAGTTTCAGAATCAGAAAATCAGTAATGTGGAGTAACGCCGTCATCGTGGCCTCTGACTCACATACGAGTCAAGGGTTTGTTGTCATGCTCCTCAACAATGAGTGGTTTGAGATATAGTACATGTAAACTGCCAGCATGAGACAGATGATCAAAGTGGCAGAGATGTTCAGGTTGCGAGCTTTCGATCCGTAAACGCGAGCAGCTTCGATGTCTCCCACGACCTTCCTGTCGCGAGCCTGAACACACAAAGACAAAGAAACAGGAATTAGAAAACCAGTATTTACTATAGTCCTGGAGTCGTGTTCTCATGTAAGAGTCAAAACACAACTAAAATTGGAAGACTGATGAACAACTACAACTACTGCTGAATACTGAGTTTGTATTGGTGTGTTAAACAAGAAAAACAAGTAAACTGTGGCAGAAAAGCAAAAAAAAACAAAAAAAAAAAACAACATCACTTCTGTTTCGCTCACATTTCTCACTTTGGGATCACACACAGAGAAACTGGCCCTGTCCCAATACTCGCACTTGCGCACTTGTGCACTTCACTGAAGTGTGCATTGTTTGAAAGTGCGCCAAGTGTGCAAGTGCACAAGTGTGCAGAACATGTAAACATAAGAAATGGGACAGTCCACACTTCAACATGTTATGAATTAAACTGCTGCTAAATCACTAGTCTATTTGGATCATTGGAACTTGCCACAAACATATAAAACAGTGCTGTGAATGTCAAGTGGATTTATGCAGATAGCTGCATTAAAATAGATAGTGTTTCTTATGTCATTTCATGTTCATAGATAGCTACATAATTTGAGCTGTATAAATAAGCAAAGTTCATCTGATTTTGTTTATTTTGATTTGTTGTTATATTTTTGCGTTACTGTCACTTTAAGAGAGAGAGAGGGAGCTTGTGCTGCAGTAGGAATCAGCTGTGTCAGCGCAAGGTACAAGCCAAATGGTTTTCTTACGGTAGTACATTATTAAACTGTGCCTCCTGTTAACGCTCAGTGCTGAGTTGCTATGGTAGAAGCATTGCATCATTTGAAAACTCCACACTTGCCTGAAGTGCGTAAATATGCCGTTGTGAAGTGTGGATAAAAACATTCTAGAGAAATGGGACACTGTGCGCACTTCAGCGGCTCGTCGTCAACGCGCCGCTGAAGTGCACAAGTGCGCAAGTGCGAGTATTGGGACAGGGCCACTCATTGCCTCTCTATGTCTAAATAATATGTTGTGTGAATTATTAGTCGAGCAACAGGAAAAATGTCCTAAATCTCCACTTGCCGTTAGCAAATAAGATGGCTAAAGTCTACATCGTTGCCGTGACAACAGAAAAGCTGTTTTATCACATTTTTGCCAAACAGATGCTCAAAGGAAAGAAAAATGAAAAGAGCTAAGAATTTAAATTTAAATGCCACCCATGCATTTAAATAGAGCCATGCACCTGGTTATTGTTTACTTACCCAGATGAAGATCAGGGACTTCATTTATCACCATAATCCGGATGCTAAATTGCAAATACAAAGTAAAAATAAAATACACTTGCCTTTTGTGAGCATTTTGCACTCACTTTACTATTTTAAAATTTGTGTGAGACACAAATGTCAGGTTTTTGCTCCTCTTAATTTGCGCGTGTTAAATCTGACCTACTGCGTTGAAAAGCTCACCGTCCCCTTGGACCCGACTATCTAACACTAACCACAAAAGAACCAGGTCACACTAAATATAGGCGTGCTTAAAGTGACTTGGATTCAGAATTTTAATCTGGATTCGAGTATTTTTAACTGGTTAAGATTTAATTGCTTATGTAATGTAGAATATTTCACCTGGTTAAAGGCATTTCTGATGGTTATAAGAGAATTTGGCTTACTGTAATATAAGCACAAAACTTTCCAATGATAAGAACTTTTTCTTACCCATGGCAAATATTCTGGCTTGAAAAAAAGTAATGTCTTGCAGTGTAGGACTCATAGCTCCTCTAATCTGCATTCAAAAACACCAATGCAATGTTTGAGTTTCTAAATCTGTGTTGTGTTTTTGTAAAATAGAGACGCATTTTTAATGAGCCATGTTTTATAATTAATGTAGTTTGTTTGTTTGTTGTACGTTTGCTCTAAATTTTGATGCTAATATTAATAATGCATTGGATTTATACAGCGCTTTTCAAGACACTCAAAGACACTTCACATTATACATTAATCATTTATTCCATACTAGGTAATGATATGCTACTATTGTAGCCACAACTGCCCTGGGCAGACTAACAGAACGGGGCTGCTATTTTGTGCCATCGGCCCCTCCGACCACCACCAACCATTCACTCACACACGATAGGCAATGTGGGTAAAGTGTCATGCCTAAAATCACAAGTTTCTCGTCTGTTCGCGTCTGTGGCACCTGAGGTTTCTCCAGCAGACTCCCATCCAAGTACTGCCCAGGCAAAACAAGCTTAGCTTCTGAGATCTGACAGGATCAAGCTTTGGCAAGTTGGTATGGCCAAGACTTTGTGTTCTAAGTCTCACTTAATTTTAATGTTTCAGACTATATTAATGTTCTATTTTATTTCTGAGCACTTGAACCTCAGCTGCAGCAAAAAGCAGAATTTAATTTAACATGATTCCCACTAAAACCTAAAGATTGAAAATATTAATGACATTTAATAAGATAGTCACTCTAGTGTTACTGATGTAAAACCTGAATGTGAAAGGAAAGTGTGTCAGAAAAAAAATGTGTTCTCAGTTGTTTCTCATCAACAAAAAAAATAACAAAATAGTAAAGAATAAACTACTGTATATAAACCTATTTTGTATTTATTTGATTGTACTGACCTTGACAGAGTGAATGAGGGCACTCAGTCCCAGGCACATTGGATTCAGGCATAATAAACTCAAAAGAGACCAGACGATGTGGTCCCGAGGCATCCGCTCCAGTCTCAAGTTAGTCTGCCGAACCATCCCAGGCTGATCCACGCACGAGCAGTGGCACTGTTACCTCCCTGCAACGGGACGCTTTGAGGAGGGAAGTTCATCTTGTCGAAGTCAGACAGTTGTTTGAGTAAGTCTTTTAAATAAAACCAAAGATTAAAAGGATGAAGTTTATATGATGAAATGTGTAATATATATAATATTATAATTATTATAAATATATATATAATATAAAAATATATATATAAGGATAAGGATATAATGTTTCTGTTTGTCATGTTCTATTCTTGTCTCCATACCTGGGTCATGATTTTCAGTTTTGCTCAGCCTCACAAGAACAAACTACTTTTCCATAAAGTTGCTAAAAAAACATGACTTTTAAATAACTAACATTATTACTTCTTTATGTATTTTATGATTTAGTTCTCAGGAATTAAGTCAGGAGTTCAGTAAGATAACGGTTGGTAGTAACGCATTACAAAAGTAACTTTCTCCCTTCAGAGTAACTTATTAAATAAATGCTGACAATGTATTACTGGTTACAATCGGAGTAGTAACTCAAGTTCTTGCATATAAATTAACTGCATTAATATTTTATTGAAAATACACATTAGGATCAAAGCACAACATAAACTGGTGTAGAAGAGTTTCTGTGGCATCTATTGGCTTAAAGGTGAATAAAATATTATGAGAAAAAGGTTTTGTGACATCACATTTCTAAAGGTTAAACAGGATTCAAGTGCGAAACAGAAAAATGATCTAAAACGGTTTAGAAACAAAAACAGGTCCACTGGCTTCCTGTTCAAAACTGCAGAAGTGATAAGCCCCGCCTCTTAATTGTAAAATGTAATTTTTAATAAGCTACAGATTTTCAAAATACTATTTTTATTTGTTGGAAAGTGGCAACATGACAATTTTGACCTTACAGGTTTTGTTTGCCATCCTACATTTTGTGTAATCGCAAGTAATACAGACAAGTGGGCGGATAGGTGAAGGTGAAAACAGGGATTTTGTGAGCACTGGAGCATCAGCTGCAGGATAAAACAAGATTACTCAAACATGCAGGAATCAATCCAAATACAACTTTGGGTAAAGTAATGATGAGAGAAAACTGTTTAAACAATGTTAAAAACTCAGGAAAGTTTTTACATAATAGACCCTTTAACAAATGTGCAATTAGCTCAGAGTAACTCACAGAAGTGTAACTCAGTCATATTTAGAGACATAAGATTGTAACATAAATGTATTACATTTTTAGCAGTGAAACTATATTATGTATTACTTTTTTTTACTGTGACCTGACCAAAACAAAATAAATGAAAACTATGAAGGAAAGAAAAAAACGCATGTCAGATTTCTACAGAAAGTAGTTAATGTGAAGTTAGAGAATCTCAAGACAACCAGTGAGCTCTTTTGTTTCATGGAACAACTTTGAAAACTGTTTGTCTATGAAATGTGCTAAAAAAATAAAGTGGATGAATGTGCTTCACGCAACTAAATTTAGTTTGCACGCGAGTTGTTTCAGAGGTGGCAAAAGTACTGACATTCACTACTTAAGTAAAAGTACAGTTATTCGTCTGAAAAATGACTAGATTAAAGGTCCTGCTAGAGCTTGTTTTCTTGAGTGAAAGTCCAAGAGTAAAACAAAGGTAGTCTTAGGTGCACCACAGTGTAAAATGGGACAGTTATTATACAATTGTATGTAATCATGTGTCAAATATGTAATTGTTAGATATTAGAAAGCTTGGGGTATTTTAAAAATGCGTAACTGGAAAAAAAAAAAAAAAAAAAAAAAAAGTCATGATATGCACAATTCTGCACAGGCTTTAAGAGGTAAAAAAAAACTGTCTGTGAACTTAAAAAGTAACTAACTTGTTTTTAAATTGTAGGGAGTCAAAATTACAAATATTTCTTGAAAAATGCAAGAAATCAAAGTAAAAAGTGACCAGATTTTTTAATACTCAAGTAAAGTTAAATAAAAAATACTTATTTACTTGCCACCTCTGATAGACTTACAAACAGTCCCTTCTTCGCTCGCTGTGGCAACAAAAGTGAATCTTTTCTCTGACTGTTCAGTGCATGTCAGGCCTTAGTTTTCCTGTAGCATTTCTCAGACTTCTTGGCAAAGGCCTTTTGTGTGGTTTGGTGGTTTGGTGGTTGGGAGCTTTTGCACTTTGTACAGTTTAATCTGTGCCTTTTAAGTTCAGTGTTTTTGGTTGAGGTGATGCATGCACAGACTTTTAGAATGTCAAGTGCATCATTACCTGGACCGGGTGATTTTATTCTCATGGAAAAGTCTAACAGGTGCCAGAATTGTAAATGTATTCAGGGTCTAAGCTACACTCATTGGTAATTTGGGTTTTATTGACAGACTTCTCTTTTCCATTTTATTGCCATTTTTAATGCCTTTTATTCCCACTTTTTATTGCTTTTTAACTCATTGTGGGTAAATCCCTCCAGAAATGATTTTTCTCTTTGTAAGTTCAACATTTCTTGTGTTTAACCTTATCTGAATCTTCTCTTTGTGTGCACTCTTCTTTCTCATCTCACCTGACCTGATCTCTGGTACTGACTCTCACAATTGATCGTGACACTGATTTTTTGAGTCATGCAACATGCCTTTAACTAATCCTTTCTGCTATTGTTTTTCATGTCTTTACCTCTCACTGCTAGTTGAAACATGATTTTTCTTAACAGGAAACCTTATGTAAAATTGGCAAAGTACAATCACAAATGTTCTTTCTATGATCCATGTTTAATTATCTGACCACCACTTTTTCAGACGCATGGTTCTCTTAATGCGATGCCGATGCAATCTCAGTGAGTTCATCTTAATGAGAAGTTTGTGTAAACAAATGCATGAGCCTCTGTGTCATGGTGCAAAACCAACGTGTTCTCGTGGCTTGCATGTTTACACCACGCCATGACAAACTGTGTGGTTGAGACAAACAGGTTTTATTTGGGGTTAACGGCTAAGTTTAAGTCTGAAGTTACACAAATGGGTAAGTTTAGGTCTGAGGCTTGGAGTTGGTTAAGGTTAGCATTAGGATTGTGTTACTTTCATAAATAATAACAATAATAACAACAATTATCTATTTATCCTGTCATATTCTGCACTATGTCATAACAAAAAAATGTTGTAAATAAGAGTTTTTAAAGTATTAAACCATATATATACTGTATATATATTTTGAGAAGTCGAGTTAAAAAAAAAATCTTGTTTGATTGCATCTTTCTATTTTCCTTGCTGTTCTTAAAATATGCATTACAGCACTGGAATTTCCCTATTGTGGGACAAATAAAGGAAGGATGACATGCTGTTTCAAATTACGTGGTATAGACCTCATTTTTATAGGTCAACGGTACAGATTAGCATATCTGTGAGAACAGGCTGAGTAAAACTGATAGTCAGGATAAGGGTAAATTAAACATAACTCAGCTGTACAAAACCTTTCAGTGAAAGTGTAAGAGTGTATCTGTTTCAGATGCAGCTGCTCCACTGTCGATGCCCTCTAATATTAAGGACCTGGACCTTTCTCACTCCTCCCCACCTCCCTCTTTTGATCGGCCGTCCTCGTCCTGCCAGATAAATCGCTTCCCTCTGCCACTGGTCTCTTCTTATTGCATCAGAATTTTAGTCAGTCCTGGTCACATCTTTTTACACTTTTTGCACTTGTAACTGGGTCAGAAATTGTACCTACATTTTTCAGTTAATCTGACAATGCAAATCAAAGCTGTGTTTTTGATGAAGAAGAAAATGTGATAAAAAAAAAATAAAAAAAAGTCAATTTTACATACATGTCCTTTAATTATAGTTTATATAAGACATTACACAAGCTGACGTTGAAACAAATCACATGATAAACACATTAATTTCACTCTACATAATAACAAATGACTTAAGGATGCCATCTTCTGGTAAAAAACAGCAGACAAAGCGAGCGTCTTGGATTTAGCCTCCGTAATTTGACCTAACTGTGTAGTATATGCGCTTCCCCGCAACTGAGTAAACTACTATCATAATGACGATGAGGATGCAGATGAGAACAGTGGCGACGATGTTGAGAGTGCGAGCCTTCGATCCGTGAACGCGAGCAGCTTCCAGGTCGCCCACAACCTTCCTGTCGCGAGCCTGGAGAGACAAAAACACAGAAAAAAGGGTCTGAGAAGCAAGCTATCGTTTTCCATTTGATTCACAGCATTCTAATTGTGAGAAGCGAGTGGCAAAAATGAGTCAGAGTCAATGGAGACAATTGTAATTTCTTCTGTCAGACTCAAAGTCTAATTACATAGGGGAAATATAGTTTGAAAGTACAAACAACCACAACTGCTGCTGAATACAGAGTTTGTATGTGACATGTAAAAAGAGACAATCGTGTAAACAGTAACAGAAAAGCAGAAAAACTACAACAGCACTTCTGTTTCTCTCATGTTTCTCACTGACGCAGACTTTAGAATCACACACAGAGAAACTCATGACATAAAAGTGTACGCCAAATAACCCCCCTTTGGTACCCTCATAATACGCTCTATGTATTCTGACTGCATGCTGGTGGCTTTCGTTACCACTTGTAGTTCTAGTGAATGTCAATAGGTGGCACTGCAGTCTGCATAGACCATGTTTGGGCAGCTTGGAGATTCCAAAATGGCTTCTCTCACCAGAAAGTGGTAAGCTCCAACAAATGATGATGTTCTATGATACCAATGTTTTTTTATTACAATAAACATATTGCAAACATTGTACATTTGAGAAAGATGCAGGACATCATAAATCATTTTGTAAAATCTACATGGGTTTATATTTGGCAGTCACAAAAATGCTCATCATGCATACAGGTGTACTTCAGTGCATTTTATGTCTGTTACTAAAGTGTACGTATGCATTTAGAGGACTAATACCGTGCACTCTTATGTTTACTGTATGTACAAATTATTGGTTTTCCTTGCACTATACAGGCTTTTTTGTATATTTTGCAGGCTGTCTGAAGCCAGATTTATTGTCTAATACCTGAGAGGAGATTATAGCGTACACTAAGGTTACCAATATGCATTTACAGAACAAACATAATTATTATTATGAATTTTTATTACAACCTTCTGCATCAACATTATGCACATTGTATGTCATTGTGAACAAACAGCTATTTTCATATACAAAACAGAACATATTAATGTTTTCAGTAGAAACCTCTTGTTCCTAAACCTGGGTTCTACTATCATGGGACCAAATGCAATCCAAAAACAATGTAATATTGGTTACAGGACATTTAACATTACTTTTGTTTAGCCTAACGGTTAGCTCTAGCCATAATGTTTCCGAGTTCATTCAGTTGGAACGCTTTAACTGGGAGCTAGTATTTTTAAACTGGTTCTCGATTGTCTGTAATGCAGCATAATTTTTCACATTTACTCACGTTTAAAAGATGAGCATTACAATTTGTGATTAGTTTTATTAAATGGCCAATCGTCCGTACCCGGGACAGTCCCTATTTTGAGCCCTGTGTCCCAGGTCCCAGCAAATGTATCCAAAAGCATTGGTTTGTCCTTGTTTTGGTAAACTCAGCAACAACTCAGCAATAGTAAATACAGAAATAATTTATTTTATTTTTTTTAGTAAACATTTAGGAAATTAATGTGACATAAATTGATCAAGTGCATAATATTACAACCTTTTCGCTATTTTATTATTTCCAATTTATCTGGGTGTGTCCTAGTTTTTAATTTTGAAAATTATTGAGCTTCCTGACTTGATGACTAGAGAGAGCTCCATGGCAACTTATAGCAACAAATGTCCAGTTCCCAGCATCTTGTAGGAAGTCGAATAAAAAGATCTCACAAACTATAGGAAGCAGCAAAACTTTTAAATTACTTTTCTTTCCTAAATACTTTTCATATTTGTACATTATTTATGCTTCTGTTCAACCAAACTAATGTTTTTTCAACATGTGCAGTGTTTTAGGCAGAATGTTTACATTAATAATAATAATGTTCAATTGTCTAAACTAATAGAGATTTTAAATAGCTTAATACTAAAAATAGTGTTAATTAAAGCCTCTTCTGAAGTGATAGACAAATTACCAGTCCTGTTCCAGCAGTTTATTGGGCTGTTCCATGATTGTTTTTGCTAATGTATTCCTATGGATGTTTTGTTAACCTGAAAAGAAAGATGGCGTATTTGCTATTCTTTCCATGGTAATTGCTGTTGCTATATATATGTGTGTATATATATATATATATATATATATATATATATAGGAATGCACCGATCCAGCTTTTTCAGTTCTGATATCGATGTCTTTAAAGGGGCACTATGTAAGAAAAACAAACAAACAAAGTGATTTCCACTTTTGAACACCAGAGGGAGCCTTTCACATGCATTTTGCCTATTAAGCATGATGCCATCTAGCGTCAATGATCCATATTCCGGCCCGTAATAAAACATTTCAAATACGTATAAATGTATCACAATTGATGTGGATTGGTTAACAGTGCTCTCTTAAGTATTCATGTTGTAAAGAATAAATATGATTTAAATGTTTGTGGACTATATGTGATAATTAAAATTCCTCTCAATCTTACACAGTGCCCCTTTAAGTATCTGCCAATACTCAATATTAACCGATACCAGTGAGGACTGAAATAGCTTTTTTTGTCATGTAGTGTTATGTAAATGTTATTAACAGTGCAGGCCACAACTTAACAACTTAATCTGAATAAAATGTCCAATAAAATGAGACATTCTGAATCAACACCAGTCAATAAATTAGTCACCGATATTCGATCCCAGTATCGAACTGGTGCATCCCTAATTTTGTCTATCTTAACCTTTACCCAAACCCTTTCCCTAAACTTAGTCGTTTCCTACACTTATGCAGCGTTCCAGGCAACTCGGAACTGGGATATTTCCCACTTCACCTGTTCCCAGTTCAGAGCGTTCCAAAATGAATGAACTCGTATGAAAACATTATGGCTAATGCTAACCTTTAGGCTAAACAAAAGTAACGTTAAAGGTGCATTGCGCAACTGTTTGGACATAAATAAACTTGAATAAATGCATATTTTTGTCATTTAGATGCTTTTGGTACACTAAAAAATGAATAAAAATCTTTAAGCAGGCTTGCATGGCCACAAAACAAAAGGAGCCTGAACACGTCTTTTTCTGCAGACAAGTGGTTCCTTTAGATGATTTTTTTTTCATATTATGGCATAAAATGTACTCATCTTCATTCAGAAAATCCCAAACTATAGTTTTAACTTTCTAATTCTACTGAACTGTGTAGATGACTTTTCACCTCCAGAAAGTTACACAGTGCACCTTTAAATAAGCTGTAACCAATGTTTACATAGTTTTTGTTGGAGTTTAACCCCGAGATTCACTTTTTGTGGTGATTGTTGAGCTCATTTATGAGGTGAGACTTCCAGTTCCCAGTTCACAAGTTGTATTTACCAGTTCTAGTGGCGTTCCAGCGCGTTTGTACACGTGGGAGATGGAGAATATACCAGTTCCCAGTTGCCTGGAATGCACCATTAATCATTGTCCCTCTGGATCGATTATCTGGCATTAGCAAATTAAATTTTGCTGCCTCTCCCATCACAAGATGACTGCCACTATTGCCATGGCAACAGGCCCCACCCTCTCCCTAGTCATTATAACAACTCTATTAGCTGGACCACGCCTCGACATTACTGGAAGAAGCCCTTTTAGCTCGAGCATGTGTCTCAGTTTGACTCTGAGCTTTCAGCCCATCCACTCTCTCCTCCTTCACCTTCTGACCCTCCGCTACGTCATACCTCGTAATTTAGCAGGTTATTGCTTTGTATGACCATGGTGCAGCTAGAAAAACAGAATAAATGCTAATATTCCTTTCTGCATCCAGTTAAAGGAGGAAAACCAGCTGCAGTGCAATATCTCGTTCAATACCAAATACTTTTGATAGAGCTGCACAATTCATCTCAATCGAAATCACAGAACAGCTTTAATGAAATAAAGCAGATTAGCAGATCTCAAAGGCTGCATTTTTTAGAGAACCTGCAAAAAAGGAAAATCTAACTTAAAATGACTTGAATTAGGCATATTATTCTTAAAAGAATAATTGTAGGATTTTTTTCACCTAATAAGACCAAGTCTTACTAAGAATATTTGACTTGTTTTAAGACATTTACCTCATCTAGATATAAAAACTTATTTTAAGCAAATTTGTATCTGTTTTAAGCCATAATTACTGAATCAAGAATAGATTTGCTTTAAAATCTTGTCAAGAGAACTTCAAACTAACATTTTCTGCTCAAAACAACTAGGTTAGTTAAATTTTCGTACTGTACTGGCAGATTATTTCACCTGAAATAAATCATTTTTACCTCAAAATAAGCTAAATGTTCTTATTTTTTCAAAGGCCTTTTTGCAGTGCAAAGAATCCTGTTTTACTCTGACTAAAAATATATATTTTTGAATCATGAATCTGTAACAAAGCATGTTTTTTATCAGTCAGTCTCCAGGTAAAAATTAAGGTTCTTCAAAAACTGCAGCCTTTGTAATTTAATAGTGGCATCCATTAGGATTTTAATTAGATTTGCCAATATCTCCCTGCCCTACTGTGAAGCTGTTTTTGTCTTTTATACAACATGTTTAAAAGCAACAAACTACTAAAATAAAAGTACATTTAACACCATTTCTATGCTTGCACTAACCTTGATGGAGTGAAAGAGAGCGGCCAGACCCAGGCAGCAGGGGTTCATGTAGACCAAACTGCAAAGAGACCAGATGATGTGGTCTCTGGGCATCTCCTCCACGCTGACTTTAGTCTGCTGGATCATGACAGGCTGTCCCATGTTGGGGTATAACACGTTTCCTCCCTGTAACGGGACGGTCTCGGGCGGGTTCATGTTGATGTCGTCGGACAGTCGTTGTAGCTGCTGAATCTTCTCGCTCTGAGGCAGGTCTGAGAGAAAAACAGGAAATGTCCAGCGCTTTTATAGAAGTCGCTTGGTTTAGTCTGCTCTCAAAGGTTTATGAATAATTAATATGGGCAATCAAATGTTGGACTATTATGAAGTTCTCTAAAAAGAAAAAAAAAAACAGACAGCAATTAGTGAAAGTGTTTGACAAAAACATGAAATATTCATACAGTAGTATCCAGTTACCACATTGTCGTTTCTGCTTTATTGAAGTGATAAAAGTTGTTACAAATGTATATACTTTGGATTAATACTATAACTTAAAGGCAGTGTCTTAGAACAAAATGGACACTTCAAAACTTTTGCAGTTATCACAAATCCAATCCATTCTTTTCATATAGTTTTAACATTTTTTCTTGCCTGATTTCAACACGTCATCATGGTCTTCTAAAAATAAAGCTAAACTACCTCCAACCATTACTTAGCCTGTTTCTAAACTTGCTGCTTTAGCTTTTTAACTGTATACTTTTTAATTTTACTAATCAAGCACTCAATATTTTAGTTTCTTACAGGGTTGGTAATCATTAAGCTGTCAGTATATTCAGAGGCGCTGCAACAGGACAGGCTATAACTTGGGGCCTCATAAGACAAAAGAGCCCCCACCAGAGGGCCCCATAGCCACCTCGCTGAGCTGCTCGTGCAATGTTTTCGCTATTTATGTTGGTACATGTCTTCAATTTTATATTGAGCTAAAAATCCATTATTACAGTTTTTACTATTTGTTTTATTGTTTCTAAAACTTAATTTGAAAAAAATTTAATGTGAAGGCCCCCAATTATTTTTTTTGCTTGGGCCCCATGGCACCATCGCAACGCCACTGAATATATTAACATTTGTAGTGCAAGTCTACGACTAACACATGACAGCAGTCAGCAGAATCGAGGTTATGCACTAACGTTCTCCGGTCTCAGTTTGACGTAGGTCGCTACGTTTGGTGGCGTAATTGCCACAGTGACACAGTTGTTTGCTCCAAATGTGATGGACATCAGACAAGAGATTTTGGACCTGAAGCAATCCTCTTGGAAAAAAAAAAAAAAAAAAAAAAAAACACTGACTGAAACTGGAACACGTTACATACATAACCCAAATGAAGCTCAACAGTGTTTGATTGCCCTGGTTCCGGAAGTGCCATAGGCTTTTCGAAAATTCAAATATTAGGACTTTAAAGACATATCGCGGGCTAACCAGCTATGTTCTAACTCAGATCCACAGCGCAATTGTTTTCAGTTTAAAAAGCACAACTATACCCAAATCAAATCAAATCAAAATAACTTTATTTATCCGTTAGGAACTTCATTTGCAGACAGAGCACCATGAGCAGACACACACGTTATAAAAAACACATTCATAAAATACACAATAAATAAATAAATCAGTAAAAGAGTTCATAAATCAACTATTCCTCTCTACAAAGAAGCCTGTCACATCAGCCGTTCAACAGGCGGATTGAGGTGGGAATAAAGCTGGATGTGGCCCTTTTGGTTTTAAGTGAGAGGGATCTGAACCTACGACCTGATGGTAGGAGGTTGTAGTATGAGTGCAGAGTGTGTGAGCTGTCTGTAGAGATCTGTGCACCCTTTCTCAGTACTCTAGTATTATAGATGGAGGTGAGTGGCTCCTGTTGCCGTCCTATGATTTTACTGCTGATTCGAACGATTCTGTTGAGTGTGTTTCGATGAGTGACACTGAGTGAACCAAACCAGGCTGTGATGTTGAATGTGAGGATGGACTGTATGAAGCATTTGTAAAAAACTTCAAGAATGGATTGGTGAACCTGTAGTTTGCGAAGTTTGCGGAGAAAAAAGAGACGTTGTTGACACTTGGAAAAAATGTTTTCAGTATTTAGTTGAAAAGTGAATTTGTGATCTATTGTGGTGCCGAGATATTTGTATGAAAGAACCTTCTCTATGGCTTCATTGTTAACTGTCAGTGTGGGAGATGTGATAAGTCCATGATGAAAAACAATGACCATTTCTTTTGTTTTTGTTACGTTTAGGTCCAGACAGTTGTCTTTACACCAAAGTGAAAAAGAGTCCAGTTCAGTCTGTAGCTGTCCATCCGTGTTAGTGGTGTCCATGATTTCTGTGTCGTCTGAGTACTTGATGTATGTTATTCCTGGGGTGGTGCTCCGGCAGTCGTTTGTGTACAGTGTGAAGAGAAGTGGAGAGATCACTGAGCCTTGCGGGGAACCAGTTGATATAGTTCTCACAGTACTGAGATGGCCATTGACCCTGACCCTCTGATCCCTCCCCGTGAGAAAGGAGAGGACCCAGAGGATGAGATGAGGGTTGGCATTCATCTGGAGCAGCTTACGTCCCATCAGATGTGGTTGCAAGGTGTTAAATGCACTGGAAAAATCCACAACCTTAAAATACCTTAAAATTCGGCAAAATGTAGTAGTAACTTGGTAGTTTATAAAGCTGAAAATACTTTTTTTAAACAAAAATGTAGCTCTTATGCTCATGACTCATTACAGAGCTGCTTTGCCCCAAAGATGTTTCCAAACTTTTAAAATTATTTTTAATGTTTAACATGGGGTCCGAGATTGTGGAACCAAGAAGTGGGCGGTCACTGTTGAGCTCCATTGGCTCTGTGCATGGAATGTCAGTTGACTTAATTATTTTCAAAAATCTAACTTCCTGTTGGCCTGTTCATTTCCTGTTTAGTTCATTTCTATGGGGTTTCACTGCCTCAGTCTAAAAAAAAAAATAAAAAACACTTAAAGATCGGGCAGTGAACAGTGAATTTTTGTACTTTACAAATCAAGAGAATATTCCACACTTTGCTCTTCCATTTACTGGATGCAAAGAATGGAAATCATCAAACCAATCTAGTCTGTTAGCTAATGCTGCAGAAATCTTCCAAGCAAGTCTGGAAGATTTGTAAACTTAAAAACACTGCAGCAGATCTCACAGATCTATCTATGACATCACAGTGTTTTTTGAGGCTCAGAGGAGAAAGAATAGTATCTCACAGACAAAACTTAAGCTGTGTTTGTGATGCTAGAACACAAATATGAACTAAAAAAAGTAAATTTTTATTAATATATGCCACAGGTTTTCAGGTTTTTTCTTATGACTTAGTCTGTTTTGGTAAATATCTAACAGTTTTACATTAGTCATGTCACACTTTATTTTTGTTTAGTTTGCTGTGAAAGTCTGTGTGGTAAACATTTATCATAGTTTTACATACGTCAATATAATGTCACTGTCAGTATTGTTTAGCTCACCTGTCTGTGGTCTAAAAATAAAGGCAAAATGCTTTGTTGTATTGAACAGTCTTGACACTATGATTAGATGTGAGTTGTGTCTAGCAGCGCAGAGCAAAAGTAGCTGCTTGGATCATGTTACAGTTTCCTCACATCTTTGAGGGGCAGCCATGGCTCCAGGACGGCTGTACACATGGAGACTGATGCTCTGAGGAAACAAGATTATTTAGTCATTACGCTGATAGAAAAGGGTCAGATAATGCACAGCTTAGTGCACTTTTACAAATAGGCTAGTGTCTGGTGTGGCCTGCTGTGGGCTCCTCAGAGTGCTGCATAATGAAGCTGTCGGTCCTGCTCTCCACCACACTGAGAGTGTAAGGACTCTGCACTTTCAGGAGACGCCCCTGTCAGCGCAGGATGCTAATGTGGGCAAGCCTCCTCCTCTAGTCCTCTTCAGTCACGTGGCATGTTTCTGACAATTTATTCATTAGCTAAAACCACACCACACACTAGATGAAGTTAAGAAGGAGAGGCGTGGACGCGGAAGGGCTCTGGTCCTGCTCCTGAAACTTAGTTAATTACATTAACTCCCATTTACTTCAGCTTAGAGCTACTCCTCTAGTACTGTTCTCAGACTTCATCCAGCTGAGAACTTTTGTACTGACTGTACCCCGTTTAACTTTTACTTCTAAGTTCAGCTGGAGGGGAAGCATTTGTTTTTGATCAGACAAGACACAGGAGTATCACATCTAAATAAACAGGGAGGTCTCCCCCTTATGGTTTATAAGGCACTCATAGACACAAACAGTGGAAACAAGTTGAAAAAGCACCAACTACAAGGGTTTATCACTGAGCGAAAACAAAAGTTATGCTGTTATTTGTGAATGAAATTCGACCCTACGACCCTTAAAAGTCACATTCAGGTGAGTGAAAAAACGGCAAGAAAAACACTGTCTCAAAACAAATGTCTGTCAGACCGGTTCATACCTGAGCCAAACAGCTGCTCTCGTCCTGTTTCGTTGTTTTATTCAAAGAAGTTTCCCCAGACAACCAGATGGAGAGCGTCTCTTTCTGCATAAAGCATGCGCAGTAGAGCGAAAAGTGACGTCCACTTATAATCCCTCCATTTTATGGAGACAAATGCCATTTCCACCTAAATTGACTCTCATTGATTTTTGCCACTCACTGCTGACATTTAGGATGCTGTGATGTCATTTGCATTACCTCTATTGCAACTTCAGGATTGTGCAGTTTTGACACACAAAAAAATCATAAAAAACACAAGAGAAAAAGCTGAAAGCCTTTAATTAGAAAAGTTTGGATAGAGGCACTAAATACATCTCAATTTCAGTATTAAACATCGGTTACAAGAGGAGAAGGAACAAAACAAGAAGCTGATTTTTAAATTTACAAACAAACAAAATCTTTTTATGTCATTAAAGAATGAAGTTATTAACTGGCTTTTGCAATTTACCTTTAACACAAAATCAAAGCTAACTTTGTTAAGCAAACATTTTAAATCACAAATCAATACTCATTTATATAAACTGGAAATAATTAGAATAAATCTGATCTAGAAATGCTTATGTGACGCAGTTGGCTCTTTTCACAGAGCTGCGACTAAGCTAGTTCTGGTCTAAAAATTCCTGCGGATTGTCTCTTCTCGTCCTATTCATTCCCTATCGATAATGAGCTGAAATACATTAGAATATTTAAATGACAAAGCGAACACAAGTTACAATCAGATAATCTTTTTCTGCATAATCAAACCTTCACATATGAGATAAATATTACATCAGTGAAAACCCATGTGTTTAACAAATGTGCTGTTTGTGTCTTGAAGCTTATGCTAAGTTAACCTATATTTAGTGTAACTATTGATGTTAAAATGACTCTGAACAAACAATCAGCCTGGCATTTAATCTCTTTCAAATGGTCTGCTTTATAATTAGATTAAAGTATGTGCTAGCATTTAGCATTGCACCAAAATTGCTCACTTTTATTAACACATAGTCTTTCCCTGGTATTTACCTCGTATGTGAAGGTCTGAACATGATTATCCAGTTGAAATCCGCTCTCTGCTTTGTAGTTTTTAAATATTGTTTCACTTTAATGCATTTTGGCAAAATAATTCTTAAGGAATAAATAGAAAGAGAAGAAACTATCCGCAGGTATTAGGCAAACTGAAACTAGCCTAGTCACAGCTCTGTGAAAAGAGCTGCACATTATATATAAGGGTTGTTCAGTGAAGTTCAATGGCGTTAAAACTATGACCACCATCTCCAGCTTTAAGGCTCATATGACACATTTTTCTAGTTTCGTTGCTTTGAATGTTGGTGTGATGAATATGTATCATAGTTTTACATCAAAAGTATGTCATTGTCGATATTCAGTCATTTAGCTCATCTGTCAGTGGTCTGAGAATGAAAAAGCTTTGTTGCAGTAGTTAGAGCTGGGCAAAAAAAAACATAAATGTCGACAAAAAAAAACATAAATGTGTTCGAATCTCGAAAATGCTAATAAGATTAAAACTGGTTGAAGGAAGTAGTGTTAATTGTAATTTCAGCATGTTTTGACTTTCTTAAATAAAGATTTGCCAGTAGAGGAAATAATGTAGTTCTTTTTATAATGCAATTTCACTTTAGTGTGTATTTTCTCTTATTTTATGCAAGACAAGATATTTTCTGTTCGCTCCAAACCAATCAAAATCCAATAAAACATGTAAAATACTACTTTTCCCAGGCACATATTTCCTTGTTAATTTAAGATCGTCATTTTTTCATGTGTTTAATTATCAGACAAATATTTGTCAGATTACAAAAGTGCAGCAATCTCCCATTTTACCGTTTATTGAAGCACTTTATGTGAATGTACAAATTGTGATATACAGTACATATCAGTGTTTCTCGTTGATTTTGGGAGACTCTGGTGACACAAATATTTTAATTTTAATATAAAATATCTGGGTGCACGTAGCAGAGTGGTTAGAGCTCTGGCTTCCCAATAAGGAGGTCGTGGGTTCGACTCCGGGTCGGACCATATCAACATCTCACGATCTCTCTGGTGGAGTTTGCATGTTTCCCCGTGTCACGTGGGTTTTCTCCGGTACTCCGGTTTCTCCACCTCCAAAGACATGCATTTTAGGTTAATTGGGCATCACTGTAAATTTCCCTTAGTGAATGACTGAGAGAGTGAATGGTTGTCTGTCTAACCCTGCGGCAAGTTGGCCACTGTCCAGGTGTTCCCGCCTAAGCCAAAGTCACTGGATAGCTCAGTCACCCGCGACCCCTAACGGGTTAAGCGGTAGAAAATGAATGAATGAATGAATGAATATAAATTCCATTCAATTTTGGAGTATTGTCAAGATTTGCAGCCTATTTCTAGCCTTTATGACTTTGGCAGTAGTTTTAGACCAGTGAAGTTACTATTAAAGTGTAATGAAAGGGGACTATACCCAATTTTTGCTTTTCTAAAAATGTAAACCAACGGAATAATGATTTTATTCCTATATCAGGATTTCCTCACTTACCTAATGCTTTCTAAGACTCCGAACTGTTCATCACAATGTGTTTTAAGCTTTTTTCACAGCTTTTAAAAGCGAGACGTGCGCTAACAACAGCAACAGACAAAGTTGGTGGAGTTTAGTGAACAAAGTCAGGACGAACTAATTTTCACAAACAGATACATTAGCAAGATATCTGTGCTGAGGGAAATTGATTTTAAGTAATTTTACTGTAAAGAAAATCAAGCATAGTCCATTTAAAGTTAAGCCAATGTGTAGTTCTGGCTGTTTTTAGATTTTAGACGGCCGCTTTAGTCTCTTCTATTTATGAGAAACACTGCATATAAACCTTGAAAGTGTACAGCATCACAGCATATTTCTTTTTTGTTGTATTTCATCTCTTTTTGTTGCACGTTTTTGCTGCACGATCTACTCAACATTCAAACAAGATTCACAATATTCTCTGAAATTCAATATATTGCCCAGCTCGAGCAGTAGTATTTAACAATCTTGGCAGTAAAACGATCAGATGTGAGTTGTGTCTAGCAGCGCAGAGCAAAAGTAGTTGGATGGATCGTGTTACGGTTTCCTCACATCTTTGAGGAGGCGGCGATGGCTCCAGGACGGCTGTACACATGGACAGTGTTGCTCTGAGGAAACAAGATTATGTAGTCATTAAGCTGCCAGAGATGAGTCAGATAAAGCAGAGCGGTGAGGCAGCAGCAAACAAACATCTATCAACGCCTCCAAACACAAAAACACAGGTAACCTTTCAGGCACTGGGGTTTACATTTGACATAAAGCTCATAAATATAGAAACGTAAAGCCTGGATTTATTGAAAGGTGATTTTTAAAACAGTTTAGCGTACCGTTTTGGACTCCTGGTTGTACTTGTTGAGATATGACTGGACTCTGTTGGCGTAGTCGGGATGAACAGCCCTGAGAGTCTCCACCTGATGTAAACAAAAGCAAAAAAAAAAAGAAAAATCAACAGGGTTCCCATTCATATCCCACAAATATTTTCCAGGACATGACATACGTATACATTAGCATTGTTTTTAGGTTGTTTAGAAAGTCTATGGCAGTCCAATGTATAACACACCCATCTGAAATTGTTTTTAATGCACTGTAAAGCACTTTGTGTTACATGGTTTGTATGAAAAGCACTTTATAAATAAAGCTTGATTGATTTAATTTGATACCAAAAAGTAGGGGATCTGGGGGTCCGACCGCAGAAAAATTTGCCCCAACTGATGATATTTCCTGCATTTTGATGAATTATGGCAGTCTGACCAAGTGGAAGAAAGTACTTTTTTTAACCTCCAGTCCCCATATTAGGTGCAATCACTCAGAGCAGGAACTATAGACTAGGGCCACACTTTAGGGCTTTAAAAGCTTCTGCTCTGGGGCAGGTACTTTCGGTCAGACCAGGAACCTTTTGGTGACACAAGCATATTTACAATGGGCGTTTTCGCACATCCTGTCTCAATGTTTGTGTCCACACAGCAACAGTTCCTGAAAGTGGCTCTAACTGGCTTTAATGACAGCTTTAACATTAGCATCTGTTTAGTCTGGAACATCATTAACAACAGTTTATGCCGATAATTTAGATTGATGTCAATTTCAGTAATGTTTGAGGTTTTGTAGATCATAGTTTTATGTGGAATCGAAGTAAACATCTTTTGTTTTCCTAAACACCACTTAATGACCTATTTAATGTTCCTGACTATACAGATGCTATTGTTAAAGTCAGTTAGAGCCACTTTCAGAACTGTTGCAAAGTGAACACAAACATGAGAACAGGGTAGTTCTTCCGACTAACAGGGACTGGAGAAATGTTGGGTCTAGCTCTTGTACTTTTATTCAACTTTTTTCAGTTCCTAGTACGTTTTAAGTTCTAGTCCGAGCACAAAATATTTTTGCTTAATTTGTAAATAGTAGCTTAACTATTACTAAGGATTACAATACTATATTATATAATATAATTTTGTTTTATTGTTAATTTCTGTGATGTTATTAGGTTTTGTAGATCATAGTTTTATGTGGAATCAAAAGACAACTTTTGCTTCCTAACATCACTTAATTAGTTATTTAAATGTTACAGACTATGCATATGCTGATGCTAAAGCCACTTAGAGCCATACAATGTTGCTGTGTGAATGCAAACAAGGGGACCGGGTAGTTTCTCTGACTAAACAGGGCCTGGAAGAATGTTGGGACTAGTTCTTGGTACTTTCATGTGAGAAAACACCTATACGTGACTATTCTACATCAGTGCAATGTTGGGTGCTTTGATGGATCTCAGTCTCAGTTTTCTGTGGCATTTCTCTGACTCTGGTGGGTTCGTGGTTGGCAGCATGTTGCATTTTGTTCACGCCGCATCGTAAACCATCTACTTTCAGTGGTTTGAATATTTGATTTGATGCTCGTAATATTTTATTTTACCCTCCCCATTATTGTTGGAGCAGAGGCAACTTTACCAAAAACATTTTTAACACAGTTTGAGTTCTGTGTTTTCAGAGACATTGATTATTAATGAGTTGAACAGTTAACGGTTATTTAACAATTGACAAGTTCAGGTTTGTACAGATTTTAACTTTATCTTTTCTATGACTTCTTCATAGCCATTAATAACTTTTCCAAGACGTTTACAGATTTATACACCACATTCACACATCCAGTTTATCCAGATTAAATTACCCAAGAATGACTGACAAAAAAACAAAAAACAAAACAGAGACAGAGTTTTAAAGAAAACTGCTTCTTATTTTCTCTAATTTAGCGAATTTCTAAAATATATTTTGTGCTGCCTATTGAGAAAATTATATTACAATGCGATTTAACATTTCTTTTAAAAGAAGAAAAAAAAAGAATAAAAGCAATATTGTTTGCTCTGTTAGGTGGATAAAGAAACCATTAAAAAATACCATTAAAATTATTTGCATTACAATAACAATTATTAAATAATGACTTCAGCACGTTTCAATGTAATATATAAAAATTCTCCTAATTTGGTCCCACTTATAAAAAATGTTTGGGCACCTGTGGCCTACATAAATAAGTCATAATCTAGGTCTATTTGTGTGAGGGGCAGAGGCTCTGGCTCTTACAGCGACTTGAATACAGATGAAATGACTCCGTCCACACACTCACACAATGACCTGAGAAATGTTACGTCGGTGCGTTGCAGTGAAGGAAACACACGTCCAGGAGAACGGCCTGTGTGTTTAGAGACGGCTGGACAAAGTGTTTTGGAGCAGACAGATGGGCTACAGCGAGCTCTGAGGCTGACCTTAAGCTAACAACCGTAATCTAATAATCTTGACATTCCTAGCTATGGGTACGTTTTTCAGTTCGTCCTTTTTCTTTGTAATAGAGACTTGGGACACACTTGATGCAATAGATAGTTTTTAGCTTTTCTCTGAGGTTTTCCAATTATTAACAACACAGCAACACTGCCTGTCTTCTGAAAATGTCTTTATCAAACAATTATTGCACATTTGATCTCATAATTCATGTTTTGATTTTGACGCTATGATTACGTTTACGTACGTATCGTTTCTGGATGAAAAGTTGTGCTCCCTTCAGAGCTCCGGCCATGTTCTGACAAAGTCTCTGTCTCTCCTCTTCGTTCAGCACTTGGGTGTAGAAAGCACGGACCTGCGGGAAAAACAGTATTTTTAAAAACTCAATCTCTGGAATCATTGTGGAGCTAACGCAGAAGACACGTTTCTCTATGGGGAACAATAAATGTACCTCAAAAGTACTGTGGGTTTGTCAAGTTTTAAATTAGATAAGACAGTTATCTAGATTTGGATAATATTCTGAATTGACCTGTGTGACGTTGTCCTCGTCTGAGCTGTTGTATCGAGTCACATCAGGAGAAACTTGAAATTTGGACTCGACAAACTGAGGCTGAGTCTCTGGAGCGCTGAAGCTGTTGGGATAGTAGTTTGGAGCGCCACCTACAGAACAAAAATGATACGTGCAAGTTAGAAAGTCACAAAATCCAAAAGCAGTAGATTGAGTAAACTAATGATGAGGAAACACTGTTGTAACAAGATTATGGGGCCAATATTACGCCAATTTTCTCTTCCTCATCAAAAATATATGTGAATATGTTAAACAAATCCTGCTTATTTAGACTGAGTTCTTCTCTCAAAATGAAAACTCTCTGTTCCATCTTGTGATGAAATTAAGTAATCACACAGAAAGTGCTCCATTTTGTTTTAGAGCACTTACAGCACTTAGCCATAGATCTGCCTAATATTGAAGCTTCAGCTAATGTTTGAGCTCATGGATCTATTATATTGCTGTAGGAAATCACCGCAGTGGCTGCTCCATTCTTACTGCAGTGAGAAAATCCCTCAAGCAAACTCAAATGGAGCGGTGGTTGATTGAAGTCAGAGTTGGTCGAGGACCATAGATTAAATATAGCTAGGTCTACCTGTGTTATATTCAGATGTTAATTATGCTATGAAAGGCTTGTTATAACACATATATGTCCACATTTATTTGTATTATATTACATTGTCCAATGTTTTTTAAATCACAAATTTGTGCATTTTAGACATGTTATTGTCACATCTCAGCAGTAAGCTTGTTTAAGCAAAGCGAGGCAGTGAAGGCGGACGCAGATTCAGGCAGACGTTAAGGGAGGGTCTGGGTAGGTTGAGATATCAATACGAGTAAAGTCAGTGAAGACAGAAAAGCGCACAGTCTTCACAACTACAAAACCCCAAATCCAGGTGTGGTGAACATGGGTGGACTACAGCTGACTGGATCAAATCTGATTGATCAGAAATGTGACTCTGCAGTTCCTCCTCCTTCTCCTTGTCTTTTTAATCACTTTTTATCATCACAGAGGCTCAAATCACATAGAAAAGGCTTGAGATGCATATTAATGTGATACTGATGATGAAAATCAGACAGAGCTCAAGTGTAGAAACTTATTACATATTCAGCTCTTTATTTTGCTCCAGTGAAATGTGTTCAGTTCAAGGTGCATGAACGGAGGCATTTACAAAGTTGAGTGTGGTTTTATTCAGTACAACACGTGATCGAGGCTTTCTGGCTTGAGAAGTGTCCAAAGTGCATTTCAGATTTCTCCCTCAGCGTCATCCGCCTGACCTCGTCTACAATCCATACGCAGATTTCTGCTGCTTAAACAAGCCTACTATAAGCCTGGTGCTGCTGCACAGGGCTGAGGACGATAAGCTGCAGTGTATTGTGGGACTTGTAGTTCAAATTGTTAAGTCCTTTATCGGTGGACGCTATCAATACAAATCAGAAATCATCCTGAGAGCAACAGGAAATTATCTCAGGGACCGCCAGTTTGACACTACTGTTTACAAATTTTTTTCTTAGAGTGCAATGCAAACTAAACTGCTCGTAATCAGCAGAAAGAGCATCTACAGGTTTAAGAAAGGTCAGACCTTGTGGCAAGCCTGACTTATTTTCATATTATTGTTTTTTTCTGGTTCAAAAGTCTTAAATTTTGTATAAAACAGCTTTTTAAGATTTAGCTACAGCTGCTTACTTTACAAACATAAAAAACATATAATATATGAAAGCATAATCCAACAAGAATAAAACATTAGAAATGCAATGTTTCTATGTGAAATTCAAAGCTTTTTAAGACTTGATTAGGCACTATCAAATTCAAAACTTTTTTTAACAGACCATGGGCTTCCCTGTTAAAGTTGATTTACATTAGTTAGTGGTTTATGTTTTGAAGTTTGTGAGACTTACCCTGGTTGTCGAACATGCACATGGGGGCCGTCCCGCTGGTAGTTGGAGACTCTGGTTCTGTAGGGACAGTTGACCGGCAGCTGCAGGTAGTTTGCCCCGAGTCTGTGTCGATGTGTGTCTGGATACGAGAACAGACGACCCTGTGCAGAAGAATTCACTGTTTAGAAGATTTCAACACTTTTACCTCTACCATTAGCCTTATCAAAACCATGTGTCCACTGATGCATCAAGTGATTTATTTCACTTTGTGGAAACTGTCGACATTGATCATTGGGATTCGTTTGCTGCATGGTAGGTGGGGACTTCTTTGCTTTAACCAATCGCTGCGTCCGGACCACAACAATTTAGCCAGGAAGTACTGTGTAAAACATGTTTGTGAGCAAACATTGCAGTTTCTGTGGGTAAGCTTGTGAATTACAAGGTAAACATAAAATTCTATGTTAATATTTGACACGAGGTCAAAGAGAACACGTACAGTCTACTATCCCAGTTGGTTCTGGCAAACACAGCCTCGTCTCTGTTCACTGATTGGCTGACTTGGATTTCTGCTTTTGGGAATTGTTTGTATTTCTGTTTTCCCTGACCTAGTAGCTGGAGTGAAAGGAAATTGGGCAGAGGAAGTAGTCATAAAGTGACTCACATGGTTCTTTCTAACAACGATAAAATAATAGTGGAAGAAGAGAGTGCAGAGGTTGACTTTCTGCTTTTACAAAAACAGTCTCAAGGGGTAATTCCGAGTTTGTCACCTGCAGCATCTTGTCGGGGCTGGGCTCGATCCCTGGAGGCATGTTACTGGGATCGTAGGCCATCTGCTCCACTTCGGCAAAGTAGTTCACTGGGTTTCTGTTGAGCACCATCTTCCCCACCGGGATCAGCGGGTAGTCCTTATGAGGCCACACCTGACGAGAACAAACAATGAGCCAGAACACAGACAGACTGTTAAACGTAATAACATTTAACAAGAACAGGGTTTTAACTCAACTCAATTTTAACTCAAAAACTGGTTTGTGAAAATACTGTGCGTAAACTCTATATTATTACATCAGGTTCAGCAGTCGTGTTACCTTGGTGAGATCAAATGGATTGAACGGGAACTTCTCGGCCTGCTCAAAGGTCATGACCTGGATGTAAAAAGTCCAGGAGGGGAAGTTTCCATTGGCGATGGCGTTGTACAGATCTCCGATGGCGTAATCCGGGTTTGAGGCCGACAAGCGCTCTGCCTCCTCCACAGTCAGATTCTTTATGCCCTGGTCAGTCTGAAAAAAAAAACATGTATATTATCGGTGTTCAAGCTTGTTTGAAACTGGGTTATTGAATGAATGTTTACTTGAGCAGGTGTAAAGTTATTAAATTGAGGTTAATCCAGGACGGACTGACCTTAAAGTGGAATTTGCAGTAGACTCGTTCTCCCTGTGCGTTCACCATTTTGAATGTGTGCGATCCGTATCCGTTCATGTGACGAAATCCATCAGGAATCCCACGATCGCTGAACAGGAAACTCACCTGACCACGACACAAGAGAACGGAAATAATGTTCAGGAAATGTATCGCCACATTTAATCACACAATATATCACTATTATACCAAGCAGCACAGGTCTAGAAAAAAAAACTAACATTTTGACACACTCATAAAGCACAGTCAATATTTGGAATTTGAAATGGTTTCTAAATGGGTTGAGGAAAATCAGTTAAAATTGAACAGTTCTAAAACTAAAACGATGATTTTAGCATCTAGTCATGCTTTAAGAACAAATCCAAAACTAAATATCTCTTTGCATGGAGTGGCCTTAGAGCAAGTCAAAGAAACTAAGCTGCTGGGGGTCTGGTTAGATGACTCACTGTCTTGGACAACACATATTGATAAGGTTGTTTCCAAAATGAGTAGAAGTATTTCTATTATCAGAAATTGTAGACGTTTTTTAACTGAAAACAGTACAAAACTTGTTACACAAACCTTGGCTTTAGCTCATTTGGACTATTGTCCATTAATCTGGTCATCTGCTTCTAAACAAAATATTAATAAAATTCAACTAGTACAAAATAGAGCTGCGAGACTGGTGCTGAACTGCTCCATAAGAGAAAATGTAGAGAGGATGCACACTCAGCTCTCTTGGATGACAGTAGAACAGAGAATAAATTGCAAATTAGCACAATTTTAAGAAAACTTTCTTTGTCTAAAGAGCCTGTCGGACTTTATAATCAGCTGACTTGACAAAAGATCGACATAAGCATGAAACAAGACACTTTACTCTAATGCACTACTCACTGCCTTTACCTAAAACTAACGCCTTAAAGAAATGTGTCCTATACAGAGCTATGTCTATTTGGAATCGTCTGCCTCAATTTTTAACAGAGATCACAAAGAGGATCTGTTTAAAAGAAAACTAAGGAAGGCTGTACTTAAAAAACAAATTCTCATTACATAGATTCTGGCTGTTAAATGTGTGGAATTAGTTTTTGCAAATTTGCATGTATCTTAGTAGTTGTTAAAATTAACAAACTGTATGTATGAAATGTCATGTGAATTCTAATGTCATTTTGTGTTTGTTGTGTGGACCCCAGGAAGAATAGTTATTGCTGAGGTAATAACTAATGGGGATCCAAAATAAAATAAAATAAAAAAATAAATATATTTCTATTAGTTTGGCCATAGATGCTGGGAAGCTTTGGGTCTGCTTTACACGTATACTGAATATGGCTGTCACTAACAATTATTGACTTGTCAGCGATTAATTCTTTAATCAATCCACTTGTCAAACATATATCATGTATTGAGACTTTCAAAGTACATCAAAAAGTTGAAATATATTGACAAAGGAGTTTAACATTACTTACCGGTACAAAGTTCTTCTGATAAAACTCAGAAATTATGTTTTTTCTGTTTTGTTTGAGTAATGCAGCTTTAAAAGTTGGTTATACATGTATTTTTACGCTCACATTTTACACTCCTGGGGCACATGAGCATTACCAGGGGTACTTGGAATAGGACTGGAATAAAAACGTGCTCTGCTCCAAAGCAAATGTTAAAAATCTGTCTTTCAGTATAATTTCAGCACTTGAACATCATTACAATTAAAACTACTATTATTACTATAGAAGTAAGAATTGACAATACAATGCTTTAAGAAACTAATCTATGTTTAGAGCTCCTCGAAGTGTGAGACAAATTTGAAGAGGTACTTGAGACCAAAAAGGCTGGGAATCATTGTACAATATAGAGTATCCAATTCTTTAGTTGAGGTTTTCTTATTCCTTGTGTTGTAATCTACAAGTGCAACACACTACATCAGAATACACATGTGGTTTTACCTGGTGCAGACTCTCTGGTCTCAGGCTCCAGAAGTCCCAGACCATGTCCGGGTCCTTCATGTGGGTCTGAGGATTCCTCTTCTGAGAGTGAATGAACGACGGGAACTGCAACATGAAAACAGCACAATTAGAACTGACTTTTACTGTTACTAACTTGTAAACCTTTCATGATTTAGAACTTTACTAGATTTCCTACTGACCAAAATGCATTTTATTTCAATTAACATAATTAAATCTATTTACATTGCCAGTTTGTGGTTTGATTACTGTATATATTTTGTACTTAGGTCTATTTTATTTCATTATTACAAGGAATGGACAATCTATTGGTATCAGATGATATCAGTATTGTTTTTGTAAAGATTGTCTGATATGTAAAGAAATGGACAATATTTGGCCCCCAGTACTTTTTAGACTTCAAATTTGTTATTCTGAACAGATAAAAAGTAAAAATAGAAAAAACAAACATAAAACATAATGACACAGAATACTATTTGTATCTCTCATATAATCACATTTAGTTTACATTTACTTAAAGCGGAAAGTAAGTTTGTGATCCGTTTCATGCTATAGATAGATTTTAAAATGTTAATGTCGGTATCGAATTGAAAACAGATGAAAAAAATGTCGGTATCGGCCACAGCTGATGGTCAAATATTTAATCATGTAAAGGCCATGGATGTATTATATTAACTTCCATGGTAAAGGCTCAAAAAATACATGTTGGCCCATTCCAAATTTTTTCTTTACTTTTTTTAAATCAAAGTTTATACTTAAATTATAAATATCATCAATACGCGCCCATCATCACTGAAGCTTCTAATTTGTAGATTTGTGTTCACTCACAATGGCTTCACAGTAAACATTTTATAATTCCAGGATTTATAAAGCTTGCAAATAGGTTTTGATGCCATCTACTGTCTGCAGAGGGCATTACATTGTCAGGCATGAACTACTCTGAATGTTTTTAAAGTTGTATCATTGACAGTATCATAAACAGTTCTCACCAGCAGAGCGTCCCGGATGAAGAAAATGGGGGTGTTGTTTCCGGTCAGGTCCCAGTTTCCATCTTCAGTGTAAAACTTCACAGCAAAACCTCGAGGGTCTCTCACTGTGTCGGCTGAACCAGACTCTCCAGCTACAGAACAACAAACCTTACGTAAGACCATGTTTTTCTAGTTTAGATGTCTTTATGCAGGGCTGGGCAAAATAAAAAAAAGTAAATATCTCCAAGATTATTTGCATACCTTAAAAACAATATTTGAACAATTATCTCCTTCAGTCCAGCATAAATGTGTTAAACATCTTCAAATACAGTATATTACTTGGTTTGAATTTTAAGAAGAATGTAGAATGTTTGTCTGTTTAATCACACAAGTGCAGGAATCTTCTCTTATAACTTTACTGTCCTGTTTTACGCAGCAAAAATGTGAAGAAGATGGGCAATATTTAACAAGTTGTTAGTAGATTTTGACTGGTTTAAAATAGAATTCCCAATAAAATAAGCTAATTTTGCCTACTTGTTCTATCATGGCAAATCAAAAGCAGTGTCTTACCCACAGTGGAGAAGCGCACAGCGAGGGGAGTCGTTTTGCCCACATGCTCAAACAGTTTAGCCTTGCAGTAGCGGGTGATGTCATGGGTCACCTCGAGGTATCCAAAAGCACCTGAAAAAGAAGAGAACAACAATTGTATTTATTTAAAGGGGATTTGTTATTTCAAATCTACCTTTCTGAGTTAGTAACCATAATACATAACAGTGTTTCATCATCATTAGTTCAGTTAATCAAATTTTAAAGTCATCCTGAATGTTTGTGTAATCTTTTATTATCCTGTAGCTGATGCTTGAGTGCTAAAAGAAAATCCTGTTTTCACGTACCAGCACCTATCCCCGCCCACTATTCAATATTTACTTAGGCTGTGTATGTAAAGTCCAACTCTGACCTCCTCCTTTGGCGTGCACCACTCGCTCAGGGATCCTCTCTCTGTCAAAATGAGCCATTTCATCTGTGAAAACCACATCCTGAACCAGCAGCGGTCCTCGAGGTCCGGCCGTCAGACTGTTCAGCTTGTCTCCGACGGGATGTCCTGCTCCGGTGGTCAGAGTGTCAGGCCTCTGTGCAACAAAACACACTGGATTAAGGCGGTGGGTAAACTTAAAGTGAAACTAAGCACTAAAGCAAATACTAAATGGTGTCTTCAGAGCATGTCTACTTTTCCCAAGTCATATTTGATCAGTTTTAGACAAATTTGCAATTTTCTGTTCACAAATAAAGCTGGGCAACATTACGAATTCTGGATAATATCATGAATGTTGTTGTCACAAAATCTAATATTGTGTATATCCCTTATAGTACTAAAAAAATACAACATTGATGAGGATTCTGTGAACAATGTAATATTGCTGCCCTTCTGTGATTAATTTGACAAACATAAGTTGCGTTTACATGACAACACATTCTCCAGGCCAAAAATACTTAATACAGATGTTTGGACCTCTAATGAATCTTGTTTAATTACAGTATATATTTGGTTGTAACCTTATTATTTTTGTCAATACTGACCAGCCGTAGTCACAACAGTCATTTACAAACTTCTGTTTCTAATGCTTGGGGATGAAAATTATCTTACACTGAACAGCGCTAGTAGGCATATCTGATTGGAACTGCTCTATGCTAATGACAACAAGCATAAGGTATCATTAGATTTTACAAATTTCAAGTTCATCGTAAGCCCCTTTTTTAACTTCTTCTGTGGTTTTAAAACATGTGAAAGTCCCAGACACAGACATAAGGAGATTATTGTCTCACAGTCGCAGAAAGACCTTAAACTTTTAAACCTATTGATAAACTCTGTTTGTTGTCTGACCTTTTCTAAATATTAAGAACAATCACAAGACAACTGAGCTTAGCTTTGTCTGTCTGGCTGCTCCGGGTGACTATGTTAAAGTTCCTCACATCATGTAGGAACCCCATGATCTCCTAAATAGTTCTAACATTTTTAAAATAACTCATGGGAGTATGCCTGTCAAATCTTTTGTATGTAAACAAAAAAGCAGATTAAAAACTTACTTCTCTAACCAGTAAGTTTTTTTTGCAGGTTTCACGTGTGTGTTCAGCTTGTTTTTCCAAATGTTTCTATGACACTTCTGCAACTAAAATCCCGGTCAAAAGCTTGGCATAAGAACAATATAACTATAACCCAAAAGTTATCTGCTCGGAGTCTGATCAAGGGTTAAATCGAGTTTATTTATCTTCTTTTATCTCAGGGTTATGTAAGACTGAAGTCCAAGTCCAAGACCAGATCCTCTGGACAATGACCCAGTTTGAACCAGAGTTTAGTCTATGGGGCGTTGAATAACAGTGACACTGGGCTTTTCTGCGTCTGTTTAGCTTTATATTAGCATTTAAACATGTTTGACAGCTAAATAAAAAGCTAGTTGTGCAAAAAATAACAAATAAATAGGTTTAATTACCTAATTACAACAAAACGGATACAAAAATAAGCTTGGTTCTGCATACTTTTCATAGTTATTTCCAAATACCTGTATGTGCAATTTTATCAATGTTTACATACTTTTGCACATTTTCAGGAAAAAATATCCCCTCGACAAACTTGCCATACATTATTATTTACAATTCATAATTAAGTAAAAGCAAAAGAAGTTAAAATGTATCTTATTCGGTTGTTAGCATTAGCAAACTTATTAACCGTTATTAACAGTAATAATAATGCTACTTTTCGTTAGCTTTGGTGTTAGCATTTAGCTTAAAATTGACAACAAAGCTAGCTTATGCACCCAAAACATTATACTGAGCAAAATTAAGATATCGAAACAGTTTATTTATGTATTTTGTGTAATTTTGCGTCAATAAATAAGCTTTTGTTCAATGCAAACGGTTACATGCTGCAGCTCACGTCCCCAAACGACCCTTTACCCCATTATTCCTCTGCAACTCTGCGCAACATCTCCGCGTTTAACTTATTTTTTGCACAAACCTGCGATGCCCGAGCCTCTTTCCACAGCTTCATCTGGTCCGTGGCTTTGTCCCTGCTGTCAGCCATTGTGTTTTTAGCGTCAAAACACCTCCACAAACGCAGAAAAGTGGTGTTTGTTGTTGATCCTGGTGTGAAATCCTGTACAGTTCTTCCTGGACTTTGGCCTCTTAAGCCCCGCCCCTTTTGTGCCACACTCGCAGCTGATTGGCTGAGAGCGAGAGACTGACCTACATTTTCTGCAGTCAGATTCTTAAAGCTATATCTTTCTATGAAACCTTACATAAGTAAAAAGTTTTGCAATCAGATAAGGGCGTTTTAGCACGTAACAGGCAGCGTAAAAAAGTGTAATTCGTTTAAAAAATAACATGATTTCAGATGACAGAGATGTAAATTGGTGATTATCTATGGTGTTTTGTTTGTAGTGCCCTCTAAACTTATTCTCCAAGGACAACTAAACTCTGTAGTCATAAGGTAAATACTGTATATATCTCTTTGCTATGTGTCAATCTACACCTTTGGGGCTACATTTTTTGATAGTCAAAAGACAAAGACAGATGAAAACATTTTCTAATTTTGATTTAGTTTGGTGTGATAGTCCTTGAGGTAAATATTTCTTATAGTTTTGCAGCAGTGACATTGCAAATTATGAATAAATATAGGGGTGTCAAATTAGTGACACCCCTATTAATTAATCTCAATTAACTAATTTAATTATTATAGACATATTAATCGAGTTCATTTTTTTTAATCGCATTAATCTAGTTTGAAATTTTTAACTTCATTGTTTCCATTCGTGAGTTGCAAAGTGGACATAAGGATTGTGTCACAACAAAAACCTAAAGTCTTAATTTTTTGCAATTTATTAATATTTCCCATCTGCAACAATAATGTACTTAAATTGAATAAAAACAAAACAAAAACACTAAGTTGAGTGTTTTTTTTTTCCGCAATTTTTAGGTGAGATAAAAATAGATTAATTAGATTAATTAATTACAGATAATAATTAATTAATCTCTTCCATTTTTTATTTGCTTGACAGCGCTAAATAAATTAACAAATAAATTAGAAAAGTAGTAAAAAAAAAACAAAAAAAAACACCAAAATGCAGACAATTTACACACAACTGGGAGTTTAAATATTCCTTTAAAAAAATAAAGCACTACTACAAAATATCATTTATTATTTGTGTGGTCCATGTTTACGATGTGGTTGCTAGGTAACAGCTGAGGAATTACCTCCTCTGTCATGTTTGCTGCACAAAAAGACAATTTTAAACCTCATCAAAACAGCCAAACAGAGTGAAAAGTCAAAAACAAGAAAAATGTTTAGTCTTATCTTAAAGGGGCATTGTGTAACTTTCTGACGGTGACAAGTCAACTTCACAATTCAATGCAAATAGAAATATAAAATCATTAGTTAGATCTTTCTTATTAAGGATAAGTACGTTTTATGCCATAAAGTGAAACAATAATAGCTAAAGAAGCTGGTATTGGTCAAACAAAAGTTCATTTTGTGACCACGCAAGCCCATTCAAAGTAAAGCTACATCTTTACTAATATTGTGTGTGTGTCACAAAGACAAAGACAAAGATTTAATTTGTGAATAGCAAACAGGAATGGGGTCAGTACATGTGGAGAGACAGGGCTCTGCAAGGATCCAGGCTGTAAAAGTAACATAGAAAAACAGCTGAAAAAGAATCTGAGGCACACTGACTTAATAAAAGTCATTTATTCTGGTAGGAAAGACATGCTGACGGGTTTGAACCAACGCGGTCTTCTTCAGGGCCTCCAAGAACAAAAGACATCATAAATAACATATGCTGGTAATCTGTGTGTTATTTATGATTGTGTTCTTTTGAAGATATGCTCCTATACAGTATATCTATCTCTCATTGTCTTTGCAGTTTGTTATTCAGTTATATTGGCCTTTTCATTATGTGACCACAGAAATGACCCCTACATGTGATTTAATAGTATTTAAGCTCACCTGGCTGCCTTTTATTGTTGTATGCCCTGAAGAACACACTGGTTCTTCAAATTCTTTTTCTTTTTTGCAGTTTTTATGCTTATATTTAAGTTTATTCTTTGGCCAATAAGTTACACAATGTATCTTTAAATATAATCATGTTCAAAATGTTTTACTGAAAATGTAATCTCTGTCACATGCACTTATGTATCTACTACAAAGCATGTGTTTTTTAAAAATTTCTACTGTTTTCTATGCCCTATGAAATCTGACCTGCTTTAAACTAATAGCAAAATACGATTGAATTCTATCAAGTAGAAGATTGTGATGTTTTATCACTGATCCAAGTAGTTCCTCTGGTAGAGAATTAGTGAGTTATTATTAGGGCTGGGCAATATGGCAAAAAAAAATTCACGATTTTTTTGGAACCGGATCACAATTTTCATGTTATCACGATTCTTGTAGATTGTTTGTTTATCCTATTGTCTTTGATGTAATTACAATTTACTATCAACAGCTAAATCCAGCTGTCAAAATTCGACCAGTGTTGCCAGATTTTCAGAGAGAAACAAGCAAACTCAATAAAAAGTTAATAAATGAATCCATTAATTAGAACATTGTGTGTTGCTGCAAAACAAGTGTATGTGTTTTTCTTACACAATAACGACTTTTAGACATGAAAACATGCTTAAAAACCCACATTTCAGTTGTCAAAATTGATATACACATCCATAAATCAAACCTTAAAAGACTTGTATGAACTAAAAGCGCAATCCAAGAAGCAAACTTTTCTTTTACATCATTTTTCAACTTCGACAATGTAAACTAAAGACTATTCTCTTACTAAGTAGAAACATGAGTTATAGATCATAAATGTAATATGATTACCTTTCACATTTTTACACAAACTCATTGAATGAAAACAGCATGTCCAATCCATGTTTAAATTGCTTTTATTTCAAACTGCATTCACACAATACACAGTTTTGTGGAGGCACATTCACATCAAATGCTAAAACAGCGTCATGCTTGGTCAGATGGCGGCTACAGCTTCGTTGAACCAAAAAAATAAAACGCTAAAACAACTTTGATTGTAAATGAAAATATTGCTTAATCATTTGGCACAATAGGAACCATAGACTGTTATTGGTTTGTCTGCGAGTGTTAAATGGTGTTAAAACCTGACGGAAGTGGAAAGTTACTGCTAAAATTACGGCTAAAAAAGTCACGTTTGAACATAAGGCTGATGCAGTTAGTAGATACTGTACAGAATTCACATTCAGATGAACTTAACTGCACCAAAGCACAACAGTGAAGAGAAAACCAGTGAGTTAAAGTCACTTTGACGGTGAAAATGAGCATTAATCACACAACAGAAGACTGTTCAAAGCCAGTGTTTCTCAAAATGTGGTGCAGGTCTACAGTTCTAGTGCCAACTAAAGGCAAATTCTGAGGTTAATAAAGTGAAAAACTGAGTCTGAGAGACTAACAGCAGCAAGTTTCTGATTACAAACACCTGCTGCAGATATCAGTGTGTTTGACCACTCACACAGTTCCTCCTTTAGTCTCGCAGATTCTTACTTTAATGTAAGTTGAATATCAACCTCTTTCACACTTACATGTTATTGTGGATGATTTATTATTGCTTGTTGTAGGCAAAATATTGTTTGTATTTTAATCATGTTTTAACATTACTTCTTCATCACAAACACAGCTGGAATTCTTGTCTCTCTGAGCCTCAGAAAACGCTGTTTATCAGATTTGTGATGTCATAGGTAAATCTCTGAGCACTTTAAATCATTTAGATTTGTTTTGAGGCAAGATCGGCTTTTATATTTCCAACATGTCAGTTTCTTCAGCCTTTAGATAAAGCTCCAACTCAGTTCCAGACAAAAGAAACACACGTTTGTAGTAAACTACTCCAGAAAAATTTTAAAAGACAAGCACTATTCAAAGAATAGTGACTTATACATGTCATTTCAAACCCCTTTTTCTTCCGACTTATATTCCCTCACACGTTTCAGATTCTTTGGAGCACAAGCAAATGTCTGGAGTCTTTGTAAAGCTGTATCACTGTAGTTTTTGCCTCTGACGAAGATGGCTCTTATCAGAAGTGAGAACTTTCTTCACACAAAAGAAAAACAGAATCTAATTTTCGCAAAAAAATTTTTTGGATAAATATAAGGATTGGTATAACTGCTGTTCACTGCTGAGACCCAAATGACACTAGATTTGGCATATTTTGGGTTTTTATCATTCCTCTTCAAAAGCTGAAGGTAATTGAGATCAAAATTATTTTTATAGACCTAAAATTACTCGGCCATCCGGAGGGACGTCAGAATGATGAGGGGTTTTAACCAGTAAAATTCTGCAGAGATTTATAATCTTTTTTTTGTGAAAGTCCTGGCCCCAGAGATGCACGCTGACCATGCAAATTTAAATGCCTATGCACACCACATAATTTCACCTTGTTTGCGTGTGTATAATACATGTTGCTGACTCAGTTCATTTCTATGGTGTATGTAAATATGTGGTATTTTATATGAATATTAACAAAATGCTTATCTTAATCTTAATCATATCCAAGCTCCAGACCTATAACTGTAACTTCAGAAATAAACTTAGTCATTAAACCAAAATAAAATGTCCTCACATGGTTTCAACTAACTAACACCGGCCTATTGACCCTATTTTGTCCTGCTCACTTTTCTAGGAAGTGCACTTCCTGTTTAGGTCTGTTAAGGTAGCTGATGTGTTTGTTTGTCTGTCTTGTGGGGCAATTTCAAACAGATGTAATGACAGTTAAAACAAACTCAAAATAGGGTCAATAAAACGCAAAGAAAATAACATCTTTATTTATAGCATCTCTATTGCCACACAGTGAAATAGAGCTGCTGTATATTAATATACATTTATAAAAAGCCTAGAAACATGCTCATTATGTCGTTATATTTCTGTGAGACCGTGTTGCAAATTGTGAGCATAAATGGCAAAAATGTATGAGTAATTTGTAAGCGGTTTACACTCAAATCAATAATAGAAGACTCTGTTTTGTGTGCCTCATTTTTCACCAAACTACCCTGATCGTGAGTTAAGAACAACACTGAACCATAAACCTTTAACCTTTAGCGTTTAGACTGAAAATATTACTTACGTATATCAGCTGTAACAATCTTTTTCTACTGAGAGCCATATTACAAAACATCTAGAGAAATCCTGCGCACCACATTTTGAGAACCACAGACTGCACCGTCCAATAATACAACAATCGTTCATTCAATTCAGCCTGAAGCAACTTTCACATTTATAACAAAGTGACAAAATCAATCAGTTAAATCAATAGTGAGGCTGTAACACAGAGAGAGGTTAGTACAGTTCACATCACGTTAAATCCCAGAGGTGTTTTATATTACTTTATTGATCAGCGACAGGTAAATATAATCGTGTGAGTAGAAAATGTCTCAGAAACGAATGGAGCGGGAATTAGAAGAAACAATGTTCATTATTTACACGTGGATTTAAGCCGATGCAAGTCGATATTGCAATTGTTGTGATTAAAATGAGACGATGGAAACATGCGCTCACCGGCCAAAATATTAGGTACAGCTGCTGCTTTAGACTGAGTGGGAAAACTACAGGAAAAACACTGTATTTAATTGTTGCCATGACACTTGTGCTACTGACAGTTGATAATTTAGGACATTTTACTGCAATAAACAATCTCAAAAATATATATTTTAAAGAAGAAAAACGTAATGAGTTTAACTGTGTGTGATCTCTGTGTTTGTGATAAATGTTAGAGAAGCTAAAGTCTTGTTGTTTATCTGCTTTGCTGCCATTGTTTACCCAATTTTCTTTTTTTACATGTCAAACCCAAGTAGACTTGTGGTGGGTTGAATTTGTTCTCAAACTGGAATGTCTTTTTCCTGTTTTAGCTGAGGTTTGAGCTTTTACAAGAGAAAACGTCCTCTCTCTCCACTGACTCTGATGTCTTTCCACTCAGTTCTAACATTTAGAATGCTGAACATTGCCACCTACATAACCTCTAGTGTAGCAACAGCTGCCCTTGGGCAGACTGACAAAATTTTGCCATTTTGGGTCGTGTTTTGCCTCAGGACACAATGACGAGTTTTGTTTCTTATTTGTCCCACAGTGGCACCTACCAGTGGTTTCCCATCTAAGTACTTCAGGCTTGACAAACTGCTATGGCCACAAATAAAGTGAAGAGGGACGTGAAGAGGGAAAGCATCAGGTCATCTCAAGTTGCAGAGCTTCAAGTCTAAATACAATCTTAAGTTCAGACTTCACAAGAAGTAAGAACAAAATGGTCAAATTTGTTTGCCTCCACTCAGTTTCATTTCACTCCAGCTACTAGTTCAGGTATCACAGGACTGCTGATGGTTCCCAAAAAGCAAGAAGTACGGTCGTCCAATCAGCGAACAGGAGCGAGTGGTGTGTTTTTCCAAAACCAAACAGAGTTGAGATAACAGAGTGTATGTGTTCTCTTCCTTTGCACCTGTGTCAAATATAAACCTAGAATATGAAATTGTACCTTTTAACTTCTAAGTTTACCACAAAGAAACAACAACACTCACTGTTTTTGCTTACTTCCTAGACGTTAAAAACGACCAAAAAGCAGAGATTGGTTAAACAAGAAAGTTCCCACCTCCTGTGAAGTGAACGAACCTCAATGAAGCGACGTCAGACGTTTCGACCAAGTGAAGTGGAACTGATGCATTAGGCCATTTATTAGGTCAAGTCCTAAGTCATCAAAATAGTGGCTAAAAGTCTAGCTCTAGTCTACTTTGAAGTCCACACACCAGTGGTTGTAGCCTGAAAAAACAGGCTTATGAAATGCATGTTTGTATTATATTTCTTCTCCTTCACTCTCATACAGAGCTGTACCTAATTTTGTGGCCGGCGATCGTACATGTCTTTGCTGATTTGGCCGACCCTGTAACAACAGCTGCTACAAATTTCCCCTGATAAAAGAGTAACCTGGATGTGTTTCTCAAAAGCTCACAAAAATATCACAAAAACATTTCAGTATTTTCTCCGTCTCACTTCAGAAAACGCGTCACACCAGCGAGTCCTTCACAGCGAACTGAAAACAGCTACAAAACGATCAGAGGCATCGATGGATCGGATGGACAAATGCACTTTGTTTAGTGAATTTTTTAGTTTTTCTGTAAAAAGTTGTATTTAACATTGATTATTCCCTCAACCTCATCCATTTGTTTTTGCTTTGTTTTGTCCTAGGATTGTTATTTCATTGTTTTTACTGGGAAATAAGTCATTCTATTCTAGAATAGAAACGTACAATGCCCTCCAAGAATATTTGCCATTTTAATCATTATCAAAACGAAACAAAAAACAAACAAAAAATAAAGCCTCAAGTGGCATTGCAACGACCCTTGCCGCACTTCGAAGCTTAATATCATTCTTCATATTACTGTATAAAGTGAGAATGAGAACTGGGTTATAAAACACCATAACAACAACATGGGCACATGTGCATATGGCTCTGTTTTAGGGCAAAAATGGACGCTGTGTTGCACAAAAAACGTACAAGATATCATAATAAAACTTTAGATGTGTCACTTCTGCAGTTCATGTCCGGCAAATTGGAGCTCAGTAGGTACAAGATGAGACAAATGGAAATATAGCTTTTTGCATTTTTGAATGGAAATTGGCGACCAAACGATACGTCAGGAGGCATGGCCATGATAAGGTTTTTTGATTGCCTTTGTAAAACGAATGCATGTACCAAATTTCGTGGCTGCATGTCAAGACCAAGACTGGTTTCAAGCATTACTACAATAGTAAGCAGCTAATGTTAGCATCATTATAGCTAACGGCTTTCAAGTGCTTTGTTTATTATCCAGGCTGAACTTGTGCGTTGAGTTGTTTCCTGACGCTGTCCGCTTTGTTTTTCTGATTCTCGCAATGCATTGTGGTCATGTAGACCATGCTAGGGACTATCAAATACCTTTTTAATTCACTAGTTCATCATACATCTTACATATACTTCTTTTAACCTGGATTTTGTTTGTCTGCATCTTTACTTTTGCACCTTTTTACCTGTTTTTTAGCATCTTTATTTTTGATAGACAACTTTTTCTTTTTTTTTTTTTGCATTGACCTGCCATCGCCAAAGATCACCTCACTGAGTCTTGTTTGAATACACCTGGACATCCATGACGTGCTCCGGAATTTAACTTTTATTTAAGCATTTCATAATGTTCTTTCCTGAGTTTTTTTTAACAAATATTGTAACACGGTGGGCGACACAGTGGCGCAATGGTTAGCGCTCTGGTCTCATAGCAAGAAGGTCCTGGGTTCGACTCCCGGGCCGCCCTGGGCCTTTCTATGTGGAGTTTGCATGTTCTCCCCGTGTCTGTGTAGGTTTCCTCCGGGTACTCCGGTTTCCTCCTACAACTAAAAACATGTCCATTAATGCCTCCCCTGACCCTTCCCCCAGGGCTCCCCTGCAAAAGAGATTCTGAATCTCATGGGACTTCCCTGGTTAAATAAAGGTCAATTAACACTTTTGGTGGAGAATCAAACTGCTAATGCTTAGAACCAGTGCTGAACCAGGTCTTTGATGGAAAATCCCAATACAATGATAATCCCTCCTCTTTCACAAGTGTATCACATAAACCACAATAAAAGGACACTGTGAAACGTTCAGTTCTAGCACACAGTACGGTGACACCGAGGTGTTTCCCGGTACAATTATTGCAAATCGTATGCAAACACGTGTCAGTAAATTTGTAGGTAAAAGTGCTATTCTTTAGCAAAATAACATGAAAAATGAATACAATTACTTAATGTTTTGGCATTTCAAAATTTGATATTTTAGGCTAATATTAGTGGAGGGCAGTATAAATAGGCAGTGTCATTGACTAAGGAATATACAGGATTGTGTTCATATTTTTGAGAATACATAAAGTAAAGGTAAAGTATGTATAAATTTGTCTTTGATCCACAAAGCAATCAATGCCATTTGGATTAAACTTGTCAGGGTTAGTGCTAAAGCTAGTCCAGTCGCTAGCCTACCAAGCCCTGTTCCAAATCAGTATTTATGGATCGTATTTTATCGTTTGAGGGTTTTCTACCATTCAGAAACTACTACAGTGTCGAAATCCAGGTTGAAATAACATTAAAACCAAATAAAACCAGTTTATCCGAGTCTAGATGCGTCGCAGCGGATGCCACATGGACACGGGTTTTCTCAGCGTGGCCAACATCTGGTTCCAGTGAGTGATGCCGATGCCGCTCGCCTCCGGGCCGATGATCACGTGACCCAGGTTCTCGCCCCGGCCGTCGTCTGTCGCCTCGGCAACGGTCACTCTCAACGACAGCTCCTGGAACAGAGCGCAGCAGACGGGAGATTAACTTCTGGTGAATCATGTAAAAATCAATGAGTAAATCCTGGTGTTCCGTCAGTTTTATTGTGAGGTGTCTTGGCAGAAGAAAAGGCGATATAAAAGAAAAATAACCGGTAATAATGTTCAGTGTTGGGCAAGTTACAGTAAAATAGTAATATAGGCCTTTTACACATTACTTGCTATAAGAATACACATTTAATAATATACTTGTATTACAATATTAGTGACTCTCTAACATAACAGACTTAATGAGCTGTTCACTCATTTATTTGAGTTGTTAAAACATTGTACACTACAAATACTATTCACCTTATTCTGTCCCGCCCATTTTTCTTGGCAGTGTACTTCCTGTTTGGCTCTGTTTAGTCTCTACTATTCAGTCACTGGGTTTAGTAAAGCTAAACCCAGTGACCCATAGTAGAGGCAATCTCAAACAGGGATTGTCCCGCAAGATCGACAAGCAAACATGCTCGCTACCTTAAAATAGGATTATTCAGGGCTGGGCCTGGGCATAGGCGAATTAGGCAGTTGCCTAGGTTGCCAACTGGTGGTGAGGGCACCTACCTAAGCCATATCACTCTAGCTATAGCTATTAAGCTATTACCCAGTTTTTATTTCGTGTCAATAGGACACATAATTATTGTGTTATGACCACAAATAGCCGATGAACTTATACGCACAAACCACCACAGCGGCAGATGAAGCATAGTGTTCAGCACAGGGAACACTCTACAATTTGGGGTCCCAAACTATTTGAATCTTTAGGATATACTACATATTTTAGTACAAAATGAAGTGAAAATTAACAATTGTAAAAAATGCATTACTTTTTACTACATAAAAATACTCCACACTGAATGGAAATGGAATGGAAATCTTGCCTAGGGCACCAAAAGGCCTAAGACTATTGCAACTTTAAGTTAAAGTGTCAGGGGAAGTGTTTCTTAAGCTTAACCTGAAGCTTAATGGAGTCATTGTCATATGCCATGGTTATGTTCACTGCTAAAGTAGTTCTACTCTATTCCAGACTGGTGCCACCTAGTGCCTCCACCTAATTTCATTTTATTCCAGCTACTAGGTCAGGTATCGCAGGACTGAAGATTGTTCTCCAAAAGCAGAAAGAATGATCGTCCAATCAGTAAAGAGAAGTGAAGCAGTGTGTTGGCCAGAATCAACCTCAGTTGAGATAGAAGACGGTATGTGTTCTCCTCCTTTGACCTTGTGTCAAATATTAATAATACAATTAAGTAGCTTTTCTTTTGCAAGTTTACCACATAAAAACAGCAACAATCACTTACACACATGTTTAAGCTCTATACACAAAAAAGTCCCGGTCTACAGTGACGTGAACAAACCCAAATAATGCGATGTCAGTCGGTTTGCACGAAGTGTAATGAAACCGGCTGATACATCAAGGTAGTTCTACGGAAGACTTCACTACTAATAATTACAAAATTCTCTCACCGGATATGTATACATTTTAGAGAATCTTATGCATCATCAGAAAGAGTATATTCCACTAGCGATACATACTTCCAATTCTATCACAACAAGATCTCACACACTGACACTAGAATGAGTTCAATCAAAAATCAGATAAACCCTCCTGCAATAACATAACACAGGAAATAACAGATCAGACACAAACAGAAGCCGGTTGGATCCAGACTTCGGCCTCTCTTTGACCTCTAGTGACTCTGGGTTTGTCCACACCGAGGTCTTTTCAGTCTCTCTTGTTACACACGTCGTTTCTGCTGCTGCTGCTGTGTCGACATGACTCAGCGATTCACTCACAGTTTAGAGTCCGTTTATGAAGCGTTTTACAGTTACGGCGCTAAAATTATAAGTACATGTTTTGGGAAATTTAACACCACATTTTAAAGTTTACTGCACCGAGAGAAAATAGCTGTGAATCTAAAAAGCTAAAAGGCCTGCACACAATAATCTTTTAAAGTGACAGGTTGAACTTCTACTTTAATTAATATGAAGTTAAGATTATTAGACTTACTATTTGATATGCTAACCATATGACAAAATTAATCTCAGTTTAGACATTTTTTTGTTCATAAATTATGACATCATGCTATAAAGTTACACTTTTCGAGACCACAGAGTCCAGAGATCAAGACAAGACCAAGACCACTGAGAGTCAAGACCGAGACAAGACCTAGACAACGATCTATCAGCTTTTTTTTAATTTCTACATTTCTTAGTTTCTACATGATCAAACTGTGACTGGATCAAGTCACTGCACTGAGCCATGAAACCTGATGCAAGTTTAGCAGAACATGGTGACAATTAGAGATGGAAAAGAGTTCGAAAACTTGGAAAATCAGTTGAATTGAGGGACCAGAATTGATCAGTTTTTCTAATGCAGTCACTGACCTACACACACAATAGTTGTGTGCAAATAATACATGATGTATGAGGAAACAAAGTGTGAACTGGAACCTGAATGTGCATTATTATGTGTTAACATGCTAATAACTGATATGTGGGCCTGTCAATATGGACACAAAATATTACTGTTTACTCTTAAATGTTCATAAAAAATACAACTTCTGAGGACTAACAACAGTGGCTTTACATTACATGTAATTTATTATGTTTTTTGTGGTTTATTTTGTGTTTTAAGTAAAAAAAAAAAAGTTAAAGGGGACCTATTATGTCAAATTCACTTTTCTAAGTTTTTAATCTTGTTACAATGGTCTTCCTTCATCAGTAGTTCACTCAAAGTTATATTTGAATTGATTCATGCCTGTTTGAGTATCTTGTATTGTTCTTCAGCTGAGCTCAAGTGCTCAGAAATCCTGGTTCTCACCTACCACCTATCCCCTCCCATTTCTGTATTTACTTGTTATAATTCAAAAGATTAATCTCAAAGTGAAGCAGATATGGTTCAATACAGCCCCATAGACACTTTCCAACGATAAAAACTAGTTTTTTTTAATCTGTCGCTTTTTACAGTTACATTTTAAAACAAAGACAAAAGCTTATCAGTTCTGCAGCTTTGAACAGGAAGTCATCAGAACTGTTCCTATTTTTAAGTTGTTTTAGATCAACTTTGTGTTTTATAATGAACAAAAGGTCAATTACTGATCTGCATACGATCTAGTTTCTTACTTAATATATTAAAAAAAACACAATAGGACCCCTTTAACGTAGATAAACTAACAAAATCGAAGAAAGTTGAAAACTGAATCGTTCCATCTCTCGTTGCAATGAAATGAGGTCTCCGTGTCAGACCTTGAGAATACCAATACCGGCTTCAAATTACATACAAATGTAAAATGTCTTCGTCTCCCTTGTGTGATGCCATCAGTTTAATTTTTTGCTCTACTTCCTGTTATTTATTTTTTAACATACAATTCTTACAAGTTGTTATGAGTTCATGTAAAATTTTCATTTATAACTACAACAAGAAAAAATCTACCAAATTAAATTAAGAAATGTGTTAAAAACTGTCAAAAACACTATATATATACAACATATACTTTATAGTTTACTTGTTGTTCACCTTTAGATATAAATGTGTGTGTGTTTGTGTGAGAGACAGTATTGCGTCACCTGCAGGACGAGCGAGGGCACAGAGAAGATCATCGCTTCGTTAAAAATGGGGTTCGTGTCATCTCTCTTTGTCGACGTTTTCTTTTTGCTGATTTTCCTGCCGTCCTGAAGCAAGTACACTTTGACAAACGGATCTGAAAAGGAAACACCACCATACATGTGTAAAAGTAACAGTATACAGTTCAGTTAGCCTCCATTATAAACATGGTACAGTCACACTATTGCAATATAAGATTCCTATTCAGAACAACTCTTTATACTGAGCTATAGCCACTTAACTGAGCAAAATGTACATTGTTTTTGCAGCAGTTAAAGAGACAAGGCAACAGTAGCTTTAGCCAATGACTAAAGTCCAAACCTGCAGTGTTTTTGCTGTTGGTCCAGACGAGGTTTTTGCACTTGGCGACGACCACCGTGAGGCGCTCTGCTGTCGGGAGGTAACTGAGAGAGAGCAGGATCTCACCCACTGCGTCCACAGCCTGAGGAAGGAGCAAAGGAGAAGGCACATAAAACACACAAATTATATAAATTCTTGTTTTGTGTAAAATTGTTGCTTCCTTTTCAAATACCTAGAGTTGTGTGTTTTCTATCATTCTACCTTGTGATGTCTTCAAGTTTTATTACACATATTGTAGTGTTGTTTTGAAGCCAACTGTGGCTGGACAATGCTGCTAACTGAAAGCTATGTTTTTGTAACATTACAAGGTGGAACATAGCATTTGTTTTATTTTATTTATTTTACCTTTATTTAACCAGGAGAGCGTCACTGAGATAACGAATGACGCTGACTCTTTTGTTGTTTTGCTGCCTCTTGACCAGGACACAGGCAGCAAAACATTCAAATAAACAGCTACTTCAGTACAGACAAACACACAAGATTGCACAATGATAAGGAAAACAAACAAACTTACACCTTTCATATAAAACATTTACAAGATGGAGATTGTCCTTCTAATAAATCTAGAAGCCTCTTATACGCATTTAGAACACTGACACCTCAGGTTATAGTCTCCAGAGCTCCTGGGCACCAAATAATCCGCCAAATATTGTGGAAGTAAACCTAACATGGCTTTGTAAATAAAAAGGCGCCAACGCCGTCTACGTAGGGACAAAGACATCCACCAAACCCTGTCATAGAGCACACAGTGATGTGTTAAGGCTTTTAGGTTTGTCACAAATCTCAGGGCTCCATGGTAGACAGTATCTAAAGCTTGTAAAGACTGTGAAGAAGCATGCACATCACCAGAGTCTAAAACTGGTAAGAAAGTAGCAGACAGAAGCTTCTTTTTAGCTTCAAAACTCTTAATCCTGAAATAAAATCATAAAATTACATTATCACTATTATTTTTAATTTACAGGTTTAGAGATGTGGACAGACTAATATTGTAGAAGTAATAAGCATAACTCCAGGGAAGTTTCAAAAGGTAACAATAAAATTCATGGGTCACAGTTTTGCATATAATGACTTTTAAATAGACAGTTCAGCTCATGCATAATTTTGATTCCTTTATGCATTTATGGATACTTGCAATTCATTTGTAAGACTCTCGCTCACAGCTACATTGGAATTTGGTAATTTCAAACATTGTAGGCGTTTGTGGAGTGCCCACCACCAGAGGGCGACAAACCACAGGATTATCAGGACATAAGAAGACAAACCAAACTAAAAGAAAACCAGAGATCAGGATGAAAACAAGAGAATAAACCATACCAGATACCAAAACTAAAGCAGGTCTAAACTAGAACTACACCATGTTTAAAGATGCACTATGTAACTTGTTCTATAGAGATTTTGCCTGTCTCCATGGTGATAGTTTTTATTTGTCTAGAAAGCCCTCCAGATGGGAAACTACTGAATAAGATGCTGTGTGTCCCTGGCTGATTTCTCTGTCAGTCACACACACTAAAACTCGGGACATAAAGATGGTGGCCTGACAATGTATTAGAGATGTATCTTCTGAGTTTTCCAGACGATAAATCTCTACCTTAAAGTTGGGCATGACTAACCTTTTTAGTAGTAAATGAGCAAACTTGCTTTCCAATAAAACGTCTATGATAAATGCAGCACTTTGTGAAAACATGAGACCACTGAGCACTGTCTGAATAGAGTAATAAAGAATTTTAGTTCTGATCAGGAGCTGAATGCAGCTCTCTGATTGGCTGAACTTGGGTGGTCCTCCTCAGTTTCACTTTGCTGTTTGCAAAAAGTGTTTTTTAAGCCGTAATTTCAACCCAAATGAATACATGTCTAGAACCATGTTTTGAAGGATTTATAAGAAGATGTTTACATATTTAAACCTAAATCTTGTTTGTAGTGTGAAAATCAGTTATCCCATGTTTAACTCTTGTAATGAAGACTTGTGTTCATATTATTCTACAGCTATGGAGCTGACACACTGAGTATGAGTAGGTTTCTGAGGATAAGATGTGATTTTCCTCCATGAGGCAACTGTATTATGTTGATGTGTGCCTAGGGCATCATTGTTTTTTTTTTTTATATCTTAAAATATCTTTAATAAACATGTTTTAGGAGATCAGACTAATGCTGCAACAAGTTAATCGATTAATAGCAACTAATCAATAACTGAATAATCAACAACTAATTTAGTTATTGAATAATTATCGTCTTTGTACAAAACATCCCATGAGTTGTGAAAATGTATGAGATTGAATAAAGAATTGTTTATAACACAACATAAAAATAAAATTTTGTATTAAATAATTTTGGTTTTAAGTTATTTTTTATAAAACTGACAGGCATTCTAAAATTTTGTCCTTTGATTATTATTTTTTATTTAAAGGGGCACTGTGCAAGATTGAGAGGAATTTTAATTATCACATATAGTCCACAAACATTTAAATCATATTTATTCTTTACAACATGAATACTTAAGAGAGCACTGTTAACCACGCCACATCAATTGTGATACATTTATACATATATAGGAAATATTTTCTTACAGGCCGGAATGTGAATATTGACACTAGATGTCACTATGGTAGATAGGTAAACTGCACAGGAAATGCTCCCCTGGTGTTCAAAAGTGGACGTTACTTGGATCACTTTATGTTTTTTTTTCTTACACAGTGCCCCTTTAAGTATTGATACTTGATCAAATGAGTATTTATTTTTGGTACCAGATTTTCTATACTTTTGACAAACCTAAATTCTAACTCTACAGGACGTTCTCAAGCAACCTTACTTTGGCTCAAATTTGGCAGAAAATGTTGTATTCAAGTCACTTTTGTTTCCCAAACAACTAATGGATTAATCGAGAGAATAATTGCCCAACTAATTGATCACCCAAATAATGATTCGTTGCAGCCCTAGATTCTACCTGACACAAAATCATAAAGATAGTCCTAACAACCCTTCACAGACCCAGCTCTAATATCCTGTTGTGTTTTAAAGATCTGCACATGAAGCAGTTTCCTCCAAACAAACCCCTTTCCAAACCGTGTCCTGTACCTTGTTGACGTCCTGCAGGTAGAGCCAGGCGTTGAAGGGTCGGATGGTGAGGTCCAGGTCTGACAGTTTGAGCTCGGCCACTCCGGCGCTGATGTTTCTTTCGTCTGAATCGATGCCAAACGCGGCGAAGCGAAGACTGTACTCCTCCAGCGTCGACAGGTCCAGAGGCACGGAGAAGCGCTCGTCAAAAATCACTGTGAACGCGTTTGTCTGGACCTGCAACAGAAAAGAACAGGACACAGGCAATTTGAGTTTGGCTGGAAAATCACTGATGCGCAATGTTTTCTGTCGTTAAGTCAACAGCAAAGTATTCCAAAGAGACTACTGCAACTGTGTCTGCTACTACAACTACTTTCTTTTTATCAATTTTATTTTAAGTGGATGTGTGAGGATATTGTTTCAACATAGAGCAGCATAAACAGAAAAGAAGTGATTCAGTGTAGTGTCTTTTTTCTCTCAATGCTGCAAAGACTTAGCAAACCTTTCCCAAAGCTGTAGATTCAATGAGTTGTTTCTAAACATAATCAGAATCTAATCTAAATTTAAACCAATAGATAATACAAGTTACAGTCTCAGTAGGTCAAGTTACTTGCACAATTAAAATATTGCATTCATAAACTCCAATAAAAGCAACACATAAGTCTTTAAACACATCTAACACGACTGAAACTGCAGCATAGAACAGTTTTATTTTATAAATGAATCAGTAACAGGATCAGAGTTGTGCAATGTCTTAACATAACACAAATGTTTGACTGTCTAAGTTACTCAAAGGCTACATCTAGTCTAGTGCCTCCGCACAATTTTTTTTGACTCCAAGTATCACAGAACAGCAGACGATTCCCCCAAAAGCAGAAAGTACAATCGACCAATCAGCGAACAGCGAGATAAAGCCATTTGTTGACCAGAACCAACCTGGTTAATGTTGGGGTACCTAACTGAGTAACCTTTGTGCATTCCACTAATAAGTTTATGATAAATCCAGCGCTGTCTGAGCCAAATGCAGTGCTATAATTGGCTGTGCTTGGGTGGTTCTCTCCCGTTTCACTTTGTTGTTTGTAAGAAATGATTTTTAAACTGTAATTCCAACCAAAAGTGAATACATGTCAATATTTATCACGTGTCGCAGGATTTAGAAGAGGGAGACATCAGATTTAAAACCTAAATTGTGTTGCAGTGTAAAAATGATATTTGACCTTGTGTCAAATATGAATTTAGAATTTCTTATTGTAAGTTTCCCTCACAGAAATGACAATAATCACTACCACACATGATTATGCTCTACACTGATGTGTTCAGAACCAGAGATCGGCTAAAACAAAAAAGTCTCCAACTACATTGGGGCAAAAAATGTGTTTTTCTATTTTGATGAAATTCATAATTGTCTTTTGTCCAACTAATTGGACATAATTATGTCGAGGTAATTATACAACAGTTACCTAGCAACGGCATAAGCCCAAATCCACACAAATGAAACAGACGTTATGATTGAAACACTTTAAATTGGCTAAATGATTGTTTAAACTCCCAGGAAACTGTGTCAGTTGAGAGTAAACTGTCTTTGCATGTTGGTGCTAGTCTGTGCATCACTACGACTATTTGTCAGGAGCATCATAGTGAGGTTCACATGCTGCACCAGTGCGAGGACCTTTACAACAAACAACATTTGATGCATCTACCTTGTGACGGCGGCTCTAAAAATGTAAAATAAAGAAGAAACATCGTCTCATCATCTGTAAATAAATGTAACGCTTTGTGTTCGTAGCCAAAGATTCTTTTTCACCAGCATCTCCAACACAACTGCTCCGTAAATGATGTGAGAAACAACTGTGACCTTTATAAACCTGCTTTTATCCATTTCATTATTGTTGTTTCACTTTTATAACCGTGCACGTGAAAAAAAACATTCTGCGCTTGATCACGTGACACACACACTGTTCTCCGCTCACTGCTGCAAGTCTGTGTCGTGTCTGTTCTTCTTCTGATGCAACTGTCAGACAAATAATCGTCGTTAACGTCCTTGTGTCTATGACCTGCTCTTTTAAACTCCTCTAGTGTGCAGCCGTCTTAAAACAAATAACCTCGACTACCTAAATGATCATTACTTGCAGCTGTAAAAGAATCCAAGCTCAGAATCAGTAACAGTTTGAACAGAGATCTGCAGTGGCCCAAAGACTCAGACAATAAACCATCTGAAGACAAGGCCTCCGGGACAAACTCGCAGACAGCTGGAACTCCACAGACTGATGTTGTGTCTAGTAAACTCCTGTGAGGTCTGCAACGCTCCGTCTCTGCCTCCTTCTTTTCAAAAATAAATCTTCTCCACGTCGTGCAGTGCGACACAGACTTTTTTCACCTTCAAACTATGAGTCAGAACTTGGAGAGAAAACACAGACTGAAAAAAGTGTGGAAACTTTGGACGAGCATTAGTCACACTGCACAGAAATAGAAATATAATGACGTTTGTAAAGGTTATGAAAGGTTGAAAGTGCATTTGAATGACTTGAGTTTGAGATATTTTAATAGATACACAGCATTAAAGGTGCTATATCCAATATTTGCTTCTTTAAAAACTCCCTACATCAGTCAAATGTTTTGCTCACTTAACTAATGTATTCTGAACCTCTGAATTGTTCACTACGATGTATTTTAAGCTTTTTTTCGCAGCTGGAGCAAGACATGCTGGTATGCTAACAACTGTTGGCCACAATGCTGACAACAACAACTGATGAACTTAGTGGAGTTTAGTGAAGAAACGGGACCTTATTAGACAGGCACAGGACATTGTGGACCATCTTTCACCTGAAAAAATGCAATAGGAAAATGTTATGCAATAGTGAAAAAATTAAATAATTTCAAGACAAGCTAAAATATTTTAATTTTTAGAATTTCAGACATTTTGACACAATTATTTTAGAGCTAGGCCTCAATATATCAGCCGGCTGTTATTTTGAGGCCAACATTTGGATTTTTTTGCATATCGGGGGTAAAGCTGCACTCACAGTGATCAGCTGAACTCCAAGCTAGTTTTGGAGAGAAATTATTCGGTTTGTTTTATAAATCTCCATTTTGCTGTGTTTTGAAAATGAGCACTTTCTTAAATTACTCTGTAAGACGTTCTGTAATTGCAATAAAAGTGGTATTCATTCAACAATAACAAAATAATAGTTTAGATTGGACTTTCTCTTTTTGAATATACTTTCTCATCTCAGCTTTTTCAGCTGTTTTTTAAAAAACTAAAATAAGAAAATCAGTCTTGAAAATTGACCATCGGCATCGGCTGACAAAGTTTTTTTTTAATCGCCATTGGTATCGACCCAAGAAAATGTATCGGTCGATCTCTAATTTATTTACTTAATTTAAGACATTTCTAAATCATTACTATGTCTGGGCCTCCTGCTCAGACTGCTGCTCCACGACCGACTCGGATGAAGCGGAAGAAAATGATGGATGGATGGATAATCATTACCTTTACTTTTAGTAAATAATTTAACAGTGTGTAAGAAATTGTTACCTTAGCCATTGGCAAATTGGTTTTCTTATTTTAAGACAAATTCTTGTATACCTGTCAAAATGTCTTGAATCGAATAAAAAAATATTCTACATTAAAGCATCAGTTCAATTATGATCGGCAAGTCAATGGATAAGTTTATATTTCTAAGACATTTTAAAATAAAGTTGTGTTTACAAAAACAAATAGTAATGCTGTGTTCAAACTGGACAGCGTTGGAGCGTCCAAAGCATCCACTTGACAGAAGTCAACGTAAACTTGCATCTTGAGATGTCTAGCGTGTCGAAATTCATTTGTTCAGACGTTTGGTGATGACGCGAGTCTTGCAAAGTAGACGCTCTAACCTGCGGCAGACGCGATGGCTAAGCGTCCGAGGTGGGCACTGCTGAACTTTCAAGCGTCTGAACATGGCATCCACCAATCAGACACTGCTCTCCTGCGATTGTGACATGCTGCTCTCTCATCAACTGTTTACTGAAGTTTTTAGTTACTTTTAATTTTGAAAGGTCACTTGGTTTTTTTTTGTTTTTTTTTTCAAAGGCTTGGTCGCTTTTGCTCTCTAAAATCTGGCAACATGGCAAATATGTTTTTTTATGTATTGTACCTTTGTCTGTAAAGCGTCTTTGAGTGTCTAGAAAGCGCTATATAAATAAAATGTATTATTTCTATTATTATTAAAACAAACAATACAGGACATGATCTGGACTGACACAGAGCTCACATGAATCTAATAAAAATGTTCTTTACAGTGTTTAAACCACTGCTGTTCGACGTGACACTGGAGGAGTACAGAGACAAAAGCAGATTGTCTGGAGAAAGAAAAAGTTTTGCTAACGAGTTAGCGATGTTTTATAAATGCAACCAGATTTCTCTCCTCTCTCTCAACGTGATCTGTCTACATGCAAAACAAAACCTTTTGCAAAAGGCAGGAACGCAGAGAAGCAAATTGGGGTGTAAAAAGTGTCTTTGTCCCCCAACGACCCTAACGCGCTTTGGGGCTTTGAAAATATTCTGCACCAAAATTGCTTCAACGCATGGACATCACTACTTTTCTCTGTCATAATGCCAGATTGTGCCAGTGTTTCCTTTACTTCGCCATCAAATCAAATTAAATTCATAAATCTTTCATTCATTACAATTTCTTTCAGTGACTAGAATAGACTGATTCATTTTAATATTAGCAGCCACATGTTCCTCTCTGGAAATACTCTGAGAAAGTGAAATGTCCGTGGGCAGGCTGGCCTTGTGCAGACTTTACAGCGGCTGGAGCAGTTTGTTGTGAGTAAAACCGTCTTTACAGCAGGTCTCCAGGCAACTACTCATGTGCAGGGCTGATAGAGTCCAGTCTATCTACTAAATATATTAAACATACTGTAGCTACTATTAACTATCTGTAAGTACTTGCATTAAGGCCATGTCATGGTTGAAGGACAATACTGAGATTATTGTGTTTAATTGTCCTTAGATGCTTTTGAGTAACTTTACATTGGCTATTAGTGCTTTAGAAGTAAAATAATTAATTGAGAAGAACATACATGCTGTGTTGTCATAGCGATGGAACACACGCAGAGCTTATTTCCTTTAATTTTTAGTAATGCTTCACAATTATGTACTTGATATTTAATTTTTGCTCATGTTCAAAATAACATTGACGATATAATCTACAAGGAGCTGTGACAGATGCATTGTGGGTAAAACTCAAGAGAATAAAATCTGGGAGAAAGAGGGGGGTGATGAGAGAGAGAAGAGAGAGTAGAGGGGGTGAGAGAGGGAAAGAAGAGAGAGGAGGGAGAGAGAAAAAGAGAAAGAAAAAGAGAGAGAGAAAGAGAGAGAAGGGGGGTGTGAGAGGGGAGGGAGAGAGAGAAAGTGAGCGAGGTAGAGAGAAAGAAGAGAGGGCGAGAGGAGTGAGAGAGGAGAGGGAGAGAGAAGGAGAAGAGTGAGAGAGGAGAGAGAGAAGAGAGGGAGAGAGAGGGAGAGAGAGAAAGAAAGAGAGAGAGAGGAAGGAGGGAGGGAGAAAGAGGAGAGAGGTGGGAGAGGGGGATAGAGAGGAGAGAGCAAGAGGAGTGAGAGAGGAGAGGGAGAAAGAGAGAGAAGAGTGAGAGAGGGGGAAGAGAGAGATGAGAGTGAGAGGGGAAAGAAAGAGAGAGAGGGACAGAGAGAGGAAGAAGATAGAGAGAGTAGAGAGAAGAGAGAGAGAGGGAGGACAGAAAGAAAGAGAGAGGAATCGTGTGAGAGAGATGGAGCGAGAGAGCGAAAGAGAGACAGAATGAAGAAAGCAGAGAGGAGAGAATGAGAGAGAGAGAGAGAGAGAGAGAGAGAGAGAAATGTGATGTCAGCGTTTTCTCAGGTCCGCTGCTCAACATTATGAAGACCGGAGCATGATTACAACAGCACTGCCTCTACAGCAGAGTTCATAAATAATACAAAGATTACACATTATGTTTTTCATCAACCATCTCATCGGACACGGGTGAGACGACATCGTGGACTTAGACTGGACGAAAAAACAAACCATATCCATACGAATGTGAATAAACACTGATGATGAGTGGCTCTGTGAGTTTCCTGGCAGAGTTTTGGAGCAGAAGGTTGAGGCAGGTGCAGCAGATTGAACCAGGTCTGTTCTGTCACAATGTGAGCCAACCTTCACAATCGCAACTAATGTGTTACAAGAGCAGCATGATTTTTACCATCATATAACGCAACAGATAAAATAACTTGTTTACTACTAATACATAGGTGGTCTCTGGTCTAGTTCACACTCTGATGAAAACAGCAACATAGAACATGTAAGTGGTGAGAAAGCTACCTTGAAAACAGAAAGTAGGGTGCATGGATGGTTAGAGCTCTGGCTTCCTAATAAGGAGAGGATCTGGATTGAACCAAAATCAGCGTCTCACGATCACTCTGTGGAGTTTGCATGTTCTAACTGTGTTCTTGTAGGTTTTCTTTCCAGCACTCCAGCTTCCTCCCACTCCAAAAACACATAGGTCAATTCCTTTAGTGCAGAACTCATTTTGACAAAGGGCCACATTGTCATCGGTGTTGTCCTCGAAGGTTGTAACTAAATTAACCTTACTAACCTTTGACATACTACAAACAATAGCTGTATTTGTTTATTGTATATTTATTTAAGTGAATATTTAACTGAATAACATCTGCATTTGTCTGAAAATCGAATTACTCTTGAATTCTCAGACAAATCATTTCATTAGGTTAAGACACCCAGATTTTGGCAGCACTATTACAAAATTAAAGTAAACCTTAAAAGACCTTGAGGGCCGCATGAAATGAGGTGGAGGGCTGCATCTGGCCCCGGTCCTTGAGTTTGACATATGTGCTTTAGTGAATGAAAGAGAGAGTGAATGATTCTCTGTGTCTGTCTCTATGTATTAATCCTATGACAGTTAGCCACAGTGTAGGTTGTTCCCCGCCTAAGCCCAAAGTCAGAGCGATTTCCACAATGCGTTATTATTTAGGTAATGTTATTAACAACTGCTCTAGTGTCTGCTAGATTTGTATTGCTCTACAAAATTTTCAAACCTGCAATGAACATAATTAAACAAAGACTAGATCAGCGGTAGAAAAAGAGTAACCACATTAGGCAAATACCAGGTTGGGTTTTAAGCCGAATTACACCAAAGCTACAAACAGCAAGCAAGAAAAAATATCTATATTTGCAATGTTTGGAAGATGGGCTTAAGGACAAATTTGATCTTGGAGGGACAATTTGGCCCCCGGGCCATAAATTGCATAAGGCCTGCTCTACAATCTCTACCCAAATGAAAGTATAACATTGGTTTGGTTAGCCATCCATATCTTTCCTGGGATCAAACAATAGTTGCAAAGAGGTGTGTCACTTCTCTCTCCACCGTGACTCAGATCAACTTCACAACAAATCGTGCAATCTAATTAGTTTATTTGCGTCATTGGTAGTCTGTCTTTTGGAACAAAATTTAACTACTCACCTCAATAAAAATATTTGTTTTGCTTCGCTCATTTATTCTGAATAAATCTGCAAAGCTTTTCAGTCCCGTATTTTCTGGATGTATTTGTTTTCATACAAAAGACAA